>CM067495.1:7306880-7410624 GCA_034552555.1 Semaprochilodus insignis
CAGATACAAGAGGCACAAGCAGCAGACACTACATTTCAGAAGGTGAAACACTACTGTTTAACTGGCTGGCCAGAGAAACATGCTGTACACAAAGATCTCAAGCAGTTCTGGCAAGTCAGAGCTGAACTGACAGTGGCAGACAATCTCCTCCTGAAGGGTGATAGATTAGTCATTCCAGTTGACCTGCAGAAAGACATCCATGTAAAGATCCATGAGGGACAACAGGGCATTTCTAAATGCCGAGCCAGAGCTCATCATTTTGTTTAGTGGCCAGGTCTGTCAACTCAAATTCGCCTGATGGTAGAAAATTGTGACATATGCATGCAACACAGACTACAGCGATGTGAGCCACTGCTGTCTAGCCCAGTCCCAACTCGCCCATGGTGTAAAGTAGGCATGGATCTCTTTGAGCATGAACAAAAATCCTACTTGCTCATTGTTGACTATTTCTCCAGATTCATCGAAGTGGCAGAGCTCAAAACCACATCCTCAGAGGTCACAGTGCGAACGATCAAGGAAGCGTTTGCACGTCACGGCATCCCCAGCGAGGTGGTCTCGGATAATGGACCTCAGTTTGTGTCAGACACTTTCCAAAGTTTGCAAGGGACTTCAGCTTCATACACACCACCAGCAGCCCGAGGTATTCTCAAGCTAATGGGGAAGCTGAGCATGCAGTGCGCACCATCAAAGCACTGTGGAAAAAAGACAAGGACTACAGTAAATCACTGCTAGCTTACAGAGCAACGCCTTTAGAGCATGGCTTCTCTCCCTCTGAGCTACTTATGGGGAGACGCTTGCTTGCGCACTACACTACCCCAACCTGGAAATTTGACTCCAGCGTGGCCTGATCTACAGGAGTTCCGAAAGAAAGATCAAACAGTGCGAGAGTGGCAAGCAAGGAACTGCAATCAACGTCACGGCTCTCGTCCACTTCCCAAGCTTCACACAGGTCAAAAGGTTTGGCTTGCTACAGAGCACATCCAGGGTTCTGTCATTGGACTAGCTCATACTCCAAGATCTTGCTTGGTAGACACTGCACGAGGGATGTTGAGGAGAAACAGACGGCATCCATGTCCAACTGGATTTGTCACAAGATCCAGAAGATTGTCTAGACGTCCTGTTAAGCTGGACATATGAACCAGGTGCTAGTAAAAAAAAAAAAGAAAGAAAGAAAGAAAGAAAGAGAAGGAGGAGGAAGGTGGTGAAAGTGTGCTGGCAAAATAATAGACTATCTGTGTATATATGTTTAATGGGAAAAAAAATACTGATGGTATTGAGAAAACCAAAAGAGTGAAATTGTTCAGTTTTGAAAACAAAAGAAAAGTAGTTCTGAAAAGTGTTCAAGTTAAATGTGTTAGTGGTTAAAGAAAATATGTGCAGAAGCTAGAGAAAACTGACTTAAAGGTACAAACCAGAAAATGTCATTTGTATGGGGTATTTCTCAGCTAAAAGGGGGAGGTGTATTGATGTGAACTACATTACCCAGAGGGCTGTGTGTGTGCTGAAGATTATATAGTTATACACAGGTCATCTGTAGTGACGAAATCCGCTTTTGTCTTGGTGGTGGCTCCACCGCTCCCGCTAAATCTGCAGGAACTGTGTGAGAATATTCATGCTGCATGGGATGGATTATCACAGGACACCATCAGGAACCTCTACAACTCCATGCTGATACGTCTGGAATGTTGCGTTAGCAAACATGGTGGCCCGACGCCTTACTGAGACACTACTTCTGTATGTGTAGCTCAGTAAATATTACCCATATCAGTCTAAATTTATCATCATTTATTGTTCCTTGTAACATTTATCTTCCTTCCCATCATGCTTCTTGCATTTAAAGCATAACATGTCAGATTAACCATTTCCCACAATTAGGAACTGACAGTGGAAGCACGTTCGGATTGCTCTTTGCCAAGGCTCTTGTAGATTCAGTGTAAAACTGCTATATGGTAATAAATATGATCATATTTCTGTTAAGGCTTCAAATAAAATGTGGTATATATTTTACAGTCATCAGCATCAAACTGGATTGCTGAAATTGTGAAAAGCAGGTAATGCAACCAACTTCTACCACTGAATTTTGGAGGACAAAGAATGGACGCACTAAGTACTGCAAAACATATTTAGTTGTTGGGGCTTCAGTATAATTTCCGTATAATAAAGGTTGTATAATATTCTTTTGACTGGAAATGAAATAAGTGAAATGGTAGTCTTTATAGTACACACTATCCATGAAAACTCTTACTGAATGAATGCAGTCTGGATTTTTAGCTCTGATACTTTTCAATAGCTTCGTCAGAGTGTAAGAATATTATATATCATGTAGTTCAGCAGCTGCTGTGCTGTTATTTCTATACATTACAGAAACTCAAACGACTGTAACCATCAAATATCAAATTACTAAACCCCACTAGCCAAAAACAACCTGAGCACAGTACTGGAGCAAGAAATATGTATGGCTTATTTCATAGTGCTACAGTTCCTAAACTGTGAGATGTGAAGGACCATCAAAGCTTTACCTGGAATGAAGGAATCACTCCAACAGTCACAGAGCATTTCGGGATACAGGGCTCTTCCTAGCACTGCCATTTCAACCATTTCTGGCTCCATGAGTGAAGAAAAATACAGGAAGAAATGTTTCCAGATTAAATATGAAGATAAACAGAACAGAAACAAAACTGCAGTGGAGCTTTATTCCTAGAATGCATGCTCATGTTGTTTATTGCCTGTTGATACCAATAGTTCACCAGCAGGTGGAGGCTGAAGCTCCTCCTCTTTTCAGTCTAACACCCTACAAATGTCCATCCCTGCCTTTCGTTTCCCGTAACAAAGCTTTCTCAGTCTTCACGATCCGGTGTCGACCCAAGGAGGACGGGTTACCCTGTTGAATCCTGGTTCCTCTCAAGGTTTCTTCCTCATGTCAGGGAGTTGTTCCTTGCCGCTGTCACCCTCAGCTTGCTTACCAGAAGTTCAGACCCGGATGTGTGTTTGGAAAGCAGTTCTTTATGTTCAGTTCTGTACGCCATAAACACCTTATAAATACATGTAAACAGCATTATGTAAACAGGATTCACAGGAAATCTAAAATAAATGCTTCTGCAATTTGAACATAATTTCATCAAGACTGTTCAGGTATTATCTGATGGTTTTATAAACACTTTCATTGCATTACTGTAAAAATGACACTCCCAGAATTTAATTTAGGGGGATCGTTCAGTCATATTATCAGGGTTAGCTCTTTAATTACATCTTACAACTAATCACACACACAGTGAGAGCTTAAAGAGATTAGTTTTACAGTCCAATGCTTCCAGTGTGCTGTATAACAAGGGCTGACTCTTCTAAAGGTAAACTAAACTTCATTCTGATTTCCTTGACTTTGTCTGATGTCATTGGCATGTTTATTCACATGCTAGTCAGCTCTCTTACAGTATGTAGTGATGATATGGGTCAGTGAAATCAGGTTAAATAGTAAGATTCAACTATTCAGTTACTCAGAAGCAGCCTACTAGACTGACCTGACATCACGGTCCACAGCCCTGTAACTACATCATTAGCAGGTGAGCCAGCCTTAACCAGCACTGAGTGTGAAGGTTTAGGGTGAATAGTTCAGGACAGTAATGTTCAAGTAATTTCTTCACAGCACTGAACTTACTTTCACAGTGCCTCACTGTTGTCAACTTTTACTACATCAGTAACATTGTAAGTAGCCTGTAAGAGCTGGCATAGATCAGCTCACCTTCAGGAGAAGCAGTGGAGCAGGGTGTCATTTTATGCCTTTGATTTTCTGCACTGTAACTTCAGCAGACTGTTCTAAAGTTAATTAACCAATGGCTAAGCCCACATTGCTAAAAGTGACCTAGGTCACATCATATATTATCATAATAATATTATCATTATCTCAAATAAACATGCTAAAACACACACACACACACACACACACACACACATATATATATATATGTATATATATATAGAGAGAGAGAGAGAGAGAGAGAATGGATATGGACGATATTTATTGAGCTACACATACAGAAGTAGTGTCTCTCAGTATGCCATCGGGCCGCCAAGCTTGCTAACCCAACATGCCAAACACATCGGCATGGAGTTGTAGAGGTTCCTTATGATGTCCTGTGATAATCCTTCCCATGCAGCTTGAATATTCAAGATTCAAGAGTTTTATTGTCATATGCACAGCATAACAAGCAGTTACATTGTACAATGAAATTTTCTCACACAGTTCCTGCAGATGTTGAGGTAGGGGTGGAGGTGGAGTGACACCAGGTCTTCTGGACATGTGACACCAAATCGCTCATCTTCAGGCTGACCACGGTGTGTCCACACATCTCCACCAAGACAAAACGGGACTCGTCACTGAAGGTGAGGCGTTGTCTTACTGAGTCACTTCATGACAGTCTGGCATGACACCATTGCAGTCTTTGGTGAGGTTGGCGTGGTGTTAAGGGCAGTCGTTTTAACAGTCTGCGTGCATGCAGTCCTGCATCATGCAGCCATCTGCCAGTGACGAACATGATAACTCATGGAGGGCATTACTGCTCCCTCAATGTCCCCAGTCGGGCCTGCTGGGTCAGTCAGGTGCAGCGGTAAGGCCATCCTTGCTTATGTCACATGTGTGACCGAGCGTGAGACTTAAATCATTCACGTGTCTCATGTCAATCCTACCCACCAAGTTTAGTTCCTGCAGCTATTTGTGCCCCTATTCTTTTGATGATGAGTGTATAGATATATATGTGCCATGACCAGTCCTCATTTTACCAAACATTTCATATTGTGACGTTAGTAGGTTAGCAGTCATGTGGGCAGACGGTGTGTAGAGGAGTCATAGCAGTATTCTTACATTGGCCATGAGTTTATGTATGTGCAGTTATATAAGACAATGGGCTATTAAAACTACCTAGATACACCATTACCACAGAACAAACTGAAATTTAAACTCATGTATATTATTTACATATCCTGTACTGCTTTAATGTGACAGCGGATGCATCACTAGTAGTTACACTGTTGTTGCATGTATTGTTATTCTATAACTACACAGTAAATAAAGACACTTAATATAAAGCTGGGTCATAGGGGCGGAGCTAGTTATAACAGGCGGAGGAGCAGCTGTAGCAGCAATAGTAACAGAAATAAAAGTACTTTTAGTAGAATCAGTAGTGCATGTCTGTTTGCAGTGTATGTCTTGTTGCTTCTGTGATGTTTCATGAGCAGCAGATAAAAAAGCCTTCTGTCTACAAAAGAAGTGTCTACACGTGATACAGGTGATGGATACAGTGACAAAGGAATGACCTAAACAGATGTAATAATCTAAATGTAGTTAATAATAAATTAATAATAAATTACATTTTTTATTATACATTTAAATTAAGAAATAAATAATCTAAATGTAAAATTCAGTTCTTCCTTCTAGGTAAAGGAATAAAAGTGGTATTTTGGAGCAGAGCTGTAAAACATTAGAGACTTTGAAATGATGGTGTTCTGTAAAGGCACAAGTGAATTCTCACTAAACCCACATCCTCCATAAGCGCTTCACACTTTCACACTTTAGTCAGTGCAGTGATGCACAAAGACATTTCAAGACTTCAGCTGAAAGTATTTGTATTTTTTAATTCAGAAAATGTTAAGACAGTTATTAAATTCACAAATTAATATTATTTACGTAAATTAACAAGCTAAGTTTACATTACACAGTTATACAGTATTATAAATCTTAAAGTTGATAAAGAATATAAGAATGTGTCAATAATAAAATGATCTGACTCTGTTGTTGAACTGAAAGAGCCTGTAAAACTTTATCTGCACTTTAAACCATGAAACAACCTTCAAACACAGAAGTTCAGAACACCATCCACCCAAACACCGTTCATCAAAATCAGTCTCTATTAAAATCTGTACATATCTAGAACATTTGAACTGCATTTCACATTTCTCTTTGTGTTTCTGATGTGAAACTACTGAACATGATGTCAGCATCTGTGATTTGAGCTGGAATCAGTTTTAAACAGGTATTAAATCAGTTGTTAAAATGAGCTACAGTTTGTTTTATTAAAAGGTTTATTATTATTCTGCTAGTGAGCTTTAATGAAGTGATGCCTCTCTCTCTCTGCAGGTCATGAGCTCTAATTTTAAGGACTGGAATCTTCTGCTGCTTCATAAGACACAGTGGTCAGCAGGTCCTGTGAACACATCAGACACTGAGTCTACAGCACTGTAGTGAATGTGAAGCAGTGAACATGGTGCTCATTCTTACCTGGTCTTCTAGAGGCTGATCTGAATCTAACAGAGGAACATATGACGTGTTTCAGATACACGTGTTAATGATTAAATATTATTAAGAAATATTAGAGAGCATGTAATAAGTCCTATAAGATCAGAAGCTGTGTTTAGTACCTTTGTTGTTGATGGTTTGGAACAGTACTGGAACAGCGAGCACTACAGTGACCACAATCACAATAGAGTAGAGCACATAGACCTGCTGTACAGCACTCTGCTCTGTGTCTCTGGTAGCTGTGAAGATCAAACACAGAAAATTAGACAGCAACGATTACAGCAAGTTCAGTGGCAGGTTACTATCGCAGAGCTGCTCTACAGACAGACTCTACAGATCCTTTGTCCCGAGAACCATCAGGCTCTTCAACTCTTCCCAGTGGGGCCGGAAGGGGGAAGAGGACAGATGAGGACTGAATCTCTTATGTTAAATCATAAGTTTATTAATCTGCACTATTTACACTTTACTGTGTATCCAGTACATCTGCTCTCCTGGACACTCTAGACACTTTACTTAAATACCAATACATGCACATTCAGTATGTCATTATCTGCTGATACCTGCTGATATCTGCACCCCTTGCACGTTGTTCATTATTGCACTTCCTTTTTTATCTCCAGGATCTTAATACATATTTTTACATATTTTCTACTGGTCATCTACAGTGATATTTGTAAATAGATTTCTTTGTATATATTTTTGCCTCATTGTAATAAGTGATATATATTTATCTATAGTTGACAGCATTATTTATAGTTAATAATTTTTTGCTGAGCCGGTACTTACTTATGTTCACACTGTACTCATTATTATATTATTGTACTTATTATTATTATTGTATTACTGTGCTGTATTGTGTAAGTGCTACTGGCTTCTAAATTTCCTTCGGGATCAATAAAGTATCTATCTATCTATCTATCTATCTATCTATCTATCTATCTATCTATCTATCTATCTGTCTGTCTGTCTATCTATCTATCTATCTATCTATCTATCTGTCTGTCTGTCTGTCTATCTATCTATCTATCTATCTATCTATCTATCTTTCTAGCAAAGAAGAACACAATTCCTGCTTTCTATAGGATCTGCTGCTATAATTTTAAACAGAGCTTATTCCATTATTATAACATGATTATGTACCAGTCAATCAACACATCATATCATGTTATGATCATGAGCTTTTTAGACCATAAGATGAATGAAGCTCAGTGGTCTTACATGTTGTTGTATTTGTCTGAGTCTGAGTTGTTGTATGAGTCCAGATTAACAGCTGAAAGATCATAAATGATGAGTTTTACAGCAGCAGATATGTTTCAGATTAGCAGTTTATATTCATATTTAATCCCACATATAAGAGCATCCCCTATTAGACACTGTGTGTGTTTACTGTTCCCAGTTTCTCTATTTACTGTGTGAAATGAGCTGAAAAGTCTCTTACTTGTTGTTGTGTTTTCAGTACTGACAACTTCAACATCTGTGACAGAATCTGAGAGATTACAGATTATTAATAAATATTAAAAACGATTAAACTGGGCTTATATTTGTGTTTGAGAGCATGTATATAAGAACATATGAAGCTCTCTGTGTTTACCTGTTACAGTAATGTTGATAGCGTGACTTGAAGTGGATAAAGGTACATCTGCCCTGCACCTGTAAAGACCAGCATCCTCCTTAGATAAACTCTGGAAAATCAGGAAAAACATTCTTTCTTTCCCACTAATATCCCTCCATTCTGTTGCAGTGTGAGTGGAGTGACTCAAAGGTCTGCAGTGATCACCATCTTCAAGTCTGCACCAGAACACTGATAAGTTCTTCCAACAGTGTGATTCAGTGATAACAGTGCAGTTGATCTTCAGAGTCTTTCTTTCAGGAGATTTCCACACTGTGTTCCGAGATACTCTGATAGACGCGATACAGTCCAGCTCAGGTCCTACAAAGAGCAATCAGAAATCAGAAATTATTATTATTATTATTATTATTATTATTATTATTATTATTATTATTATTATTATCAGTAGTAGTGTTAGTGCTAATAGTAGAAGTATTATTGTTACTTTAACATTTTTAACATTTAAGTTTGTTTAGATCTAATTAAATTGTTTTATATTAATAAAGAAGAACCATTAAAATGTAATGTTTACTGTGTGTCTTTAAGTCTGATATTACTTATAACTATTTCACCATATTAATAAAAGTCTGAACAGAGCAGCTTAAAGACTCCTCTAGAGCTCTAATACGATACAGCAGTGATTCACACATACTACTCGTTCTTTAAACTCTACAGTAAACTCCACTCTATAGATGATGAAAGCGCTGCACGCTGCTGCACACTGCTGCACACTGCTGCACGCTGCTGAAATGTGTTTGGGCTGTAGAAACTTGATGGTTATGCTGAAAAGCTGGCCTGAACTGTTTTTTGAGGTTTTTATTGGTGTATAATTCTGCTTTAGTTCATCTAATCTATTTTGCTTTGCATTGTTTCATTCAGTACATTCACATGCAGTGTTTATGCGTTCCTGGTTAAACTACGTGTTTTTATTTCTATATGTAAATGAGTTCATATCCTCTACAGACAATACACTGAATGTCAGATTGTAAAGCCCAGTTACTGTTTATTAACATATTTACAAAAAAAAGTAAAATTAGCAGGAAATATTTAATATATTTAATTCTCTGTGGAGAAAACTAACAAACAATGTCATATGCCAGTGGTGTTGAAACTCGTACATATGACTGTATTCAGTTGAGTAAAACAAGTTAAACTGCTTATTACCAAATGACTTTAGTTTAAACTGACAAATCATTTTTAAAGTGTAATCTTGTGGTAAAAACAAGAGCTACATCTAAATGATTAAACCACGTAGTGAATTATGTGTTTTAATTGAAAATGTTCAAAATAAATGTCCAAAGTTAATCACTACTAAACTACTAATACTGTATGAACTGAGTGAGTAAGTAAAGAAGAATTACACTATAAAATACTTCCTATTTCAACCTACAAACTGTTTCTGTGGTAATGAGCAATTTAACTGGATTTATTCAAATAAAAATACTTTATGAGAAACAAAGTAATGTAAATTAAAAATGTAACATTTTACACCAATTCACTTTTACAGTAAACTTTTAAACTCTGAACGGTAACATGAAGGTGAATTTCCTGCCAAAAATAAGTGTTTGCTAGTATCAGCAGTGTCATTGTTTATACACAAGTGAACAAAATTGTGGCTACCCTTCCGTTACATAAAGTAAAAACCACAATGGTAACTGAAATAACTTGAAACTGACAAAAGTAATAATTATTAAAAATGTAATGGAAATCAACTAATGAGAATCAGACATTGCTTTTGAGTTGCAGTTCAACAGAATCATTTAAAAAAACAAACTAATGAAACTGGTCTGGACAAAAATGATGGCTCCCTTAACTCAATATTTTGTTGCACAACCTTTTGAGGCGACATTTCATTAATCGCTTTAATTATTATTATTATTATTTCAAAACAACAGTTTCTAAAACAAATATCTGTTTAAACAACCAAGTTAATGACTATATGTATAATTTACTTACAATATATTTAATATATTTTAATTCTTTGTTTAAAAAAACATTTAAGAACCCAATTTAATATAAAAAAGCAAAAAAGATTTTATTAAAAGTGGAAATAAAGCTGTGATTATTGTGCTGTTTATTTTCTAGAGATTTTGTGAATTCTAAATATAAGGCTACAGGTAAATATCTTACCTTTATTAATAAAAAACATTAGGAAGATGTAAATGCTGTAAGTAAAAATTAAGATTCTTTTTTTGTCCAGATTGGTGAACTAAGCTGTAGATGATTCTAAAATAACTGAGTTGGCTGAGTGACATTAAGAAAGAAGTTATAATAAAATTCATACTAAGAATTCATCACAATTCAGAATCAAAGATCAAATCTAAAAAAACACATCTTGACAAAAATATGTAAACAGATAATTACAGTTTACTATTTCACTCTGGAAAAAGATTTTAGTTGAATAGTTTGTAATGTTTAGGCACTGTATATGAAATAACAATAGATAAAATAACAATAATTTTAACATATAATTTCAGTATATGATTCAAAACTTTTAAATGCTACAAAAAAGAAAACATCTTAAAAACAGTTCATTAAAGCACCAAAAGCACCAGTTCTATCCTGAACCAGAAGAACCTTTCTGAACCTTTTCTTTAAACCTTCAGTGATAGACTCATTATAGAACCAACAGGTTTCCCATCATAAAGAAGAAGAGTTTAATCAACCAAAGAACTGTTTATGTGTCAGATTGGTTTTGTGATTGTTCATGGATCGATACATAGTAACTGACTCACTACAGAACTCTTAGAAAACCTCTTTTAAGGTTCTAGTGTTTATGAAATACTTTCATTCTCTCTCTCTGTGCTGGTGTTTTAGTTATTGATCGTCTTTATTGTCTGTATAGTTAGAAGTTAAAGAGTGAAGCTGTAACTCACCTTGTGAGTCTCCACTACAGCTGAACAAAAGCAGAATTAGCATTAGCAGATTACTGATGACCTGGAAGATACAGGACGCCATGGATAATGATCTTCTTCCAGAACTCTCTTCCAGAGCTTTACTGCAACATGAAAAGTAGCAGTGAGTGATTGAGTGAGTGAGTGAGTGAGTGTGTGTGTGTGTGTGTGTGTGTGTGTGTGTGTGTGTGTGTGTGTGTGTTAGATTTGTTTCTTACGCTCTGAGTTTGTTCTCCACCCACCTACCACCCACCTGAGTCTCTGCAGTGTCTGTTAGTTCATCTTAGAGGTGGGAGTGGGTTTGTCTTTGCTGATATCCGCTGAGTCTCTCACTGCAGCTGAAAGTCAGTAAAAGGTCTTCTTCCATTTAGTGGTTGAGCTGTGAATAAACGCTCTACTGCTCTGTATGCTTTTGTAGTTCTGAACAGACCCTGAGATGAACTAAACCAGATGAAGCTTCTGTTCACTGCAGTTTAACACAGCTGTGAGCTGTTAACTTACTTCTAGAAAGTTACAGGTCATAATTGTTCCTACTCCAACTTATTCAATGTCCAGTTAATCAGAATGAGAACTGAATTAGGACAGAGCAAGTAAGCAGACTGTTATTGTTGTTAGTACACTTTTATTATTAAATATTAATACTGAACGTCATTTCATCATTGTATAAGAACTGTCTTGTGTGCTTGTGAGATAAGATCTAAATAAAAACACTTTTTAAAACACATAAAAAACACATGACTCTATGAACTACTGTCTCTTAACCTACAGATTAATACACTCATCCTCAAAACAATAGCTGCACCCAGAAGGAATGAACCGACGAGAATGAATGTTGCTGGGTTTGACATTGTATCACATGCTAATGATTCAGATTTTACGCTCGTCCGTACATGTGAAGTAAGCAGACACTGGTCTCATTGCTGTATCTGACAGACTCAACAGCCACGATTGCAGACAGTCAAGGAGCAGTGAAGCCCCCAGCACTATTGGCAGACGGCTACACGATGCAGGACTACATGCATGCATGCATGACCTTTATGGTGGCTGCCATTAACACCACATCAATGTTGCCAAAGACTGCAATGGTGTCGTGCCAGACTATCATGGAGTGACTCAGAATGGCAGGGAGTCATCTCCACTTTTCAACCAACGAATCCATCTGTGGAGGCACCGTGGTCAGAGACAAGATGAACAGCTTGTTGTCTCATGTCACATGTCCAGAAGGCCTGGTGTCACTCCACCTCCACTCCTACTGCAAAATCTGCAGTATTATAATGCTCAAAATCGCATATAATGCTTACAAATTTATATCTACGGCTTCAAATAATAATTAATCTAAGAAAATTACAGATATACTTATTAAAAGGAGCATACTGAGCGTGTAAAATGCAATAAATAAAACAAACAGGACTTTACTGCAGAAGCATTTATTTTAGCCTTCCTTCAGTTAACACCTAAAGCTAAATAATTTGCAGTGCAGATAATTTATTATTTGCAAGTAAACTGTAATAGTAAATAACAGCTACCTTGTTTATGAATAGAGCTAACATTGTTAGCGTTACTAGTTAAAGTCTTAAAGAATTCCTGCACTGGTCCAGGATCTGTAAATAGCTAGAGTGGATTACATAAGTACATAAACAGTGTTTACAATGTTCTACTGACGAATGCATTTTGGAACCTACATAGATAAAGTCATATACTCTTACTCTATAAAGTGTTCCATGTAATTGTAATTACTGAAAAACGTATATAAGCTTATGCTCTCAGTATGTCACAGTACATGTTGGCATTCACCATGACACTCCCACCACCATGCTTGACTGTAGGCAAGACACACTTGTCTGGTTGCTGGCATACATGTTTGACACCATCTGAACTAAATAAGTTTATCTTGGTCTCCACAGACCACAGGACATGGTTCCAGTCATCCATGTCCTTAGTCTGCTTGTCTTCAGCAGACTGTTTTGCGGGCTTTCTTGTGCATCATCTTTGGAAGAGTCTTCCTTCTGGGACGACAGCCATGCAGACCAATTTGATACAGTGTGCGGCGTATGGTCTGAGCACTGACAGGCTGACCCCCCACCCTTTTAACCTCTGCAGCAATGCTGGCAGCACTCCTATGTCTATTTTCAAAAGACAACCTCTGGATATGACGCTGAGCACGTGCACTCAGCTTCTTTGGTCGACCATGGCGAGGCCTGTTCTGAGTGGACTCTGTCCTGTTAAACCGCTGTATGGTCTTGGCCACTGTGCTGCAGCACAGTTTCAGGGTGTTGGCAATCTTCTTATAGCCTCGGCCATCTTTATGTAGAGCAACACTTCTTTTTTTCAGATCCTCAGAGAGTTTTTTGCCATGAGGTGCCATGGTGAACTTCCAGTGACCAGTATGAGAGAGTGTGAGAGCAATAACACCAAATTTAACACACCTGCTCCCCATTCACACCTGAGACCTTGTGACACTAACAAGTCACATGACACCGGGGAGGGAAAATGGCTAATTGGGCACAATTTAGCCATTTTCACTTTGGGGTGTACTCACTTTTATTGCCAGCGGTTTAGACGTTAATGGCTGTATGTTATTTTGAGGGCACAGCAAATTTACACTGTTATACAAGTTGTAAACTGACTACTTCACATTGTATCAAAGTGTCATATCTTCAGTGTTGTCCCATAAAAGGGCATAATAAAATATTTACAAACATGTGAGGGGTGTACTCACTTTTGTGAGATACCGTACATCATTACGAACTGAAACTGGAATTAACCAGTGATGTTGTGATCAAAACGCCTAAGCAGCATTATAGCCTATAACAGTCTAAACACTAACAAGAGTATATTACACCCAGCATTCATACACAGAGCACGGACTCAGTGAGCACTTCTCTCACATGATGCTGCTGTTTGCTGTATCAAATATCAAATATAGTACATGAACTGAAAATGAAAAACCAACGTCTTACACCAGTTACTGACTACAGAAACGCATTTTAACTCAGTGTTATACGCAGGGCTAACGCTGACTAGCTAACTGGGCTAGGATAGCAGTAAATGTCTCCCTCAGGCAGACAGTGGATGGTTCGCTCAGGCAGCACATTTACAAGAGAAAGTGTATTTCTCTAAATTTTTAGGGAAATAACGGAGGTTACTGAAGATCTGTAGTGCACTGGAGATACCCGGATGGTGTTCTACTCCAGTCAGATGTTCTAGTATACAGGAGAAGCTATCTTCATGGTGTACTGCATCCCATCATGCACTGCAGCCTCACCAGCTCTCAGCCTGCTTCAGCCAAAGAAATGGCAGCGGGTAACACTGGGGAACCTTAATTCAACCTAATTGTTCCTTGTAACCTTATTTCAATTCAATTCAACTTTATTGTCATTATACCAATAGAAACAGTACCAGGCTACCTCTCCAATGCAGTGATTAAAAATAGATAAATAAATAAATAAAACAGAGACAAAAGACAGAGACACAGTACAGGATGTGCAAAGACACTAAATACAGATGTGGAAGAGCAGTGCCTACATCAGAAGTTACTGAGGCATAAACACTAGTTAGCATAGCATGAGAGAGAAATACAGCTTAGTGTTAAGTGTCCATATTGGAAAGTACAGTATGTTGAGGTAGCCAGGTGTGCAATTAAGTATGTGGTTGTAAACAGTAGATAAATACAGTATATAAAGTGTACAGTGAAGGTACTGAGCATATCAGCTCAATGTTCAGGTAAACAGCTATGACAGCAGAAGCACTGCCATCCCAGACAGTGATGCAGCTTGTCAGGATGCTCATCAGAAGATTCGTTCCGAATAACATTGCAATCTGACACTTCCTTCTGGGTGCAACTATTTTTTAAAGATGAGTGTAGATTAAGCCTCATGATGACTGTTTATACTGAGTGGATGAGCGACCTTGACTCTGTGTTCTATCTCACTCTGTGTTCTATCTCACAAGAATCTATGATGTCATAATGGGCATGTCTGGGAACCCTATAAATACCCCTGACAGCTGATCCAGTAGCTCATTACGATGATGCGCTTCTGCAGGTAAGCTGTGATTCTCATCTCTCCTCATCTCTTCATTTGTTATTATTATCACTCTTCTTCTGCTTCTTCTTCTTATTACTATTATTATTGTTATGGTGTTCTTATTTTTCTGTTGTATTTCAAATGTCCAGAAAATGAAGTGACAGTAAATATGAACCCACGTTAATGAGAGAGGACATTGGTAGTAAATGATTCTGTATAGAACCAAAGGGTTCTACTGTAGTTGATGTATAGTTCTGCTAAAGTGTGATATGTCATTCTCTACAGTGCACCAGTTATTTCAAGGAGTTCATGAGAAGATCAAGAACGTTTACACAATGTCCAAGCGACCTGGGAAGAGAAGACGCACTGAGCCTTCATCAAGCGCTTCGGAGACCCCAGAGACTTTGGGGACATCAGCCAACAACATCTCTCAAATTGATGACCTTATACTAAGTTGCACGAACGATGTAATTGGAGGGATCGTAAGTTTTTACCATCATGAGATATCTCAATCAGACTCTGACAAGACTTCAGGACTGACAGTACTTATGATGCAGGAGCTGGAAACAATAATTTGTTCTTCCAGAGGTGCCTCCAAAAGGCGTTTGAAATTGCGACATTTGGAAGAGAGCAATGACATCTCATTTCCTGAATCACTGATTGGTGGTGAAGGAAATGATGCTTCTGGATTTTGTCCATCTCACCAAACTGAGACTATTTTTAGTGATCGTTTCCATGAGAAGGTAACACAAGTTGTAAGTGAGGCCCTTCTCAAAACATGTGGAAAAGTGTCTTCAAGAGAGTCAAGTCACTCAATCACGACTCCCAAACGTGTCAGAAGGCAGTCAAGGCTTCAGATCGCATCTGACACGTATGTACATTCTACGGCCTCAGACGTCACAAAAACATTACTGGAAGCTCTACACGGAATGTTTTCCAATCCAGTGGATAAGGGAAGTGTGACAGAAGCAAATGCTTCAAGAAAGAACTTCCGTTCTGCTGCTCACAGACTCTACCGGAATGTGCATTATAAGGTCTTTACATTTCTATTGAGGATCCAAGAACTACAATCAGCAGAAGAGTCTGTCCAGCATGCTGCAACATCACCAGAAAACAAACGTCAGATGCTCAGCAGATCACTGCGGTCAGAAGACATTCCTGGAGCTCCAAGAACACAGGTTGACACTGATTTTTGTATTGAAGAGAACATTTACAACACCCTGGAGTCATGCAAAAACGATCCACAGCTTACTGAACCAGTGCCATCTGAAGATCATAAGGTCAGCCAGCCATATTCACCTGCATGTGATCAGAGTGATCTCCAAATTGTTGATATTGATGAGTTTAGAAGCTCTGACTCAGTCCTCTACCTGCCTGAAGACAGAACATCAGCAGTCACATCTAAGAGTTTTCTAAATAAGGCCATTCGGGTGAAGAGTGACAGTCTCGCCAAAAGATCTGCATCACAGAGGACTTCAGGCTGTCCAAGTCAGAAACATTCTAGTCCAGATTCATGCTCTTATCCATCTACACCTTCATCCTCATCCAGAACTTTCCACAGTGCTGCGGGACTCACGGATGATCTGGACACCGTGTGTTCTAGTGGAAGTGACTCTGATACTACAATTTGGTCACCTGATGCATCTCTGCAAGTCTCTTCTACAAATGTTACAAGTGGATCTGACATTTCAGACACGGGGCCCGATACATCCCCCTTTAACTTGTTTACTGCACAACATGGATATCTTCAGGACTTTTTCATGACTTATCTTGACAGCACGACAACTTCCTACACACAGGACGTTTCCACCTCTGCTGAGCAGGTCTCTACTGTTCATAGTGATTTCAACATAGATGATGTCACTCTTAGTGAAATTGACCAGCTTTATCAGTCATGCGCATCCTCTGAGTGCCAGATATCAGAGGGAGATAAAGACTCTGTTGAAATGCACGACTTACTTCAGGATTTTGGAGAACTTGTAAGAACCAGCAGATCATCATCCGGTTCTAGTGCATCAGGCAGAGATCTAGGAAAGTGTGAGGACCAGTCATTCCCTGGATCATCGCCCACAACCTCAAACATGGCTGGCTGCACAGTGATGAGAGAGACATTGGAAAACCACTGTGTCTCAAGCCAGGACTATGAAACCCATTCCTCCAGCGCCAGCCCAGTAAATGAGAACCATTCTGTGGATCCAGTTCATGCGACTTGGAAAAAGAGCATTCTGGGATTTCATTTCATTTTGACTAAAAAATGTCCTTTCTACAACATCACAGTGAAGGTATGCAACACTTCTCATTCATTCATACCTGGATGATAACACATATACTAATCATATGACTAGCTACATTATGGATTACTGAGTTAAATATAATCTGTGTTACTTTTTGAATATTAATATTTACTGTTTTCTTTGTTTCTTTATTTGTTTATCAAGAAATCAAACAAAGTGCGTCCTGTTGGGACGATGTCTGACAACCGTCAGTCTACTTCTTCATCTGGAAACAATCAGAACTGTAAGTACATGAAATGATACAAACAGAGCGGTTAGTTCACAATGAACATACACATAGCATGTCTTCATAACTCATGCTTCACAATATCACTGTGATTCTTCTAAACACAACGTAGAGTGTAAACGAATGAACTGGATATTTAAATAAGTAAACAGTTTAGTCAGTTGCTGTAGTTCTGATTCACATTTTCTTTTGCAGGTTTACGGAGCGAAACAAACAGAAGAGCGTTCGAGAAAACCCGCAAACATCTGTCAAGGGCTTTTTCGGCCATTCGGAGAGCATTGCCCAACCCCTTCCAGTGCTTATCTCCACCATCTTAAGCACTACTGCCGCAAAACTCACAAATCCTCTATTCATGGTGTACTGTAAGAGCATTTACAGGGTGCTATATGGCCTACATAACACCTAACAATACCGGACATAAGCTTATATACGGTTTTCAGAAGTTATAATTACATACAACACTTTATAGAGTAAGAGTATATGACTTTATCTATGTAGGTTCCATAATGCATTCTTCAATAGAACATTGTAAACACATTGTAAAATTTAGCCTTAGCTGCTAATTGGTCACAGCCCAACATCTGTAGCCAGCTAGCCTGACACTGTAGATTTCAGATAGTTCACAGAGCAAGATAGAGGATCCTCTGTCATTGCTCGTGGATTCTGAGCTAATTAAATCTGAAAGGTTTAGTATTTGACGCAGTGCCAGGTCCTCCAAAAATCAGCCCTAATTCTCTCACTCCATGCAGAATCTTAGTAAAGGCTCACAATGTGTCTTCACTGATGTAGAAACCCATTTTATTAAAACTTTTACAGGTTCACAGAGCAAGATAGAGGATCCTCTGTCATTGCTCGTGGATTCTGAGCTTATTAAATCGGACAGGTTTTTATACCCAGTAAATGTTTACCTGGATGTAGGCCTGACTCCGCAGAACATACACTAGAACCTTGTTATAGTACATTAGAATGTAAAAGAACATTCATGTTTACAGTGTTCTAATGAACAGGTATTATAATGCATCAGGGATCCACATTATTAAGTTATAAAGTCTTGTTTTATAAAGTGTTATGTATATAACTATACATTGAGCTGAAGCTCCTTCTCTTTTCAGTCTAACACCCTACAAATGTCCATCCCTACCTTCTGTTTGCCGTAATGAAGCTTTCTCAATCTTCACAATCCGGTGTCGACCCGAGGAGGATGGGTTCCCCTGTTGAGTCCTGGTTCCTCTCAAGGTTTCTTCCTCATGTCAGGGAGTTTTTCCTTGCCACTGTCGCCCTCAGCTTGCTCACCAGGGGTTCAGACCCGGATGTGTGTTTGGAAAGCAGTTTTTTATGTTCAGTTCTGTACGCCATAAACACCTTATAAATACATGTAAACAGCATTATGTAAACAGGATTCACAGGAAATCTGAAATAAATGCTTCTGCAATTTGAACATAATTTCATCAAGACTGTTCAGGTATTATCTGATGGTTTTATAAACACTTTCACTGCATTACTGTAAAAATGACACTCCCAGAATTTAATTAGGGGGATCGTTCAGTCATATTATCAGGGTTAGTTCTTTAATTACATCCAACAACTACTCAGACACACAGTGAGAGCTTAAAGAGATTAGCTTTTCAGTCCAGTGCTTCCAGTGCACTGTACAACAAGGGCTGCCACTTCTACAGGTAAACAAAGCTGCATAGATTCATACGCTAGTCAGCTCTTCTACAGTATTTAGTGATTCAATGAAATCAGGTAAAATAATAAGATTCAACAACTCAGCTATTTGGAAGCAGCCTATTAAACTGATTAACACTGCTGTCATGACGTCACAGTGCAAAGCCCTATTACTACGTAGCATAGTCTCTTATGGCAGATGTACTTCGGCTGACTATTCTAGTTATTTTGTCGGCTGTAAGTGACCTAGGCTGTTCATCATAATATCATCATAATATTATTAAATTATTAGACTAAACATGCTCAGAATTATGTATACTCTAGCCTACAACACCTGCATTTCGACTGTACTATAATGCATGCCTGCTTATGCCTCTTTAAAGGATGGATGCAAGCAAGGATGAAGTGCTGGTGGGTGGTAAGTGACCAGTTGTGGTGGACTGTCTGGGCCATAAATGCCAGTACCAGTTCAGTTATAATTATAAAGCTTTAAAATGTTCTATATTTAATGTCCAAGGTATTTTCCACTGTTAAAATAACAACACTACTCCGTTGTTGCCACCAGAGGGCGCCCTTCCAAGCTTTTCCACATGATTCGACAGGGTAAACCAGATTCCTGTTTGAGTGGAGCATGGACAGTCTGTTCTCCAGTGACCAGATGTGAGTGAGAATAGATGTGGCATGTAACTGTATAGGCCTCGATCAAATTCACTCCTTAAAGTTAATTCAACAAGTTAATTCAACAACAAGTTAATTTAAACTTTAGTGGCATTCAATCTCTTCAGCTTCACACAAATACAGCTAAAGAGCTCTGTGTTATGACTCAAACAGTCATATTTTAGTATTAAAATAAATACAAAATAAATTAAAAAGCCTCTTAACCTTGACCTAATTCATTCCCAAACAACAAAAGTGAAATGAAGAAGTGGGTGGATACAGTTTGATTTAAGCAGAAGTGAACATGATGCTGCATTGTTGGCCATACAAGGGTAGAAGGAAGCTAGCTTTGTAGTGAGAGAATAATTTGGTAATAATTTACGAAATATGTAATTTATAATATCTTAGAAATAATAGCACAGTTTAATCATTCGTAGTGAGGCTCGGATACAGGATGGGCAATTCCAGCATGTACAGACCCCAAAGGTCGAGGGAAGTGTTTACAATGCTCAAGTCTAGGAGCAGTATTTAATTTACAACCCAGGACTATAAGGAGTGAGTGACAGCTTCATTTACAATGCTAAGAATTCAGGATGGGGACAGTCCTGAGAAGTCAGGTGTCATATTTCTTAATGAAATATAGGCATTCTGGTTGAAGATGTGGGTTCTCAAAAACATGTTCAATGTATGCGTCCTTGAATTGAGCCCAAAGATATTGGTAACAATGCCTAGTTTGGAAATGTATAGAAAAGCAGGAGGTGCATTACAACATTACTCCTGAACACTGTATAAATACGGAAGCTCTGTACCTTATTGCTGCAGTTGAATTCAATCTGCCCAGGAGTACGCTTGTCAGCATACACCTGAAAATAAAGCCTGGAGCCTTTTCTCTTTAATCCAGAGCCCAGTGTTAGATGGTTTTGTTTAAGAGTTTACTTTCTAGAAACAGAACTACAGCAACAAAAAAACACTGATTTCAGTTTAAAGATGGCTAAAAAGAGGATGTTGTACGTTGGGTGTGGGAGGATCACACTGCAGTTAAAGCTCTAAGGTCTCTTTTACACAGACACAGACATTGCAGTTCTTCTGTCCCCAAAACTATCAGGACAGAAATGATACCCTAGCACTCTTAGCACTTCTTCAACTTTCACACACACAACAAAAACGGTCAATAAACATGAAAAAATGACGACTTGAGATTTATCGTGTTAATTGTCTGTATCCACTGATTTGAAGAATGTGATCATGATAATATTTATTTTCACCCAGCCCCACATCCAATTATAGTCAATAAGTACTAAAACAGCAGTTCCTACAAATGTAATGTATTGTGTATTGTTAATGTACATCTGTACAGTAATAAAAAGCACTGAATATAAAGCTGGACCACAGTAGTGGTAGTAGTAGTAAGAAGGAAGAGGAGCTCTAGAAGCAGCTGCAGTAGTAATAGGAATAAAAGTACTTTTAGTAGAATTAGTAGTGTATGTCTGTCTGGTGTATGTGCAGCAAATCTAGCTAAATGCAGCTCTTCTGTGATGTTTCATGAGCTGCGGTTAAAAAGCCCTTCTGTCTACAAAAGAAGTGTCTACACGTGATACAGCTGATAGATATAGTGACAAAGGAATGACCTAAATACACGTTGTAGTTGTGGTTTTTAAATAAAGACGTATTTATATAGGACTGACTTCTGCTTTCTGTTTAGACTTCAACGCAAATATCACACAGGTAATATCATATTAATGATCTAAAAGCCACACAATATAGATTAATTCTGTTTTTCTGTCTAGGTAAAGGAATAAAAGTATTTTCTGGGGATTTTCTCTAATGGTAGAAGTGAATTCTGACCAAACCCACATCCTGCATGAGCAGTTTCATACTTCAGTCAGCACAGTGATGTAAAACCACATTTCACAACTTCAGTTTGTGCTTTTTACTTCATTTAAAATTCACAAAAACATCACACTTATTAAGATCAGAAATTAATAATTACGAGTAGACGGAATTATGAGTAATGGCACAAACAAGTAATTATTACATTGCATTAAAACTGATATTATAAACAACAATGTATATTAAAAGTATTTGCCTTTTCCAGATCATAGAAATATAAGAATTTGTAAATTAAAAAAGAATAACTCAAAGACAGAAACCCTGTAAAACCTTAACTGTATTTTAAAAGCTATATCAACTTCCATATGCAAAGGTTCAGAAAACCATCCATCCAAACATCATTCATCAAAATCAGTCTTCCTTCAAATCAAGACATCTTTGAAAAATACTGAGAAATTGGGCTGCATTCCATACATTTTCAATAATTCCACATTGTTTTACAGTTTGTTCAGCTGTTCAGGTTTATTATTAATTCTGCTAGTGAGTTTTAATGAAGTGATGCCTCTCTCTCTCTGCAGGTCATATATGGTATAATAATGTTGTAAAAGGTGTCACGCCTGTGGGTCTGCCTGCCTCCGCTCCCCGAACTCCCGTTCCCAGGGGGCACAGTCCGATGACGTCACACCCACAGTCTCGTGCTCCTCCTATCCCCCTCGTTCTGACTCGCCGGTTTATTGATTGCGGCCAGTTGTCACAGGAGTATATAAGCCACACATGCACCTGCATTCACTGCGAAGCTTTGCCAATTTCATTAGCAATTCTGAGCGTTACTAACCTGTTGTTCTTGTCTCCTAGTGATCGACCTCTTTTCCCTCTGGCTAGTCCCTGGCTAGACCGCTTCTGGTGCTTCTGGGGACTCAACTAAGATATCTTTTCAGAAAAGATTCATGGTTCATTCAATTTCTTAACACTGAGTAAAAATAAATGATTATTGTACGGTCCCTCTGATAGACTTCAAGATTAAGAACTCTCTCAGAGTTAAGTGCTATTGATAATATGTTATAAATATTACCATTATTCAGACTATAAATTGTTTATAATACTTAAATACTGCTTTTGAGTGCTCTGGATCATTCACTCACACAGCATGTAATTTAAAACTTAAAAATATAGATATAGCTTTTACTTACTGATACTTTGTTACATCTCAGTGAACCTGTAATAGTTAGAGTGGTGATTGTTTTTATATCTACTATACGTTTCTGAGCTATGAAACCTAAAAAAAGCTTATTCAAAGCTGCCCTAAGGTTTATTACCCAGAAAAGATTAACAAAGTTGTTCTGGCAAAAGTAAATACTCTTTCCCTAGCTCAGACAAGTGTGTGACCAGCTAGTTTGGCCACTAAGAGGCACTGTAAAGACTAGATGCAAAGTGACTAAATGGTTTTTTATTTATTTTACCCATTTTCCATATTAGTAAGTTCTAGTTTTCGTCCACTATCTTTGTCACACAATACCTACCATCCTGAGAAGGGCAAATGGATGATAGCATTACCCAGAAGCATTGCTGGGGGCTTATCCCAGACGTCCTCTGTAGGATCATTTTGTGAGAAGGAGACAGGTACACCATGAATCATTTTTCTTCTCTTTCTTTCTCTTAGCATTTTTTATTAGTCTACATATTCTATCATTATACAAATTAATGTAATAGTATGAATTAGCTATGACTATTTGTGGTACATTTTTGGTACACAAACGTATAATTTGACCTCACAGGTTAAGTCAAAATAGATACTTTGTAACATTTGACAGACAATATCAGAAACCAGGGAAAACATAGCAAAACGGGAATAGACAAAGCCAGAAACCAAAATACAAGCCAGGGTCAAAAACCAAATCCAGCAACCAAGTTGAAAGGACAAAACAAAAACAGATGAAAATCAGAAAGCAGACAGAGAATAACAAAGAGAACCACTAAGCATTCAAGCAGAGTTGACAATACCTCGCAAGGGGCTGTGGCTAACAAGGGAGTATACAAGCCATGCGATTACGAACAGGTGAGTGAGATTAGTATTTGGAAGAAGACGACCAGGAAAACAGTTCATAATTGGTGCTTTGTGGGCATGTGACAATGATGTCATGAGGTTGTGGATTTTGGGAATTGTAGTTTGGTGCTTCGGAGATGAAAGGAGATTCCGGAAGCGTGACATACATCTGGTTTCTTGCATGTAAAAAACAACAACAAACAAAAAAAACTTCTCTAATCCCATCAAACTTTATTTAAAAAATTATATTTAACAAGAACCTTTTAAAACCTAAATAGCGTCATGTGGTGAAACATCAATTGCATGCAAATAAGACTGAACGCCAACAGAAAAGCTAAAACGTTTCCAACAAAGTGAGTAATTAATGCATGGTTCACAGTCATCTGTAGTGGACTGTTTATTAATAAATCATGAATGTGCATTTTATACTAGTAAAAATCTTTCTTTCTGTTGTGTGCTACAGGTATACTGTGCCAAAAAATGTCCCAATGTTCAAACAAGATTGTCTTGCAGTCTCGCAGACTTAACTCTGTATGAATTCTGAATGTCCTCCAAAGATATCTGTCAGCTTATATTGCTGATCTAGCTATGTTTTTAGAACCTGCCTAAAATGTACCACTGACTGCCAATACAGAGCAATATTGCTAATTGTGATTGAGAGATTTTTGCTTTTTGTGTTTCCTCTGTTGAAATTAAGTTGCATCGGGGTATAATGGAAGAAGCAGGCATCAAGTGATTCCTGGGACTAGATTTGGGGTTCTTCTTGCCACAATCCCTACCTACACTCAACGGAGTCTCATTAGTCAGTCGTGCCTGACTTGAGAACCAGTGAATGAACTATTATTTTAAAAACGCTCCTCAACTGCTGTAAAATGACTAACACATACTAAAAAATACAATTGGCGGCAGCACTGTCAGTTGCCATAAATCGCACTGAAATGTATTTTTCTTGCTTTTTACTCTATTTATAATACTGTTCAGAATTTTTCTGAAGATATGTCAATAATTGTTGAGTCACAAATGTTTAGGATAAAGGAAAAGGAGAAAGCTTTAATTTTCAGGAGTGTTTGATTTATAGATAGATTTATATTACCTTTCTGTTTTATCTCCAAGCTGTTAAACACAAATGAAATATAGCCGCAAGCAGCAATCTCAGGGTGCCAAGCATCTCTCAGCCTTCACAGGCCACATGGCTAACATAGCCCTCATCCGTCAGTGGTCTTTTGGCTCTGTCTAGTGGGCAACAAAAGGAAGGCCTGTTCAACAATAACAAAAAAAAAAAAACCCTACTCACAATTAATGCCGCTCTGTAGAGGCCCAGGATGGCCTATTCAAGCCAAAACTTGCAGTCATGCTCTGATTACAAGTCAATGCATATTTTTAGACATTTATCCAAAGTTTGATCACAATTGGGCAATCCCAATTGCCAGAAAAGACCAAAAATGGAAGTGCTTGAAGACAACTCTCTCTTGACTTTCTAGCACACGGCCTAGGTGAAATTTGAACTCTAAACTCCAAGGAATCCAAGGAATGTGCAATAACTAACTGCTACCTCACCTGTCTATTGTCTTTTGACTGTCCATTGTCTGTTTTAGAATTTACAGTTTTTATAGTTATTTCTTATATTTAAACATATATATATAGATACATTTTTAGGCAATGTGCATATATGTATATTACATTTTGTTCCCTCTATTACATTTTTTCCCCTAATTTCAGGCTTCTTAGATTGTTTCTAGATTAATCAAGATAATCTTTCTTTATCTTTCTTTAAAAAGAAAGGCTCAGGCAGCTTTAATTCATGGCATTTTGCACCATTTAATTTATTTGTATGTGGCTAGTGGTCTAAAAAGGAAGTGTTCGAAAAAGGAAATAAAATAAAATTACTGAAAATTCTGCTTTATAGAGGCCCACTGAGTCCTATTCAAGCCAAAATGTGTAGTCATGCTCTGATTATCAGTCTATGCATATTTTTAGTCATTTATCCCAAGTTTCATCACAACTGGACAATGCTTGATGTAATTATAGCCCCTTGTTTCAGAAAACCAATGACACACTTACTGATTTATGTACTGCAGGCATGATGTACAAAAATGTCAATGTTTTAAATATAATTATTTAATTTCAGACTAGACCAGTTTTGAGACTATATCGTGAAAACCCAGAGACTAGTTTGTTAATTGGCTTGATCAAACTTGTATGATTACAGAAAAACTAAAATGATTTCTAACAGACTTGTATTAGGATTTGAACTCATTTCATTGCCACACACCAAATGTATTGGCACATAAACTCTTTTTTTTTTTAGAACAGCACTACCTAGTGGAAAAATGACATCTGATTTAACAGGCTATTAGAGAATGCCGACACGGACATAGCATTTAAGTTGTTTTATATGATTATTTACCTCCAGACTCTGGTGAACATTTTGACACCTATATTGTTGGGGTATCATGAAAAACCTGCGATTTGTTCAGCTTAACTAGATTCACACATTTTGCCAATTATGTTACACTAGTTGTGGGCAGAGCTAATAACATGCACTGATGCTTTGTTGCAAAATTCTTCATGGATTAAGGCAAAGAAAGAATTTTGGCTCTATGTCTCGTGGTTCAGCAGATATTTGATGAAACGCAAAGGTTTTTGCTATAGTGCCACCATCAAGCCAATCTGTATCATTTTTGTGTGCAACGAGATCTTTGTACAAAATATCTTGCCTCCAGATTTGGTGTCTGGATGGCTTAAGATGGCTTCTCTAGAACAACTTTTACGTCAAAAAAGGGTAAAAGAAGAATATAACAAATCTCCGCAATAACAATAGGGTTCCAGCACCTTTGGTGCTCGGCCCCCTAAATATCCCTAGGACAAATTATCTGACTGGAAATCTGTATTATACACAGAACTGTAAAAGTACCTAAAGGATAAACCGTTATTCAGCCAATTAACTAAAGGTGATTCAATTAATTCAAGTGATTATTAATGAAACAGTGTGAATGTCTTATATATTATAACATTGAGCTCAGGTGATTACTTTCTCCCATTTAGATGTAAAACTTTATTTTTTTTATTAATTGTCTGTTCAACAAAACTGTGGTAAAACAAGATGAAAGATGAACAAGATGAAACTGAACTATATACAGTAAGGAGCAATTTTGGGACAGTAAGATGAATTGATATTTGCAGAATGCCATCTTAAATTCTGCGAAATATTTTACTGGGCACAAGTAGTGGGATTGAGTTTCCATGTTGAGTACAAGATTCTGCTCGTCACCTGGCATGACTACAATGACTAAAATGACCACAATAGAGCCGCCAGCATCCGGCACCGATCATGAACTATCTCTCACTTAAACAAAGAACCTATGGGATGGCTCTACTTTTGCAATTACAACCTAGTGGATTAATCAGAATGTAAATGTAATAGATGTTCTAAGCTTCTTTACCTGTTAGCTGTCTTTCTCTCTTCAACTGGGATTGACCTTAGGAGGATGGGTTCCCCCCTTGAGCCTATTTCCTCTCAAGGTTTCTTCCTTACTCTAGAGTTTTTCCTTGCCACTGCACACGGGGGCTTGGGCCCTTCCTTTCACTATGTCTGTACATGGACTCTGTGTTTTTCTTCCTTTATATAAACTGCTTTTCTGTGAAGCTGCTTTGAGACAACATTAGTTGTAAAAAGCGATATACAAATAAATATTGATTGATTGATTTATTGAGAGTTGGGAGGCACACGGCTGGGAACAAATAGCGTTACTGTATTTCCATTTAATTACATCAATACAAATATTTCTAAAAGTAAACTGGAAGACAAGACTGTGTTGATGTAATGTAATTTAGTCATTCATGAGGAAATTATGTATTTGAATCAAGTAAACCGAATGTAACACATTTCAGGGCACAACATTAAAAAACATTGCATTTAGCAGAGCATGGAATCATACAGGTTATTACACAAATCTAATGCTTAGATGTTGCTATGTAAAAGGGAACCTACAACATACGCATATGTATTCAACTGTAAAAGTTAGTATGATGAATGATGCTGAAGGGACCTGATGCACTTTCACTTGCCAGTTTGCTGAACAAATTACCATTAATATGCACATTTTTAGTTGCAGTGTCATCATACTCTCATAACTGATGGTGTTGATGACTGATATGTTCATAATGCAGTAAGACAGTGTGCTGAACCATGCAGCACACATAACTAATGAAAACAGTGGAAGCAAATATAGACTGGCCAAATTGGCTTCCTCAGACTACGTCTCCTGAGGAGACTCAGGTCCTTTGGAGTGCAGGGGGCACTCCTGAAGACCTTCTTCAGGAAGAGACTGAACAAAATCATCAAGAAGTCCTGCTCTGTCCTGGGGTGTCATCTTGGCCCAGTGGAGGTGGTGGGAGACAGGAGAATGAGGACTAAGTTTAAACACATGTTGGAGAACCTGTCCCACCCCATGTACCACTCTCTGAAAGCACTGGGCAGCTCCTTCAGTGCCCGGTTGCTGCACCCGCGGTGTGTGAAGGAGAGATACCGCAGATCCTTCCTTCCAGCCGCTGTCAGACTGTATAACAGCCACTGCCCTAAGTAGTCTATTTCTATAGTAGTCTATTTTCTATTAGGTGCAATAAAACTCAGTAGTCTATTTCTATTCTACCATATGCAATAAAACTGCTTACTTTATTTATTACTGCTCTAGTGCTCTACTATGTGCAATCACCATGCATAGCATAATCTGTTTACCATCACTATGTGCAATGTTTCCTCTGATCTTCTGGATTTAAAATTTTAGTATTTTGTTTATATTTTCTGTACTTTTTGTATATATACAGGGGGTGGACAATGAAACTGAAACACCTGGTTTTAGACCACAATCATTTATTAGTATGGTGTAGGGCCTCCTCCTCCTTTTGCGGCCAATACAGCGTCAGTTCGTCTTGGGAATGACATATACAAGTCCTGCACAGTGGTCAGAGGGATTTTAAGCCATTCTTCTTGCAGGATAGTGGCCAGGTCACTACGTGATGCTGGTGGAGGAAAACGTCCTTCTTGGTGGTATGCTGACATTACCCTGGATACCGTGGCTCTTGATACATCACAAAGACTTGCTGTCTTGGTCACAGATGCACCAGCAAGACGTGCAGCAACAATTTGTCCTCTTTTGAACTCTGGTATGTCACCCATAATGTTGTGTGCATTGCAATATTTTGAGCAAAACTGAGCTCTTACCTGCTAATTGAACCTTCACACTCTGCTCTTACTGGTGCAATGTGCAATTAATGAAGATTGGCCACCAGGCTGGTCCAATTTAGCCATGAAACCTCCCACACTAAAATGACAGGTGTTTGAGTTTCATTGTCCAACCCCTGTAGGTCTTATTTATTATTTGTATATTTCCAGACACTTCTGTTCTTTCCTCTATGCTGCTGTAACATTGTAAATTTCCCCACTGTGGGATTAATAAAGGATTATCTTATCTTATCTTATCTTATCTTATTTAAACCCAAATTAGCAAGCAGTTGAAGTCAGAACAGTCAAAGTCGCTGCCATGCTCTGCCTTGGCAGAGCTTCCGAGATTAAGTTATCAATGCTAACTTCATTTAGCTTTAAATTTCTTTGTCCCACTACTAATGTAATTAGTAGAATTTACACAGCAAATAAGATTTTCCTGTACAGTTGATGTATGAATCATGTTGCCAAGAAATAAAGCTGACATTCGGTGGTTTAGTCTCATGTTCATCTCTCAAATTGTATGAATATATAACAATAATAATTCATTTTACTTTATAGTCCCAGTGTTTTACTTACTAATGCATTAAAATTATTATGATACTTGTATACAAACAAGTAACCAACAAAAAGACAAAAAAGGTCTTGACTGTTATCTTGCCAAGGTTAGTGTAGATGATCAGCATTTTCAAATATGGGCAGGCATGAGGATTTTCATATCAACATTCTCCACCTAGTGCAAAAAAAAAAAAAAGAAATCCATCTAAAGTTATTATTCTGATACACAATGTTACCAAAAAATTATTCCACTGCAGTCAGGCAATGACTGAAGTGTATATATAATATACATATATAATTATTAATGGATTTATAACAATGTTACCTCAAGCAGTCATTTGTAAATTTCATTCGATGTGTTAAATTAAACAATACAAAAACAGATTTTCTTATTTTTTTACTGGAGGTGTAATCTCACTTCTGGTCAAAGTTAGATTAAAATGACTTACTTCAGCAATCCCAAAAGTGTTCATGAAGACATCTCCACTGATGTGAACCGTGGACACTCTCTCCAGGGGTATACGATGGCAGAATGTACAGAACACATGCCCATTGACAATTACCTAAAGAAATAAAGCAAACCTTTTATTACTCCTTTAAATGATGTTGTTGATCCACTTATTTCACGTCTTCAAATACTGTACCTCATAGACGTCTTGCTTAAGCACCATGAATATATCAAAGGCTCCCCCTTTGACAAATGGACATTCCCAGATCTCCTGGTTTTCCCACTTCCTGTCTCTAAAGCTGTTGCATACCACAGAGGAGTTTCCAAAGCGGGCGTTGAAATGGAATGCAATGTCATCATCATCCTTTGGTCCAGTCATCAGATCTATTTCAAACCTGCAAGCGACACACAAAAAATAGTATTTGGATGAAAAGGACGTTTGTTTATATTTTCATGAACTAATTTAATAACGTGCCTATTACTGAAGTTAATGTTTCATGTATTCATTGTTTATTGAGGTACAAGTTTTCTGTTGTACATACAGTAGGGTACAAAAGTGAATATGCTACTGTTTTGTTTTCTTTACTGATTAAATATTTTCTGTTATTACAGATCTTCTGAGTATAACAATTAGAGTGAATAGTAGAATCTCTAAAATATTTGTTGTTCCTCTTTTGCTTTAATGACAGCGTGCACTCAAAAAAGTTTTGAAATTGGGGAAAACACACATTTTCAATATGGTCTTAGACTTTCGCACTCCACTGTGTATTTTGTAAGTTTCGTGAGATCATACCTCACAGAATCTGAAGGAACAACGCCTTGGAAGATCAGAGCCAGTCCAGCACGCAACCCTCCAGCAAATGAGCCCACATAGGCTTTACCCTGTGTTGATCATTAAAGCATTTTTAAGTATAGAGAAAAAGGAATGTCAAAAACACTTTTTTGACAATTATACATTGTTTTTATCTTAAAATGCAACTTGTTTATATTGTCTGAATCTTTCTTTAGACAAAAAGAAATTTGCCCACTCTATTTTTGAGAGCTGTGTTACTCACAGGGCTACAGACTGGATTTGGCACTCCTGACTGGATGATGGAATGTTTCCAGCGTGATGTTCCTGAGCTTAGTTCCTTACCAAAGGTAGACTTGCTCCAGTTCTGGGTGGGAAAGAAATAAGGTGTTTACCATTTACTGTACTTATGCACTGCATGCTTCCATTTGAATCTGGATGATGTGGCTTCAAATAACCACCAACAAAAGTAGACATGAATGTTATTATCATTTTTAATTTTGTTTTGGTAATAATTTTGTTTATTATATTTTTTGTTTTATATATTAATAGTATTGAATACTGTTCAACCGTAGCTTTAAGCGTGTTTCAATAGTTTTTGAGACATAAAGAGACATTTGAGTGTTGGCCTCATTTTACTTTATGAACCTATTGCTTTCCATGAACCTAATTTTCCATGCTACAAATTCCACGATGTATTGCACATTGGTCTGGAATCTCCAAGGTCAGCAGTCTGATCCTTCTTCCAGCTGACAATTTCAACATTTATTTTGAGCCAGCTGCTCCGCTTGAGCAACCACTCATTTATATACCCCACCAGCCACTTCATTAGGTACACCATTAAGTACACCTCCTTGTGATCCAGTGGGGGTCCTGACCATTGAAGAACTGGATGAAAAACTGTGCAGAGCTGTTACAGAATCAGTCTGTAATTGCAGAACTACAAAATACGCCTAATTTGCTGTTACATGGTCCTGTGTTTTGCCTATGCTTTAGTGTTCTGATCTCTTAATGAAAAAATCCGATCCAGTTTGACGAGGTGCCAAAATCTACAGCAAGTTATGGTCACTGAACTGCTGGTTGTCCAAGAAAGTTAGTGCTCAGAAAACAATGTGGGTTTTGTAGACTAGACAAGCCTAGTCTTTTGCGTTGGGAGAGTATCCACCCCTCGTGGTAATGTGCCGCTCTCATTCCTTGTTACATAGCACGCAGTTTTAGCCGTCAGTGTAGGAAAGTCAGTTGCTGACAAACCAGGGCCAAGGCCAGGCAGTAGACAAACAGGCTAAACCGACCATCTGCAAGTTGCCTTGAGACGGCACATAGATTCCGCCAAACCAAGACTGTGTCTGTTCCCATAATCAAACAATAGTTCAGAATAAAAGTTACACCTACACTTTTCTATCGCAGATTTGTACGCAGTGTGATACTCTAACTGGTACTCTATACACTTTGGAAATTAATGATTGTTTTCTGGCATATTTATTCCCCAGTCTATGAATCCAGTTCTACTCCTATCATACAAAATTTTAAATGCATTTTTACACATGGCATAAAGGTGCCTTTGGCCTTGTATATATATCTGGGATTAAGTTTTTGTTTACGTCCCCCTTAGTCTGGGTGCGGACCAATGAGCTATGTTTTTACCCTATTTTTTCAGGATTCATGTCTGGATGATCCCCTTGGGAAGTGCTTCCCTGACATCAAGCCTAAACTGATTTTTGCCAACTCCATTTTAAATGCTTCAATACTTATTTGGTGCCAATGTATCCATCATTTTGGTCTTTAATCTCCATCTATTAATATGCTGGTTACCACCCATCTCTTATTTTTGCCTTTGATGATAGATTCTACTTTTCTTAGCTGGCACAGAGCTGTGATTAAGAAGTTTAAAAGACTGTATGCTGATAGCACTTTCTGTACTCACAGCTTGGTACAATTGTCCCTTCTCCAAACCCAATTTTTTCACAGACTTCCCTAGCACTCCCTGAAAATCACCTCTTGATGATATCTTGGAGGTTAATGCTAATGCTAACCTCTATACTCTCTTTAGCCCCCACTCCTGGTATTACGATTAAACCACAGTTAAAACAGGAATTACAGTTCACTTTTGAGGAAGGTGATTGGGACAGATAGTTTGCTGTATTTGTACGGCAGTCAAAGTTAGGGCTAGGGTGTTGGGGGATAATTGACAGAAGTAATTAAACAAAATCTATTCATGTATACTGTTTCTGCTTCATAAGTCCTTTCTTTTCTGCTTACCCAATAAACAGAATGGTCAAAAATCTGTATGTGAAAATGTTAAAATAAAATTTATACACTCACCATTAAAACAATAGTTGCACAATTAGTTTCACCCAGAAGGAATCAACCCACAGGAATGAAACTTGGTATGTAAGTTTAAAACTGTGAGACATTCGAATGATTCAGGTTTCACATTTGGCTGCGCATGTGATGTAAGCAAGGATGTGCCTTACTGCTGTATCTGACTGACCCAACAGCCATGATTGCAGACATTCAGTGAACAGTGATGCCCTCCATGAGTCATTCTGTTAGTGCCAGCATACAGCACAGAGGACATCATGGATTATCGCAGGACACCATTACGAACCTCTGCAACTCCATGCCGAGATGTCTGCCATGTTAGCAAACATAGTGGCCCCATGGAATACTGAGAGACACTACTTCTGTATGTGTAGCTCAAGTGTTTCTGGAGCTTCAGGATCAGGTGTGACTGCATTACAGTGTTGTTGATATCCTTGTCCTTATTCCCTTAGGTACAGTACAGCTTCACACTTGTGATGCGACACGCCACTTACATCATATATCCTTTTAGAATTACTTTTAGCTGTACTCTGTTCCCTTTTAGCAATCTCTGCCAATAAATACCCATCTGAATAAGACCGGTTTGTACACAAAGTAAGCCCAAGTTAGTTTGTTGTTTTTGTTTAACAGGTTGACAGTTGACTGTGCCTGTATAGACTGCAAGCCTTGCTTTTTTTTGAGTAATGACTTCATGGTTTGTCTGATAAAAAAGACAGATTCTGACTGTACACACAAGATGAGCACAACATAACCAAGGCTCTTAAGAAGGAAACTTACTGAAATAATACCAATGGTGTTAAAGAAGACATCTCCTCTGATCTGAATAGTAGTCACTTTCTCTACTGGCATACGGTGAGAGAACAGGCAGTATTGCTGGCCATTCACATACACCTGAAAAGAAAACAAGAAGACTAACTTATAATATTACTGGATTTGTTTGTGCACTTTCTCTGTTAATCAGCGTACCTCATAGCCTTCTGTTTGGATGACGATGAAGATATCAAAGGCTGATCCTTTGTTTAGAGGACAAGATAGAGTGTGTTCTGCATTCTCCCACCTTCCATTCCTGAAGGAGTCCCGAACCACCCTATCATTAATGCGGGGGTTGAACTGAAAAGCGATGTCCTCACCATCCTTTGGCCCAATCTTGTGATTTATGGCAAACCTGTGTGGGATACAAATTATTTGGCATTCAAAAGAAAAACAAAAAGAATATTATAGTGAGGTCGGTGTCAGGAATGCATATCCATACTCATTGGCATATGGGAGAACAACTCCTTCGAAATACAAAGCCATTCCTGGTCTTAGACCTCCAGGGATTGCGCCAACATATGGAGTGCTCTGTAAAGAATATATAATATATAAAGAATATATAATATCCATACACATGATATGGGACTAGATATTTTGCCAATTTATGAAATTAAGGTAAAACTAACGATAAGTGGCTTTTGCCGAAATACAGTATTGATTTATCACAAATTAAAATAAAATTTCTTCACTTTGAGTCTCACTGTAAATGATGTTACTCACAATGTCCCTGACTTGATTTGACACCTCTGTCTGGATGGTTGACAGACTCCACCTTGAGTTGCCCAAGCCTGTAATTATTTTCTTCCGGACTTCATTAATTAGAGAAGAAGTTGTCCAATTCTTTTGGAAACAGAACAGAATGAAATTCTACAATTTCTGTAACTTCCCAAACAAAAAAATCACATTTTTCTTCCATGACCGAGTATATATATTTTCATCTTTTATGTCCATGTGTCCATGATGACATTGTTTTAACTGACCTGTAAATGTAAATGTTGTCCTAGCGATTGCTCTGTTAATACAGTGCATTAAAAGTGTGAATGCTGCCCTTAGAATACTGGTTAATTATCCACATGTGTCTCAGTTATGGGCATCCCCAGTAATTCAGTTTTGACCGGGACAGATTTATACAGTTTTAATGACAAATATAATTTTGAGCACTTCAGATTACATTACAGATGTTCACCATTCTAATTCTTACTAGTCAATATTAAATTTTAATTAGTAATATACTTTTAATCAGTAATATACAGAAATATACTATTATACTAGTAAAAAGTGAGTTGAGACTTGAAGCCATTTCAGGCTGAAGCAGCTTGCCATACAAGCTCAGTTATGCTAAGTGAAGCTCAGCTGCTGTCATTAAATAAGACAATAAGATTTTTTAATCCATTTCATCCTTTTTACCCATATGACTTATGTTTACGTTGGGGAGATGTTAAATATGTCAGTGAGAATGCTAAGAAAACTGGAACTAAAATGCAACAATGTTTCATGTCCTCCTATGGTCTGGACCAAGAGGAGCATACTGTAGATACAAAATGGATCTTTAATTGCTCATCTAGTTTTCTCTGTTTGTGGAAAAAATTGCTTGAACTTTCCCTGCAATGATACTTAACCTTTTTGTACAGTTTATACTGACAATATTTGCTCTAGTTCCTTAATCAGTACCTGCGGCTAAATGTCAGTTTCCTATTCATATATTGTTTTGTTGACCTGTGTAATTTTAAATGTCTTGTGCATATATGTTCTTTATATTCATTATTGTCTAGTATTGTACGTTCTGCTCTTGTTTGATAGTGGTATGTATCTATGGTCCATGGGGGCCTAAAAAATCAGATTATAGATTACATATTATATTGAGAAATGAAATAAAAAATACTCAGATTAATTGGAATAATTAGAAAAGTAAGAATATCTTTACTTACCCATGAATTGCCCACTGGAATATTGACCTTACGTTGAAGGGAAAAGCAGACAGAGTCGCTGGCTTCACTCACTCCCACATTACTGACGGCTCTGTACCGGACCCAGTATTGGTTTGCTTGCTTCAGTCCAGTTAGTGTGAAGGTTTCCTGTGCATCTGGAGTGTCTGTAAATTCCCAGCCTATAGCATCAGCTGCCGATTCATCGGGCTGTGAGGGTCTGTGTTCCACTCTGTACCTCACCGTTACTCCAGTCAAGGGTTTCTGGAGCTTCAGGATCAAATTCCGGTCCTGAATGACCACGCTGGGTGCAGGAGGCTTGGACACAGGCTGAAAGTTGCTGTCCACTATTCTCCCATTTCTGTACAAGCGGATGGAGGTGCCAGGATTGGTGGAGTCTGAGACTGAGGCAATGACAAACCTGGTTTTCTTCTTGTCTTTATTGGCCTCAAAAAAACTTTTGAAGAGGAAAAGGTTGTCTTTCATCTTCTCGGATACGTCAGGATTGTGGAACCAAGGCTGGATTTCTTGGTCACTTGACTTTGGAACTGCTGCCAGTTTTTCAAACTCATCTACTTCGAGGAGCTCAGATATGGCTGACAGATATGGGTCTTCATATTTCAGAGAGGTGAAGGAGAAACATACTACTGTATCGACAGTGGGCTGAATGAGAATGTTGTTTAATTGGACTGAAGATGCTATTACTTGGATGCCACTCAGTTCCCTGGTGTAGGAATTTAACAGGTCTAGTTCACCCTGAATGTTGTTCAACCACTGCTGCAGCTTTGTATTTCCAAAGGGAGATCTTTGATGAATCAACAGAAGTTCAAAGAGTTTCTGCTCATCTACTTCTCCACCCCGAACAGCAGGAAGGAGCTTCTGCAGGGCTTTCTGGAACAACAACTTGTAATTAATATACATTTCCTGACATTTCTGTATCCGCTCCCTCACATCCAGAAAATTGTTTTCTTTTGATTTTTCATCCAGGTCATTGCATTTCCTTTCTGCATCTCCCAGTTTCTCCAATACCTGTTCTATTTTAGATACCAGCATTGCACTGATTTCTCTCTCCAACTTAGCTGCTCTTTTGTCCAAACGTGCCAGGGGATAGAGCCAAACCTTCACTGGTACAGCCTCATTCTTTTTCTGACTCAGCAGAGATGGCAGCTTCTTGTACAGCTGCAAGGCTTCCATGTATGTGGTTGGATTCTCCTCAAGCTCATAGTCTCCATAAAATGTACAGCTGATATTATCAGCCAGTTCCTTATCTTTGGCATTCAGCTTTACAGCTCCTCCCCCCTCAATGGAAAATGAAGGGATCTTCTTAACCATTACGTTTAGATTTCCCTCTGCCTCTTGTCTGTCCTCATTCTCTGAGACTGTTTTATCAAACACCATGAAAGCCTGAGCTCCATACAGAACAGCTGTAACAACATGAGTGGCGGTCTTCTCCTCAAACACCTCAGGGTAGGTAATTGTGCTGAGTTGAGTCATGGTAAGTTGCTCAAAGCTTGTTGTCTGGCTGTACTTCAAAGTAACCCGGGACTGACGAGCTGATGTCTTTTGGTCCTTCAGGTACTTGGCTGACCCTCCAACCTCCACCAAGCCCCCCAGAAAGCTGGCCTTAAGAGAAGCGCTCACCTCCAGGAAGCTGGCTTTATCACTGAGGGTGTCGGAAGCAGATATTTTGAGATCCGTCTTGGGCTGTCTGTGCACATCCAAATTTTTATTTATAGATTGTTGGTCCCATAAGGTAACACCTGAAAAAGAGTGAAACTAGGGGTAATCCTTCCTTCTAAGAACTGTGAAGCTGAAATGCAATTTCCTCATATGCAAGATATGAAAACACTTTACTGTTTCTTTTTCCACAGGTAACTACTGAGGAACTAATGAATGGTGCTGCATTAACACCTGACTAACTACTATTAATTACCTGGGAGTACTAGGTATTTACTCAATAGTGAATTAATGGTAGTTCACCACAAACTATAAGTGTTTGTGACACTTATTATTATATTAAAGAGTTTAAATTTGGCATAAGGGATTGAAGTCTCACAACAATATCATACTGTACTAACTGATGTCTTACTTCCATATTCACCTAGTTCTGAATATAATTACTATATGATTGCTATATGTTAGATAATAAATGTGTTACTTCATTAAAAGTTCATTATAATCTAGAATAGTATTATACTGTACTGCATGTAAAATAATAATGAACATTACAACGTTTTAAAATAATGTAAATAAGTTATTGTCATGCCTGCTGGTTCTCCTCTCCTCTCTCCTCTGATCTCCCAAACTCCATTTCCCATAACCCACTACCTGATGACATCACCATCACATGTTCAGAACCCTCCAATCCCGTTCAGTTTTTCAGATCCTCCTCCCCGGAGTACTAACACATACCTGTTCCCCATTTAGTCTGTTTGTATAAATGCTCTTCTCTCACACTGACCCATTACGAAGTATTGCCGTTCTGTGCGTACTGAGCAAGTCTCCCTGTTGTTATTCTTGTGAGCTTCTCTGGTTTGACTATATTTTGACTTTCTGGTTTACTCTTTTGTCTTTTCCCTTTTGGTACTGTTGCTGGTCTGATTGTTGGCCTGGTTTTGACTTCTGCCTGTTTTGTTACTCTGACTTTGTCCTTGCCCCCTGGTTATGTCTGTGCTGATCTTGTTGCTGCTGTGTTGTACTACCAGTCTGTTTAATAAACATTGGTTTGCTTTTAGCTCAGCGCGCACCATCATCTGTCTGTCCATCAACACAGTTATTTATTGAAGTGCTTCTATTTTTGATCAATTAGAATTTTTGCTGTATCAAATTATAACACACCTAAACAAAATATAATCTAAACATTAGAACAAAAGGAGAGAGCATTAGATTTAACAAAGCACAGTCATATTTTATTATTCTAATAACGACAGGTATTTCTACATCAGTGTCGTGGTAATGGAGTCTAAATAAAACAGTCCTTTACCTACATCAGAGCTCTTACATTACCAGTCCGAGAGTCTTTCATCCGTCTGCGTCATTCATCACACAGCAGGAGAAACAGTGACAGAGTGACATCCAATTCTATTGTTCAATATAAGTTTATTTAATTCAAGTGAACACTGAAGGTTTTATAAAATATATTTTGTATTTATGTCATGTGTTGTAAATATAATATTATTTATTTAATAAAATATGTAATGTAACAAAATAAGTAATTTGTAACTACACATTTTTTCATTTTATTTTTATATTCTGAAAAAAATGTTAATCTGATCTCAGTCTTGTTAGTCTCACCACTATTGTTTTAGCTAGTAAGTTAGCAAGTAAGCTTTATTTATATAGCACATTTAACATGACTACGTCGACCGAAGTGCTGTAAAGAGTAACAAGAGTAACAAAACAAGAGTAACAAAAACATAAAGAAGTAAAATATAACATAAAACAAGTAAGCTAAAACATAGAACAAAATATGCACATGAAATTAAAAAGCCATTGTGAAAAGATACGTTTTAAGTCTGGACTTAAAGAAGGAGCAGACCTAATATCCAACGGAAGACTGTCCCATTGCCTTGGTGCTGTGACTGAAAAGGCCCGTGAAGCAGTATATGGGCAAAATAAGTCATTAATCTACAATGGTGCCTGCCCATGTAATTCTTTAAAAACAAGCAAAAGTACTTTGAAATGGATCCTGTAATAGACACGAAGCCAATGGAGTGAAGCTAAAACAGGAGCGATATGGTCCCTTTTCTTAGTGCCAGTCAGCATTCTAGCTGCTGTGTTTTGTACCAGCTGCAATCGTGGTACCCAGGTACAGTGAGTTACAGTAATCTAGGCGAGTGGATATAAAATTACGAATAACTTGTTCCCGAGCCTGAACCGAGAGAAATGCCTAGATTTTAGAGATTTCTCTAAGCTGGAAAAAACTGCTCCTAACAACAGAATTCATTTGCTTATCAAATCTGAAGTCTTGATCAAAGATAACACCAAGATTTTTGACACTGGGTTTGACATAATTAGATAGAGTGTCAAGACTTTTAGACACATTTCCAACAAATTTAGAGGGGCCAACAATAAGAATTTCTGATTTATGTTCATTTAATTTGAGAAAAATATTGGCCATCCATCGTTTTATATCATTTAGGCATTCACTAAGACGACTTATAAGTCTCATGTCATTTGGTTTCAAAGGCAAGTAAAGCTGGGTGTCATCAGCAAAGCAATGGAATGAAATATTATATTTCCTAATAATGAGGAGAGGGAGTATATATAATAATAAGAGGACTGGCCCTAAAATGGAACCTTGTGTGACCCCACATGTAAGGTTAGCAATAGATGAAAAACAGTTTCCAACATTAACTGTAAACGTCTGATTGCTTTGGTAAGATCTAAACCAGTCTAAGACTGTTCCATGAAGACTAACGACAAGCTCAAGGTGTTTAATCAGAATACCATGGTCGACAGTGTCAAAGGCAGCGCTAAGGTCTAACAGCATCAAAACTGCACAGTTTCCTGAATCAGCAGCCAACAATAGGTCATTGGTAACTCTTAGCAAGGCAGACCCGTGCTATGAAGAGCTTTAAAACCAGACTGAAATGTTTCAAAAATGTCATTATGAGTTCAGTGTGAGGTCAGTTGGCAGAAAACTGCTTTTTCAAGTATTGAAAGTAGAAAGAAATGTCAACTTTGAGATAGGCTGGAAGTTACTAAGAATATTTGTTTGAGATCATGTTTTTTTAAGAAGAGGCTGAACAATGGCATGCTTACAACAATTAGGAACGGTGAAGTGTACAAGCTTGCATTAATGATAGATACGAGACTGGGCCCTATTACATCAGATTACACTTTTAGGAGACCAGAGGGAATGATATCACAGGGAGAAGCTGAAGATTTAATTTGAGATACCATATTTTTCAAAAAAGAGAGAGAGACAGGTTCAAACTGATTGAAGACAGCAGAACCTTGTATATCAAATAACGGATCATAAACGGAAGGATTAATACTTGACCTGATTTTCTCAATCTTGTTAATAAAAAACTGCAAGAAATCCTCACAAACTTAGGTGAACAAGAGTAGAGGAGGGTGCCTTTAGGACGGCGTTAATTGTACTGAATAAAACCTATGATGATTTCTAGATATGATTTTTGAAAAATATTGTTCCCTATCTGCTTTTACAGCATTCTGGAGATTAATTAAATAAAATTAATTTAATGTCTTCAATATAATAATAAACATGATGTGCTTTGTTAAACCTAATACTCTGTTGTGAATGCATGCTTGGTAGTTAGCTTAGCTACTGTGAGGTAATGGACAGTAATACTTTGTGCTTTAGATAGTAAACAGAAAGATGAGTAATGAATACAATACAATTCATCATGAATACAATAACTCATTTACTCTTTTTCGAATGAACTTATTTATTCTTTTTTAAATGTTCTTTACTGATATTGTATTTGGAATACAGTGTGTCATTTCATTGGAATGTTTTTTTCCATGTGTTACATATTTATTTCCATGTTATCATAATAAACTAAATAAAAAAGGAAGAGCACAGTAACACCCTGTTTATGAGTAATGAATTACCATGTGTTTCACTTTCTAAAACTGTTCTAAATCATAAAGAACTCTTAATGAAGTAACACCCCCTTGTTATCTAAAATATAGTAATTATATTCAGAACCAAGTGAATCTGGAGGTAGGACACTTACACAGAGTCGTTTTTTTTTTTTGACTGACCCTGCCCTCAATGGGACTTTAAGGAACGACTACTGTTCAGAAGGCACATATGCTCCTGTAGAAACCATGTTTTGTAAAGTAAAAGTTTAATCACTGTAACACACATGTATTATGCACAGTTACATAAATACTAACATAATTAAAAACTTAAATATCTGTTAAAAAAACTCATTAAACGTTTACTACTTTTTATTGTTTTTTTTTTAAATAAACTTTTATCTTTCAATTTTATGGTATTTTTTATATTTGCAAGTTTCCTGTTGTCAGCATTTCTCTCTGTGTTTTACTGTTTTTTAACATTTTTATTTTTTCCCATGGACATAATTGTTAAATAACAGTTATGTTTAAAAGACATTGTTAAAAGCTTGTGATTAACGTTAGGTATTTTTATGAAATAAAACAATGGTTGGAGCTTATTGGGAACACAGATTGGACCCTTTGAACCTAGTCCAGACATCATCTTATTGTTTAAACTAAGCATATAAAGTTAAATATTGAGATATTTCATTGCATCATAAGAAGTATGACTAAAACCTGATATATGATAAATATGTTTATTTAGATTATTTAGAGATGGCTTATTTGCAACTTTTGCCCTACTTATGGATTAGTTGTAAAGCGCTACTGAAGAAATTGCATATATTAAATAATACCGCAAGAAAGATTGGGGAATGGAAGATAATGAAAATTTTTACCTGGAATGAAGGAATCTTTACGGCAGTCATACAGCATGCCAGGACACATGGACCTTCCTAGGGCTGCTATTTCAATTTGCTCCATTACTGTCAAGAAAAACACACAGTGTATATATATTCATACACTCACTGTCTTCAGTAGGTGCACCTAATGCATATCTACACTCATTTACCTATTTTATCAAGCCCATTTACCATATACAGTTGAATGCAAATGTTTGGTACCCCTGGCCAAATTACAACCCTGTTTCCAAAAAACTTAGTAAGTGTATATATATGTATATATATAAGACACACACACTATACTGCCAAAAGCTCGTCTGCCTTCACACGCATATTAACTTGACTGACATCCCATTCTTAATCCATTGGGTTTAATGAGTGGTTATTCATTAAAAGTTATGCAGTACGTTCTCTATAGTTTTCTTTCTAAATGGTTTGAAACAGGAGTAAATCCACTATGCAACTTGAAGCTTGGAGGGACGTTTTGTCGAGTAGGTAAGACAAACTGAGACACTGTTAAGCATTCAACTCTGCAGTTGGGTAGACACCTACCTGGGTGAAATGTTTTTGGGAGCTATTTTGTTTTAATTGGCTAGTCAGAACTAAATCTTGAGATACAATGCTATTTTTATTTAGACAGGAGGCCAAAGCATAAATAAATAAAGGAATAAATCAATAAATATAAAAATTGCAGAATTTTTAAATACAATTAAAATATTTGATAATTAATCATTAGGATTATTTACTGTGGCTAAATGTACACAGTCATGAGCAATGTTAAGTTTAGTTTTAAATGAATAAAGCGTATTGCCTTACCTTTATTGCAGGGTTTCTGTAGATGCAATAATGCTTTCTGCTAACAATGTAGCTTTTGGCTTCTCGTCTTCTTTTAGAGTCAGAAGAAGTGAGTAATCGCTGTAGCTGGCCGGTCATTTATAGCAATAGCATCTGCCCACCGCTAAAAAGTGATGACCAAATATGGCAAGTGAAATGGGAGGGTGAAAATTTCTGATGATGAACAATGATTAGGTAAATGATTATTTTACATGCAGTTCCCAGCAAATGTATGCCCTTGTCTTAAAGGGGAGGACTGCGGGTAACAGTTTCAAATTATATTAAAAAAAATGCAAAGGACATGATGCTACAGTAATTATCTGATTTCTTTACTAGCTGGATCAGATGTTTTGAGGCGGAGAGTACCTGAACTGTGCAGGCAGCAGGAGTTCAAAAAGGTAACCCTTTGAGGCCAGTGGTAACTGTGCAAAGCCAAATTGTTTCTTCACTTTGCAATTTGAATTAACATATAGTGACATAACATATATACTGTATCATCACTGTCACAAAACCTCCAAAAAGCTAATTCTACAGGAGAAGAAAAACTGTGTTAAACTTGTAATGGAAGTTAATGTAACAATATTTTGTAATGTTGGACCTCTTATTTTGGTACGTTCATCATGAATTTTTTTCAACAAGGGCAAATGGCTAGATGTATCAAATTATGCACAAAAGGAAAATAACAAAAATGATGACTGCCGCAGTGATAGGATTTTATTTAAAAAGAATGTTGTTTAGACAAGCATAAAGAGTAGCACACAGAGAAACAGTAGTGTGGAAAAACGTCTTCTGCAAGGCTGGGTATGCAGGGGTTTTCCATATCTGCAGTTGATTCAGGTTGTTACCTATTAAAAACCCAATCTGTAATCTCTTCGAAATTTGAATTTATGAAATAATAGCAATGCCGTTGGATTACTTGAGTTTTGAAAAACCATATATTCCAATAAGAACAAGAGAAGAAGGTATTACCCGGAAAGCCATGCTTTTAAAGGAATAAAATATACATAATTGACACACACATTAATAAACACACATTTTTATATGGAATGGAATGGAAGCTCAAATATTTCTCCCTTCATTAGGCAAAACGCTAAACATTTCCTCCATTTTTAGAAAACAAAAAGGGTACATATTAAAGTCAAATCAAGATCATAATCATGTTAGTTCAGATCTAGTTAATCTGTATCATATCTGTATCATATGGCAAACATCTGATTTGTTGACATATCAGGAGTTTTAGAAAACCGTCATAAAGGAATAGAAGCCATGAGCACCTTGGCCATGGCATGAACCAACAAGTATTATCTTATATGATACATCATTTTGCAGTCTCACATTGTATGTACATGAAACATGTTAGAATGTAGGGCTGTACCCGACTCAGAATTTTGTCAGTCGAATCGGATTCGCCCGTCCTGGCCGACGATTCGACTATTCGTTCATGTTTTTTCTCCATATACATTATCTAGTAATCAGTAAATCAATCTGCATACGTTTCAGATCTGATGTCCTCCTCATTTAGAAAGTCATCAGAGTCACAGGAACATATTTTTGAACTAAAAGAGACGTGGCATATGATGAACGATCTGGAGCCTGATTTAATTACAGAATATAGCGTCGGGCAGCAAGCAACGTATTTATGCTAAAATTAGCGCTTCTAGCCTGTCTTTTTAATTTCACTTTTAACAGCTTCTTCAGTAGGATGACCCTTCGTCTTTCATCTCTCATAAATAATGAACTCCTAAAGAAACCAAATTAGTCAATATTTAAATTATTTTTAGATGAAAAGAAGAACGGTAGACCTGAAACCGTTCAATTATTATATTACCCGCGCTGAAATAATTATTTCTCGTTTATCGGCAGGCATATTAAGTGACTGTACTTATCTTTAAATAAAAGTAATCTTAGCTGTAAACGAATAAATAAAAATATCTGTAATTTAGGTTCTAAAATAATGGAATTATAATAAAACAAACATCTTCGGTCCATTTTTCCTTCTCTGCAAACAGCCATTATGTCTAAAAGGAAAGTCAACTCACTGGTTTGAAGCAGTGTTCGATGTCTGACTAAATGACGAGCAGAATTAGCTTTAATTTGTTCGGATTCTCTTCTTCAAAAGCTCCTCCAGACATTTTCTGAGACATCGTTCCACCCGTGTTTCTCAGCTTCACAGCTTTAGCTTCCTTCAGCGGTGAACCGCCAGCACACGTTGTCACTTGGATTTATTTTTTTTGCAAGCATGCGTCATAGCCCAGTTAGAACTTACATATATATTTATTATTCCCCTTTTAATAATTATTAAAATGTCTTTTTAAATTCTTAAAGTTCTTGTGCATTTTTGTAAGCTTTTGTCTGTTTTACGAGAAAAAAAAACTCGTCACTGTTCTCAGTCGACTAGAAGGTTCTCAGTCGACTTAACGGGTCTCCGACTGACGATTCGACTCGTCGACTTCTAGAGGGCAGCCTTATTAGAATGTAAACAGAATTAATCATGATGCCAGTGCAGCAACAACTGTTTGTTTAACCAAGGACAAAGATTGTCTGCTAATAGAAAAGCAAACCATGTTCAGTGCCTGCTACACAATCCATGCAGTTCAGCTAGGACAGCTAGTCATATCAAGTCAAGTCAACATTTATTTATATAGCGCTTTTTACAACAGATGTTGTCACAAAGCAGTTTTACAAAGAATCTGGTGTCCGAGCCCCCAGTGAGCAAGCCAAGGGCGACAGAGGCAAGGAAAAACTCCCTCAGATCAAAGGAAGAAACCTCGAGAGGAACCAAGACTCAAAAGGGGAACCCATCCTCCTCGGGTCTACACCAGATAACAAGACAAGTAAAGGAAAGGAGTGAAGATAGAGAAATAAAAGTGTGATTGGTCTGTAATTAAGTAGCTGGGTCATCGGATGGGTCAGCAGGATGCAGGCCAAGCTTCCACAGTGCAGGACAGCCAGGAGCTCCGTGATGGTTAGAGGCCAGCAGTGGCACCCAGTCAGAGCAGAGCATCAGACCACACAGGATGGGCAGCAGCTCAGGAAAAGAGAACAGACAGACTGTTAGCTTAGACAGAAGATCAGAACACACTATATGGTGTTAACAGAGTGCAGCAGTGACTCCGGCAGGCCTGACTATTACAGCATAACTAAAAGGGAGAGCCAGAGGGTAACAAAGACATGAGGGCTCCCTGAGAAGTCAGCGCCCCCCTGCTCCACCGTCAACAAACTTGAGTGAACGTGACGAGCAGCGGGACGACAGCACCAACATTCCCAGCTTACCAAACACTCTCTGTCAGTGGACCCCTGGACCTGCACCTTTTATCTAACAGAAAAACGAATTACCAAACTGACTGGTAGGTTATTCCAAAGCTGGGGGGCCTTGTATGAAAAGGCTCTGCCCCCTGATGTAACTTTGTTAATTCTAGGCACTACTAGAGTGCCCGCATTTTGAGACCTAAGGTCGCGTGACGGTTCGTAATATGAGATAAGTTCGGAGAGGTACAGAGGAGCGAGGCCGTTTAGAGCTTTATATGTAAAAAGGAGAATTTTATACTCTATGCGGAATTTAACTGGTAACCAGTGTAATTTAGATGAGGCTGGGCTGATATGATCAAACTTTCTAGTTCTTGTAAGGACTCTGGCTGCAGTGTTTTGGACTAACTGGAGTTTGTTAATAATTTTACCAGAAGAACCAGAAAGCAGGGCATTACAATAATCCAGCCTTGAAGTCATAAAGGCGTGAACTAGCTTTTCCGCATCCTGTAGGGACAGGGCATTTCTTAGTTTTGCAATATTGCGTAAATGTAGAAAAGCTATTCTAGTGATGTTAGTGATAGTACTTCATAGTTATGCCTGAATGGGATACTCAAGAAATGTACCAAAAACATAAACAATGAAAAGGAAAGACAAATTGTTGATTGTTATTCTATGATTTTATTCTTATACTTCTATTAGAGTAATATTACTGTATTTAACAAAATAACTAAACAAATCATGCCAAAACTGCTGATGCNGAGATGGTTATATTTCCACCAAGAATACTGACTCTCTTACTAAACTTTAATAAATAACTACAAGTGTATAAAGATTTATGAGCCAAAAGGAAAGAAAATAACTTTTCTACTTTGATATTTACATGCAAAATCTTCCTTCATGATTTATTTTTGTCGTTTTAATTTTCTACTTCTCCCAGTCCACTAATGATTTTATTTTATTTTTTTCATTATTTTATTATTATTGTTTCCTTTGAAACTGTATGAGGCCTGTCACAATACTGAGTTTTATCCCTGTAGATATTACTAGGCAGAGTTCTTTGCACATTATCTGGATTAATTATGAATGACTTTCAGTTGTGGAGGCTGTAACAAGGCAAGTCAAAGAGGGATGGGCAGGGGTTTGTTTGGCATTGCAACAGGATTTTAATTGAAAACTGATGCCATGGTACTTATTTATATAATTAAAATGAAAACTCAGAAAAAGAAAAAATTAAATGTCTTGCAAAAAGGGCATTCAGCTAGTCAGAGGACAAGAAGGCAGGTGCTTGAGCACCACCTGTGCATACCTGATAGGCAGAAGTCTTTACCTGGATCAATGGTAAATTACTTTTACACCAAGCTGACAAGAAGATACATCAAACATGTCTAATAGCCTTTTCTTAATTAATAAATAATGTGATTGCAAATTATATGAATTGTATTTAGGTACGTATAGTGGGTTCCATACAAAATAAAACGAAATTATGATTCAGTTTGCTGGACTGGTATGGTGCATTTAGGACCTCAACCTACTAATGTAACTGATAACACAGTAAGACAAATGTCCAAACGAATATTACCTTTATTTATTTGTTCAGTCTAAGCTGAACAAGTCCCCTCTAAATAAATACGCTGGACATGTTTTAAACGAGGACACCTTTAAAACGAGCAGAAAGGAACAAGAAAGAGCAGAAAGGACTAGAGTGCAGAAAGACTATAAATTTGTGCTGTTGTTTTTTTTTTGAGTAAATTACAGTAAGATGTTTGCTGCAACTCTTACTTCATCCACAAGCATTCATAAGTGGGCTTAAGGCTTAGAATTCTGGGGTATGTAATTGTTTTGGTATTTTGTATAGTGGCTGTAAGCTGAAAAGGCTGGAATTATGGTGGCATTCTATTGGTTACTATTGATTGAAAATAAATGTTTGGGATAAGGCATGCAAGTCATTGATTTTCTGTCCTCTTGAAATCGTATGAGAGCTTAAACTCTGATACACATACACTTTCAAATTCATGTTTACTGTTTACAATTTTAAGTATCCAAATGTAAATGTAAATTAACTGAGCTTTTAATTATTAATATTATTAATATGATTATTATAAAATTCTCTAGTTCTACAGCAAATGGTGCCACCACATGCCACACCAAACCTGAAAATATACATGATACATTCGACATAGAGTGAAATTCTTTATTGACTGAAACAATTTCTCTGTTGCTGTAACTAATCCCTGGGTGTATGAGACCAACATCAATGCATAGCAGCTAGCTTAATGATAATAACCCATATGTGGAGCTAACTGTTAATGTAAAACAAACAGCAGGGCTGATAAACTGTTCAAACAAAAGGCAGACCTTTAAGGCTAACACACAGAAGTATACAGACAGCTAAACTTGGTCCTGGTCTAATAGCTGGGGTACACTTGGACAGCTTTGCCAGCCTTCCTTTTTTTCTTTACACTTCTGTAGCTTCACAGAGGGAATCAAAGTCGAAAACCAATCCCAGCAGCAGGATTAATTAGGTATGGGAACACAAGACATGACTGAGGGGGCACTACTCCCCTTACCCCATGACAATCATCATTACAAATGTAGTGATCTGGCCGTTTTTGGTTGATAAAACTAAATATCGANTCTCCAGCCCTTTGGGGCTCTCTTGGCGCTCTCCCTCCGCTCCTCTGGGAAGCTGGAGACCATGCACTCTCCTGCAACGCTCCGGCGTTCCAAGATGACGACCCCACTTTACCCCGCACAAACCTAAAAGTGCTAAACTCAGACAGAAAGGACTCTTTTGCTGTAAACAAAAACCATCACTCTACACATGGAACTTAAGCTGTAGTAGTGTAATACCCAAATTTCCACATCTGCAAAGTGGCTTTATCAGGGGCAGTCCAATATTTAGAATGCAGGTAACAGGAAGGGGGTCAAAACACATGCAGGCAACATAAACGACAGAGCTCAGAACTCAAGCAGATAACACAGAGACTTTGCAGACTATGTGGAAAACCAAAGAGGTATATATAGGACTCTTATTAATTAATTAAATAAAAGGTTTTAAAAAGGTCGCTACCACCACCAGGGAGGTCCGGGTAGAGGGAGACAAAGTCTCTGAGTCTGAGGACAAAATCTGGCATTCAGTCACTTTATTAAATACAAATATAAAATGGGTTAGATTTTTATTAAATGCAAATATAAAACAGACCCAACTAAGCAAGTCAACCCCCAAAGATAAGTCAACCCCCAGAGAGGGAGAGACTCCCGTGCCGGCTCACCCAAGGCCTTTATATCGCCAGAGGGTTTTTCTCAAGTCGATTGAGCAGCTCGATTTAAGCTCTCAGCTCTATGATCTATCAGCTCCACATGCTGTGTTTGATGGAGATGTGCCAGTCACGAGTGCAGGTATGGATGGTTATGAATGACTGTGTTTAGTGATAGAAAGCCATGTGACTAATACTTAAGATTAAGATTTACAGAGCAAAATAGAGGATCCTCTCTCATTACTTGTGAATCCTGAAAAAAAATAAATAAATAAAGTCACCTTGTTTTCTTGCATCTAAAAAAATGTCTACTGCATCACAGTGAAGGTAAAATGCATTTGGAAACTTTTCAGACCCTTTCACTTTTTTATATTTTGTTATGTTGAGGCCTTGTGCTACAATAAAAAGAAATTCAAGCTTTCCCAACCAGTCTGCACCTTCTCGTCCTATAATGAGAAAGTGAAAACAGAATTTTATTATTTTTTACAAATATATTATAAAGTAAAAACTAAAACATTGGATTGACATAAGTATTCAGACCCTTTACTCAGTCTTTAGTGAAGCACTTTTGGCAGCGATTACAGCCTCCAGGTTTCTTGGACGTTATGCTACAAGGTTTGCACACCTGGATTTGGGGCTTTCCTGCCATTCTTTTCTGCAGATCCTCTCAAGCTCTGACAAGTTGAGGGACAGCCTTTTTCAGGTTGTTCCAGACATATTCGATTGGGTTTAACTCAGGACTGTGGCTGGGCCACTCAAGGACATTTACAGAGTTGTCCCTAAGCCAGTCGTCTTAGCAGTCCTGTGTTGTTTTAGGGTGATTTTCTTGTTGGAAGGCGTGTTGTCTTGTTTGTATACCACGTAGGTCACATTGTGCTTAGCATTATATCCTTTAAGAATTACTTTTAGGTTTACTCTGTTCTCTGTTTCTGTCAGTAGGTACACACACATGTGCTTTAGACAGAAAGCAGCTTATACTCCAAGTATGCCAAATTGGTTTGTTGTTTTGATTATCATCTTAACAGTTAACTATGCCTGTCTGGACTGCAGTCTTTTCTTTTCCATAACAACTTTGTGGTTTGCTAGACTGTACACACTAGATGAAGCACCACAAAAAAAGGCTACTGAGGAAGGAACTTGCTGAAAAAATGTCAGTGGTGTTAATGAAGACATCTCCACTGATGTCAAGTGTGTTCACTTTCTCTACTGACATACAGTGAGAGAATAGGCAATATTTATGGCCATTCACATACACCTGGAAAGAAAACAGAAAAACTAACTTGTAATATTACTGGATTTGTTTGTGCACATACTTCATACCCTTCTGTTCTGATGACAATGAAGATATGAAAGGCTGACACTTTGTTTACCAGACAACATTTAGTGTATTCTGGATTCACCCACCTTCCATTCTTTAAGGAGCCATGGACCATTATTAACGTGGGGGTTGAAATGAACAGCAGTAATGTCATCACCATCCTTTGGCCCCATGCAGTGATTTATGGCAAATTTGTGTGGGATGCGAGATATTTGGAATTCAAAAGAAAATTAAATATTATTTTCTTTCAAAGAATATTTCAAGATATTTCGTCATCAGTATCAGAAATGTATATTGATGGCCATTTGGGACAACAACTCCCAAATTGGAAATTTGTAATATTTACATTATAGAGAGACATTATGGAGCTTCATTTTTAAGGTCATGGATAATTTGCCAATTCATTAAGGTCAAACTACTGATAAGGGATGAAAATTAAATCATTGCTGCCATTAAAACTGTCTGGTCACTTTGGAATTGCTGACAGCTTCTCAAACTCAATTGCTCTGAGGAACTCAGTAATGGATGACAGATTTCACAGTGGTGAAGAAACATACTACTGTATTGACCATGGCATGAACAGGAATGCTCTTTAACTCTGCTAAAGATGCTATTACTAGGGTGGCATTTAGTTCTCTATTGTAGGAAATGATCAGGTCTAGTTCACCCTAAACATTGTTCATCCACTGCTGCAACATTTTATTTCCAAATGGTGGTCTGTCATTGGTGGACAGAAGTTGAAAAAGTGCCTGCTTGTTTACTTTTACACCATGAACAGCAGGAGCTTGTGGAGGGCATTTTGGAACAAAAACTTTAATTAATAAACGTTTCCTGATCATTGCGTATCCTCTCTGCATCTCCCAGTTGCTCCAATACATATTCTATTTCAGATAACAGCATCTCACTGATTTTCTCTCCAGCTTAGCTGCTCTTTTGTTCAAATGTGTAAGAGGCTGGAGCCACACCTTCACTAGTACATCATTATTCTCTCTCTGCCTTAGCAGAGACAACAGGCTCTTCTTGTACAGCTCCAAGGCTGTTGTGGGGTTCTTCTCAAGCTCATAGTCACCATAAAGTGATATTTTTGGCCAGTTCCTTTTCTTTGTCATTCATCTTTAGAGCTCCTCCCCCTTCACTGGAAATGAGGGGATTTGCTTAACCATTATGTTCAGATTTCGCTCAGTCTCTTGTTTGTCCCCATTTTTTGAGACTGTTTTATCAAACATCACAAAAGCCTGAGCTTCCTACAAAACAGCTGTAACAACATGAGTGGCAGACTTCTCCTCAAACCTCAGGCAGGTGATTAACGGGGGTGGAAGAAGTGGTTCATATCCCGGGACATGTTGAGGTCTTTTGGTCATGCAAGTACTTGGCTGACCTGTCTTGAGCTGATCAGGGCTAACACTTGAAAAGAGCGAAACTACGGGTAATCCTATTTTCCATGTCTTATGTGTGTAGTCCTATATCATCTATGTCTTTAAAATAGTTCTATACCACCAGCTAAAAGGAGATGAAAAGCTGTTAATAAGATGACCTAATGCCAAATGTCTAAACAATGTTGAGTTTTGGTTGAAAAGTGAAAAAGACCCTCCATGTCTAAATTCGGTTGTAAACTGAAAGATGAAAATATGCCTTTTTTAGGTTGTTTTGGTGACCTAACTATTTTGGGATGCGGGTATAACCTCCACTGCCAGACCGTTCAGGGGCATGTTTAAGGTGGTTCGTCACAGCAGGGAGATATCATGTTCTGTGGCCTGGCTGGACCACTTTTGACAGCAGCTGCAAAGAAAACATTTTTTTTAAATAAATCTTTGTTTAATCCTGGTTACAGACAATCAAAGAAGCCAAAAAAGAAACCTTGTGTTATTTTGTACCTTGTGGTATTTTCTGCTTAAATACAACACGGAAAGGAGAAAATCCAGTCTCTCAAGATGGAACTCCACTCAAATACTCTTAAAGGGACTTACTTGTGTTTACAGACCCTCTGTGCTTCTGCATAATACAATAGTGGTAATTTTATAAATTACTGCTTGGTTCAAAACATTTATTTAAACTCATCCAACTTACCTCCAAAGACAAAACCATGCTTACTGTAGGGATTCATGACTCTGAGTTTTCCTCAACTCAACTCTGTTTTAACCAATAAAGCTCCCAGAGCTGGAGATACAGGGACACTGCAGAGATTAAACCATCCTAAACACCCTTTATTTAATTTAGAGGAGCTACAGTATTACAGTCATGCCGGGTGATCACGGGAAACTCAGAGTCAGAAAATCAGCACCGTAGTCTGAAAACATTCACTGAGAGCTAAAATGTTGGATGTAACTGCAGCTCGATTTAAGGGGGAATGGAAATCTTAATCAGCAGCTGCTAAAATAAGGAGCACTGTTTTCATTTTTTTGTTCCTCTATAAAAGTTTTTTATTATTTATTATAAAAAGTGTGATTTTATTTTCAGTACTGACTGCTAGAAAAAACACGTTTCTTTATCTCAGCAGAGATTCCAGCAATGTCCAATTCTTGTAAAGAAATCCAACATGGAAATTTGTTTGGTGCTCTAGATGAATGTATGTTTGTGGATGATACATGCAGTTCTAGTACAAGCCATTATGTACACTCAGTTTTGTGTATGTGCTCCTCGAAGGGAGGTGGGGGTTATCCCTGCTGCAGTGCCCGAGTCCGGCTCATGATCCCTTACAGAGAGCCTGTGCAGAACCCTGTATAGGCCAGTTACAAGAGCAGTTCTGTCTTCACCCCAGAGGCAGTCCTCTACAACCTCTGCATCACTCATGGTGACATAATTGAACCAAAGGTTTGGAGAAAGATGAAAATGATCCACCTGCAAATACAGAGGTGAGGTCGGGTGAGGATATGCAGTACAATCTGGCTGCAATGTGTTTTTTTATATAGATAGACAGATAGATGTCATTCACATTTGTGGTTTGTGTTTTTTTGTGGCAATTTCTTGATCATTGTGGGGGATTTTTGGGCCATAGTGAATATCCTCTTGGCTTTTGTGATTTTTGAGACTTCTAGTTCTGAGCCTTATACATTTTGGACCCTTTTGTGTTTTACGTTTTGGCATTTTTGTGTTTTGTTGAATAAATCCTGCCTAAATGGCTCCCCTCCCTGTGTCTGAGCAATCCCCATTACAATAGGTGAATAGTTCTTAACTGTTTATATTAAATGTAATGAATGTACTTTAGTTAGGGATTGTAGTATAGAATTTAATCCTCATATATTTAAAATTATAGCACGTTAAAATATAGTTTGTGTACATTTTAACATTCCTTTCAATCATTCAATATTCATTATAATTACTTTGGACAACTTTTTATTGCTCAAATTTGAGTTACACTGAAGAGTCTCAAAGTCAACTTTCAATTCTGAGATTTAATTAAAACAGGAAAATGTGCTGAAATTAAATAATTTGTCCTTTTTTTACCTTAACACTACATAAAGTTATGATATTACACATTCAAAACATACTACAAAAGTTTGTAAACAGTTTTAATAAAATGAATGTTATTTCTTTCAGCATTAAAAAGGCTTTATGCAAAGCCAACCGATCAGATGGCACAAAATGTGGTGCACCACAAAAGTATTAAGCAGGTTGAAGATACATACTGTTCAAAAGACTGTTCAATGTCGTTTTCTCAGTGCTTCCCTGTCCATCTTCTTTGTAGCTGACATTACGATTGCCCTCTTTCAGACAGGAAATCCAAAGAGGAGTCCAACTGCTCCAGCGGGGATGAACTTATCCATAAACTCTGAGTACTAAGTGCATTTTCTGTAAAAGACATTTCTGAAATGCCTTTTCTCTTTTACAGTCCACTGAATACATTATCTACTCTGTGTCTACTATGTTGTTCACTCATTCCAATGTACTTTTACATTTTTTTAAACCGATTTTTAAAAGCCTCCATACACTCTAACTTGCTTGTCTGTACATATTGACACATTTTATCTTTCTCAAAAACATAATAAAGGAAACAGACTTAATGGTTCATTTTTTGACAACATCTATAAAAGATGCAAAAACCTCTCCTTCCTCTCTCACTCCTCTCTGTCACTCCTTTTTCTCCCTATGTCTTTCTTCCTGTTCTCTCCTCTCCTCATGCGGTTCTCTTTCTCTTCTTTCTCTCACCTCTTGCTCTCTGTTCTCCTCTCTCTCTCACTTTTCTCCTCTCTTCTCACTTTCGCTTCTTTCCTCCCTCTCCTCAGCCTCTACCCCCTTTTCTTGGCCCTTTCTGCTGCCTAACTCTCTCGCTCAGTTTCCCTCTGTTCCACCACCATCTCTGACTCATCTCTCCGCTTCGTGACTGATGGGGGCTTCAGATCTATTTGAAGGTGGTGAAGCTTCAGCAGGACCCTGTGTCTACATGTGAAGACCATAAGTGCAGACTTAACTAGTGTTGAAGTAAGGCCTTAACCGAATCATCAACAAAACCATGTAACAACAATGAAGTTGTTCCAAACATGTAATGGCCCTTTCATATTTCTAATAACGTCAACATTTCTAAGTCTAACTGCTTGACATCGCATGGTTTCATCAGAAATCAGGTGTTGCAGTCTCGCTGCTGGGGAGACTGAGGCTGGGAGACAGTAGCTGAACTGGATGTTGATCTACTGGTTCTTATAAGTTCTGCCGAATCCTGAAATATGCTGTACATTTCCACAGAGTCTTTATCTCCCATTGATGTTTGACACACAGAAGATGCACCTGACTGATAAAGCTGGCGAAGTGACATCATCTCTGTGGGAATGACTATGGTCAGTAGAGAGTGGCATTGAAAGGTTCTGTAGATGTTCATCCACTCCAGAGGGTGACCAAGAAACCATTGCTGAAATATCAGGTCCACTCAAAACATTTATAGATGAGACAAGCGGAGATCCAACAAGTGACCTCACTGTCACATCAGAGTCACTTTCAGTACTGCACACTGTGTCCAGATCGTTAGAGATTCCAGAGGCAGCACCATGTAGATCTCTGGATAAGGATGCAGTAGTTGATGGATAAGAGGACCATCCTAGGCTTGAATGTGTTTGGCTTAATACCCAGCGTGAAGTCCTCTGTGGCGCGGTTCTTTGGAGCAACTCAGTCAGAAGCCCTGCCTTGGTCATTGCCTCTAGCATGGAGTCCAGATAAATTTCAATTAACAGGCTACGCAGCCTTTTAGGGCTGCTGTTGCTCATTTGTGAAAGTCCAGTACTGGTCAGAAGTATTTCACTCACAGCCCTGGTAGCTTTGCAGCGCATAGTAAGATGTTCCTCTGGAGATGTGGCCCTCTGCTTGAGCTTTCTAGCAGCAGCAATAAGATAAGATAGCCTTTTATTATCCCACATGGGGAAATTTGCATGGTTACAGCAGAATACAGAGCAAGAGGTAGACTAAAGTGCAAGTTATACAAAATACAAAATATAAGAAATTTAGAAATTACTTTTCTAAATGAAGGTATACAATACTTTTTATTCATTCATAACTGGATGATAATACATATACTAATCAAGTGTGTTCTGTTGAGATGGTGTCTGACAACCGTCTGTCTACTTCATCTGGAAACAATCAGAACTGTAAGTACATGAAATGATACAAACAGAGCGGTTAGTTCACAATGAACATACACATAGCATGTCTTCATAACTCATGCTTCACAATATCACTGTGATTCTTCTAAACACAACGTAGAGTGTAAACGAATGAACTGGATATTTAAATAAGTAATCAGTTTAGTCAGTTGCTGTAGTTCTGATTCACATTTTCTTTTGCAGGTTTACTGAGCGAAACAACCAGAAGACGTTCGAGAAAACCCGCAAACATCTGTCAAGGGCTTTTTCAGCCAAAACTCACAAATCCTCTATTCATGATGGACTGTAAGAGCATTTACAGGGTGCTATATGGCCTACATAAGCTGATATATGCTTTTCAGTAGTTATAATTACATGCACAACACTTTATAGAGCAAGAGTATATGACTTTATCTATTTAGGTTCCATAATGCATTCTTCAATAGAACATTGTAAACACATTGTAAAATTTAGCCTTAGCTGCTAATTGGTCACAGCCCGACATCTGTAGCCAGCTAGCCTGACACTGTAGATTTCAGATAGTTCACAGAGCAAGATAGAGGATCCTCTGTCATTGCTCGTGGATTCTGAGCTTATTAAATCGGACAGGTTTTTATACCCAGTAAGTGTTTACCTGGATGTAGGCCTGACTCTGCAGAACATACACTAGAACCTTGTTATAGTACATTAGAATGTAAAAGAAGTTTATAGAAAGAAGTTTAAAGAAAAGTAAGTTATAAAGTCTTGTTTTATAAAGTGTTATGTATATAACTATACATAGAGCTGAAGCTCCTCCTCTTTTCAGTCTAACACCGTACAGAGGTCCATCCCTATCTTCCGTTTCCCGTAACGAAGCTTTCTCAATCTTCACAATCCGGTGTTGACCCGAGGAAGATGGGTTCCCCTGTTGAGTCCTGGTTCCTCTGAAGGTTTCTTCCTCATGTCAGGGAGTTTTTCCTTGCCACTGTCGCCTTCAGCTTGCTCACCAGGGGTTCAGACCCGGATGTGTGTTTGGAAAGCAGTTTTTTATGTTCAGTTCTGTACGCCATAAACACCTTATGAATACATGTAAACAGCATTATGTAAACAGGATTCACAGGAAATCTAAAATAAATGCTTCTGCAATTTGAACATAATTTCATCAAGACTGTTCAGGTATTATCTGATGGTTTTATAAACACTTTCACTGCATTACTGTAAAAATGACACTCCCAGAATTTAATTAGGGGGATCGTTCAGTCATATTATCAGGGTTAGTTCTTTAATTACATCCTACAACTACTCAGACACACAGTGAGAGCTTAAAGAGATTAGCTTTTCAGTCCAGTGCTTCCAGTGCACTGTACAACAAGGGCTGCCACTTCTACAGGTAAACAAAGCTGCATAGATTCATACGCTAGTCAGCTCTTCTACAGTATTTAGTGATTCAATGAAATCAGGTAAAATAATAAGATTCAACAACTCAGCTATTTGGAAGCAGCCTATTAAACTGATTAACACTGCTGTCATGACGTCACAGTGCAAAGCCCTATTACTACGTAGCATAGTCTCTTATGGCAGATGTACTTCGGCTGACTATTCTAGTTATTTTGTCGGCTGTAAGTGACCTAGGCTGTTCATCATAATATCATCATAATATTATTAAATTATTAGACTAAACATGCTCAGAATTATGTATACTCTAGCCTACAACACCTGCATTTCGACTGTACTATAATGCATGCCTGCTTATGCCTCTTTAAAGGATGGATGCAAGCAAGGATGAAGTGCTGGTGGGTGGTAAGTGACCAGTTGTGGTGGACTGTCTGGGCCATAAATGCCAGTACCAGTTCAGTTATAATTATAAAGCTTTAAAATGTTCTATATTTAATGTCCAAGGTATTTTCCACTGTTAAAATAACAACACTACTCCGTTGTTGCCACCAGAGGGCGCCCTTCCAAGCTTTTCCACATGATTCGACAGGGTAAACCAGATTCCTGTTTGAGTGGAGCATGGACAGTCTGTTCTCCAGTGACCAGATGTGAGTGAGAATAGATGTGGCATGTAACTGTATAGGCCTCGATCAAATTCACTCCTTAAAGTTAATTCAACAAGTTAATTCAACAACAAGTTAATTTAAACTTTAGTGGCATTCAATCTCTTCAGCTTCACACAAATACAGCTAAAGAGCTCTGTGTTATGACTCAAACAGTCATATTTTAGTATTAAAATAAATACAAAATAAATTAAAAAGCCTCTTAACCTTGACCTAATTCATTCCCAAACAACAAAAGTGAAATGAAGAAGTGGGTGGATACAGTTTGATTTAAGCAGAAGTGAACATGATGCTGCATTGTTGGCCATACAAGGGTAGAAGGAAGCTAGCTTTGTAGTGAGAGAATAATTTGGTAATAATTTACGAAATATGTAATTTATAATATCTTAGAAATAATAGCACAGTTTAATCATTCGTAGTGAGGCTCGGATACAGGATGGGCAATTCCAGCATGTACAGACCCCAAAGGTCGAGGGAAGTGTTTACAATGCTCAAGTCTAGGAGCAGTATTTAATTTACAACCCAGGACTATAAGGAGTGAGTGACAGCTTCATTTACAATGCTAAGAATTCAGGATGGGGACAGTCCTGAGAAGTCAGGCGTCATATTTCTTAATGAAATACAGGCATTCTGGTTGAAGATGTGGGTTCTCAAAAACATGTTCAATGTATGCGTCCTTGAATTGAGCCCAAAGATATTGGTAACAATGCCTAGTTTGGAAATATAGAGAAAAGCAGGAGGTGCATTACAACATTACTCCTGAACACTGTATAAATACGGAAGCTCTGTACCTTATTGCTGCAGTTGAATTCAATCTGCCCAGGAGTACGCTTGTCAGCATACACCTGAAAATAAAGCCTGGAGCCTTTTCTCTTTAATCCAGAGCCCAGTGTTAGATGGTTTTGTTTAAGAGTTTACTTTCTAGAAACAGAACTACAGCAACAAAAAAACACTGATTTCAGTTTAAAGATGGCTAAAAGGAGGATGTTGTACGTTGGGTGTGGGAGGATCACACTGCAGTTAAAGCTCTAAGGTCTCTTTTACACAGACACAGACATTGCAGTTCTTCTGTCCCCAAAACTATCAGGACAGAAATGATACCCTAGCACTCTTAGCACTTCTTCAACTTTCACACACACAACAAAAACGGTCAATAAACATGAAAAAATGACGACTTGAGATTTATCATGTTAATTGTCTGTATCCACTGATTTGAAGAATGTGATCATGATAATATTTATTTTCACCCAGCCCCACATCCAATTATAGTCAATAAGTACTAAAACAGCAGTTCCTACAAATGTAATGTATTGTGTATTGTTAATGTACATCTGTACAGTAATAAAAAGCACTGAATATAAAGCTGGACCACAGTAGTGGTAGTAGTAGTAAGAAGGAAGAGGAGCTCTAGCAGCAGCTGCAGTAGTTAAGCAGCAGTAGTAATAGGAATAAAAGTACTTTTAGTAGAATTAGTAGTGTATGTCTGTCTGGTGTATGTACAGCAAATCTAGCTAAATGCAGCTCTTCTGTGATGTTTCATGAGCTGCGGTTAAAAAGCCCTTCTGTCTACAAAAGAAGTGTCTACACGTGATACAGCTGATAGATATAGTGACAAAGGAATGACCTAAATACACATCCTAGTTGTGGTTTTTAAATAAAGATGTATTTATATAGGACTGACTTCTGCTTTCTGTTTAGACTTCAAAGCAAATATCATACAGGTAATATCACACAATATAGATTAATTCTGTTTTTCTGTCTAGGTAAAGGAATAAAAGTATTTTCTGGGGATTTTCTCTAATGGTAGAAGTGAATTCTGACCAAACCCACATCCTGCATGAGCAGTTTCATACTTCAGTTAGCACCGTGATGCAAAACCACATTTCACAACTTCAGTTTGTGCTTTTTACTTTATTTTAAATTCACAAAGTTATTAAAAGATTTAAAAGTTATTAAGTTCAGAAATGAATAATGAGTAAAAACAAAAAAAAGTCATTTTTACATTGCATTAACACTCACACCATAAAAAATGTACATTAGTAGTTTTAATTGACACATTGACAAGAAATATAAGACTGTAAATACCAAAAATATCTGAAGAATAACTGAAAAGACAGAAACCCTGTAAAAACCCAACTGCACTTTCAAAGCTTAATCAACTTTCAAATGCAAAGGTTTAGAATCCAAACACCATTCACCAAAATCAGCCTGTATTAAAATCATAAAGGCATCTTTGAAAGATACTGAGAAATTGAGCTGCATTCCATACATTTTCTATAATTCCACATTGTTTTACAGTTTGTTCAGCTGTTCAGGGTTTATTATTAATTCTGCTAGTGAGTTTTAATGAAGTGACGCCTCTCTCTCTCTGCAGGTCATGAGCTCTAATCCTAAAGACTGGAATCTTCTGCTGCTTCATAAGACACAGTGGTCAGCAGGTCCTGTGAACACATCAGACACTGAGTCTACAGCACTGTAGTGAATGTGAAGCAGTGAACATGGTGCTCATTCTTACCTGGTCTTCTAGAGGCTGATCTGAATCTAACAGAGGAACATATGACGTGTTTCAGATACACGTGTTGATGATTAAATATGATTAATAAATATTAGAGAGCATGTAATAAGTCCTATAAGATCAGAAGCTGTGTTTAGTACCTTTGTTGTTGATGGTTTGGAACAGTACTGGAACAGCGAGCACTACAGTGACCACAATCACAATAGAGTAGAGCACATAGACCTGCTGTACAGCACTCTGCTCTGTGTCTCTGATAGCTGTGAAAATTCAGATGTGGATTATAGGAATAATAGACATTAATAAAATCACTTTGCTCTTATCATTATCTGCTGCTTTAATGTATTCAAAGAGAGCGTTTGACAGTGTTATGGCTGATTTTGAAGCAGAATTATGTTTAGGATTGTGTTTGTAATGAGCATTAAAGGTACATAGCCTGAAAGGTCATAAATGATGAGTTTTACACCAGCAGTTATGTTTCAGATTAGCAGTTTATATGTATCTCATATATAAGAATATCCTCTATTAGACACTGTGTGAGTTTACTGGCCACAGTTTCTCTGTTTATTGTGTGAAATGAGCTGAAAATAAAAGTCTCTTACTTGTTGTTGTGTTTTCAATACTGACAACTTCAACATCTGTGACAGAAGCTGAGAGAGTATAGATTATTAATACACCTGTTTGTGTTACTGCATCTGTTCTGAGAGTAACTAAATGACAGGTGTTTATATTTGTGTTTGAGAGCATGTATATAAGAACATATGAATCTTTACATGTTTACCTGTTACAGTAATGTTGATAGTGTGACTTGAACTGGATACAGGTGCATCTGACCTGCATCCGTAAAGACCAGCATCCTCCATAGATAAACTCCAGAAAATCAGAAGTAACATTCGTCTGTCCTCACTGATATTGCTCCATCCTGCTGCAATGTGAGTGGAGTAACTCAAAGGTCTGCACTGATCACCATCTTCAAGTCTGCCACAGAACACTGATATGTTCTTCCAGCAGTGTGATTCAGTGATAACTGTGCAGTTGATCATCAGAGTCTCTCTTTCAGGAGATTTCCACACTGTGTTCCGAGATACTCCAAGTGATGGAATACAGTCCAGGTAAGGTCCTAAAAAGGCAGACCAAAAGATTATTTTTTATTTTTTATTTTTTTGCTGTATTATTACGGTATCACTTTTGCAAGCAGTTTAAAAATCAAATTTAATCGTTTTTGTATTTTTTAAATATGAAGAAATATTATGATGTAACATTTTCTGTTTTTCTTTTATTCTATTACTATTATTTCTGATTTTATCATCATTTTTATTAAAACTACACTCTGAGACTAGTGCACACTGCTTAAAAATCTGTTAGGGCTGTAAAAACACAATAAAGCTTGAATTGATGTAAAATGCTGTTCTTGTTTAAAACCTATTTATTTTGCTTTGCATTGTTTAATTCAAAGTACAGTCATTTGCAAAGTTCCTGCTGTTTCTGGTCAAATAACATGTTTTGTTGATTTTCTATGTGAAAATAAAAACAGAGGGCACACTTACTGTCACATTTCACTTACTTTCTTACCTGCTGAATTGAATAATTTTAACAATTTTGCTCTGTAGAGAATGTACTTTTACTTAGAAAATCAACAAACTTTGACAAGGGGCGTTCAGACTTTCGCATTCAACTGTATTAAACTGCTTATAACCGCAAAATGGTATAGAATGAACTGACAAGCACATTTTACAGGCATATAAAATAAGCAGTTTTAGAATGAGTAAACTGCAGTGAATGGTGTGTTTTGAATCAAAGAGTAAATTAATAACTTGGTTTGTCTAAAATATGAATACTGTGTGAACAGTAACAGTAACAGTGAATCAGTAACTAATTAACAAAAAAATCATGGTACAAGATACTTCCTCAGTTCAGCTTAAATACTATGCAGTAATGAGCAATTTAACTGGCTTTATTCAAATACATTTGATATTCAAATACATTTTTTTCTATATACTAAAGTTATATAAATAAAAACAGTATTTTACACCAATTCATACCACAAAATCACTTCCATCCATCTCTGGGCCTATTTAACTTTTACAGTTAACTTCTAAACTCTGAACATCAAGGTGAATATCCTGACCAAAATTAAGTGTTTTTTTGTATCATCAGTGGCATTGTTTGTATATCTAACAAATTACTGTAATAATAATTAGCATTATTTAGAAATAAAAGGAAATATATTTAAATTAAATTGTGTTTAAACAACTTAATAAATCACTGTATAAATGATTTTTTTTTTTTTTTTTTTGTCATTTTAAAATCTAATTTCCATGGTTGACCTAAAAGTCTGAGTTCAACGAATCTCTTAAGTTAATCTAATGCATTTAAATTATAAGATAAAGCATTCATTTGTATGTAAAGTAACAGTATATGCTATATTCTTATCATAATGTTACACCGTAAAAACTTTAAAAAGTAGGTTAATAAAGTGAACTGACATTTTTAAAGTTTAAAGTTATTTTTTGTGTTCAGTTAATTTATTATAAGAGGTTTGATGAGCTCAAAATGTAAGGCTTTTGGATTACTAACATTATTATGTTAAACTTATTTTACTTTTACAGTTTTTGATGATTATACAAGTTTGGAATCAATATTTTTAGTAATATAAAATTAAATGCACACACATATATAAATATAAATTTGTAAATAAAGTTGCTAGTGTCTGAGATTATTCCAATGTGCTTGTACAACTGCACAGCTTTCAGATAACTTTCAGTACACTAGAAAGCTAAAAATTAAGACATTTTTGTCCAGAATGGTGAGCTGAGCTGTAAATGATTCTAAAATAACACTGATGGACATCAAGAAATAAGTTATAAGGAAATTCATAACAAGAATTTATTGTAATTCCAACTGGGGATTAAATCTCAAAGCAGATATGGAAAAAATATATTGCTAATAGTCATAATATTCTGTATTATTTTTTTTAAAAGATATTTTAAAAATGTAAATATGACTTTGGTGAAGAGTTTACAATGTTTAAGCCACACTGTATACATTTCTATAGTACATAAAATAACAAAAAATAATTAATTTTGTATATGACTTAAAACTTTAAACCATCAATAATAGGTTAATTACAACAGCATATTAGCTCCATAAAAAAGAAGCATTTAAAAAAAAATAAAAGCATTGTTTATGCATTCAAATAGTGTTCATGGATCAACATATAACCATTGCCCTTAATGAAGAACACTCTTATTTTTTAAGGCAGTACCGTAAATACATTCATTCTCTCTCTCTCTGTGTGCTGGTGTTTTAGTTACTGATCGTCTTTATTGTCTGTATAGTTCGAAGTGAAAGAGTGAAGCTGTAACTCACCTTGTGAGTCTCCACTACAGCTGAACAAAAGCAGAATTAGCAGATTACTGATGACCTGGAAGATACAGGATGCCATGGATGATGATCTTCTAGAACTCTCTTCCAGAGTTTTTCTGCAAGATGAGACAAAGTGAAAATGTGTGTGTGTGTGTGTGTGTGTGTGTGTGTGTGTGTGTGTGTGTGTGTGTGTGTGTTTCTTTTACCATTTAAGTTCTTCATCAAGCCCACCCCCCCACCTGACTCTCTACAGTGTCTGTTATTTCATCTTAGAGGTGGGAGTGGGTTTGTCTTTGCTGATATCCGCTTAGTCTCTTACACATCAGCTCTCACTGCCGCTGAAAGTCAGTAAAAGGTCTTCTTCCATTTAGTGGTTGAACTGTGGATAAATGCCCTACTGTGCTTTTGTAGTTCTGAGAAGAACCTAAGATTAACTAAACTTCTGTTCACTGTAGTTTTACACAGCTGTGTTCTTTTATTAACTCAGCTGTTCTTTTTTCAGTATTTAAGTGCTCATCTTCAATCAAATGTTATACATATGAAACAATGAATCAATGTCAAAGTTCTTTAAAGTAACAACCTCATAATTGCCCCCACCCAAACTTGTACAGTCTCCCATTTATCAGAATAGAGCTAGAACAGAAAAATTTATATTGCAAACTTTAAATATTAAATCATTCATTGTCAGCATTGTACACTTGTATACTTTCTTTACTAGTATACATTCTTTACTAGTACGCTTTCTTTACTAGTATAAATTCTTTACTTGTATACTTTCTTTACTAGTATAAATTCTTTACTTGTATACTTTCTTTACTAGTATTCATTCTTTACTAGTACGCTTTCTTTACTAGTATACATTCTTTACTAGTACACTTTCTTTACTAGTATACATTCTTTACTAGTACACTTTCTTTACTAGTATACATTCTTTATTATTACGCTTTCTTTACTAGCATACATTCTTTACTAGTATGCTTTCTTTACTAGTACACTTTCTTTAATAGTGTGCTTTCTTTACTAGTATACTTTCTTTACTAGTATGCTTTCTTTACTAGTATGTTTACTAGTATACATTCTTTACCAGTATACTTTCTTTACTAGTATGCTTTCTTTACTAGTATACATTCTTTACTAGTATGCTTTCTTTACTAGTATAAATTCTTTACTAGTATGCTTTATTTACTAGTATATGTTCTTTACTAGTATGCTTTCTTTACTAGTATACATTATTTACTAGTATGCTTTCTTTACTAGTATGAATTCTTTACTAGTGTAAATTCTTTACTAGTATGCTTTCTTGACTAGTATAAATTCTTTACTNTTTACTAGTGTAAATTCTTTACTAGTATGCTTTCTTGACTAGTATAAATTCTTTACTAGTATGCTTTCTTTACTAGTATGAATTCTTTCCAGAAATCTCAATTACAATCAACGAATCTGTGTGTGGAGGCACTGTGGTCATCACATTACTTCTGTATGCGAAGCACAAATAAGTATTGTCCACATCAGTCCAAATTTATGATCATTTATTGTTCCTGGTAACTTTTATTTTCCTTAGCAATAGCATTGCAATCTGACACTTCCTTCTGGGTGCAAGATTCTTTTGATGGTCAGTGCATTTATTTTTGCAGTGCAGTTACTCGTATATTACATGTAGGTGGCAGCCTTGAGCAGTATCACCCTATAATTGTTGCTGGTGTTTACCAGAATGTTCTTACCTCTGCTATCCCAGTGGTGCATTCCACATTCATAGCGCTGAAGTCAGCAGCACCTGCCGCATGATCGGCCACTGACAGGCCATTGCTCTGACAGTTGGCTGTTCCGATGCTAATAGACATCACAGGGGTCCCAGGAGGAGAAAGACTATTCCGAGATCAAGATGGAGCAATTAGACATCTCATACCATTCCAGCAACTCCAGCTCATGCTCATGCATCCAAGCACAATCTATATTAAGGCTACATCTGTGAGCCTCCAGGCCAATATTCCAACAAATATTGTTAGTAATGGACCAATAGTAGTTTATGATGTATGGTTTACAATATGGATTTAAGGTTTAGAGTTATGGTGGGTCGCGGGAAGTTGCAGGCAAAACAGCTTGTAATGTCACAGATAGACAGAACAATAGACACAAGCAAAGAAAGACAGGGGCAGGGCTAGACACTACAAAAATTACTATAAATATATTAATATATATTGTTGCTGTCTAAAGACAAACAAGTACCTCCAAAAGTGTAACTTTACAGGAGAGGATAAAAACTTTAACTTTCAATGCAAGTTAATATGAAGAGGTTTTATTACAAGTGGCTTCAGAGCCTTTGTATTGGTCCATTCAACTCAGCTTTCACAGGATATAAAGGGCAGCTGCTGTGTTCAAATAAGATAGAATTTATAATCAGAAATGGAATCTAGTATGTTTTCGTTTGTGTATAATCACCAACATTAGCTTAAAATGAGCTTACAAGATGTTGGCTTGCCATACTGTACTCTCCTACATGCACACTTACACTAAGCAGTATTTTGCTTTCCTGCATATGCTAACTGCACCTCAGCTCTAGTATTCACATTCTGACATACAGATACTGCTCTTGCTCATTTTGCATGTGTCTTACTGTTTATGCACATATTGTCTATTTGTCTTTGCACTGTACTACTATTCATACATATATATTTATAATCACTGCACTGGAGTGTGTTTCATTACACTGTAGAACCCTGCAGTGGTATAACGACAAAACTGAATGGAAAATGTGCTGAATTCAGCTGTGTTCTGGGTAGTCTGTAGTCCCATAACTATGACCAACATTCAAAAGAATTAAAAATCTTAAACTGTTTTGAGTTATGAGGTCCCAACAAGACACTAAATACCGATACTAACTGAAAACATTATCTCCCTCAGGGCACAAGACAAAATATACTTGAGAGCCAACAGCTCCCCCTTGTGGAGAACCCACTGTATGTAGATGTGAAGTAAAGGGTCACAACTGTCGGGACAGAGCAGGTTGGTAGCTTTAAGATTCCTGATGGAGACAAGAGCAAGCAAAGAGGAAGCAAGCTCTTTTAATACAATCCATACACCACAATAGGGGAACAGAATCTGAATTTAACTGCAAAGTGTAGCACTCCCTGCATTCAGGGGGGTCCAAGAATTTAATTAGGGGGTCCTGGGCCTCCTGTATTTCACACTTCGGTCAGGACCTCCACATAGCAGATATTATGTGGGTCATGGATCATTCTCAGCACTACAGTGACACAGATGTGCTGGTACGTATGGCTGCTAGAGTTTTTAAAACACTGTGTCCGCTCTATTAGACACTACCATCGTGCTGGTCTACGTTATAGGTATAAGGTTAGAGACGATAGCTCACCTGCTGCTGCACAGTTTGTGCTGGTCATCCTCTAGTCCTTCACTAGTGGTCACAGGATGTGACAAACAGATGGACTGCAGTCTGTAGTCATAGAACTAAAGCGCATAGTCATAACATGCTTTAAATTTAAAACTGTGACTTCTACTCCACTGAGTTTCCAGTCTTTCAACTTACTTTTTTTTTTTTTTAAATGACTTTAATGAAATGGAAGTTTGAAGAAGTCAAATGACCTTGACACTGGGAAAGCATGAAGCACAGTTGTTAACATGAGTATTTGAGACCCATCTTAATTGCCAGCTTCCATGCATTAGCCAGTTTGTTTTCCCCATTGGCTTCTGACAATATGCATTTCCACATAATTTCATTCACCCTCTTCATGTTGTCTTCTCATCCAGCCTGTGCATGCATTCGTTGGTGAGAAACTACTATTCCAATCCCTGTTATTGTTGGCTGTAAATGCAAGTTAGCTTCACAAAAGTGAGGTTTGGGAGTTGTTCGATTTTAGAAACCTACCAAAACCAAATTCAGTTCATGTTTAGCCCTGGCCCACTTTAGCTAGATTAAACACCAGACTTGCTATCCACCTGATTTGATGCACACAATGGAAGGTAGGCCAGGAGAAGACCACACAAAGAGGGTGAGTAAAACATTGCTAACAGATGTTGCCAGGAGCCAATGGGAAGCAACATATCAATACTTCCTAGAACTTAATTGAGACACGTGACAAAAACTTCAAGTTAGCTACCTGTACTTTAAACTACCATTGGCAAGTTTACAACAATAAGCACTAGTCACAAGATGAAGTAAATGGGAATTCCAATAGGGTTTAACTAAATACTTTAAGGTCACTTCTGAACTCAAGTTTGACTTGAAGCCAATTAATCCACCTGCCCAAATTTCCAATCAAGAGAAGCAGTAAATGACCGGAAATGATCGGAAACCAGCAGTTCTGGAAAACATTTAGCACCAAAACGCTACTCTGCAAAGTTCTAAAATTAATCACTTATAAAAGAATGAATTCCAGTTTTACATAATGCAAATTTATTTTACACAAGAAAACATTGTACAAAAACCTTCCAGTGCAGAAACATTCTAGTACTCATCCTCCTCTTCCTCAGCATCCTCAGCAGACTCTGCTCCGACCTCCTCATAATCCTTCTCCAAGGCAGCCATGTCCTCTCTGGCCTCTGAGAACTCACCTTCTTCCATTCCCTCACCCACATACCAGTGCACGAAGGCCCGCTTGGCATACATCAGGTCAAACTTGTGATCTAAACGGCCCCAGGCTTCAGCAATGGCTGTGGTGTTGCTCAGCATGCACACAGCCCTCTGTACCTTGGCCAGATCACCACCAGGAACCACAGTAGGTGGCTGGTAGTTGATACCCACCTTGAAGCCAGTGGGACACCAGTCCACAAACTGGATGGAGCGACGGGTCTTGATGCTTGCAATAGAAGCATTGACGTCTTTGGGCACCACGTCGCCACGGTACAGCAAGCAACAAGCCATGTACTTGCCGTGGCGAGGGTCACATTTGACCATCTGATTAGCTGGCTCAAAACAGGCATTGGTGATCTCGGCTACAGATAGCTGCTCATGGTAGGCTTTTTCAGCAGAGATAATGGGGGAGTAGGTGACCAGAGGGAAATGGATACGAGGATATGGAACCAGGTTAGTCTGGAACTCTGTGAGATCCACATTAAGAGCTCCATCAAAGCGTAAAGAAGCAGTGATCGAAGATACGATCTGCGCAATGAGTCTGTTGAGGTTGTTGTACGAGGGACGCTCAATGTCGAGATTGCGCTTACAGATGTCAAAGATGGCCTCGTTGTCAACCATGAAGGAGCAGTCAGAGTGCTCAAGTGTAGTGTGAGTGGTCAAGATGGAGTTGTATGGCTCTACCACTGCAGTGGAAACCTGGGGAGCTGGATAGACTGAAAACTCCAGCTTTGACTTTTTACCATAATCCACAGAGAGACGCTCCATCAACAAAGAGGTGAAGCCAGACCCGGTTCCACCACCAAAGCTGTGGAAGATCAAGAATCCCTGTAGACCTGTGCACTGGTCAGCCTACAGAGATACAAGAAAAGTCATTAGGAACATTAAGACAAGTAACACCACATACAGCAGAAGCTACACTACAACTCACCATTTTGCGCATTCGGTCAAGCACAGAGTCAACAATCTCCTTGCCGATGGTGTAGTGGCCACGAGCATAGTTGTTGGCGGCATCCTCTTTGCCACTGATGAGCTGCTCTGGATGGTAAAGTTGTCGATAATGCCCATTGCGTATCTCATCTGTAAGCAAGAAAACATACATTAAGTGACCACCAGACAATGTCTCACACAATCAAGGCCCAACTACAGCCTCAAGAACATGAAGGAATCAGTTAGAATATGACTAGTTATGTTACCTACAACCGTTGGCTCCAGGTCTATGAAAACAGCACGTGGAACATACTTCCCAGCTCCAGTTTCACTGAAGAAAGTACCAAAAGAGGAATCAGCCAAGTTGGTGCCGCCAGCGGTGATCATCCCATCAGGCTGGATGCCATGCTCCAGGCAGTACAACTCCCAGCAGGAATTACCCATCTGGACACCAGCCTGGCCAATGTGTACGGAGATACACTCCCTCTGTTGAACAGAATGTTTCAGCAATATCAGGGGCAGCCACAACACAAGCAATATGCAAATGCACCACTGTGGTGTAGTTTTACCATTGTAATGCTGGAAACAGAGGAATCTCCAAGTTCTGCCAAGTCAGAGAACAGCCAACGTTAAACTTTACACCTCACTACAGCACAACTCAATCAGCCACCAAACAAAACAACTCCTACCCACACAGCTGCGCCTACTTCTCCACTCGACCGGCTTTATCAAGCGCGCCCTCAATTGGTGGGGCGTGGTTTGTCAATTTAGACCGGAAGTAAGATCACCAGAGTTGGACTGCGTGACGAAAATGGCCTACATTTAGGCACCTTTCACTACAGGACCGTCACAGCCATCACATAAATACATAGAAAAAAGAAAGAAAGGAAAGAAAGGCAAAAAAACAAGCATACTAATATGCAGCCAGCTTTTACAGGACTTTAATAAGTGAACATAAGTCAAACTGGACGTCAGTGCTTTTACGGTTTTAGTGTACACATGTGACTGAAACAATGAAATAAGTCGAGAGGTAAGTGCGCTTTCCAAACTATGGCTGCTGTAATTACTGAAAACCACCAGGTGTCACTGTGCTCTGTGTTTTCAATGCTCAAATAGCACAATCAGGCGCTTCACCCATTTATACAGATCAGCTAAAGATAATATTAGCTGATATTTATCGATAGACCCACGTGCTCAGTATTTATTTATTTACACTCGTCATTTCGTTATTCCGATTACAGCATTACAGGCTGAACTGCTAATCACAAAACACATTATAACCCTCCGTTCACAGTAACAGGGGACAAGTCCCTTACATCGGCCCAGGTCTGATTCTCTGTATACTCTGTTAATCTCCTTTCAGCCTGTTCTTCAGTGGCCAGGACCACCACAGAGTAGGTGGTGGGTCATTTTTAGTACTGCAGTGACACTGACATGGTGTTGGTGGTGTGTTAGTGTGTGTTGTGCTGGTGTGAGTGGATCAAACACAGCAGTGCTGCTGGAGCGTTTAAACACTGTGTCCATTCACTGTCCACTCTATTAGATACTCCTATCCTGCTGGTCCACCTTGTAGATGTACAATCAGAGATGATAGCTCATCTGCTGTTACAGAGTTGTGTTGGTCATCCTCTAGTCCTTCATAAGTGGGCACAGGATGTTTTCCTTTCAGTGCTCAAAGAGCCCAATCAGGAACTTCGTCCATTTCTACAGATCAATTAAAGATAATATTTCTTTATTTATTTATATATTTGTTTGTTTGTTTGTTTGTTTGTTTACATTAATCATTTATTCATTCCTATCATGGCTGTACAGGCTGAACTGCTAAACACAAATCACATTTTAACCCTTCATTCACACTAACAGGTGACAAGACGCAAGTCGTCCTAAGTCTGTCTCTGGTGGGTATGTTAGAGGCCGTTCTCATTGTCACATGTGGGCGTGTACAAGGTCCAGGAAAGCTCGCTAGTTTTTAAAGCATCTATTATTGACTGACAAATTCATATGGAAACAGCAGAGGTGCTGCAGCGCTGCTTTAGAATAGTCCACCAACCAAAACTATCCATACAACAGCATCCTGTGGGCAGTACCCTGTGACCACTGATGAGGGACTAGAGGGTGACCAACACAAACTGAGCAGCAGCAGATGAGCTATCGTATCTGACTGTGCATCTACAATGAACAATGAGTGGACACAGTGTTTAAACACTCCAGCAGCACTGCTGTCTGATCCACTCACACCAGCACAACACACACTAACACATCACCACCACGTCAGTGTCACTACAGTACTGAGAATGATCCCCCACTCACATAATACCTGCTCTGTGATGGTCCTGGCCATTGAAGAACAGGTTGAAAGGGGGGCTAACATACAGAGAAACAGATGGATTACAGTCTGTAATTGTAATACTGCAAAGTGCACATATATGGTAAGTGCAGCTGATTAAATGGACAGTGAGTGTAGATATGACAAAGCAAGAACTGATCTTAGTTTAGCCATTTGTCACTCAGAGAAGCTGTTGTTCAGTCATGATACATGCGATGGAGCTGTTGAGTTGGGACTAAGTTCAAACTAAAGGCATGTTTAACCACAACACACAGGAGATGAGGTAACACACAACTTGCGTGTTGGAGACCCAGGCCGTAAAGGAGAAGAGAGAGAAGAGAGTGAAAGAGAAACGGAGGTGACAGATGAGACAAAGGAACAAAAGTTGTAACTGCATGTTCTCTCCCACACACTTCACACAGGTGATGTGCGTTAAAGCTCTGTATGCCTGCGCGTTAGGCACTCCTGACTTCAGCCGTATCCGCTAAAAAGGTGATCGTTCATGGCGTCCTCTGTCTTCCACATCACCAGCAGCCTCGCCATCCTCTTGTGGTTTTTGCTCATAACCAGTGGAAGTACGCAAGGTAAGCCTTACCTGACCTATTCGTTCATGACACTCAGGCACTGGGTCAGGGTCTTTTTATGTACTGGCAGTGAACGCATATGTACTTATTCGCTTGACGGGTTAGAGCCTAATTCAGACAGAATCTAAGCTGTTCTCATTTGACCTATGAAGCATTGCCTTTAACGATGAATATTAATCCAGGTCTGGACAAAAGCAGGGGCACATATTAGAAACCGTAAAGAACTAAAATTAATTGATCTTATTTAATGGTGACTGTAAATCTGGGACTAGTTTTAACCTGGTCTTGGGCACCGCCCCGAAATGTTTTTGTGTGTGAGAACAGTGTTTAAAAAAACACTTCGCTCAAACAAGTCAAGTCTCTCCACAATTTTTTGCTTGTAACAGAACTCAGGATCGGTAGGCCCCGGACAGAACAACTAAAGGACATTTCAAGCCAGTTTCCAAGACCCTGGGTTATCCAAAGCTGATCTTAGTTCATGTCTTAGATATACTCATCGTCAAAAATAGTCACACACTGAAGGAAGTGTTGGTCTGCAATGGTATCGGGTAGGAAGATAAAGGTTACCTGGAGCAATAAATCATGATACATTTAGACGGATATGGGTAAAATATATTGACCTACACATACAGAAGTAGTGTCTCCCAGTATGACATTGGGCTAACACAACATACCAGATGTCTTGGCATGGAGTTGTAGAGGTTCCTGTTGGTGTGCTGTGATAATCCATCCCATGCAGCTTGAATATTATCACACAGTTCCTGCAGATTGTGCTGAAACGTGGAGGTGGATTGACACCAGGCCTTCTGGACATCTCTGGTCATCTCCACCAAGACAAAACTGAGACTCGTCACTAAGGAGATGACCCACTCCATGACAGTCTGGCACGACACCATTGAAGTCCTTGGCAGGGTTAACGTGGTGTGAAGGGCAGTTATTTAAATGGTCTGCATGCATGTAGCCCTTTGTCATGCAGCCGTCTGCATCAGTGCTCGCTGAATGTCCACAATCGCGGCTGTTGGGTCAGTCAGGTACAGAGATATGGCCTGTCCTTGCTTATGTCACACGTGCAGCTGGGCATGAAACTTCATCATTCGCATGTCTCACAATGTCAAACATACCCACCAAGTTTTATTCCTGTTGGTTGATTCCTTCTGGGTGGGACATATATATTTAGAAACTTGTCCAGTACATGCCAAATTAAATCACAGCTGTTATTCGTGCTTGCGAAGGTATTGCATGTTATTACATACGTTTCAGTCACAGGTGACTCATTTTTTGTCCGGTGAGCAGTTAGATCCCATCTTTTGAAGTAAACGTGTTCCTTGGTCTAAAAATCAGTGTGTAAGATTAAGAATTGTAATTTCATAAACACAAATTTTCTGCAATTTAGTAAACTATTTTGTGTTTCAGTGAAAACTACTATGATTGAAAAGGTCTGTAGCCAGACACTATTGGAAGCATCTGTAAAGTGTTGGAAGTGTTGTGATTGTCTTGGTAGTGACAAAATTATTTTTAAATTTTTGTTTACACAAAGTTATTTCAAAATAAACACATTTTAATTAACACAAAACGAGAGGACTTTCATGCAAGTGAAAAGTCTGAAATTACTTATATATTTTATATATATAAATTCATTAGACAAATATAAAGTGTGTATGTGTATGTGTGTACACAAGCATACAGGTATATTGCACAGTGGTGTGTATTTCAACTCTCACTGAAATACTGGAGTATAACTCTTACTAGCTCTCATTATGATAATGCATTATTCATGAGATTCTTGAAAGATTACATTTTTCCTGAAAGGTTTCGGTTCTACAACAGAGCCATCTCCTTTTTAAATTTCTCAGAATTTCCCTTCTTTCAGTCTAATACTACAAGAGTGTGTTAAAAAACAGGATGTTTCTGTTTTCAGATCAAGGTGGAAGAGGTGGGGGGCTAACCTTTATCCCCCGACTCCCCCTTCTAATGCAAACCTTGCACCCACTGAAAGAAGTGTCACACAAATGTGTGATTTGAGAAATGATGACAGTTTTCTACCGATTTCACTTGTCTGCTGTGGGGGCGTACACGCTCTTAAAATAAAGGTTCTTAAATCGGTGGGATGTGAGTTTCTAGGAATAAAACATTTGTTGATCTAGAGCCTTTACATTATGATAAGGTTCTTTAACACACACACATCCCATTTACAAAAATGAGCTCTTCAAAGAACATCGAATCAAAGTAGTTCTTCTATGGTGTCACGCCAAGAACTGGTGCAGATGCTGGTACATGGTTCGGTTGTAGATAGATAGATAGATAGATAGATAGATAGATAGATAGATAGAGAGAGAGATACTTTATTGATCCCGAAGGAAATTTAGCAGCCAGTAGCAGTTTCACAGTACAGCACAGTAAAACAAAACAAAAAGGGTTGTACAGTATGAAACCTAAGTGGGTAGGTACCGGCTCAGCAATATTATTAACTATTAAACTATAAACTATAAATAGTACAGTTCGCTATGAATAAATATCTCACTTTACAATGAGGCAGGAAATATATACACGAAAGTCTATCTACAAAAAAATACAGATATAACTGTAGACCCATAGAAAATATGTAAAACTTGTGGAGATAAAAAGGCAGTGCAATAATAATAAGTAAATGTGCAAGGGGCGCATATATCAGCAGATAATGACAATACTGAATAAACATAATAAACATGTGCATATATTGGTATTTAGGTAAAGGCTGTGGGGTAAGCGCCCCATAAGCTTAAATCACTCCATACTAAATCACATGTAGTCTGCATTATACAGGTTGACCCTCACCTTATCCAGCTTTGATGACTCTTCAAGGGTTCCTTAGTAAAGAAAATTTTGGTTCTAAATAGCACCAAAATGATTCTTCTATTATTACAAACTTGACATTGTTGCAATAGAAGAACCCTTTTGGTGCTGTATAGAACCATTTTTGAAAAGGTTCTATACAGAATCATATGCAACACATTCTCCATCCATCCAAAGAACCCCCTTCATGATGCAAGGAAACCTTTAATCATGCAAAAGGTCCTTTTTGGTCTTATATAGAACCAATTTCTTACTAAGGAACCTTTCAAGAACCATCTTTTCAAAGTGTGCATTAGCTTTATTGTTTTTTATTCCAATTTCCAGTCAGAATAGCCTTTATGAAAGAAAGAGAATAATAGAAGTGAAAAATCAGGGGGTTCTAAAACTGGAGTTTCAAAATAAGAGAGATCTAGAGAAAACTCTAATAACCTTCTGTGTGATTTTTCTGTTGAATATGTATTTTCCTTTGGCTGTTTTTTGACTGGATATTGATTGATTGAGGGAATGATTTCAACTTTATTAACAAACCAAGAGATATTAGAAAACTGATATCTCTTGGTTTCTTCTTCTGATTGTCCTTTGCAGGACCTGAGCTGGACTGTATCGTGTCTATCAAAGTATCTCGGAACACAGTGTGGAAATCTCCTGAAAGAGAGACTCTGAAGATCAACTGCACTGTTATCACTGAATCACACTGTTGGAAGAACTTATCAGTGTTCTGGTGCAGAATTGAAGATGGCGATCACTGCAGACCTTTGAATCGCTCCAATCACACTGTAACAGAATGGAGGGATATTAGTGGGGAAGAAAGAATGTTATTCCTGATTTTCCAGAGTTTATCTATGGAGGATGCTGGTCTTTACAGGTGCAGGTCAGATGCTCCTGTATCCAGTTCAAGTCATACTATTAACGTTACTGTAACAGGTAAACACATAAAGCTTTATTTGTTCTTTGTGTGTGTGTGTGTGTGTGTGTGTGTGTGTGTGTGTGTGTGTGTGTGCTTAAATACTCATATAAACTCTATCGTTTATATATTAATATAATTTATTATTAGATAATTAATAATCTGTAATCTTTCAGTTTCTAACATAGACCCTGGAGTCATCAGCAATGAAAACGAAACAACAGGACATTTATACAGTAAGGACACTTATTTTTGCACCTCATTTCACATGTAAGTAAAAACCCATAGTCATAGAATGATATAATTGATATATATTTATTAAGTGGTACAGTCATACTTGGTCATTAAAATCAGTTCTTATTTGTATGTTCTACTAACTTTCACTGTTTTCAGTGCTTTATTAACACTGACGAAGTCTGTGAAGTTCTTTTAAGTACTCTCAATTTCAAATATTGTTTTAGACAGTTCTAAAAATGAGTCTTCAGAAATGGATTGGCTGTGGCCGTACGTGTATATCTGCAGTGGGATCGTAGGGATGGTCCTCATAGTGCTGGTTGTGACTCTATTCATCATCCGGTGCCGAGGTACAACGCTTTATTGCACATAACAAACTTTACATTCAGTAATATACTGTATATGTAAATACATGCTTTACTAATATGATGTTTTGTTACATGTGAACAGGACTAAAACATACAAGGAAAGAGAAAATAGCCGACAGTCAGGTAAAGTGCACACATACCGTCACTGTCAAACAAAACCTTGTGTCCATGAAATGCTAACTTACTTGGAGAAGGATAAGATGCTTTTACTTCATATATGTGTCTTTCTGCACTTGTCACACCTGTAGATGTTTGTATATGTGTTATTGTTTTAAGCACAAAGCTCCAAAAATATTTTATTAGTGTCATGAATCATTTTCACATAAATGTTAAACTTAATGAGTCTATGGAGTACATGTTATGCCAAAATTCCAGTGTTGTTCGTGTTTCACACTAATCTGCATAAAAGCCAGTACTAAATCAGAAAACAAATTTTCCTTTTAAATTGCATTGCAGTGTTTCTAGTTTGTAAAACAACAAAAGTCGTGTAATAGGTATAGTTGTTGATCACTTATTGATATTGCTTTTTTATGTTTCTGTGGTCTTACTGCCGCATTGAAACAATAGCTTACAATTACAATAGGTACAAAAACCTATTGTATTTTTTTCAAAGCCAAAAAGGTTTTGGTTCCCTGAAAACATATGTTAGCAAAAGAGAACAGTAACAAAAGTTTGGGAAATTAAATATTTTATATTAACATTTATATTAACATATTAGATGTTGTGTGCTAAGGCTAATGTAGCAGACCATGCTATTTGCTATTTATTCTCAAAAACACTGAAAATGTCTATACAGTGCTGCTTGAACCCTTAATTATTTAGTGAGTGTCAACATAAATGTGACCTGTAGATACAGATTAAAGAGAAACCAAAAAAATCTATATTATTATTATTATTATTATTATTATTATTATTATTATTATTATTATTATTATATTTAATCTTTTATTAACAAAATGACCCAACATTAAATATCTTTGTTGGCAAAAGTATGTGAACTTATAATTATCTAATATAATTCTAGAATTATTATTACTACACTTATCAGTCTGGTATAGGTGATTATGAGGGTCAGGAGCTTTAATCAATTGGATAATAATCAGATGTGAGTTTGGCTGACCCTACGCTGTTTAAAAAACATCAAGCTCAGTCTTCTCCATCAATGTCTGGTCTCAACCACACACATTTGTTAGTGCATGCCGAAAATTATTTGACAAAGTTCATTAGGCTGGAAGAGGTTCCAAAACTATTTCCGATGAGTTTGGACTTCATCAATCCACTGTCAGGATGAAAGTGCACAAATGGAAACCCAACATCATTGTTACCCCTGCTAGGGGTGATCTTCCAACTCCACGACTAATTGGCGATCACAAAAAAAAACCCAATTAAAAAAGAGTCTTGAATTGGATAATGCCAATGTTTCTGGAGAAAGCCACTGCTCTTCAGGAGGGAAAGTTTCCTAAAGACCACCTGGATGAGCCATAACACAACTGGAATAATGTTATGTGGACAGATAAAAAAAAATCTTTGTAGCTTGAAAATGTTATGTTTGGCAAAAACTGCATTCCAGCATTTTAACCTCATCCCTACTTCAAAACATGGTGATGGCAGTATCATGGATTGGGGGGGGGTTTGCTGCCAAACTGCCAGGACAGTTTGTCATCATTTGATGGAGCTATGCATTCTAGATTGTATAAAGAATTTCCACAGAAGAATGTTCGGGCATCTATGACGGAAATTAACCTCAACAGAAAGTGGGTTCATCCGAAAGAAGACAACCCTGAAAACACCAGTTAGTCTACAAAAAAATGAATAAAGAAGAAGAAATGATACTCTTTGGAATGGCCGAGTCAAAATCCAGACCTTAATCCAATAGAAATGTTGAGGCAGAGCCTAAGGGTCATTCAGTAAAGCCCACAAACATAACACAGTTGGAGCAGATCCAGAAGGAGGAATGGGTCAGGTTTCCCCAAAGTCAATGTGCAGAGTTGATTAACACTTACAGAAACTGTTGAAGTTGCTGGTCAAGGGGGTCACACCAGTTCCTGAAAGCAAAGCTTCATGTACTTTTGCCAGCAAAAACATTTGAAGTTTGATTCTTTATTTCAATAAATGAATGAAAAACTATTTACTCTTTGTATTACTTATATAATGTTTGTTTCTATGTCTATTGTTAGGAGTTAAATAAAGATCTAATTATATTTTAAGCCACATTTACGGAGAGGTTCACAAAATGATAAAGCATTCACTTTCAATCAGCACTGTATCTTTATTGCATAAGAAACAATAATTGTTGAGGTTCATTGTCTAAACATTTGGACAGCCAAAAATCACTGTAGTTGAATAAACACCCATACATTAACAATAATAACCTGAAAAATCCATGTTCCAGACCACAAATCTTAAGATTTGAAAAATATTTAAAATCAATCAAATCATGTGGTTGAAAAGTGAGTTTTAGACACTTCATTTATTATAGCACATTTTTGGTAACATAAAATAGATTTTGTAACAACATACAAATATGATTCTGTTATATTTCAATTATAAAATTTTGTTAGATGATAAACCAAGGTATAACTATACCACATGTTATTACTGTAGGCTAAAGGTTTGTTCCTGTTTTATCCTTGAATTTGAATTTTCACTTCAAATGAAAAATTTACAGTGTGTTAAACATTCTAAGGCAAAGACAGTAATTTTGGGGGGTTTCTAAGTTCATAGTATTTGTCCCACCGTCAAGAAATGATGAGCTGCAATGCCACTGCTGCAGATGACCGAAACCCCAAAACTGTTTTGTTCCTGTTTTATTCTTGAAATGTACACACAGCAGGAAGCAGCTGGTGGTCCACAGATAGTCTAAGAAAATAAAGAAGTTCATCACAGTGATGATATTTATATCTTATTTTCTATATATTTGATCTGCATTACTAACAATGGACTTGAGCTCTTTATTGACAATGAACTATCCTTTCAAAATCACAGTGTCTCACCACATATTCATCTTTGTCCACAGTCAAGTGCAAGCCAAATGCCTCAGTTCAGTCCACCTGTACATGACAGTTTGGCTCGAGGCAACACCCACAGTCTTCCAGGCCAGCTCACTCCACCATCACCCTGCATCTACGATAATGCTCCTATTAGAGCCTCATCTCAGAGAGATGGCCCTTCCAGAAGACATCCAGGCAATCACGCGGCAAAGCCAGGCCGGAGCCATGACCGCTGCAAAGTGGAAGTGGAAGAAGAGGAGAATCCTCTAGTGTATGCCTCCCTGAATCACAAGGCTATGGCACGGGGGCAAGTCAGAGTCAGTCATCCAGAGGAGACCTCCGAATATGCTGCCATTCGAGTTTCCTAACCATTAATGTTGCATGGACCTTTAGGCTGACCTGAGAACAGTTTTGTGTTCTGTTTTTAATGATCAGAATTTTAAATCAGTGCACACATTTTACAGGAACTGACAAAGACTGTCCATTAAGCAACTCTGATTGAACTGCTTTCCGATTCAAAACTCAAATGCTCTGTACATAATAGCATTTTTAATAACAGGAACTATGACCTAAGATCAAGTTTTACTGATTAACCAAGTATGGTCTTTTAATTTAATAGAAAACACAATTAAAACTTACAACATGTATAATTTATACAGTAGTGTGCAGAAGGCTACCCTCCTTTTATTTATCAATACAGTCATTTATTCATATATATATATATATATATAACATACATAACCTCAATGAGCACAAACAACAGCTGTGATTCGGTTTGGCATGGAGCCTGAAGTTACTTTCAATTTAAACTCAAGGTGATTAATTTTTTGTCCGGTGATACGGTGAGCTTTAAAGATGGGACTCCTAACAAGACCTGGTAGAGCCTATCAGATCTAAAAAAAACATCCACAGGTGTTTCTGTCCATGCTTCCACTGTGGGAAGACAGCTCAGCACTATTGGTCTGAACAGATGTGCAGGTGTCAATAACTTCCTTACAAAGAAAAGGAGATAGACAACAAAGAAGACAATCTTCAAGGCAAAGAAAGAAGCTGCTGGTCCAGAGTCCACCTCAACATCATTGAATGCAACCAGCCTCCAAAACTGAACTTTACCAGTGTGGAAAAAATACCCCTCCAGATTAAAACTGAAAAGCAAGTAAAAACTGAAAGCAAGTCTCCCAAAAAGAATTGAAGCTGTAATAAATCATGAAATATCCTATATTAAATATGTAATTTGAAATGATTTGAAATGAATTGAAATTCTATATTTAGTTTTGTTTGTTGAGTGTTTAAACAATTTGTACTTTTTATTGTACTGTTTCATTTGTACTGTTCATTTTCACTTCAGTTGAAAAAAATGAAGGGCTCGGAATCAGCCTAAAACTTGAAGACATGTTACTTTTTGAATTAAACTAACAAATAATTTTACAGTGTATTAAACATTCTAAGGCACTAATTTGGGGAGGGGGTTATTCATCCCGTCATCAAGACATGATGAGCTTCAAACCCAGCAATGCTAGTGCTACAGACGGCCGAAAGCCCAAAATAAGTAACCACACGCCAGCCACGCGACACCTCCTGCCCCCCTAGGTCCAACAGCGTGCACGCCCCTGTAATGTCCCTGCCCCTGCACATACGTAGGCGGCCTTTACAGAATGGAATTTAATTCTGTAAGACCTTTGTGCTGCTTCTTCCAAAGCAAATTACACTGAAGCCTAATAAATATTATATCTCTTTTTTTAGTATTCAGTGTGTCCACTCTTTACCTTTATTACAACTTCAGGACACTCTTTCTGGGAGACTGGCTATCAGTTTTTTAAAGGAATCTGCAGGGATATTTTTCCACATCTTCAATGTTCAGTCGTAGAAGTTGGTTGCATTTTATGCTTCTCACAACCCAGGAAACAGCAAACACTTGATGTTGAGTGTGCTAGTGCAAAGTTTCTTCTCATTTTTTGCCCATTTTCTTTTCTCAGGATAAACCAAAGGGCAGCCTGTAGCGTTTGGACGACACTGTGCTTGCACTCATTGGCCATTTTATTACAAACAAAAACCCTATATATGCCTTTTGTAGACTTACAGTTGCTGACTGCCGCCCGTCTGTTGTTTCATAGTTTTTCAGCCCCCTGTTCATCAATGGAAAAGTACCAAGACAGGACCCCCACTGAGTAGCTCATGAAGGCAGACACTATCATAATGTACAGCATGTTAAGGAAATGAGATACTGTTCCAAGTACATTTGGACCATTTCTATTGGTCCATTCGCCATGGAATGTTCACAGAGACATGTATGTGATAATGTAAGGTACAATTTTTTTATACTGCATGACTATCTCTGTACACCAAGCCTGCTTTTAGAAGTGCATGATGGGATGGTCTTGTGCAACACAATAGCAAAAAGCCCACAAGCACCACAGTACATGATAGCATTTCCTGTGTGAGGAAGGGGAGTGTGTGACAAACGGAACACACCGTGGCGTGACTGTTACCTGTAGCAGCGTGTCACATGTGTGACCTCAGCCCGTTTAAGGGATGAGTAAGAGACTCCTTCATTATTCCTTACACATCTGTATGTGTGGGCACATGTTAGTAAGTTACTCCATTCCTGCTTTTTACACTGTACACTCTTAAACATGAAGGTTCCCCACCGGTTCTTGGAGCGATGTACCGGGCTGAGGGAGGAACTTTTAACTGGTGTAGAACCTTTACATTGTGCTTTAAAATAGGTTACCACACTCATAGATCTCATTTACAAAAAAGTCTATTGAACAGTTCTTCAGGAACCCGTAGTTGGTTCTTCTATTGTTATTGGTGTGGCTGGAACCTGTAAGCCATTCCACTGATTTTTCAACATTTCAGTATACTTTCATTTTTGCTGAATGTTTTGATATGGAAATCTTACCAAGTCAGAATTGTTCTAAGTGGTGGTAGGAACCAGATGTCTAACACATTTCAATGACAAAAAAGCTGTTACACAAAATGGTCATGAACGTTTCCTGATGTCTTCGCAGATTTAGTCAAGTCAAGTAGTTTTATTGCATATATATATATATATATATATATATATATATATATATATATATATANATATATATATATATATATATATATATATATATATATATATATATATATATATATATACACTTCAATATGTACAAGACATACAGAGGATTGAAATTGCGTTACTCTCCATCCCAAGGTGCAGCAAATAAACATTTAATGATAAACAGATTACAACTAAAACAAGAGTATATTGAATGTAATAAACACTAAACATAAAATAGACTGACACAATACATACGATAAAATAAAATAAGACAATTCTGAGATACGCTTTTCTGTGAGCAATATTTTATTAGCAAGTAATCCCTTAAAACTTCAGAACTATGTTTAGGTATGCCTGTAGGGTTCTTCTCAACAGGCATAGCACAGATTCAGTAGGTACAGTTAGATATCAATAGTAGGATATTAATAATGACACTATTGATGGTCAGCTGTATACATTCCAGGCAGAGGATATACATGTTGCTGTAAAACAGGGTAATAATAATAATAATAATAATAATAATAATAATAATAATAATAATAATGAATATGAATATTTACAATGAAACAGGTTAACAATGTTGAAATACGCTTTTGGCTTAAAATTTATTTTTTCATGCATTCAGTTAATGCAGGGTGCATTAAGGCCAAATAATTCCCAAAGAACTTTTATTTTCAGATTTACTTCTATTTTGACCTCATCAACTTAATACAGTAACTTATAGCGTAGAAAATATGTGCAGGTTCATTGGTGGTTTTGGGTAGTAATTAAAATTTTGGAACTTGTGATGTATTAACTGGGACTCCTTGTTCACCACCACTGTATACAAACCTCAGTTTGTTTCTCTGTAAGTAACTCATTTGCATCAGATCATTGAGAATGACTTTATTATCTCAATGAATGAATTATGCAGACATATAGAAGAAATTGGTGAAATTGCTTTTTGGAGCCCTTGAAAGTTCTAGCAAATATGTTTATGCACTTGCCTCTCTGAGGTAAAGTTAAACTGCACTGCATTACTGTAATCAGTACCAGTCTAAACAATGAGAAGGAATCTAACCTGGGCATAGTGGATATATAGCCAGGTCTATAAGTATTTGGACAGGAAAAGCCCCCATAATGGATACACACCCACAAAGAATTTGAAACGAAGCGGTCAATATGCAACTGAAGAGTAGACTTTCAGCTTTAATTCAAGATCTTCAACAAAAACACTGCCTTAACGAATTAGGATTTACAGGAATGTAGTCCCTCCATTTTCATAGGCTCAAAAGTAACTAAACAGTTAAGTGATAAGGAGTTTCATTGTCAGGTCTAGCCTGGTGCCTCATTATTCCAAGACACATTAAGGAGATCTAAAGCTGATTCCAAGTGTTGAATATGCATTCGTTTGGTCTTCATGGGAACTCTAAATATGCGGCCTAAAGGGGTGTCAATGCAAGTGATAGAACCCATCAGAGAAACAACAGAATCTTTAGGAGCCAACAATCAGCCATTTAGTGCATTCTTGAAAAGATTCAATGCACTGGTGAGCTCAGCAACACCAAAGGGCCTGGAAAACCATGGAAGACAGCTAAAGTGGATGGTTGCAAAATTCTTTCCGTGGTGAAGGAAAAACACTGGAGAAAACATTCTGAAGGAGGTTGGTGTATCATTGTCTAAGCCTACAATCAAGAGACGCCTTCATGAGCATGAATATAGAGCGTTTACCTCAAGATGAAAACCACTGGTAACACTGAAGAACAGCAAGGCCGGATTATTACTTACCTGTACTAGAATACATCTAAAAAACAGCCGGCCCAGTTCTGGAACAAGAATCTTTGAACAGATGTAACCTTGATTTACTTGCACCTGTATGATGGGAAGAGAACAGTATGGAACAGAAAAGGAAGAGCGTATGATCCAAAGCACGTTGCATCTTCTGTGAAACATGCTAGAGGAAGTGCTATGGTATGGGCATGTATGGCTGCCAAAGTGATAAGATGGCACAGTCTGGTTCTGTATCCCTCAGCTCATCAACAAAGGCATATGTATAGCTATCCACGAGGGGCCACCATGAGTGCGATTCGTATTTACCCCCTTTTCCCTTTTTCCAATGTTGAGCTAGATTGTGATTTGACTAGCGAACTGTGGTCCTAGATACGTATTTAAGACCGAACAGCAATTCCAGCTGACATTAACAATAGAGAAGTGATAAGACAGGTACGATAACTCGTTTCAGTTCCGTTGAAGTGTTGGTCAAAGACCCAAATAAAAAAAAATCTGACGTCTTTCAGTTCAGCGCAGCGGTTCCTCTATTAATTCCTTTCACATCTTGTTCGATTGTACTAAGCCTGGCTGTGTTGTGACAAACAGACGATCCTTCATTATGTCTGAGCCTCTTTGAAGTAAACACTGTATGTACCTTAGGCAGCTAAGTCAGCTCTCAGAGGATGCTGTGGTAGAGGATGTATGATTTGCGGCTTTCAGGAGCATGACTGCAAAGCATGCAGACCTGTGATAGTTGAGAGCTCGTGTTCTATCCTTGCTATTTGACCTAGTCCTTTACATGGGTAACGGTAGAGACTGCTGTTCTGGGTGTCGGCCGAGCTGCGCAGCATCTCCCCAAACCTAACACGCCTGGCTGAGTTTATTAAAAGTGAGCTAGTTGGTTAGTTTTCGATAAATTGATTTGCAAGGGTTAAAGCTGGGAAATCATCAAAGCATGCACTGAACTGGGGACCGCAGTTGAAAATCCCCCACCTTTATACTAACGAAAGCTGTACAATCAGTGCTGCTTACTATCATCACACTTACTGTCAGTTCTACTGACCCCTTCCAACCTATCACCAGTATACCAGTAACAATACATTATTCAGAAGTGTGAGTGCCCATACACGTTCATTCATACTTCAAAGTAAAGGCTCCTGAATGAAACTTTGATAGGATGTACAGATAGATCAGAAACATTTCATTGGTATAGAACCTTAACATTAAGTGGAGGTCTTAACATCTTTAAAGAAGCTCGTATTGAAATGTGAAATTAGAAAAACAAAACCGGTTCTTCTATTGCTACAGAACCCATTTCCTTCTTGCATTACTACAAAAACATTCATAATCAAAATTGCAGTTGAAGGGGCTAATATGATCTGCAGTGGAAATCTATATATGGATGCGTCCATTCTGCAACTGTTTCAAAGTTGGACATACTTCACAGCACGTTGAACAGAAACTTTAAACATTGTAACATTGTCAATAACCTGCACCATGGCACTGAGAAGAAACCCTGAAAACTACCATTATACATATGCGTTATATGGTATATACATATACTGTATATACATGTTGTGTATTATAGGGTTCATTTTTCTCCACAAACAATACGTTCCAAGTAGACCATTTAGCACAGCAGACATCGGCTTGGCTTGTCCTTTTCGGTTCATCAACACTCTTCAACATGAAAACATGAAAATTTCCTTCTTTCAATTTCAGTTTTAGGTGTAGTCATCATTTAAGGGAACCTTTGGTTCCCTAAAACCATGAGCTTTAGTTTCTAAATGCTGTACCTGAAACTGGTAAAAAATGCACTACTTTAAAAGTGTCTACACCCTCAACAACAAACAGCTTGTTGATTTAGCAATAAAGGATCCTCACATCCTCAAGTTCAGAAGACAGGAAAATTTGGGACTTCAAATAGATACAGTGTAATGTGAAGGAAGAGTGTCGTTTAAGGAAAATATAGAGAAAGTTTTAGGGACAGAAAGCACAATAGCAAAGTGTACAAAGCAAGTTCAGCTCAAAAAGTAAGATCTACCTGCAGCAATTACTTCGAAGAACTTAAAATTGAATTTACTTTAAGGTGTTAATTTGCATTCACATTTTACAGCTTGTCTTTACCTTTAAATTATTGACATACCAAGCTAAAACGCCTAAAATGGTTTGTTGTCCGATTGACTTGGGCACTTTCTATATACCACATTCGCGAATACACTCTCAGAAACATTTGGATTTTGCCTTTAGCACCAAAAAGAACAGCACAGACCCACATTTGAAAATAGGGGCTAAATTAACCAATAATTTCAGTTCAAGCTGTGTAAAGCTATGTTTAGGCACTGGCTGTAACAGGATGTTCTAATGTGATTTTGCATGTCACACTTGTTATGGTACTTTCCTGTTTCTTTTCTTTTTTTTCAGAGCAAAATACCAAGACCATTTCTGTGGGTTAGGGGTTTAAACTGGTTCGAAGGCGAGACAGACAGACAGACAGACAGACAGATAGACAGTGTTTTGTTGTTTGATTCAGTCTCACTTCTTTAAGCGTCAAACAGTCCGTCAAACAGATAAAGGAATCTGCTTAAAAATCAGGATATCATGTCCACGTACGGGACTTCCTTTACTTATAAGCAAGCTTGAACAACCATTAAACAATATTAAACAGTACAAAAGTGCAACACAATGACGTTCACCATGGGGTTTTTGAAGTTAGTTAAGCTAATTACAGTAAAAAGCTAATCCTTTGATGGTAAGTACGTTGAACCTAAACATACTGAGAACTGTCCATGCTGGAAAGACGTTTAGCCCAATAATTAAGTAAAATGTACAACTTGCACTGTGGAAAACTACATGAGGTCTGCAGACTATGAGTACACTTCCCTCTAGTGGGGGTACATGTGCAGAAACACATCCTTAGTAACGTGGAGACAATAGCAAGGCAAAAAAGGGTGTTTGGTGTTGAAATTGTTTCCCTGCGATAAGCCTGGCTTCTGATCCAATAAGCAACGTCAACAATGGCCTCAATAAGAATGTGTTTTCTTTTCATAACGCAGGTAACATTCCTGATTGGCTAAGAAAAACCTAGACATGTTCTAAAATGTACAATACAATATTTAGTGTTTCCAGTGATAAGTGTTTTGCGTACATATGGAAGCTTCATATACCCTCCTGATATTATAATGATTTACAGTAATATTCCATAGAAGAAGAAGTCCATGGACCCAGTCATAAAACACACTGTATATAAGGCACACCGTAGCTCTGTCAGCTCTACTTTAGTGTCCAGTCATAGCAGCAATTTTCATTCGTCCTGGTTCTTCTCTGTCAGCCTAAGAGAAAGGAAAAAAGAAGAGGGAAAAAAAAGACTAAAGTTAATTTTTAGCTACCTGTAATATTTATTATTTCAAGTACATCATTATATTTCATATAAAAGCAACCATAAGCACTTATAGGTGGGTTTATATTAAGATTTGATTAAATAATGCTTGCATGCAGTAACACTGCTTAACAGTAACATTAACACTGCGTAACTTGTACATCAATTAAAAACCCTTATTCTCTATTTTTCTTATCATCCATGAAGAATACATCTTTTTTACTTTGTTTTGTTTTGTTTGGGCACCGCTGGTCAAAATGTCCTGTTACTGTGAAAAGCTAAGCACATAAAAGATGACATGATTTCCAAAAGGAATAAAGTAAATAATGACACGTTTCTTTAATGTTTTAAGCAAGACTACTTTTTTACTTCCGTCTTTTACAGTTTTGCAACAACAACAAAAAGGAAAAGGGCCCAAAGCAAATGTTTAGGCACCCTGCATGGTCAGCACTTTGTAACATTCCCTCTTTGGGAAAACATCACAGCATGTAAACGCTTTTTATAGCCAGGTGAGTCTTTTATAATTCTTGTTAGAGGATTTTTTGCCCATTTTTCCTGGCCATAATCATCAGTTCTGTGAGAATGGGCCATCTTGCATGCACTACTCTTTTGAGGTCTAGGTGCAGATTCTAAGTTTATGAGGTTCAGCTGAAAACCTTCAGCTTGCACCTCTTGAGGAAGGCCATTGTGGATTTTGAGGTGTGTTTAGGGTCATTATCCTGTTCATGCCTCAGAGAAGAGTTTGAAAGCAACTCGAGCAGTTGGAAGATTTTGAGAGGGGTCACATCATAAGGAGAACATTTCTGAAGTAGCTACAAAAATGGACTTGCTGGACCACTAATCATTAGCAGTTACCGATTTTAAAACAAGTGATGCATACAAAATATACATTTTTAACAAAAACACAAGATCAGACGTAGATGTAGATGAACTCACAATGCTCAGTTTATTTAATATAGAGATGTAGCCGAGATATAGCAAAAAAATCTGGTTGCTTGATGGTTTGATGAGGATGGAAATAAGGCTTTGAAACTTTCCATAAGATAGGCCCTTTAAAAACCTCACTGGATCCTTGGCTCTTTCCTGTCTATAGAAACTATTATTTCAGGCAACAAGGGGAAACTTTGCCCAGAGCATGTGCGCCAAAACAGAATCTACTCTTTATAGTCACCACCACACCTTCTTCCTGACTCCTTCGAGATTCCATAATTGCGGAAACCGATGCCCAGTGACAAGTACAGATATTTCCAGTGGACATTATTAGGGTGGAAAAAGGTAATGACCTCAGGAGTTTATTTTATTAGTCAGTGTGCTGGTCATTTGTTACTGTTAAGTCTAGATCTTTGTTTTTCTCACAAATGTTGATTGTTTTAGTAGCCAAGAGTATCAGTGCTAATCAGCAGCACTGCTCAAAGAAAATATCCCAATCAGACTTCGCAGACTGAAGCTGAGTGGTATGAGAAGTGGTAGCATGTCGTTTCTGAGCCAGTATGATTTTTTTTTCCAGTTGTTTAAAAGGGACACTGCGAACACAAAAGCGAGAATGAGGAGATTTTGTCTTAAATTATTATAATATTCCAATATAAATTTTTTATATATATATATATATAATATTGATATAGTTTTTGTATACAAAATAATGTAATTGAGGTTGTAGTGGTGGAAAGTAGGTGTATAGTACAGCACATGTAACCAGATCAGTTTGCGTTTTTTTGCGCTTTTTTGTTTGTTAAGTTGTGGCATATGGATCTCTACTCTTCTGTTAGCTTTGAAATCCCAGTATTTGAATAAACAAAAAAAGCTAATTTCTGCCAAACCAATAAATTCAAACCCTGCGATAGAAGTGTAAAGACCTGATACTGGCTGATGCAAACTAGTTTTTACTAGCTCAGATGAAGCTACAAAGCTAACAATGTTAATAACCTTCAGAAGTCAAACGTCACCTAAAATTTACAGTATATGTAGGTGTACATGTACAAAACTAGAATATATAAACAATGGAATATATTTTAAACAATAGGTGTGGTGCCAGGCACATGGTCATTTGATTATAACAGATTATGCATCATAGGCATTACTATTCTTTCTCTTTATTAATAAGCGGTTATCTTGAAGGAAATGTGTGTCAGTTAAAACAACTAAAATCATGAACATAATCTAGTATCCATATATCACACATACTGTGATCGACACCATTTCAACATGTCTTAAAGAAGACCTGGATGTGGATTGAGTGGGTGAGAGATGTTTTGGGCTGTATTTATGGAAAAGATTTGGGTGACTATTTACTTCTACTGTTAGTTAGCAATGTTAGCCTTGTAGCTCCAGCAGTAAACTGCGAAATATGTATCAGCAACATAAAATGTGTCGGCTGATGAACTACATCCGGGGTAGATGGAAGTATAAAACCCCAAATGTGTTTTTTTTTTAGCCTGTAAGTTTATTCCTAAGCAGCAGTTGGTAGTGCTGCTGTCTCAAAGCAAGTTTGATTCCCCGGCCAGGTGACCAGCGTCCTTTCTGTGTTAAGTTTGCATGTTCTCCCTGTGTCTGTGTGGGTTGCCTCCGGAGGGCTCCGGTTTCCTCCCACAGTCCAAAGACATGTGGCCAGGCCAAATGGAGATGCCAGAGTGAGTGTATGAATGTGTATGTCTGGGTGTCTGCCGTGTGTTGGACTGGTGGCCTGTCTGGAGTATCTCTTTCCTTCTGCCCAAAGAGCACTGGGATAGGGTCCAGTACCCCCATGACCTAGAAGGATTTCTTCCTCACAGCACGATACAGTATGAACATATGAACAGGTCTCTTCAAAATGTGCGCCAAAACAGAATCTACTCTTTATAATCACCACCACACCTTCTTCCTGACTCCATCATTGCGGAAACCGATGCCCAGTGACAAGTACAGATATATCCAGTGGCCACATTTGTTAGGGTGGAAAAAGGTAATGACCTCAGGAGTTTATTTTGTTAGTCAGTGTGCTGGTCATTTGATCTTTTTTTTCTCATAAATGTTGATTGTTTTAGTAGCCAAGAATATCAGTGCTAATCAGGAGCACTGCTCAAAGAAAATATCCCTATCAGACTTCGCAGACTGAAGCTGAGTGGTATGAGAAGTGGTAGCATGTCGTTTCTGAAGCCAGTACGATTTTTTTTTTCATTTATTTGAAATATTATTTGTTTAAAAGGGAAACTGTGAACACAAAAGCAAGAATGAGGAGATTTTGTCTTAAATTAAGATTAATATTGCAATATAAATTTGTTATATATATAATATTGATATACAAAATAATGTAATTGGGGTGGTAGGGGTGGAAAGTAGGTGTAATGTACAGCACATGTAACCAGATCGGTTTGCGTTTGCTTTTTTGTTTGTTAAGTTGTGGCATATGGATCTCTACTCTTCCGTTAGCTTTGAAATCCCAGTATTTCAATAAACAAAAAAGCACATTTCTGCCAAACCAATAAATTCAAATCCCAAATTATTAAAAAAATATTATCGATATCAGATGAGTGAATGAGTTTAATTCTTTCTACATAACATGTTTCTTGTACAACAACCAATATGAGACTGAAATTATAGCCATTTGTTCAGCAAACTGAATCATGGACACTGGACACTGTGAGCGGAATCAAAATGCCAGGAACTCTGTTCTACAGTTCAAGCACCGAACTTCTAGCGTGTTTGACTCTAAGTACCAGTCCACAGGCAGCAGCCTTCTTCCTCACAGCACGATACAGTAACATATGAACAGGTCTCTTCAAACTGTGGCTTCCCTTTCGATTATGATCTCAGGTAAGGATGGGAGGTCTTCTTGTAAGAGACAGGAAGTGGTAACTCCCCAGATTTCCTGCGGTGCTGCAGATAAATACTGCCCTGCAAAAGCATAACTTCGCACTGCCTTAGCTGACCTAGATTTACTTTGTGGTTTCTCTCCGTGTGATTTCTGTTTTTATTATTATTATCATTTGAATGCAAGGTGCACTGTAAACAGCAGGTAACATGCTCTGTGGTCTGAAGAGGAATTCCACCAATTTTTTTCTCAAATTTTCTGCATAATTTAATAATGAATTAAATGCAAGTGTTTTGGAGCAACTTGCTGAGTCAGAGCTGTTCACAGCGGTGGTGGTGATGGGAACCAGACGTCTGAAGGACTGTTTAAAAGCTCCCTCACAAGAAAGACATTATGAGAGAATGTTATGAATACACTGTCTGGTGCCTGAGACTTGTTTTATGATAGCTTTCAGATATGAAGCTCAATTCCAAAACAGTTAGGACAGCAAAATTAATTGTGTTTGATGTGTATTAATACAAAAACAATACAACTTGGTATTTGAGGTTTTACCTTATAAATTGTTTTTTTTTGTTTTTTTGTTTTTTTGCTTATTCCAAATTTCTCTCTCTCTCTGATAACAAAGTTATCCAGTTGTAACACATGCAGAATGTAGCTTGCCGTCATGATGGCAGCATATATATATATATATATATATATATATAATGTGTATATAGGTTTGTATTTTTTCTTGCCATATCGCCATTTTATTTCACTTTTCAGCACGGTCTACAACCTCTAGTTACCCTTTAAGTTACCCAATAGAATTGGTCCAAAACTGCTTAGAAAAAAAGTCTTGTTATATCAGCCTCCATTGCAGGTTAAGAAAGTTGTTTTGTCCTCATGTAAAGTTCCATTTTGGAGGTCTTTAAGGTGGACTGCATAATTCTATGAGTGCTATTTTATAGTTTGATGTCTTCACTTTTATTCTAAAGTAAAGCATCAAGATAAACATAAGGAGAACCTTCTGTGTAGCCGTGTCTCAACTTTTGACTGGTACTGTATCTTTCGACAAACAGTGTGTACTGTAAACAGTTAATAAGTATCAGATTAGTATGCTTGAGCCCATGTGGTGATATCCATCACAGTAGCATTTCCGTTTGACAGCAGTGTTGTCTGGAAAGCTGTGGTTTTTAGACTTTCCCTTTATGCACATCTCAGAAAAGATGAGTTCTCTTTGGATTGTCTACTAATGATATTAGAGGGCAGAAATACCTTAAGTACTCGGAATGCTGTTTGTAAATTGTTATATTCTTCACTGATGCATTTTTGCATAGTGAGGAGCCTCAAGCTTCCTTGTTCATAAAGAACTAGACTTTTCCCGGATGTTCCTGATGTACCCAAGCATTACCGCACCACTTGTTTATAATGTTTTTTGAACAGCTAAGCTTTTTTGGAACATGTTGCCTCAACATCAATTTCAGAAAGAGTGTATTCACAAAAAAATAGAAGATTAATAATGTAAAATGTTTATGATCTTTTTTGTTTAAATATGGGTGAAAGTAGATTTACAAATCCCTGCTTTTGTTTTCATCTGGGGAAGAGGTTACACCAAGTTCTAGGCAAAATACTGTAGTTCTAAGGCAAAATCTAGTCCCTAAAACAAGTCTTTCTCTTTTCTCTTTTTTTTTTTTAAGATTTACTACTATTTTACTGTCATCAACATTATGTTCAGAAGACATGTGCCACTGTGAATGACTTCTCAGCAATGTAGTTGTGCATTGACATAGGTGGAAAAATAGGTGGAATTCCCCTTTAGGTATAGTCTTGAAGAATTTAGACTAATATCCCTAAGTGCCCAAGGACTCAGCCAATCTCTCTTCCACTCTTTCTTATACAGTTTCCTTCCTGGAGTCCTCACGAGCGGATCTCGTGGATCTTTAATCTGAAATACTACACTGTCAGCCACTGAACAGGAAAGTCCAGTAGTTTGTCATCCTACAACATGCAGACCGTACAAATACAGCTAATAACAGAGGATGTAAACATCATGTTAAAGTGAAATGTAGACTTCTAGGTGATTCCTAGGGTTTATTATTGATATGCTTTAACCAGTGGTGGACGAAGTACACAAACCATGTACTTAAGTTAAAGTACCCAAGGTAAAACATTCCTCCAGTAAAAGTTCTTCCCTTTAGACCTCCACTTGAGTAAAAGTACTAAAGTATTTGCCTTCAAATGTACTTAAGTATGGAGAGTAATAGCAGCATGATTGGTTATGGCTCTAATGTCCTATCATCAAGACTCTTAATCAACTCACTTTAGGTGAAGAGACTCTAGTGTCTCTCTCAGTCCACCAGTCTTTAATAGAAGGTCATTAATTAGTCTGACACTGACGTCTATTACAATAATCATAAGCACAAAACACTGAAGGAGAACAGTTTACATTAGCTAGAACCAAGCTCTGTCCAACAGGTCCAAACAAACTCAAAACTTAGCGACCGCTGTGCCCTGATTGACGGGCTCTCTTTACGCTTCTTTCGTTTGGACGCTTTTATGCACATATAAGCTAAAAGGAAGGACAGATTTGGCCATAATGTAGTAGAGTTAAAGTAAAAAATCCCCCAAAATGGAAATACTTCAGTACAGACACACCTAAAAACTATTTACAGTACACTAACACATTACACATACTGAGTTACTGTCCACCACTGGTTTAAACAGAGAACATTTGGGCACCAAGCTTGCATTAAATGACACTAATAATGGAGAGCAGTAGATTAAAAGGCAGAAATGAATTTGGCATTGAATGGGTTAATGATATCTGGGAATTCTGACAAGTCTTTTTCGTGGAAGTGACATGATTTCTGTAACCTTCATCCCTCATCCTGGTGTGAAATGTCAAGAGGCTCATAGCTGGCCAAAGTCTATTTAGAGAACTGCTGTCATATTCAAAGAATCACTAGTCTGATGAACGGCAACAGGAAAACAAGCCAAAAGAAAAAAAAGAAAACAATCCCATATATGTTAACCATATAAACCTGACACCTCGGTTAAGCTACATGACCAACGGCACTTTGATTTGACTTCATATAGCGGTCACACCTAGATGAGACTGTCACTGCTAAGCCTAAGTGTCAGTCACACACAGCTTCACACAATGATGACACTGTGTTATTTATAGATACAGTATTTATAGCTGAGGCTGTAATGAAAGTAACTGACCATTTTGATAAAAAGTATCCATCCTCATTTTTCTGACTGCTTTCAAAAACAGGATCTTAAATCTTTAACTTACAAACTGTATTGTAACTAACAGCTGTACTGTGAAGGGACAACCCTTCATTTATTTGATTTTCCTGTCAAAGCAACACTAAAGTTATTAATGTTTCAGATATTTATACGATTATGCTCATCATCAAGTTAATAGCTGTACAAATAGTTGCAACCAGAAGGAATAAACCAACAGGAATGAAACTTGGTGGGTCTGTTTGACATTATGAGACATGCAAATGATTCACGTTTTACACTCAGCCACACATGTGATGTAAGCAAGGATGGGCCTTATCGCTGTTCCTAACTGACTCAACAGCCACAGTTGTGGACATTCAGCGAGCAGTGATGCTCTACATGAGTCATCCTGCTAGGGTCAGCACCACTGGCAGATGGCTGAATGATGCAGGACTACAAGCAAGCAGACCGTTACAACGACTGCCCGTAACACCACGTCAGTGTCATCAAAGACTGCAATGGTGTCTTGCCAGACTGTCATGGAGTGACTCAGAATGGCAGCGGGGTATTTTCAGTGACGAGTCCCGCTTTTGTCTTGGTGGCGAGGACCAACGAATCTGTGTGTGGAGGCACCGTGTTCAGCGTCAAGATGAACGCTTTGCTGTCACGCCTCAGAACTGTGTGAGAGTATTCAAGCTGCTTGGGATGGATTATCACAGGACACCAATAAGAACCTCTAGCAAACATGGCGGCCTGACGCCATACTGAGAGGCGCTACTTCTGTATGTGTGGCTCAATAAATATTCCCCATATTAGTCTAAATTTATCATCATTTACCTTTATCTTCCTTCCCAACAGCATTGCAATTCCACACTTCCTTCAGGGTGCAACTATTCTTTTGATGATGAGCGCAAATACGCACCAGGCCACTTTATTGGGTACACCTCTACATAGATACACTTTGTAGTTCTACAATTATAGACAGTAGTTCATCTGTTGCTCTGCATACTTTGTTAGACCACTTACCCTGTTCTTAAATGGTCCAGATCCCCACAGGACCCCCACAGGGCAGGTATTATGTGGGTGGTGAATCATTCTCAGCACTGCAGTGACACTGATGTGGTGGTGGTGTGTTAGTATGTGTTGTGCTAGTGTGAGCGGCCAAACACTAACAAACCACCACCATGTCACCTGATGGTCCTGTGGGGGTCCTAATTTATTAAGAACAGGGTGAAAAGGGTAACAGATGAACTACAGTCTGTAGCTGTAGAACCACCAAGTGCTTCTATATGGTAAGTGGATCTGATAAAATGGAGTGTAGCTACAAGGTGGTGTATCTAATACAGGAGCTGGTGGGTGTATATGTATAAGAATAAGTCTTATACATAAGTCCCAAAACAAGCTATGTAAGGCTTTCCTTTACCATAAAATAGCAATTCTCAGGAATTATGGTTGCACTAACTTTATGAACCCTTGAATAACGTAATGAATGCTAACTTAATAGCTTGATAGCATAGTGCATTTGGGATTAGCATAACCAGACACAGCATATACATCACGCAAGTCAGGCAGAACAACATGGTGGCTTTTAGAACAACATTCACTAAACCTACTCCTGAAGATCTACCTTCCTGTAGATTTGAGTTCCAGCCCTAATCGATCAACCCTACCTGATCCCTCTAGCTGTCATCTGTAGAGGCCTTGATTAGCTGAATGAGATGCATTACATTTGGGCTGGAGGTGAAACCTGCAGGAAGGCAGATCTCCTGGAGGACGGTTAGTGACCAGTGTTTTGGAAAGGTTTGACTGAAAATGCTCTACTGACCGTCTCAGTGCATGTTGCTAGCACTTCTTCAGACAGACACATAAGCATATGAGCAGTACGAGCACTACGCAGCCCACTGAGAGCAGGACGATGTGGGTATTGCCAGCTGCAACACAAAAAGAAAAACATGCCCGTAAGCCACAGCTTAGTGGGCAAGGCAGACAAAACAAGTCAAAGACAAAAGAGACCAGCATGTCAAAAGAGAACTGGCTGCATAAACATCACAATGCTCAGACAACAGAACAACAGACATTCGAGATGGGCCATAAACACAACATTGCTAGCATGCAAGCAAAAACAGAAACTTCATGCACATTCTAATTAGGCCTGAGCTGAATACTGGTCTTTGGACTTTTATGCATTGGATTTATCTGCCAGGCTTACAGGACATTCAAATGGTAATAATGCCTATTTGAAATTTGAAGTCTTCCCAGTGACTGTCCTTAACTTAATGCAGATGCTTTTCTTTTTCTTTCTGTTCAACGGTGAAAAGATATTTTCACTCACTCTTGTTCAAATTAACAGAAATGCCAGTTTCCAGGCCTTGGTGCTGAGCCGTACATGTCACTTGCTTTTCATCCAGTAGTGCCGCCTGTAGCAGGATGGTGCTGACCACCATTGTGGTGCCATCCCCTTGCTGGTAAAAGGAAGTCTCTGAGGGACCCAGTGTGCGGTTATGATTCTCCACGTTCCACATGAGTTCCGAGGGAGGACGAGACACGGCTGTGCAGTTGGCCTGGACTACACCAGGCTCAATGGTGGCAGAGCTCACCTCAGGTTTGGGCAGGACTGAACAGAAAACAAAACAAATGCCCCGATTAAAGGGTGGTGGTTTGATGGTGGAGGCCGAAAAACCATCCTGAACCTTATTTCTGATATTGCTGCCAAATACTACATTGGTGCACAAGTGGTATATCCAATGCGGTGGTGGAGAGCGTAACAATAATTGCAGGACAGCACAGTATAGGCACTGGTACATGTTCAATGTTTTACGTTTATGCTGAGAATCAAATACAGCCACTAAATCATGAACATGTCCAAGCTGAGCATGTCACTAACTGGCAAATTTTAATGCAGAAACCCTATAATTCACTTTGTAAATACTACTTGTTTACATTTTTACCCCAGTATAACGATGATTTATGCTAGCATACCACTGGGAGTTTCAATGTTAGGTAACCAAGCTAATGGGTGGTGTAGGTAATCAGGGATGTTGTGGGTGCCCAATCAAAATACTGAGAAACAACTGAGGAACTACACACATAAATCAAGCATATATATTTACATTGTTTTAATATCTATATTGTTATCATTTCCGGTATTACATACCACAGCTGTCAGAACAAAACCTCCATTTTTGTAGTTTTTCAGTTTTTGACATTTATTAAGACATACATTTCATGATGAATTAACTAAAAAAATTAGGTTTTGTTCTGACAGCAGCAATATGCATATTTTTTATATTTGTGCAACATCACACAGAAGTACTTGTTTTGAAATAAAAAAGGCTTGTTGTAGTAAGACAGCATTGTTAAAGTACTGTTCACTCCCCAGATATAGCTTTAAATCAGCCTGCTTTAAATCAGTTGTTTTAGTGATGTGATAACAACCAATGCATTTACATACAGTGGGCTCCATTAAGGAGTAATTAATGAATTTCATTTTCTTTTAAAAAAAAAATAAAGTTTATTATATATCACATACTCAACATAAAAAAATGAGGTCTTTAAAATTTGAACAAGAATTTCAGAATTTCTTAGCAACACACCCCTCTTGTGTTCACTCCTACCTGAGAGTCGTCTGAAAATGTTTCAGTGAAGGGATTGAGACAAAAGCAAGAGAAGGGCTTAAGATGGTCCGTGTCACAAATTTGCTTTAATTTGAATGGTGAACTAGAAAAAGTGCAGAATCTTGAATAGATCATCTTCATTTTACTTGTCATAACTTTTCTCTGCTTTAAATTTTTAACCAAAAAAGGGTATTAAAGAGTACCTTTATGCTTTACTGGTTTTTCCATTTCCTTTAGTGTGTTGTAGGTTTGTGGATGGTCTAGAAAGTTATAAAGCCCAAAGTACACACCAGAGGGAGAAACTCTGTCCCACAGAAACCACTTTTCTCAGCTGCCTGAACCGCCTCATTGGAATTCCAGCCCTATTCTCTGTTGCAAGGTGCCGCTTACCAGCAAGTAAGGCATGTCCTTGCACAACACAGAGAGCCAAAACAGTAAAAACCTTACTACTCTGAAATATCCTGCTTAAGTACTGTGAAGATGGACTACAGGTCTACTGGCTTCTTGTACCTGACTTCCAGGATTGGACTCTGGCTCAAACGGATACAGCAGAGTCAGTAACAATAATAAGAATAAGAACTTATTAATACTTACAGGATTTTCCTGACATTCTTATCCAGAGCAACGTACAATTTGATTACATGTTTTTAACAGAAGTAGGTGAAAGTAGTGAAAGGAGTCTTGCCAAGGAACTCTTATTGGTATAGTGTAGGGTGTTTGCCCAGGTGAGGGATCAAACCCCAGGCTACAGCACAGAGGGCAGAGGAGTTACCCACTACACTGCACCAACCACTAACAGCCTCAGCCGGGTGATGGCAGGACTTGCAGCAGGATGACGCTCTGGCGGTTGAGCAATCAGAACATAGAGAGTAAGCTGACCAATCACAGCACACTGGCCTCATTGAAAGGTGGGCTTAAAGAGACACAGCATCTCTAAAAGAGCATTTCAGTATATAAATTAAATTATATTTAAAGCATGTAAATCTTTTCAAAAACATAAAATGAAGAACTCTGAAAATGAACATTATAGATCCACTTTAAAGCAAAAACAAAGGTATAATAAAGGGGTGTTTCAGCCTGGACTGCAGTTTGAATGAGGCACAATACAGGGTAGCCAGTCAGAACAGTGATCACTTATCACTGTTTACATACATCAGGCTAGAAAATAATCATGTAAAATTGTGGCTGTTTTTGATACATACACTTTCGTTGGTAGTGAAGCTTTAATTAATTAATTAAATAAATAAATAAATAAATACAAAATAAACAAATGCAATCCAAGCCAAGAACCATTGAGGAACCTTCATGTTTAATAGTGTAAGGCTTCTGTGTGCATGTTCAGATGGCATCATCTTCTCTCACTTAACCCAGACAACAGAAGACATGTTTGTGCACTGATAAAAGAGCCTTTAGACGTAGGTCACGTCTGTTGTAGCCTGTGTGAAAACAGGACACAGTGACGTATGAGGGCACAAACCGAGAAAAACAAAGGCAGTGAAAACTGTTTCCATCCAGTGTTGGGGTTCGTGATAATCCCTTAGCGACAAAAGCCAGGCTGTTCAGAGAACATTAAGAGAGGAGCGAGACACAGTGGTCCTCTGTTTCCAGGATAAAAGTGGCTCAGTCGAAGCAATAGGCCTCGGTCCAAAGCAAAGTCCCCTTAAACTGGCCTCACAATGACAGCCTAGCACTGTGAGTCATATCAGCTAAGGATAAGCTCTAGCGCTCAGACCAATGGCAGAATCTACTGTTTAATCATTTTATCCTGCGATGGATCAGGTAAAGAAAAAAAAACCTCAGTTTAAGCTCTATAAACAAATGATACTAGACACGATATGACACCACAATTTCTCTTCCTGTAGCAAAACTGAAACTTTATAGATACATCAGCTGATACCAGTACTAGTCTTTCTTTAATAACACTTTATATTAAGTGTTGACTAACTAACATGAAGTAATACATTAACAATGGTTACAGTGCTTAACCAGTAAACATGTAACATATATTGTATTACTTCATGTTAGTTGGTCAATTCTGTAAAGTGTTACCCTTTTTTCTTTATCCCCTTTTCACAGCAGCCTTAAAATGCAATGTCCGTCTCGTTCAGAGGTCCCTCAGTGAAACCAGACGTTAGTTTCTCCAATAAAACTGATTAAATATGAGAGCATGATGGAAATGTACAGGATTTCTAAAACTTCATAGATTTATAGAATTAAACTGGACTGACATCTCCGTAGGTGAGCAAGCAAGGCAATGCTAATAGTAATAATTTTATTGTGTTTTAACGTTCGTTTTTATTTATTTTTATTATAAATTTTTAAAGTCATTTTTACACCCGAGGGTTCTCATCCCCTTCCACTTCGTAGTGATACATGAACATCAACATGGGTTATACACAGCCAATGACTCTACATAACGCATAATGGAATGCAATCCCGGCTAGCAATGATCTGTTTTTAAAAACGTTCTGAGATTATGCAATACAATTAATTAATTAAGTTCATTAAAAACATTAATTAAACTAATGTTTTCAGCGGGCTGTTTTAGTTCTCAGAATGTTCTTTCTAAATGTTACTAAATGTTCTCTAAGAACATTTTGTCATCTCAGGTCTCAGTAACATCCATAAAACAATTTCCACATGTTGCGCTGAGAATGAATTCTTCCTTTGCAATCATGTAACATAATCTCAACTAACATCCTCAAAACATCCTCTGAACGCTGCAGTTTAGACGTTATGTCTTAGTTAACATTTAACCTTAGAGGAACATTATCTGACATTATAAACATCTTTAAAACATTCTTTCAACATTAGACTGTAACATTTTCTTCAACACTTTATCAGAGCATGTAGGGAACGTTAGCCAAAGTTCTGGGAAGGTTCCCTGCTAGCTGGGATGCTACCAATAAAAACACTTGCGACTACACAATTTTAAATAGAGCCACTCTAAAAGAAATACTTATAGCTGGTATTTGCTCTTATGCTCATGTTAAGCTACCTATGGCTACTGTTTGTACTACATGACTTACTTTGCTCTGAGTTATGATATACAGCAAGTATTTCCGACTTCAGAGTTGTTCCAGTACGTTTTTTCTTTCCCTATTTCATACAGCATTTTCTGCTGGCAGCCCAGTAGAGATGCTCAGTCTTGGCATCACTGTGATGGCATACTAGTGCAACTCCAAGCCTGTTCTTAAAGAAAGAGCTGTAGACATTTTTTCGGCAGACTTTTAGCCCTGGCAAAATTCCCATTCTTCGCCCCTTTCTGGCAGCTACTCAATATCTGCATGCAGTGAGTGTACTTTGAACCATTGACTGAGAACTGGCCAAGTGCCCTGCAAGCATGCCAGCATGGGGAACGAGAAATGGCCACTGCATCCTGTGAGCCACTGGCTGTTATCTTATGTCATGAGGAAGTGCGCCTGTGGGTCCTTTTAAAGAGAACAAAGGGCACAGCCAAGTCTAGTACAGCGTGTAATAAAAAGACTTATGACCAGTAGTTCACCCTAATGCTCTATTCCTTTTTATTGTCCTGAAATAATGGTTTGTTTAAATAAGGTCTTCCTTTTTCCTGAGTGGTGCTGCAAAAGACAGCGGGCGAGCGCTTGTGTGTGCAGATTCATTCTCTCATCGCTTACACACACACACACACACGTTTTGTGAAGTATTTCCCTGAAAACAGCCCTTTTGTTTCATATAAGGCAGCCAAAAAAATGTCATGAGCCTCCTATGACCTAACTGACAGTAAATTCAGCTACACTGCTGCAGAACAAATAAACAAGCACTGCGGTCATGTTTTCACTGAATTCCACGGTGATGGTTTCCCAGTACAGTGGTGCAGAAATATGACAGTGTAGTGTGTAGTGTATCCATGAGGCACACATATTTAGTCCACATATTCAGAAGAGAATCAACAAAGTCCCAAAGCAAACCGCCAAAAATCTGCTCATTTATTCTCCCATAACTTACAGTGTATATGTATATGTATACACTGACACACCGTAAGTGATAGGATATTGGTAAGTAAATTGATTATTAAGTGCTGTTACCTCAGCGGATAGCTTAGAAACTCGCAGATCTGTAGAAGTTGTGAGGTATTATCTTGTAGGTGAGGTTGAACACTGATCAGCATGCTCATGACAAGGCGACGTGAATGATTGGAGTTTGAACGAGGCACAATAGTGGGTGGCAGACATCCATTACCAAAGGTGCACAGGCATTTAACAATCCATGATCCACAGTGTCACATGCGTACCAGGAAAACATCATAGAAAGCATTACCACCCACAGTACCTCTGTTAACACCACAACACCAGAAACAGTGCCTTACCTGGGTTCATTAGGTTGCTAACTGCACCCTAGAGGACTGGCAATATGTGGTGTGGTCCAATGAATCACAATACCTATTTGCTTGGGCTGATAGTAGGGTTCGTATGTGGTGTAGACCCCATAAAGCCATTCACCACAGTTGCCAACAAGGTTCTATACTGATGTGGGGTGTTCTCATGGCATGGGTTGGGTAAACTTATCTGCCGAAGCATGTAACTGAACAGTGCCCCAGCGTTAATCCTTTTTAATACTGGGTGTATGCGCCTAGTAATGTTTTTTTGCTGCCTGCTACTTCTGAAGCATCTAAAAAAAGTGGTGGGCTTACTGGCCCATGATGATTTGTTAGTGGGAACTGCCCCATCGAATGACCTCCTGACCTTCCAAGTCTGGAAGCCTCTCTACCCCAGGTGTGGCTGCAGGTGGCTGCAGGTTTTCATCCTGATTCTACATGTTAAATTGGTAGGCCTCAGTCTACTAATCAGTTGATCATGTGAGTTCCTGTTTTCATACAGCAAAAACCAGCAACCACACTGGCCTTTTGTAGATAAGACCGGACACCCCAGCTCCGGCCTATACCATGCTAATCACACACTTGCCTTACAGTCCCAATGTTAGTCATGACACTAAACTTGAGTACTACTTTAAACATCCAAAAAAGATGGAATGAAGTATATAAGATATAACT
>CM067495.1:7410680-7439596 GCA_034552555.1 Semaprochilodus insignis
ATATATATATATATATATATATATACACTGATCATCAGGAGAATAGTTGCACCCAGAAGGAAGTGTTGGATTGCATTGCTATTGGTAAGGAACATAAAGTTTACCAGGAACAATAAATAATGATAAATTTAGACTGATATGGGCAATATTTATTGAGCTACACATGCAGAAGTAGTGTCTCTCAGTATGGCATCAGGCTGCCATGTTCGCTAATGCAACATGCCAGACATCTCTGCATGGAGTTGTAGAGGTTCCTAATGGTGTCCTGTGATAATCCATCCCATGCAGCTTGAATATTCTCACACAGCTCTTGCAGATTTTGCGATAGGGGTGGAGGGTGGGGTAACACCAGGCCTTCTGGATGTGTGACGTGTGACAACAAACCATTCATTTTGGCGTTGACCACGGCGTCTCCACACATGGATTTGTTGGTCGTCTCCACCAAGACAAAAGCATCACTGAAGGACTGTGACTGAAGATGACCCGCTGCCATTCTGAGGTACGCCATGACAGTCTGGCACGACACCATCGCAGCAGTCTGCCAATGCTGCTGGCACTAACAGGATGACTTATGGAAGGCATCACTGCTCGCTGAATGTCTGCAGTCGTAGCTGTTGGGTCAGTCAGGTACAGTGATAAACCCCAAGCGACTGAGCGTAAAACTTGAATCATTTGCATGTCTTACAATGTCAGACCTACCCACCAAGTTTCATTCCTGTCAGATTCCTTCAGAGTGCAACTGTTTTTGATGATTGTAAATGATGAGTGTAAATGAACTCAGAAGACACATGTAGATTCTCTAGTGGTTTGATAATAAATAAAATGTCTATTTTTGTGTTGTAGACAACCAGTCTCCAGCACTATCACTGTAAAAAAATCTGAGTCTGTAAGTTTCTCTACAATTAACCATTTCACATCACACCGCTCTAAATGACTGTAGTCCCATCTCAGCGAGCACACTTTTTAGCACCCGTTTTTCCCCACACGTTCAAAAGAATACTGTTTTTCATTTTTCAAGCTGATCTGATATATTCTGATTTTATGTGGACTGCAGTTGCCATGATACTTTGTTGTGGGTTAAGCAGGAAGTACCAGATGATAGGAAAGGAAGTCAGACTCATCTGCCCAACCTAAATAAAGGGCGCCAAACCTTGCCAACTTCCTGTCCTGTCCCCCCACAGGCCAACACACCGGGACAGTTAAAGCTCTTGTGACGGCTTTTCACTAATTCCTGAAATTCAGCCAAACCACAGGCGGGAACTGTACATATAAAACAAACACTCTCCAGTTTTTCTCCATTACCTCTGAATTCTAAACAACTCCTCCAGTGTTCTACAACCTGCTCTGTTAAAGGAATATTCCAGCATTTTCTAGCTTAAGCTCTATGTGCTTCATCTGTATCCTACTGCTGATTACCATGACCAACTCTTTCCCCCAAGCTTGGAAAAGGACCAACATCTTGCTGACTAGAGCTTATTTATAATAGAAGCTTTATTCAGTAGTAGAAATCAGTGAATAAATCTTTGGAATATGTGACTGTAATATAAATGTAAAACCACATGCATTACACTCTAGCTTGACTTGGCTCTACTCTACTCTATTAGAGCCTGTTTTACCCAAATGGTTCTTACGGAGCTTTATTCAACTTCAGAAACACTAAAGCAACACAGTTCCACTTACTTTCACCTTAATAAGGGTGTGTTCCTAAAATACAACATTTTCCAGTCAAAGCAATCATTAGTTCCAAAATACGGAGAGAAAATGGAACTGTCAGATGAACAGCACTTAAAGTTTTCATCTTTGAGGGCGAGAAGAACATCAAGCTTCACTTTTGTCTCAGATTGAAAAACATCCACAGGTGTTTCTGCCCAACCTTTCACTGTGAGAAGACGACTCACTGCTATGGGTCTGAAGGATGTGCAGCTATTAAGAAACTGCAAGTCAAACAAAGAAACTGCTGTTGTTCTGAGAACAACAGACTGACACATCATCACTGAATGTGTTTGGGAATATTTGGATGGTGAAAAGCAGAAACAGCTAAACCAGCTTCTAAGACTGCACTTCTAAAAACTGAAAACACCTTTTCTGACAAAATTCTATTATAGACAGCTGCTGTGGCTTTTGTGTCATTTTCAGCTTGTTTTCTGGATGCTAAAATATGAACATGTACTTAATGGCTATTATGACTAGAAACGTACGCTCTATTCCTACCATACAGTGAACATGCAGACTCCTTACCTACTAGAAGGAGACAAGTCTTCCCTTCCTGCTGCCCAGACGGGTATATGTCGAACACACATGTGTAGCATCCCTCGCTCCCTGGCTTGGCCTTCGTGATGGCGATGGCACTGGTATGTGTTTGTTGGGCTAATAGCTCCACTCCGTCATGTCTGGTGAGGCTGCCAGGCTTCTGGGGCTGGTAATGAAGGATAGTCTTGTTCTGGACATCAAGCCAGCGAACCTGTTTGAGGACTTCCCCGCCTTCTATAGTCACGTTACATCCCAGGATGAAGGGGAGCCCCAATGTCGCCTGCAGCTGGGCCGGGGCAGTGACCTTAGCTGGAGCCCGTCGATTGAAAGGAGTCAGCCAATCAGATTATGACCCACATGACAAACAGATGAATTACCAATTAGTCTACATGATGCCTAAACAAATATGGAAGTGTGTTAACTGTTGGCTTATGTGCCTTAGATTATTAGACTCATATAACCCTGGTTATGTGTTAACTTCAACTTGTAAACTCACCTTGCTAGCTAGATAGCCAATAAGTCGCGAGCTATCCCTACTGTGACCTAGTAAAACATGTAAATGGTAGTAGTACAGCAACCTACCTATTCTAATGAATACCAGACTGACTGAAACACACTCCTGTGGGCCCACGGTCCCTCACTTTCATAACTACAAAAATCAATTGAAATTCTAGCTATGATGCTACTTGCTGTTACAGAAATAAATAGCTCAGAGAAAGCACTAAACAATACAGGAACTTGAGCAACTTGACTAATTAAAACATATATGTAAGGAAGAGTGAGGCTGGTTGGCACAGTTATTATTCTCTGCCGTATATCCCAGGCATATCGTGGATTAGGATCAGCAAATGAAAGCTAAACACCTCAGCTAAAGAACCAATACATTCACTCACTCTCACTCACACATCTTCTAAACTGCTTAATCCTTCTGGGTCGCAGGGAGTGCTGGAGCCTATCCCCGCGTTCAATGGGCGGAAGACAGGAAACACCCTGGACAGGCTGCCAATCCATCACAGGGTGGACACACAGACATACACATTCACTCACACTCTCACACCTAGAGAGTTTTTAGCATCTCCAATTCACCTGACTGCATATCTTTGGACTGTGGGAGGAAACTGGAGCACCGGGAAGAAACCCATGCAGACACGGGGAGAACATGCAAACACCACACAGAAAGAACCCTGCACGTCCCGGAGGGAAAAAAAACCAAGGCCCTTCTTGCCGTGAGGTAACAGTGGTACCCACTGCATCACCATGCCACCCCTCAAATGCATTCAGTTTTCAATATATACGGAATATATACGGAATATATACGGAAGTACAACTTGTTTTCGGTTGGAAACACAGTAGACATGCTGGAAATAATGATTTTTGCTTTACTTCAGTTTTTCTGTCATTGAAGAGAATCATTTTGTTTTGCACTATTGCAACAAAACAATAGGCAGAAGATTCTTATGGGCCAGGAAACGTGTTTTATCCCGTTAGCAGCACCAGTAGAAGCTTATATAACATTGTATTTTCATGTGTGGATTTCAGCCTGCAGTGCTCGTGTGTAGTTACTGAATAAGTGAAATATTACACATTTGTAAGAGCTCCTCTTACTGACCCATTAACACTGTGCCAACCAGCCCCATTCTCCTCTATATATTTGGGGAATAGATCATGCAGCTGCCAGTGATACCCCTTGTTACTCTATACATAGAGGAACTCCAGCCCTGAAAGTTTGCTTGAATATGAAAACAGCCATGCTACTGGATATGTAGCCTATAGCTAGCCTACAGCTATACTATTTGTAGCAACACTTTCTCCCCGTTTACTCATATTATTAATTGCATAATTCGTAGCAGTTACTGAAAAATAAGACTAATGTCTAATAGGGCTAACACACTGTGCATACAATGAATACAATAGTTTCGGCAGCTACTAACACATACCTGGCATTACAGCAATTAAACTGATTTAATGTGCAGTTGGCTGAATAAGACTAAAGGAATTACCTTGCAGTGGAGGGAGCAGTATCAGAGCCAACCACAGGCATATAGGTGGAGCACAGCTACACATCTTAACCTGCAAGGAACAGTCAACAGTTTAGAAGCATTAACAGACAGATGCTTGTTTTAAAGTCCTTTAGTATATACGACAATAAAAGCAGCTTGTTGACGAGGATAACACAATAGACTTGTTTCTATGAATGACCTTGATATATATATATATATTTGTATGCAAAACACCCCTGCAAATTATACATATTGTTGAATTTCTAAGTTCAAATAGGTTAACACATTCTATCAAGAAACAAACTTAAATATATAGACCTTATCTACAAAAAATACTGTGCAACTGGAATTAATGTTTATAGTTTTTAAGTAAAAAAAGTTTTGCATAAGCCCATTATATGTTTTTTTTTTCAATGTGCTAAACTAAGGAAATAAACAGCAGTTGTGTATTAGAATGTGCAGAGGTGAAATCAACACAATATGTAATTTGAGCAGGGTGCCCAGACTTTTACATAAGAATATGTGTCCAAAGGTATTCAGACCCTGGTCTACATTGACCCTGGTCTACATTAAAACACTAAAAAGTGTTTTAATGGTCCAAACTTTGAAAATTACTTTAATTTGTTACAAACCAAGGAATTAGGATTATTCATTCATGAGTCATTTTATGAGTTGAGTATCAATCAATCAATATTTATATTTATTTATAATATTTATAGCGCTTTTAACAACCAATGTTGTCTCAAAGCAGCTTAACATAAAATCAGTTTGTCATAAAGGAAAAGAAAAGAGAAAAACACAGAGTTAATGTACAGACGTAGGAAAGGGAAACCGGGTCCAAGCCCCCTTGAGCGAGTCAGAGGCAGCAGTGGCGAGAAAAAACTCCCTAAATCTAACTTAGTATAACTTATTTAATAGGTTGTAACAAATTAAAGTTTTTTTAGGTTGTGCTTTTTACAGGGTACTACTAAATAGTGAATTCTAGTAAGCAAATTAGAATACACATACTATATTATCTTAGTATATTATATATTTATTATTTATAAACAAATAGATAGACATATTACTTTAAAGGTATGCAGCATATGGCATATAGTCACATGTGTTTAACATACATCTATATGCTATAAAAAGTGCAACCTAAAAAACACTTTAATTTTTTACAAGCAATTGAAAAAGTTTATTCAATTCTTTTGCTTGTAACAAATTAGAGTAATTTTTTTAGGTTGAACCAACTAAACACTTTTCACAGTGTAAACACGTATGTACATGTAATGTTACATATATATAACAGCATGTAACATATTGTTCCAGTAGCTGCTTCTTCTCAGGATCAGGGCCTCAACAGAAAAGCTTACTACTAACTGAAAGAGCCATACAACAACAACATCACGTTAGATGATACAAGTGCAGACAGGCGGGGCTCTCTTTCTTCAAATTTATCATTACTGTGGCATTCTAGAGGTTTTGACTCAACCAGTGAGAATGAGAAGCGTAATTACTATAGATTACTATAGGTGTTGACACAGTCAATGGGTATGAAAGGCATTAGTATACCTGAGAGAACAAAATGAATCAGTATGAGGAAACTGAGTAGACAGATAGTAAGCCTTTACAGACATTACCCGGATTGCGTAAGAGTGACACTTACTGTACACCCAAACCAAGGGCTCTTCTGTTAGAGTTACCACGCACTGTCAGTTTCCCGCCCCGACACTCATCTTAGTCAACAGCCATCGCTTACGGACAGCCAGCAAACTGTAGGACATAAAACATCAGAATCTGCATATCTGGATACAATGTCATATTTCAGTACACATATGTAAGCTCACTGTCAGTCATACGCCATATTTCCAAAAGTTAAATGCACTCTTTGCTTACACTGGTGTTGTGTCACCTGTCAGATAGAGGGCTATAAAGACCCATCATCACTGGGCTGTGAAGCAGTGGAACCACATTTTTTGCACTGAAGGAGCTACATCCATAACTAATCACTCAGAACTTATCATCTAACATAAGTACCTGACCTCACTCGTTTGGGTGCATTTAATCAAATCCTCACAGCAACGTTCCAACATCTAGTGTAAAGCCTTCCCAGAAGAGTAGAGGCTGATACTGCAGCAAAGTTGGTACAAATTCACTATCAATGCCCTTCGTTTCAGGTTTTAATCTTGGGTGAGGAGGTGTCTAGACACTTTTGAACACACTTTGTATTTTTAACTCTTAGAAGTTAGAAGGCAGAAGTTCTGTTGACAGTAAGCATTCGAGTCCTTGAGTGCACTAATGAGTGCAGACCAGTCCATACAATAAGGCTGAAGAATTTAGGAAGAATGTCTAATTGAGATTGGCATTGCGATTGCAGATAAATTTCAGTAAACTGTCCATGCCTGATATTTTGTCCAATAAGACCAGAACATGGCTTAGGACCCGCAACTGGCTTGAAAATTCCAGGTGGCCAGATTGCTAGTTAGTTGTGGTTGGGATGTCACAGCATGTAGTTGTTGGGTTGATTCTGATTGGTCGAGCTCATCTACAGGCAGTTTACAGTTTAACAAGACTCCAGCACCCAACCCCCCTGTGACCCAGAGGGATAAACAGCTTAAAAGAATAATGAATAAATTAATTAAACAGTAGCTCCTGCGATTTGAATATTGCACTTTTCAAAGTGCAATATATAAAATCGATTAATCTGTCAGCCATACAGTTCAGACTGTAATTCTGCATAGTAAAGCAAGAAGACAGTAATAACTCTAGACTACTAAGGGATCCCAGCTAGCAGGCAACCTTCCCAGAACTTTGGCTAATGTTACTTACAAGTTCTAATAAAGCTTTAAAGAAAATGTTTTAAAGATGTTTATAATTTTCCAATAATGTTCCTATAAGGTTAAATGTTAACTCAGACATAACGCTTTACCTGCACCTGTCAGGGGATGTTTTAAGGTTGTCAGGGCCACAGATTATGTTTCAAGATACCAAAGGAAGAACATTCTCGGTACAACATTCAGAAAATGATGACAGAATGTGTTTAGAGAACGTTCTCCTATCTAAAAAAAGGTCATTCTGGGAACCAAAAGAAAACTTCCCACTGAAAACATTAACGGAACATTGCATTGCGTACTCTTCAAACGTTTTTAGAAGAAATAATTTCCAGCCGTATTAATGATAAAAAGGGGGCGGTGTCATCCTCTTCACAGATCACCTGCCCACACGCAAGTTCCAAAGTGATTTTTACACAGTACGCAGAACAAAACTAGTCACCCGTACTGGAAATGCTGTCAGGTTAACCTGTACAATGCATGAAGGGCTACATTTCCAAACCTCACTTCTTCAGTGAAACAGGCTGTTTTTGTTACTGTGCCTTTAAGACTGATATATGTAAATACTCTCTGTTTTGACTGGCTGTCTTGTACTGCGGCACATTATTCCTTCATGTTAACGGCTATTATTTAATGCCTAAAATGATAATACATTATATTATACAGTATACACATTTTATATGCCAAATAACAGCAGCAATGTGTTCCTAAGGACCTTCAGGTCAATGTGAGATTTTAACGAATGGAACACAGATATTAGATGTTCTATACAGCTGCTGGTCTTTTGTCTGAAAGTGTACCGGACTTTCCTAGAGAGAATGGTGACTATACGGAGGCTAGTTCCAGTAATCTGCACTTTCTGAGTCTTCTCAGGCTTCTGTGGGTTTTTTGCCAAATGTACTCTCAGCAAACAACACCTAGTCATTACAAACCACCTGCACCCTGCAGTGGCACATTACCTTACTGCTTCTGTTAGCATCATCTGGAAAACATGTGCACTCACTGCTTTGAAGTCTAGACTAGCAGCCCAGGAGTCAGCCCACAGGTCAGATTCTGGGATAAAGACCTGCCCACTTAGGAAAATCTGACTTAAAAATCATCATCATCAAAAGAATAGCTGCACCCAGAAGGAAGTGTTGAATTGCAGTGCTATTGGGAAGGAAGATAAAGTTTACATGGGCAATATTTATTGACCTACAGATACAGACGTACTGTCTCTCAGTATGGCGATGGGCTACCATGTTTGCCAATGCAACATGCCAGACGTCTCTGCAAGCTTCCTAATGGTGTCCTGTGATAATCCATCCCATGCAGCTTGAATATTCTCACACAGTTCCTGCAGATGGTGTGGTAGGGGTGGAGGTGGAGTGACACCAGGTCTTCTGGACGTGTAACACGTGACAACAAACCGTTCATCTTGGCGCTGACTACGGTGCCTCCATACATGGATTGGCTGGTCGTCTCCACCAAGACAAAAGCGGGGCTCATCACTGAAGATGACCCGCTGCCATTCTGAGTCACTACATGACAATCTGGCACGACACCACTGCAGTCTTTACGTGGTAACCCGACGAGTTCTAGGAAGTGGAGTTCACCGGCATTATATCCCGTGCCGGGCTTGACGGGCGCGTGACGCGGTCCGTGTAGTCCTGCGTCGTGCAGCCGTCTGCCAACGGTGCTGGCACTAACAGGATGACTCATGGAGAGCATCACTGCTCGCTGAATGTCCTCCATCGTGGCTGTTTGGACAATCAGGTTCAGCAATAAGCCTGTCCTTGCTTACATCACATGCGCAGCCGAGCCACCAAGTCTCATTCCTGTCGGTTGATTCCTTCTGGGAGCAACTATTTGTGGAACTATTCATTTGATGATGCGTGTACTACTCTGCTTCTCCTTATAATAATAATAATAATAATAATAATAATAATATCAAAAAATTAAGGAGATTCTAGGACAAAGAATTCAGACTCTGAGATAAAGAAATGTTGACCTGGAAAAAAAACGACTATTATTTTTTATTATTGTTGTTGTTTCACTTTGATTATGTATGATTTAACACCATCATCATAAGTGACATGTGTAGTTATGAGGTTTTTGGGAATCAAAGCTGTTTCCTAAGCGAGCCCTGCTTCTGCTTGGGCGTAAATAAAGCAGCTCTGTGTAACAGTAGCTATTAAAACCACTCATGTTTATCCTCAACATCCAACACTGCCAGGAAATCCACTCCTAGTGGGCTGCTGAAGGCAGACTTTGAGGGCTCTCCGTTAAAATGCCACGGGTCAACCACACGCCCTTCACGGACCTCAAATAAAAGACTCTGTTGGGGCATTTTAACTGTCTGGCTTTACCAGCTCCTGCCCAATGTAAAATTAAACATCTGGCTCCAGTTCTCTCTGCCACAGCCACAGCAAACCACTAAGACCTCAGAAAAGCTGGATCACAAGCAAACAAATCATGCCTGGTTTAAAAATGCAAGATGTTAAACTGTTTCTCTGTGTTACCAATATTAGGACTAGCCTAATTTTGGGTCACAGTTAAGAGACCCTCCTGACCACCGCTTACTGGAACAGGATGATGGCTGGAAATATTTCAAAACTGGGCTAACAAACAGGCTAAACTAGGCTAAACAATTACCCTGCCTTAGGCTTAGCTTTACAGCTTAATACCAAGCAGAAACAAAGCAACCCATTACACAGCCTAAATTACACGGTCTACATGATATACTGCATATACTGTGTGTGTATCCCCATGAGAAAGAGCTACAGTAGTACTAAAGGGCTGGGTGATATATTCTCTATGCCAGTGACACTGATGCACAGTGATTTCACCAAAACAAAATATTACAAAATATTTGATCCATGATATAACGCCTGTAAGTACTCACAGTATCCGACCTGACAGGTAACTTCATGCTACACAGCGTGCTACACTTTGCTTCATAAGAACAGTTTAAAATACATGAACCAAAAAGAAACAGCAGGTTTCCTATCTGGAGCCTGTGTTTTCTGTCGGGTTGAGATTTACAGTACTGTGTATGTGTGTAAGCATATATGTACAGCATGAGAGGCAGAGGTGTATGTATATTATCTGTCAAACAATCAAAACAAGTTATGTTGGGTTTTTAAGACATTCTTTAATAAATTCTTTAATAGCTTTAATAACAAAAAGTAATGGCTCATTAAGGGTTCCTTAGTAAAATAATTTCTTCTTTATAGAACGATGAACACTCAAAGAACCCTTTGCATGATTAATGGGGTCTTTGCAACATGAAGGGGTTTCATCAGACTGATGGGGAATGTATTGTAGATGGTTCTGTGTAGCACCAAAAAGGTTCTTCACTTGTCAAGCTTGTAAAACAGAAGAACTCTTTTTGGTTTATAGAACCCTTTTCTAAAACATTCTATACAGAACCAAACTGTAGCACATTCTCCATCAACTCTTTCATGATGCAAAACGAAGCGTTTCTTTACATGTTCATGGTTCTCTATAATCCACATTTATATATTTACATTTATATATATATATATAATTTATAGAAATGTGGATTATATATCTATATTATTTTTTTAATCATCATTTTCAAGTGTGCATATAAAAAGTGTGTATTGAGCACTGAAAGAACTATTTATATGCTAAATGGTTCTTTGCCTGGTGAAATGTTTCCTCAGATCAGTGAAGAATGTGCTGTAAATGGTTCTACACAGAACCTTTTATGAAATTTGGTGTTTTTGAGATTGTAGCAATAGGAACCATGTGCAACAAGTTCGCCATCAATCTGAGGAAACATTTCACCATGCAGTCGTTTATGCATGCAAACGGTTCTTTGAGTGTTCATGACCCTTTACTAAGGAACCATTGAAGATCGCTTTAGGTGCTTTATTAATGTTAACTTCCCAACTGTATAATGCTAATGAAGTTACATACCTGATACCGTGATGTACTTGGAACAATGAAAGTATATTTTTATAGGAATATTAAGGAACCCTTAAAGGTTCTTAATAGTATTAGTATAGATGTTTACAGTCTTTAAGGTTAAAACCAATTAAAAGGCAGAATAACAACTGATCTGATCATCTCTGAAAAGATGACTGAATGTGAGCTATCCAGCTAGTTGGACAGTTAAAAAGTCAGCTGCTCATTTAAACTACAGAGTTAACCAGCATATACTAACAAACAGTAGTGGGTTTTGTCAGCTAGTAAGTCTTTCAAGGGAATTTAGTATTGCCAGACTCACCTTTCAGTGCAGTGCTCCAAACAGGTCTTCATCTCAGCTGGAGTGAATCTGCAGTGAAGCTGGTTATCAGCGTTCGGCTCAGAGAGGAACAAACACCCTCCCACTGAAAGGAGGTAAAGCTCAGCCAGCCAGTCGTGACAAACCTACTAAAGACTGCTTTTCACTGCTGCCAGAACCTAGAGGCTAGCACACAGCGACATCTAATGGTACAGCTTGACCACTTGCAGGCTGCTCCTACAGTCTGGAAGCCAAATTCACCCTCCATGCACCATTTGAAGGGAATTCCCAGTTTTCAAAGATTCTTCATAACTCACAGATTGAAATGTAAACACTGTAGAAAATCAGGGTGTTTGATGTTGCACTGTAGAGGAGCTTATAGACTTAGATTTCCGTACAGCACATATTCCCAACCCTGGTCCTGGAGAACCCCCTGCCATGCACCTTTTAGTGTTACCCAGATCCCGTTGTTAAAGGGGAAAGGGGAATACAATTCTACATAATCAAATGGTTCAGATGTAAATAAAATCATTTATAGTCATTTGGCATGAAATGCTCCATTCTAGGGAAACCTGCTAAGTCAGAATTGTTCACAGTGGTTATTACATTATATGGTTATGAATATGCGGCCTGATGTCTAATTGTTTGTGGTATTTTGATTAATTTATTTTAATCAATTAATGGCAGAGGGATACAACCAGGGAGCTATAAACAGTCTCCAAAGAGAACTTAGATTTATAGATTTACCTCTATTTTATCATCATCAACATTACATGGAAAAATACATGTGCAGGTTTGCTGGACATAAATAAAGTGGATATATTTGTGTTGTAGACATGGTGACCCCTGGTTCCCATCATCACCACTGTAAATAGATCAGGGTTTGTAAGTTTCTCTGCAATAAACCATTCCACACTAAATCACTCTGAATAACTAACCTGTAACCAGAACCTGTATTATTTGGACATTTTTTATTTGGTACATTTGGTGGAATTGCCTGTTAATGATGCTGATTAGTTGGATCAGGTGTATTGGGAGCAGAAAAATGAGGAATCCACCAATTTTCCAAAATCTCTGCAGAATTAAATGGTTTAGATGTAAACAGTCATTCAGAGTGCTTTGGTGTGACGTGCTCTAGGAACTGAATTGTGGTGATTATGAAGAGGTTAATGCCTCTAAAAGCTCCCTCACAGAAAGTTATTACATTATACAGCTATGAATATGCTGCCTGATTCCTGCTACGTTGTTCTACAAAAGTTTTGTGGTAAGGATTTGGCCTTACCACAGCAATGGTTGACTATTCACGCAGAAACCAGGCTGTTAAGGGGATATCGGCACATTCCATACCTTTACCAAAGACCCGTCAGCAGTCCTGTATAATGTCCATCTTTAAACAGGGCTGAAAACGGCTTCCTATTTTCCAGCTTCTTAGTCGAATGTTCCATCCCACCTTAAATGCTATAGCTGGTACAGGCAGTAGAGTGTACCTGGAGCACCACTTAAAGCGGAACGAAAAACTTGCTAAACAAAGCTGGCAAATAGGAAGCCACTTTCAATCCCCACACCTTTGAAAAGATCCTGGACAACTTTAACTCCAGGCTGTTAGTTAGCTATGCACATTTCACTTCAGAAAGTATTGAGCAAGTTCGCTCAGCGCTTGACATAAAAGAGACTGAAAAGAGGACCAGTTCCACCTTTATTAGCATCACAACCCCAACAGCAGCCTATAAAATCTTTTATCAGTGTTTGCCAGTTGAAGATCATGTTAAACTGAGAGTTTCATAGTGAGTAACAACTTTAATTCATTGTGTGTTGATGTTGAGATCGAAAGCAAGTAGCTAGTATAGGTAACGTTAGCTACTAATAACTCCCAAGTAACTAGCATAGCTAACCAAACAGGCTGATGATATAGCTTATTTGCATGGTGGCAGGACCAGAAATGTGAGTTTAACCCAAACTGTCAGTACAGCCTGTAAAAATAAATGTATTCTAGTAAATAATGTGTTTATTTGTTTGTATTTTGTGAAAAAAAAACCTCCACTGAAGCAGCCTTCACAGCCCAGCTTGGTATAAGGTAAGCTTCATCACTTCTTGTTAGTAAGAAACGATACAAATGAGTTCTGTCAGAGCTAATTGTCTGTGTGTTCTTCTTTGCCAGAACTGAACTACTGCCCAAACTCTGTGGTCTACTGCGGTGGACATGTTCCCCTTTTGAGTCTTGGCTCCTCTTGAGGTTTCTTCCTCTTGCAACTGTCGCCCTTGGCCTGCTCATTGGGGGCTTGGAACTGAATTCTCTGTAAAGCTGCTTTGTGACAACATCTGTTGGAAAAACCCTTTATATTGTTGTATATTTTCTTGTGACTTCTATCAGGTACCATTTGTAAACCAGATGGTCCTTTCACGGAATGGTTGCTTTCCTGGGACAGAACTTGCATTTTACAACAGTATCTGAGTCCTGGGGAAGTGTTATCAGCAGTGGTATATCTGGGGACTGCTCGGGACTGCACTTGAGACCAGAAGCTCAATAAACTAACATCACATCCAGAGTGATCTCCTCTGACTGACACCAAAAGAAGAAATTACAACAATATAAATAAATTTGAGTTGACTAGTAGGATTTTGGGGACCTGTGTGCTAAAGCCATATTATTTAGATTAGTACACAATCTTATATATATATACTGTGTAGTGTTAGTGTGTAGTACACAACTGAGACGAAACCCACCGTGTTGCTTCTGTGTGGCCCTTGGTGTCTCACTGTAAACCAGCCAATCTGAGCAGAGCTCGTCAGATTATTCATAAACTCACCAAAAAAAGGAAATCCGCTCGTTTCACTTTAGGGCTAAATCATAGGGTGTAAATGGGTGTGTAAAACCGCACCCGGGCATTTTTCACCCTGAACACACACCTTATATATAGACATGTAGAGTTTAATTTAAACCTCTGAATAAATGCTGCCTATTGCACCTCTCCTGTGTCGAATCGACGGAAGTGCATCGTCTCGGCCTCGGGTGATGGAGATGCACATCCCTACCAGAAGGCAAGGCTGCTGTTCGGGAAGCCGCCGCACGAGGTCGCTCGCTCTCCAGACAGCGCCGCGCGCGCTGACGTCACCTGCTCTGGCAGTATCCAGGACTGAAATCAGTAGCTCGGCCTTTCCAGCTGAGTCCGCCGCCGCCAGCGCAGTGCTTGCTCCGAGCCCTCAACACCATCCAGCAAAATGATCATCTACAAGGACATCATCACCGGTGAGGATGCACAGATATGTAGTCTAGTGGTTGTAGTTAGTGTGAGCGTGCGGGTATTTTTCACTGTCAGGCTGATTTAAGTGTATTTATTTGTGTCTTTGTTGTGCTGCCGAACTGAGGCCTAAGTTTCGGTGCGCTATGCTAACGCTGGCTAGCCAGCCGAGCGACTGAAATAAGTTGGCGAGAGTTGTATTCTGGCTCAAATGATGTTTGTGGAAGCCCATTTTGGGGGGTTGTCTTTATATTGCTGCTGGGGAACAATAATTTTAGCGTTGAGATTAAGCTGTTAGTCTGAATTTGGCTGTAAAGCCGGAATGCCGGTTCGTTAGCCGAGATTTCCGCCGGCGTCTTTTGACTACACTGAAGTTAGCTACCGTTAGCTTTCTGGGCTATCTAGCTAGCGAACTTGTACGGTTCGCATATTGGGTTGTGTGGTTTGCTGAATTGCTCGTTTCGTACGTTCTGGGTTGCTTGCAGCGTATATTTATGAGCGGTGGTAAGTCAATAACGTTAACTCTAGCCAGCTACCGTACATATGCTTGTTGTTGGCCGGCTTGTTAGTTTCTCAGGCCTCACTTACATTTAACAGCTCAGGTGGTTCTAAACGCAGTGCCGCATCAGCCACTGCACTCCCATGTTGGGTGGCTAATGGCTGTGAGTTAACGGTACCAGTAAGTCTTCTCTTTCGTGTCTTACAGGGGATGAGATGTTCTCGGACATCTACAAGATCAAAGAGTCAGAGAATGGAATGATGATCGAAGTTGAGGGAAAGGTAAGTGGCCTTTTTGCTGTCTGTCCTACGAGGCTGAAGTAGCTGCTTGATTAGATCTTCCCGTTCCACCTTAAATGGTGCAGCAGTTGCATTCTGGCGCCAGAATGTAACTGCTGCACCATTTAAGGTGGAACGGGGACATTCGGTCACCAAGTTGATGAGTATTTGTTACACCTTCCGTCAAAAAAAGCTGACTAACGAGATGGTCATCAAATCTTGGAGATCAGTGACTCACTTNCACCTTCCGACAAAAAAGCTGACTAACGAGATGGTCATCAAATCTTGGAGATCAGTGACTCACTTGTTCTTTGCGAAACGTTGCGCAATAGCATGACGAACGCAGTTTGTGGCATCCACCCTCCCCCATAACGCACCCTGGTTTGGGCTCTTTGTTCACTGGTTCTGTATACGTGTTCAAAAGTCGGTATATGCCTGCTCACTGGTGTTAAAAGTTTGGTTCAACACAAATGATCCAATTAAACATGAAGTTGATTGGCCAAGATTTGCTTGGTGCCCAAAGTTTGCTGCTGTAGTTTTGCACTGGAAGTGGACGAAAGCGTTACTGAGAGACTTTATGAAATTTCCAAAGTGTGTGTGTGTATATATATTTATACCTCCCCCCACCCCCCAACGTCTGATCAGGGGAAAAACCTTGTAGTTCTACTTTTAAACAAAATACGAATGGACTGTAGATGCAGTGGCTTTTATTCAATATGTGTACATGTGGATCGCACGTGTACGTATAGTGAGTCCAGTTAAACTGGACCAGTTTTGGTGTGTGTATTAAAGCATGCAGTCGGCATGTGTCCCACAAGGACTGCCAACCTGAAGTAGTAAAATTTGGACAGTAGACTCTTACAGGCTCATCTAGGAATATGTTCAGACTGCAAAATCAGATCTTTTGAGTCATCTTTCTACACTTAATTCCTAGTAATCAATTTGGATTTGTGTCCCGGCATCACCAACCTATCTGCATGGCTTGCTGTGGAAATGACGTAGGTGTCATGTATTGAATCCCAGCACTTTGAGTTTTACGTTGTTGTAGTTTGTCATGGTGAGAGTGACGTAAAGAACCTTTTGAAATGCAAGTCACACCTGTAAAAATCAGCTTGGAATTACATTTCAGCAAAGAATCGATTTGGATATGTCGGATCTCTGGTTTGAGCTTGCAGTCTGGACAAGGCTTTAGTTGATTGGCCAAGATTCAATTGTTGTCCTTGGTTGTCTTTTTACAGTGGAGCTATGAGGCAAATATTAAAGTTTTGCCAATTGAATAAAAAGCAACTTCTGCAACTTTTGCTGTGCCTTTAAGACCAACGAGTAGATAGTCTTGGTTCTTGCTGGCTGCCACTTATTGTGCCTCATTCAAAAAGCACCTGGAGCACCTGGGTGGGGCTTGCCTGCTGNCTTCTATTGGCTGTGGTCCACAGTTGTTATGTATTAGTGTTGCTACTTATTGTAAACTGGAAGCTGCATACACTGTCACACTGTGCTCTTGTCTCTTGCATCCTTTGACAGCCCAGTGTCTTGTCTTGTGTGGCCACCTGGGTTTTAAGATAATGATGCTAAAGGAAAATGTCCCTGCGCTTTCTTCATGTCCTGTCAATGACTTGGGAGATTGAATTGGGGACAACAGATTGCTCTGGTGCACAAAGAGTTCATAGATTCCTTGTGTATTCTAGGAAATGAAATGGAGTATTGTAGTTTTTGTTTTGTGAATGAATCTACTGTGTTCGTATTAAAGGGTGAAGGCCAAACTGCAGGAAACAAATCCTGATCGGGTAGACGCCTTCATGGGTAACGCACCAGCTGAGGTCAAGAAAATTCTAGGCAACATCAAGAACTTTCAGGTATGTTCAGTTCTTTGGTATTGTCCGTGGAGTAGACGGGTCTCATGAATGTACAATGACGACAATCTTAGGACACCTTTGGAGGTCACGACCAGTGAAACAAAATTGCGTTTTATTCTGAGTACGCTTTCTCACGGGTTAATTATGAAAACAAGTTTGTACGCTTCTTGCTCTAAACAAAGCTCCTCCTTTGCAGTTTTTCACAGGAGAATCAATGAACCCGGACGGCACCATTGGCTTGCTTGACTTCCGTGAGGATGGAGTGACGCCATATATGCTTTTCTTCAAAGACGGTCTTGAGATTGAGAAATGCGTAAGTTCGACTGGCCTGTTTATATTTCTGATTAAGCCTCTGAATTCCAGGGTAATGCTCAATGAGTAGAAATGAGCTGCCTTTGGTTGTGGAGCAGGGCAGTAATTTAAATGGAGCATGCTCTAAGCCACAGAAGAACTAGTTGATAACTAATATTTGGAGAATCCTTGTGGATCTTTGTTCCTGTGGTTGGCTTCTTGCTTGAGCTTTAAAAATGCCCATACAGTTGCTGCGGTTGTATGGGTGGTGCTCCTGAAAGCCTTGTTTCTGGCATCCTCTGATAGACCTTCTGCCATTATCAGTGGCCTCTAGGTTTGCACTTGGATGCAACAGCAGTGTTCCTTGCATTTTCTAGCTGTCTGTAAAGTGTCAGTAGCAGATTGAAGAGGGGAAAATAGGCCATATTAGCTTTATTAGTGATGACTAGGGATGCAGTGTCGTCTTAAAGCAAATATCTATTGATGCAATTCTGGCATCTGATAATGTTGATCTTACACATTAGCACAGCATGGTGAATTACTGTAGGTGATCGTCTTAGAGGTGGCGACGGTATAACTGAACTAGGTTAAATAGGGTGGGTCTAGCCCACCAACCCAGGGTTTAATGGCACCTTTGAATATTGCCCCTCGTTTTTGACTGGAGCTGCAAGGTTAATACAAAAAGGTTTCGGGGGGCAGCAGCGCCTTCCTTTGTAACTACATTAGCACTGAGGCTTGCTTGCACAATAGACGCTAACTGTTGTTCATGTTTTATGTACAGTTCAGTTTCAGTGAGCTTGTTAAAAGCTGTTTGAGCGCCTCTTCCAGTGCATTGAAACATTAGTCAGGAAATGCGACTGTGCTGAGTCCTAAGAAAATGGCTAGCTTGGTGAATGTCACAGCTGCTTACTTAAATAAAATGTTCTTGTCTCTGCAGTAAATTCCCCTGCGCGTGTCCCAAAGTGCCTCCTCCATCAGTGGCAGGCGTCAGCCTGATGGCTGTGAGGGCTTGCGGATCAATTGGATCACTCATTCCTCCAAACTTCATCAGAATTGGAAACAGAAGCTCTTTTTAACCCCTTCCCCCCTCGGAGGCCACTGCTTTGATTTGAGTGTCTGTTCATCGAGAAGACTTGAGGCTCCTGCTCTGAATCACCATTCTTTGGGGGGAGAACAGTATTTTTAGTGAGCTGAAGTATCTTGCAGAGAGCTTGCGCTGAAAAGACGCAGCTCACTAGGGTTTTTTTCTGTTCTTTTTTTTTTTTTTTTCTTTTTTTAAAATTGGTTCACATTGGTGAAGTTGACTGCCCGGGTATTGGTTTGCTGTGTGCATGTCAGCTCTCAGACAGCAGTTGTACAGTTATTCTCCCCATGTCCTTTCTCGAATCACAGGATTGTATAGGATTTCTTGGCACTATTTGTGAAATAAAATAAAGTCAAGCTCCTGGCTAAACAGTCTCATGTGATGACGTGTGGACCACTGGTATCATTTGCTTTATGACATATTACATGTTGAAGTAACTCTAATATTGTGACAGAAAAGCTCTTAAGCACCATTATTGATCACGTTACAAGCCTTGTTGTGCAGTTCCCTTGCTCTCACCTGCCTCAGTTTTCAAAGATCACATTCCTGAATCTGAATTGGCATGAGCCACAAGATGTCATGAACACCTGAATGAATGTTTGCAGGCCTTTAACAGCTCATTTGTTTATCTGGATGAGATGGTGAAGATCTAGTATTCATACGCTCACCAACTCCATATTAATGCATCTGGATTTAGAATGGGGTGTCATTACTTTTGTCCATGTGCACATGTGGCAGATTTAGCAGCTCACATGAAACTGGTTGACTAGCTTAAAGAAAAGCTGGGTTGTGCCATTTCAGCCTGGTAATGTGAATACAACCTTTTAGGCTTTAGTGTAGACTGCAAGTTGATAATGCTGTGTGTTGGGGTTTAAACATAACACTTGTGGAAAATTACTAAACTGTTCTTTTAAAACAGGTGGGTCATTGGCTATTTAACTATAGTCTGATAGAGAGGTCAGCGAAGGTCAGGTTTGGATAGCATAGTACATTTCATATGCATACTGCCAATCCACGATAAACTGGTAGTAACCACAAATTACATGTTGGAGATGAAAAGTGTTCTGAAAGGGGACGGGCCAGTTTACGGATAAAACGGGTCCATCTCTACTCCGCCTATTTAGACAAGATCCATTGGCAGCAAAGGACTATAGTATTAAAAAAAACCCTGTGTTATTATTAGAGTATAATTACCTGGACTACAAATCATGGCTTTGTGAGCTTAGAATGAGCCCTTCATATCTACATAGGAATGGTTGTCTTTCAATAGAAACTGCCATATTGTTAGAGTTTTTGTTTGTTGGGGCTATAACACTGGCTAGAAGATGTAGAAAGAAGAATCGTTTTTGCTGAAATGTCCTGTTGTAGCATATTTATCAGTAGCTCAGTGCATAAAACTGCCAGTAAGATTATTCTTTATCCTTATTATAATTAAGAGGCTGAAGTTCATCTTATTTGTATTTTCCTGTTCCACCTTAAATAGTGCAGCAGTCACAACACGCCAGGTGCCAGAATGTAAGGTGGACTGGGAAAATTCTAACAAGATGCTGGCAAATGTCTGAGAAAACATTACTAGCATTAAAATAATAAGGATTTTTGATAGCCTAGTTTTTAATCAGGTGGGACGTAGTGAAATTAAGCTGAATCTAAACTGAATTAAATGAGCATGAGCATGCTAGGCAGGACCACTCGATGGGTAGAATTAATAGCTAGAACACCGGTGCTGGTGAACTGTTTTGTGTTGTAAGAAGTTTGAGAACCCAGATATTCACAAATAAAGGATCACACTTAATATTTAGCACAAAAACAAAAAGCAAAGAAGGGTGAATCCTCGCTTTCAGAAGGAGAGAAAACATGGGGTTGCATTACTATCCCCCGATAGAGGTTTACACACTGCTCCTTTACAGGTGTTGACCATATTAATACACAAGTTGCTCAGTTTTTGTACAAAAAACATTTATTTAAACAGAAACTTCAGTAGATTAAAATCAATGCTAAATAAAACACATCAAATGGGTGTAGCTCTGAGATTCTGCTAGCTGTTTTCAATTTCACCTCTCTAACCTTTGAGGGTATATAACACAGATGTTCTTCAAAAAATGTCTGAAGCCACATTTATATGGTAGCATCTAGCAAATCCAGAAAAACAAACACTCTTACTCAATAAAAAAGGACAACCCAGCAGACTCAGTGGACTTCCATGGCCTTCTGTAGGGGCACTGAGAAGTAGAAAACTACTTGCACTTGGCTGTATTCAAACTCGGCTCATGCAGAATGTGTCTACAGGCCGGACGCACCAAGACAGCCCTGTTTCTATGATGGTATTCTGAGGACTCTCGATGAAATAACGAACCAGCTCAGTCGCTCTTCTCCTCATTCTGGTAATGCCTGTACTCAGGCCTCAGCTCCCATGTGTTCTTGTGGGTGCCCTTCACGTTGTAGATACCAATGTCTCGCAGGATCTCCTTCAGATAAATCTTCACAGGAAAAGTGGGTGACACACATACAGACAGTTGGTCAAAAAGCATCATCCAATTTTCCAGATTATTGCGTTCTGGGCAGATTTATCAGAGCTCCGTGTTGCTCAGTTTTCATTATTTATTTATTATTAATTACATTATTTTAGAAACATCTACAGCTCTGCTCATCATCACACATACATCATTTATTTGCACAACATCAGCGTCATACTAGAATTTACGCTCCAGAGAGGCTATGCAGTAGGGTCTGTTAGTACATTTCTGGGCTGTTATCTTGTGATATCAGGATAGCAAATGATGCTTCCTCTAGATCACAACCTGTATATCTTGTTAAGTCAAGATATATCGTTCAGTGAGATCCAAACATTTTTTTTGTGAGTGCAAGATGGTGAAAGTTGCTTTCTAGAGATCACAACTTACCTTGACATCACAAGAATAATAACTAGTGATGTTAAAAAAAAAAAAAAACATCATAAGACCAATGCGATCTCAAGATAACAGCCCAGGAAATAATAACTACCCCATGGCTGTAGAATCATTTTTGCCTGTATTCTTACGTCATCTGCACTGACACTCATACTGTTTCATGGATAATTAAAACTTCTGAATCAAATCAAACCACATAGGAATAAACCATTAAATCAGTATATTAGTTTTAATACATGTTAAAAATGTATGTAGTGGGAAAAAACCCTGTCCAAAGGTTCTTGAAGCCTATTTTCACTTTAGCTTAGCTTAGAGTTGTTCAATAAAACTTAAGATTAGGAGATAAATAACACTTACCACAGGCTGTTTGGTGATGTCCACCAGGTCTTTTATGTTGTAATACTGGTGCTTCTCAAAAGCAGAGAAGAGCATGTCCAGCACCTGTTGCTTGTCCGCTCTGGCCCTTTTTCCCTCTTCTTTCTTCTTCTTCTCATAGTCCAGCTGAGGGAATGGCCATAGGATGGTGAGACAGTGTAAGTTATTTTTATTTTTTGACCAACGTAGGAACAAAGTCGTTCCAGACAACATACTTGTAGGTCTTATCTGGACTGTCTGCTGAATTCACAATGAGTGACCTTCATTATTACTTTGTCTTTTGGTGCTTCAGCAGATACACACTTATTCACCACATGCCAAAGTGAACTGGGGATACGTGTGCCAATTCATCTACAGTTCTCTTTTCATATTCTGTTTTTTCAATGCTGTCATCGCTTTTGTTTTGATATGCAAGTACATGTTCTAATAACCCCTTAAATTCAATGAAGAACAGGTAAACACATGAGCAAAAACAATAAGCGTTTCAATAGTAACAGAATAGTGGTTTGACTCTGTCAGTGCGTCCCTCTGAAACTATTGCAGTGCATCCAACAACAAAGACAGCTTTTATATGGTGGTAGCAAACATGGCAGCACACACACTGATTCCACATGCATACACATTTTACTACATATTATGAAGACACAGATACTTCGAAGCAGCCACAGACGATCCTGAGGTCACCATGCTCTACATCACGTATCAACTAAAAAGATACAAAGCCCCCAAGCACTGGGCTGTGGAGCAGTGGAGGCATGTTCTCTGGAGTGATGGAGCTCCATCCAGTACCTTCTGGAATATGATCTTCCAAAACAGGTACCTGACCTCACTAATGCTCCTGCAATTAATTGCTAAATGCAATCAGATCCTCACAGCAACATCTAGAAAAGCCTTCTCAGAAGAGTAGAGCCTGCTACTGCAGCAAAATAAGGGGCGGACAAACTCCCTATAAATATCCATGATGTCAGAAGAAATGCTGAATGAGCACGTTGGACATTCAGTGTAAGGGGGGGGGGGGGGGGTAAATAAATAAACAAAAAAAACCCACCAAAAGAGCGCTGCCCCAAATATCCACAAAACTAATGTTGACACAGCAACAACGGAAAGGCTGCAGCTTTCTGAGAACCTAAATCCTAAACACAGGCCCTGCTTGAAAAGGCAAAACAGCCTATTTATTTCTTGTATTGTCAGACAAGATGGACTCACGTTATAGGCGTGGTTGGCTACAGGTTTGTAGTTGGTGGTGACCGCTTTGTCAAGCTGCTGAGAGAATCTGTGGGGTTTCGATGACTCTTCAATCTGCAGCCTGTAACAGGATAAAACCATCACTAAGCACCAGCGAGGAAACATGAAGATTAACCTGTTTACTGTCCATATAGCATCTATCAACCTCTGAAGGCCGGAGGACCCTGACCCAACATTCCTCATCAAACCCAAATGTTGTGTTGGTGTACCATGTCTGTGAGTGACTGCTGAGAACATTCTCCTGCATTCACACTCTTCTACAGAGTTCTCCTCCCATTCACACTCTTCTAGAAAGTTCTTCTCCCATTCTTACTGTTCTTAAAAGTTCTAAATCATACTGGGTTGTTTGGGTCGGAGTTAGAATGTTGGTGTTTGCTGTAGAACACTTGATCAGTGTACCAGTGTAAGGTGACCAGACCTCTGAAATGAAAACCAGGAATACCAGGGATGAGATTTGTTGCTCGCTGCTTTATAGAAATAAGTATGTCTATACGAATCAAATACCAACTGATCACTTGGGAGTACAATTCAAGTCCCGAAATCTCTGGTGATGTTGAGGATGCACTTAACACCTGGCAGCTTCTAGTGGAGTTTTACCCAGTGGAGTTTTACTCAGCAGTGTTTTCTAAACCTAAATGAGCAAGTGGTAGAGGTGGTTAGTAGATAGCAGCAGCCCCCTCTGTTGACCAAAACTAGCACAACACAAGCCAGTCTGCTCTGCTGCCTGGCATGTCTTAGGACTTTCCAAAGTGTTTTATGGGCTTGGTATGGGCGACTCGATTTCTTCTGTTTGTCTGCTGATCAGGTGAAATTAGCTGTTGTAAAGTATGTTGTTCAGTCTGATCATGTGATGCGTTATCAGCAAGTTGATTAACTGTTACATGAAACTTGTACTATGAATCTTAGACGCCTGCGACTGTCGTGGCCAAGTTTCAAATAAGTTGCAGGATGCTTTACATTGAGAAGCTGAAGTTGTGTTGAAGTTGCACAGTGTAAAGCCAGCCTCAGTGTTACAATGACAACTTGCTAGTATATAGTAGTTTACGTTGTGAAAGTGGCAGATTAAAACAAACCCTATTGTTGTTTAGCTTTAAGAAATGTTTAGTAATGAAACTGAAAATCCCCAACTAACAGAGACACTGAGGACTGAGTGTGTGCATTTACCTTCTTAACCGGAGCATAATCTTTAAACAATGGAAGTGTCTGTATGTGTACACATCTCCTCACCGTTTCAACTTCATGTAGTTTTCATTGGCGGCTGGTCTGCACTCGGCTCGCTGCACCACCACTCCCTCCAGCGCTATTTTATCTTTGTGAGGGGAAAAGCATACACAGTAAATGACAGCACCTTCCTGCCAACTCAAATCAGCATACAGTGTGAGGAGGCAGAGTACAATCTTTGTTTGGTCAGTGACAACTTGGCCATCGTTTCTGTTCCAGCCTGTAGTAGGGAACAGTTCAATTACACAAAACGAAAAGGCGAAAAGGATTTAAAATAAATAAATAAATAAATAAGAAATCTGTGGACACTCCGTTTACAACACACCAACTGCCACCCACTCTTACACAACAGGAAGGTTTGTCGTACGCTCTGGATGACAAACACTTTCATATGACTTCATATGGCTTTAAGAAGTCATACTGACAGACTGCTCTCTGCGTCTCAGTGTCCACAAGTCGTTTTGGTCATGTTTAAGAAGGCTTTACATAACTGGCCCCCTCTGGCCCCAGCAATATTCCTGTCTGCAGATAGGTGGCGGCGGTGAGGACTCACCTGGTCCTGTACCAGTACCTGAGCTGCCGCCGTCAGCGTCTGACTGGCCTATGAGAGGGATGGCAACATGAGAACCAAAAGGAACCCACTCTCACACACACTCTGTCTAGCCACAAAGGAATTAGCCACGAGCCAAGCACACACAGCTCACTGCTTTAGTCACACGCACACAGACACTCTCTGCAGCAGCGCAATTAGCCAATCAAATCAGTTAGTCTGATTGCTCGCTCACACACTCCCTTATCAGTTATACTCAAAACACCATCTGTCTGAACTTCAAGTGATGATTCGGCCAAAAATCCCACGTGCACAATTGTTCTCTTACCTCAATTGTAGTTAACCCGTCAAGACATGTTTGGTGTCCAAAGTCTGCTTCTTTATTTTCGGACTGAAGTTACAGGGTTAATGTAAAGTAATGGAAGCTTATGGGAGCATCGTGCACATGTCATACAGTGTCAGAAACCACATAAGCAGGACTCTGAGACATGCAGTTTGCACAGTGGTAATGGATGGCTTTAAGCGTCCACCGCGGTAGTAATACCAAACTGGTCTTGGAAGATCTACTACATTTGGGGTAAGAGGAAAATATTGTTAATTTGAATTCTGGCAAAATCATTTCTTTCACACATCCACACTCTGGCTCAATCTCAATTCTGAAGCATGCTCACTCCACTCCCACTCCAAAAGGCAAGCAACATCTGGCCGGTTATCTTGGGTCTGAAGGACATTTTTAAAGATCTACGGGAGACTGACCAGAGTTATTCAGGCACCATAAATAACATCAGATTTCTGGTCAAAATGGCCATTATGTACTTAATGGGGACTTTAAAGGAGCAATATGTAAGATGATACAAGCTTTGAATTCAGATTCCCAACAAAAAGGGGCAACATTATAACAGAATGCAGTCCCTCCTCCTCAGTGTTAGCATTACCAGCTGTTTATTTACCAGTCTAGAAGGATTATCAGTTCACCTTCCAACTTCATCCTTTTCTCAGCAAGAGCATCTTCAGCAGTGGAAAGCACTGCCAATGTTAACTCATATTTTGCTTCTATTTATATCATTTCTTTTTGTTAAAGTATTTTTTTTGTTCAATGCTACAGTGACTCACTATGACCTCTGGAGGTACAAAGTGGTGTTACAAGACAGGATGGATAGCTGGTTAGCATGCTAACTTCAGTAGATATCTCTGCAACACGAAACACTCAACGTCTTTAGCATGCCGTCCAAACTGATATTTCTACATATTTTGTTAGTAATTTAAGTTTATTTTGGAATGTTTCAAAATACAAAAAAAACATAACATAACAATAACATATTGCTCCTTTAAGTTTACAGAAGCCCAAGTGTACTAAATATAATGTACACTGGCACTATTTATTACAGCTTTCAATCTTTACAGTAGACTTGCTTTCAGTTCTTTTGAGGGGGGGTGTTCCACACCTGGATTATTACCATTTATCTCATTTCCTCAGAAATATCTCCGGAGAAATGAATAAGCAGTATTTAATAACCTTTTTGGCTGGGAAAAAAGATAGTAAGTGTATTCAGGTAATGTCAACGTCACTGCACACAAAAATGAAACAAGAGGGAAAGCAGGAAAGTGAAGGAGAGTGGAATGAGGAGCGATGAAAAAAAGCTTTGGATTGAGATTTGCCAACACGGTTTTCCCACTCACATCGAGTAAAATCTTCAAGTTCAAGCCTATTGCTAAAGCATACACAAGCTTACCCTCAAAGAAAATCACTTTCGGCACACCAAACACACACACACACCCACACACACCCACCCACACACACACACCAAGCGTAGCACAACAAACACTCCAATCAAGTAAGAGAAGCAGAGGAGCTGTTTTGATTTGGTTTGCGAAAACCAGAGAGCATATTACATCACAGAATCGTAAGTTGCTACTATGCGCACGCTATCAAATCACACGCCCACAACACGACACACTGATCAACTGAAAGCATAAGTAAGATTGCACACGGGCAACGGCAGAAGCTCAAAAAGAAACCAACAGGATCATCACACCAAAATGCCAGGTTGGTCACACAGCGCTGTGCACAACAACATTACACAAGAGTGAAAAGCAAGAAATAAAGAACTGAGAAAAAAGTGAAAGAGCGAATAAGAGAAGACTGAAGCTGGTAGCAGGACAATAAATCCTACCAGGCTTTCACTAATGACTTACCATTACAGCTGAAAAGACCATGTTCTATTAAATTTCCTAACATTACCATTATCTCTATACAGGAACACAATATGTTAAGAGGCTGATGAGCACCCATAAATGAGGAAAATGCAACTGCATTATCTGTGTGGGCAAAACTATACATTCTGGACTTACTGGACCTATTTCTGGCATCAGTTAATCTACATGGTTCTGGATAGGATGGGGGGGAAATGTGGGAAAAATGAGGGGAAAAAAAACAATTGTCTATTAACATCGGCATCAGCCACATCGGGGTATAAATGAACAATTATAAGCTCTGCCTAGAAATTCTGTATCCGTGCATCCCTATATCTGAGTGCTATCCTACACATTTTGGATGTTATTTTTTCCCTTGAGGTTCACCTATAGGGTTTAAGCTCTGTTACATACAAAAAACAGACATAATTTAGCTGGAATTGTCTGTGGAGCTAGATAAAACTGCACTCGGGCTTGAGTGAATATTAATAATAATAAAACACACTGTACACCTGTCCTGGAACAAAGCTGGGTCCTTATTTTTGGACAGATTTTTCAGTAACCATGATTCTGTATTTTGAAGCATGCACGAATTAATGAAAATTTGTTTCTAGGAACCAATAGGTAAGAATCAAAATGTAATGTACCTGTTTCTTTTTGGAATTTCGGAACTGGGTTTCAATACTATCCCTACTTACAACTGCAGCATGAATACGCGGGCTAAACTGCTGTAAGTTGAATGCAGGATATGTCAATTGGTTGTTTACCATGACATCAAACAGTAAATTAATTCTTATTACAAAGTTTCTATAAACAGAGGACTGGAGAGTGAACGGCATGGTTTAAAACTTTTTTGTGAAGTACATCAAACTCTTAATTCAAAATGTTTTTCAAGCTACGGGCCCTTTAAGCTTTACTCTGCAATTTAAAATACAAATCTTAGCTGCTCTTCAATTGACACCACAACAAACTGCTTCTTTCAAACTGTCAAGGTACACCTGATGCTACAAATATGCCTCATATCTGCAGGCTGCCCAAAATAAATGGAATATTATTTTTTTTATTTCAGAACATGTTGTAGCGATGTGTTAAATTGAATTTCACAAACTAATGGCCGCCAATTGTTTTACCTTCTTCTTGTAAGCACATCACAGGCAGAACAGACAGCAGAAAAAAAAACATTAGGCTGAATCTAGAAGAAGCCCGGAACTTTTAATAAGCGTGGCCTCAAGCCTGTTAGCTGGTTCTCACCTGATGAGGTCTCTGTAAAGACGGCCAAAGTCTGGCCACCCACCGTCTGCATGGTGAAGGGGTGTTCCCGGGGGGCACGAACCATAGAAGCTTTGTCACTAGTGCTCTCTACTGTGGTCAACTCCTCATTCAGCGTGAAGGACACCTGAGTAAGTCACGCAAGCACACACAATTATACTTCTTATCTACACCAGCGTTCACCGAGTACATGATGCAAGCACCATCCCGACCGGCACACTTTGGTTGTTATTTGCACGTTCCGAACAGTCAGGGTTTTCAATTTCAGTGTCCAGCACAGTTTGGCAACTTTCCCTGCTCCAGCACACCTGGTTCAACTCATCTGTTAACTGTCCAGTTTAAGAGGCATTTGTGCATGAAAAGCACTAAACTGGGCCAGACACCAGCACTCCAAGACCGAAACTGAAGCACCCTGCCAGAGGTTGTCCTACTTCTCACTTTGGCACTTCAGGTTGTGTTGGGAAATACAATCAAATAACCTTGGTGAACAGATAAACTGATGGTAAAATCAATTTTAAATACAGTACACACAGCTAACAGTACATATACAATTGTAGTAAAATACCCATTAAAAAGGATACAATAATTAGATGCTAGCTAGTGACTTACAGCATAT
>CM067495.1:7448957-7461363 GCA_034552555.1 Semaprochilodus insignis
GAAAAACTACAGCACATCAACACAAAAGAACAGAAGGGATCACATTCAGAATCACTTAAGAGGGACAAAAAAGACTACAAATCATCTCCACATCTTCAAAACACCAAAACAACATAGAAAAGATACCTGTACAATTCCACCAACATCCTGCAGTATCAAGGGTTTTTCTTTCCTATTGTTCATGTACCTGCATGGCTCAACATTCAACATGAGCATTAAAACTTACCTAAATCTAAAACTGCTCAGATGATATTTACATCATTTCAATATTTGGGTAAAGCAACTGGCTTAGAGGTTTTATAGACAACGTACGGTGTAACAAGTTTTATTTTTACTTTATTTTGTATTTTTATCTTAGTTATCTAGCTAAGCCAAGAATCTGTCTTTGTCTCAGATTTACAGCACAGCACTGTCTATGACCAGGAGGATCTTTCACATAGTGCTAACAGATGAAGGAGCCCTAATGCTGCTAATTTCTAGAAACACATCATCCACCCCTTAAACACCCTCAGTTTAAAGTGATCACTCTATCAAATAATGCTAATGAGGAATAAAAGCTAACATTGCTACTTTTCAGTCAATGGTAGCTACATTAAGCACTGTTTGGTTAGTAAGCACTCAGGTACGGTCTATAAAAGGACAGCTGCTCAAACAGCGTAATGAACAGTGAATGAATAATAGTGTTCTTATCTTTCAGTCACCGATCCCCACATTCGTTAGCACTGTTTGGTCAATGAAAGCTAAAGAAAGCATTAATGGACTAACGACTAATTAAACATAATGTTGTTACGATTCAGTCACAAGTTCCTTCATCGATTAGCACTATCTGGCTAATCTCTGAAAGGGTAGCTCAAACAAATCAATCAATGATAGCCACATTAGATAGCACTGGTTAGGCTGACCCTTGCTAACATCTCTATGATGGTTCCTCCTTAGAGGAACATTCGGTCCTTGCTGTGTGAAAAGCGAGTGTTCAGCTCCTGAGACTTCTTCAGCAAAGCTTTCTTCTGAGCCTCGTCGAAGCGGTTGACCTGCAAGTCATTGTCTCTATCAAAGGGCCTCCTCTCCACAGGCTTTTTCGAGTCCTCTTCGGCTTTCCTCTTCATTTTCTTAGTATGCATGCTCAGGAGCGATTCACCTCTCTTAGACTCCTAATAAGGAAAAGCAGATGGTTTAAGACTGTCAGAAAGGTTTTAGAACCGGGACAAAAATACTGATTTGGCCTTTGCATAAAAACAGGATATTACAAAAAGTGTTATCTTGACAAGTGAAAACGTCTTAAATATATTTCTGCAATATTTCCACTATATTTCTAACTATAGACGTGTTGTTAGACTATTACAAGATCGTTCATCTTATTAACAGACATATAATGGGAAACATGCCCCATTGACTGCTCTGGCAGATAATTTTGTTTGTTTCAAGGCAGAAATGATATGTACCAGGGCAGCAAGGTCTTCGATCTGCCACTTTTTCACATTTCACAACAAATACAGAGCAGTTGCATGGAGTCATAAATATGCTCATTTTAATGATCTCCTGCTGTTTAATCTCATAGTCACAGCTTCCTCGACAACAACAATGCAAAACGGCAACAAAAATCAGGGCCACTGTTGAGTTATTTATGTGCTGAACAAACTGCAACTTACATTGTACTTGGACACTTTTTCAGCCATATCAAGGTCTTTCTGGGGGAGGCGAGGGTCTTCGTCTTTGGCTGCCTCACCCTTCTCTTTTGCCTCTTGTCGTTCCTTACAAATAAACAAAGACAATACAATTTTGGAATGCTAAAACCATGTACAATAATACCTAATAAAATACTAAAATGTTTGTCAGGCCAAAATAATCAAATCAAATTTGAACTCTAACCAATCAGAATCAAGTTAGGGTCAGTGCTCTGGGGCAACGGAGCTCCGTTAGTTAAAATAATGACTGAAGTGACAGCTAGTTAGTCAAGCTGATGGTAACACCATTAATAGTAAAGAGTTGAAGGAATGATCTGTTTGAGCCGATGAGTAACTCACCCTGGTTTTGCGCTCGCGGTCTGCGGGCGTGTCTGTCCAGATGGACCGGTCTTTATTCTCAGGGCCGGATCTCTTCTTGAAAGTGCGTGCGCCCAACCCAATGTGCTGCAGCTCGGGCGGCAGCTCGGTCATCCAGCTCTCTCTCTTCAGCTCTTCAGGCTCATTCTAACACGCAGAGCTCAATTAGGAAAACAGGACACTTTGTACAAACAGGCTTCTCTAAGCTGAAACACTCCCTATAACTTCAGTGTAGCAGCAGTATCTAAAGAGCCAACACAGAACAAAAACGTATGCAGGCTGTTTTTTGCATATATTATTGTATATATGGGATGTATGGTGAGTGAAGGCCATGTTATGAAACTTCAATACACAACTGGCATTTCTTGGAAGTGTTGGCCTGTACAATTTCTCCCTGACTTTCTGTAACATAAGCAACACCAGAATGTTAATTTCAGTACTCAAATACTGTACCTGGAACCGTTAACTCATTTTAAAGTAGGACCGGCAAATTTAGGCTGACAATTAATTGTCATATTAACAATTGCAATGAAGAATTTAGTTATTGTTTTTTGTTTACTGTATGCAAGTAGTCAAGCACAAGCCTGAAGGGACAACATTGGCTGTATTAGCTCTGTATTAGCTCTGTTATCTTCTTCCTAGCTCAAATAAACAAACATTACTTACCTCTATCCCTTATAGGTGTTACAGTGCAAGTTGTCACAAGTTAGTACTAATGCTGATTTTGTAAGTGACGTGTCTAAAGGTGTTTTATTTTATTTACATGTATTTGACTCAACCCAACAGATGAAGGTTCCATTTGATACGACATAAACATATGATTGTGAAAGGTAATACCTCTGGCTCTATGTAATATCGTGAGAGGTCCAATTTAAAGTTAAGTGGGTTTATTGTATGGTTATGTGCTGCAGAACCTGAAAAGTCTCAAAAAGCTCTTTTTGAAAACCTGATTGGCCCCGTATCTCCTTATTTAGAAACATAGTTGATAGTGCAACTACTAGGAGCAGAGAAAAGGTGGCAGAACACTCACATCCAGCCCCATGAGTTTGTCCTTCATCCTCTTTGCCCTTCTCTCAAAGTCTAACGCCACAGAGCTCTGAGCTGCATCTTTCGTTGGCATGGGTCCAATGACCGCATCATCCTCTTCTTCACTGCTGGAAGAGTCTGGCTTGTAGTCTGGTGGTAGTGCTGGCCCTATGCCCCCATCATCCTCCTCTGCATCCTCGTCATTATCCTGTCTTTTAAAGCCCGGGGGCAGCGCAGGTCCGAGCGCTGGTGGCCTAAACATGACCAGAGACAGACATGACGAGAAGTGGAAACGGTGTTCTGAAAATGCTTATATAAACTAAAGCTTAAAGGAATACTCAAGTCGTTTTACAACCTAATCTCTCTCTCTGCTACATCTCTAACATATGAGTTTCCATATACAATAATTTGGTGTGTTTTCTAGCTCTTACAAACAAACAGAAAACCTGCTGACCCAAAGCACATTTATAATACAAGCCAAAGATGAATTGCCAAACCAGATGTTTGCCTGTACTATAAGCATACCAGCCAACACATGTAAGCACAGGGAAATTATAATTTGTAGAAATCAACACACATGCGACAGATGTGGCAGACTCAAAATTGATGCAGCAAACCTTTAAAGCAGTAGTAGAATTATACCACTCATGTCCACCAGCGCTTTAAGAGAAAACTGCTGACTTTTCAAAATGTCTGCATACGTCATTCAGTGTAGTGAAATGATTTGCTGTAGAGAAACATACTGACTCTTCCTCCAGTGGTGATGACAGGAGGAGATCACAACGTCTACCATGCAAATATATACCATTTTATTTACTACCCAAATTGTATCCAGTGGACGAATGGTAATCCAGTGGACGAACATGCGCTTAGCTTTTATATGTATTGTGGTCACTGGCAACTATTTTGTCTTACAACACCTAGGATGTACCTCTCTGTCATATGGGAAGTTAAAAAAAAACATTTAAGACTTTACTTTAGCCATTTCTCACTTTATCTTTCTGTGATGCAGTTTTAGAGACGTTAAGCACCATCACTGTAAAGAACGGTCACTTAGTAAATTGTCCCTCGAATAAAGCATTTCACTTCAAACCACTCTGAATGTTTCTAGTATCAAAGTCTTATCAGCACCAGTGACCCAATCTTATCTATGTACTAAAGCAGAATTTTCTCTTTAACATATGTAATGGCCATTTGCTCTTACCCGTCAGGTGAACTCTCTTGCTTTCTATACCCAGGAGGCAGAGCTGGACCAAAGAAGCCATCATCTTCATCTGCATGAGGTTTTCCAGCTGCTTCTTCTTCCTCTGTATGAGATTTGCTACATTTAAAGAGTTAATAAGAAGTTTATCAGTAAAGTCAAACAAACTTGTAAACTAGATAAGATGTGATTCTTCGGTGGCTTTAATGATATTGAGTGGAGTAAAACTTTTAGTTTTATTCCTTATATAGATTATGGCCACTAAAGCTGCTTTTTTATCTATACACTGCCAAAAAACTTGCATGCATTTATTACAAGCAGCACCGATAACTGTAATGCTGTGTTTACTGAACATGAATAAACCAAAACACTAGAAACATTTCTATTTAAAAAAGAAATCATGCTTAATTGTGTATTTTATTTGTAAAGATATTTCCAATAACTATCATCACTTTTCCGAAGTGTTTAATAAACATCGTGTATTATATTTAGCAGTAGTGATAATAAGAGGAAAAAAAAGTATTTTAACTATTAATTTCACTACAAAAGACATACTTTGTTGGCAGACCGTCTCCAGATCCTGAGTATTTGGCTCTCTTGAACACGACCTCTTGATCACTGTCTTCTGATGAACTGGTGGACTCGCCGGGTTTATAAAGCGGAGGCAGCGCTGGACCTATGACTGAGAAACAACTTTGCTGACTGCAGGAAGGGAAAAATATAAAAGCCAATGCTTAAAGGAATATGTTTAAGACATAATGCATGGTTTTATATGAAAGACACTGATTAAAAAAAACTACAGAGGTGGTGATAGGAACCAGACATCTGTCTTTACTATGTCTTTATCACTTCTAAAAGCTGCATCTGAAGAAGATATTACCTGAAGTAGACTTAATGCTCTTTCATCACTTTCAACAAGGTCATTTTGGATAGCAATTAAAATGCATATATTTGTGTTGTAGATACTGAGACCCCTGGTTCCTATCAGCATCACAGTAGAGAAATATGAGGCACTGCATTTCTTTACAGTTGCATCTAGCAACACTCTGAATGACTGTTTACATCACAAAGACTGCAGTATGCTGGAGTACTACCCCTTTAACGTTTCACCACAGCAGCGTGCAAATCACAGAGCCTTAAGGCACCTGATGCAAAGCATGCAAACAGAAACTTTTCAAGACGAACTACGAATTAAATCAATATATCAGCCATATATATAACTGCATGGCTAATAACTGTAGCAAGGCACGCGCAGTAGTTCACAGTAGTTCTGCTAACAATTAGCGCGTCTGCTAACCAACATACTTATGTCGTCTTCGTCTGATTCATCACTTCTGTTCTGCCTCAAGCCCGGTGGCAAAGCGGGTCCGATTACATCATCGCTTGACATCGCCACAGATTTATCTTCATTGAAAAACGTATATATATAAATATATATGTCTTCTTTAATTTGTCACTAAAATCTGAAAATTGCAGCGACAGAACTCAGGTACGCTGATATAACACAACTTCCGGTTTATCATTGCATTTCATAATAAGAGTCCTGCGAGAACGTGGAACGCTGCGCCGTCCGCTGGATGCGTTCAAAACATTGTGAATTACCAGTTAAGTTCTTTAAAAAAGCTTTAAAACTTCTGTGAATATGTACTGTACCTATGCTTTTAGGCGACATTATAACCACAGTAGCCACATATACAGTAAGGAAGGGAAAACGAGTATTTTCAGATTTTATACTTTTTGTCAAACTTCACATTCAAAACTTTATATAGTATGCGGTATATTCACAGTATTTCTGCTTCTGCTATTATTTCCATAGTTTTGTTTCTTTCCGTATTATTCATTAGTATTAATTCCTTCTTCTTCTTCTTCTTCTTCTTCTTCTTCTTCTTTTTCTTCTTCTTCTTCTTCTTCTTATTATTATTACTACTGCTACTACTATTATGCTTCATTGTACATTCAAGTACATACATTTCAGATAAGCTCTGTATTGCTGTGAAAATAAAACACAAGGAGAAAAGAAAAATTACATATACGATATAAGGACGTAGCGTTTTACTGAGCTATATAAAAAGCCAGCTGTGAAAAGTAAAATAAACCTGAACTACAAAACTCACCTTTATTCTGTCATTAACTGCCAGTTAGCCGTTTGGGAGATCACACACACATGAACATGAAGCTGACACTGAGAGTTCCATCTCACAGCCTACTTGCTATGTCTCTGATACGAACAGCAGGGGGCGATCTCACAACATTCCCCTTAGATGTAGCGTTGGGCGGCGGACGATAGAGGGCGCTCGTACTGGAAACGCAAAGCTAATCCGAGCCGGAAACACTCTGCGATGTCGACGGTGGTCGCTTTTCTGGTTTGTTTTGTGGTCGGTCGTCTCTAGGAGCGGCGGGACGCTTGAAAAGGGTAGGAGAAGCCCTTTCTGTCGAGGGTAAGCTCAGTTAATACCCTTTATCAGCGAGGCGAGGTGAAGTTATTCACTTGACTTTATGTGGCTTCTTAATGAGCCGCGTTTAGCATGTAGTTATTGCACGAGATTTTGGCTGAAACTGTTTAGTTAAACGCTGAGCACTAAGACAGTTAGACTATAGTGAACCTAAATGTAGAATAGTGTGTAAGGTTTGGCGTTTAGGGCTGGAAGCTACTCCCGAATAATACACTCAACGTCTTATATTTCAGAGGTATTCACTGCTTGTTTGACAAATGTGCTTTTACCAGGGACATACTGATGTCTGTCACGGCTTGTCAGCGTCTCACTCGCCTGCTTCTTGTTCGTTCCACCTTAAATGGTGCAGCTGCCACAGTGTGTTGCTGTACCATTTAAGGTGGAACGGGGCAATACGGACAAAAAGCTGGCGAATAGAAAGGCATCTGAAATATCGCGAGACCAGCTGCTGCTAACTGGCACTTACTGTTTAATTTATGCCTTGAATCTTAAAAAAGACATTTTTGTGTTTGTGTTTGACACCGAGTCATTAATCACAGCAAGTGCTTAACCTTCAGAAAACATCATCAGCCTGTCAAATCAGACACTGTATGAGCCAATTCCACTATTAATGCATGGACAACAGGGTTGAGCTCCGAGATCATATCCCAGTGTCTCTGAGTTTAATACATTAACAAAGACGTACAATGGCATTCAAATGTTTAGGCACTCCTGGTCCAAAGAGTTTCAGTTACTGTGACTAATAAAGCGAGTAGAAGATGAACTGATCCATCAAAAGGCATAAAGTGAAAGATGACACTTTCCATATGTTTGTCAAGATTAGTGTATGAACCTAAACCTAAAAAAACTGATCCAAACATCATTGAAACCGTGTGGATAGGCCTCCAAAGAGCAGTTGCATGCGAGACGACCTGAGGATCTCACAGAAGTAGAGTGAAAATCCTCCAAGCAAGAACAGAAAGGCTCTTTTCTGGCTAACAAAAGTGTTTACGAGCTGCGATACTCGCTGAATGGGGTGATACTAAGGACTGACCATGCAGGGTGCCCAAACTTTTGCTTTGGGTCCTTTTCCTTTTTTGTTATTCTGAAACTGTAAAAGAAAAAGAAAAATAATCTTGCTCAAAAATATTGAGAACTATGTCATCCTTACCACACCTTTACCATTTTTAGAGGTCAGGTCATCTTCCACTCGTTTAAACGGTCACTGTAACACAAATTTTGACCGGCGTGCCCAAACATTAGCATGCCATTGTATTAAATATACAACGTAGAGTACAAGGGGAAGCTGAAATATGGTTTCTAAAAATTCCTAGTTTAAACCATTTTCATTTGAAATAACTAAAGGTTTAAAAATGGGTAACTGTTCCAAATTTAGTGTAAAATACGAAGCTTTCGGTGGTGGTTAGCTTGACAGGGTGCATATGTTGCATGCTAGGTACTAATTTTATTTATATGTATATGTGTCTGTATTTGTCAATAAAATAAACTGTTTATGAGGTGACAGGGTTGTGCATAAAACATGGCACATGGGTTAAAATGAGTTCTCATGTTAAATAAGTAAATTCTTTTATCACGAGATTGCTTGAAATGAAGTCCAGCGTTACTGGTTTTGATGAATATATTTAAAAGAGAATTTTAAAGAGACAACATCGTTGAGGTGGGATTGCCTGAAATCACCATATTACTGGTGAATACAGACACTTTAAGATTTAAATGCTAATTAAGTTAAGATGCAAATCCCTTCACTTTTTACAGAAATAAAAAAATAACAACAACAGTCATGTTATTGCTGTCAAACAGGTAATGAGACATAAATTAAACTGTGTTCCTGGAAAGTTCCAGCTGACTTAATAAGTTTGGATATAAATGAAGTGTAATAACAATGAGAATAACAAATGTTTTTGCTAATTTAATTTAGAAATAGCAAATTCAGAATTCTTCTCCAAAAAGATCTATCACTATGAGAAACTGTTTTTATTAGCTCTGTATGATATTTTACTTGTATTACTTATAACAATATTTAATATTAAACCTTTCTGAATGAATAATGTAATCCAGGTCTAGGCTTAATCCCTGTAACTGTGTAATTATAATAAGTGATATTACTTTAACCTCTTTTTATGAGGATAGTTACAAGGGGAGCTGAACTGGCATCACTCTAGATGATCTTCAGTGGGAGTCTTAGCAAGGGGCTAAATTACCAGCCTAGCTTTAAAGGTTAACCCCCCAAGAACCTTACTAATTAAGGACTTTGCCAGACAGCAAATAGTGTCAAATCCTCTTTGTCTTTGACACGAGTTGCTCCTTCACTGTTGGGCAAAGAGCAGCTCCCTCTGTAACTTGCAGTTCAGTTCATAGGTGAGCTGAATATCTGACTAAATTAGTTTGTTTTGCTGAAAGTTTACTGAGGCTGTGACTTTTTTATTTAATATTTGATACTTATTACTTGGTTGCAAAACCCATAGCCATCACGAGACACTGGGTTTCCTCCTTGGTGGTGTTCTACAAGGTCTTTACTCTAGTTCCTACACTCTTCACTTGATCTGAATGTAAACGCTCTCCAATTAATCCAAAAGCATGGTTATGACTGTTATGTGATGAAAGTCGAGTCCATGTTGACTAATCAACTGATGATGTCATGAATAAAACCACAGGAGAAGGAAAGCGGCTTCAAAAATGTACCTTGTTGCTAGCTCTCATGGAAACAAAGATACATACACTAGAATCTCACTAATTTGAATACGACTTAGGCCCTAAGAGCCAGGGAAATTTAGAGCACCATCAAAAATAATAATAGCTGACTTTTTATTGCAGTCCTGGAGGAACCGGAGATCGCATTGCAGGCCTTCACATCACTGGGATCTTCTCCAGTAGTCTTCTCTATGTTGTTATTGTCATAAGCACATGATCAACAATACCCATACGGTTTACTTTAAATGAAAGACCCTGTTGCCCTCATACATGACAGTTGGTAGACCACTAGCGGGTTGACGTTTAGCTGAGAGTGGTTGCTTTTCCTAAGTGACCTTCTTTCTGTTTTTGAAGGCCACAGAAATGCCACCCAAAAAGCCGAAGGATGCCACTGCCAACATCTCCAGCTCCCTGGAGTCTGAGGACATCAGTCTGGAGACCACTGTTCCCACAGAGGACATCTCCTCTTCAGATGAAAAGAACGGATCTCGGAAGGTCACCAAGCAGTTGCTGGAAAGAAAAGAGCTGCTCCATAACCTCCAGCTCCTGAAAATAGAGCTGTCGCAGAAGAACCTCATCATTGATAACCTCAAAGTGGAACACCTTACCAAAGTACGAAGTGCTGACGTGCATATATCCCATGCTAAAGAGTCTTGAGGACGTAGTCTGAATTTTTATCAGTGCATGGACTCTTTGATTCATTTTGGTTTGAGTGGACTGATGTGTTTGTGATGTGTTTTAGATTGAGGAGTTGGAGGAGCAGCTAAATGATGCGCTGCACCAGAAGCAGGTCTTGGCACTTCGGCTGGACAGCCAGCTCAAAGTCCAGCAGGATGAGAACAGGTCAGTAAAAGAGATAAAAATACGAGTACATTTTCCTGAAGTCGTATATTTAACTGTTGTGATTTTCGGAGGCAGCGCAGAAAACATTAAAACAAGTTCTGTTTAAGTAGTTTAATTTGTCTGAGCCACATCAGCCTAAGTAGTGTAGAACTAGTGCTCTGGAGAATATGGAAAATCTAATCTTGACCTCAAACCTGTCAAATCTGAGTGTATATACACATAGTTATTACACTAATAATAAATCTAAATGTTAAGAATTAAGTATGACACTGATGTTTATCACAGAACATTAAATTATAAGATACCTTTACCTTTAGGTTAAGTTACCATGTTCTTCTCGCTCATGACTGCACACCTTGCATGTTAGTTTCATCATAGTTACTTAATAGTGCATAGTGTATGATAAGTCTGAAGATTCACTTGTGATCCGACCACCTGAGATGGATGTTAATACCATGGAATTAACAGAGCCACAGTGAGCCCAAAGGAGGTTACAAAAGAGGACCCAGACACTCATTTAGGAATGTTGTGATCGTTTCCATGCCTTTCTGATGCATCTGTATTGAGCAGTCGCGGTAGGGATTTTTGACTGAATGCTGCTTTATTTACTCCATGTAGACTTTTACCACATCTTATAAATAAGGACAGGAGATGTTGGGTATTTCTGGGATTGCATCCGGACACTTGAGCGTTTACACATGCCAATGTTTTGTTAGTTGCTGAATAATTCATAGCAGTTACTTTTGGCCTTGTAGTCTTATCCAACAGCCTGTCTGTGAAAAGCTTCCATGAAAGTGCCCTTCAGTCCTGTACTCTATCACACAGAAAGCAGCAGGCTCTGCGGAAACAGGAGATGGACAGCATTTTACTGCGGCAGAAACAGCTGGAGGAGACCAACAGGCAGCTGTGTGATCGAGCTGGGGACATCCGCCGCAGCCTGAGAGACGTAGAGCTGACCGAGGAGAGATACTCGGAACTGCGAGAACTTCCTGAGGACAAGCTCTCCATCCCTGAATATGTGGCTGTAAGCATCACTGAACAGACAGAACATTCCTAGAGTTTCTAGAATGTTTTCGCTCTTTCCTTTAACTTTGTTGTCAGAGTTATAACTTTTAGTTCACATTGACCTTTGATTGCAGTTCATTAGGAATCCTGGGAATCCCACTGCCCTGCACAGATTTAGACCTTCCCTGGCTCAACATAAGTACTCCAGCTCTTCCATAAGTGTGGAAAATTAGGCAACTGATTGCAATTTATGCATTTTTGTATTGCTTGCAGCTCAGTTTTTTTTGGCTTTGGGCCATCTGTGTGCTGTGTATTTTAAGAACACATCTTCTCAACAGGACATTGTTATAGCCTGAGCGTTTGTCATGAATTGGATTAGGTGCAGTAGTTGCAGGGAGTGCTTAAAGCTAGGGATGCACCGATCCAACATTTTCAGTTCCGATATCGATACGGATACATAAACTTTGTGTATTGGTCAATACCTGGTACCCATCCAATACCATTGTCGAATTATTACACCATATACTTTTATCATGTGGGGTCGACTTAAGGAATCAGGATTAATTGAAATATTGCTTTACTATGTTTGTTTTTGTGAAGCAAAATGCAGCACATTAACACAGATATAAATGTACTGTATTGCTATTCATTCGTCACTAAAATTAATAAACAGTTGTGTAGGACCTTAGCATAACTGTAACATCTCCGGCCCCCTGCTAGGCCCCCCTGCCCCTGCAGACAACAGAGGGAGACAAAGAGACTGGCTGATTAGGGCTGACTCACGTTAGCTGGACACCACCCTATTCAAAGAGAGCTCTCGCACCACTCCATTTTTTTGTTGGATGGGTTGGACCCATGGATCTGCCTAATTTTCCGATACCTGATCCAGCTGATTTTGTTAATGTCGGGACTGAAATCTGATCCTAATATCAGATTGGTGCATCCTGGTGCAGGTTTAGGGGATTCCCAGGGCATGATTTGAGAACCACTGCTGTAGACTCTTTGGATATCAAAGTTCTCCATGCATCTATATGATTCACAAGAAGGATAAGCACTTATTTTGACTTATGCTATTGGCTTTTGTATGTTTATATATATATATATATATATATATATATATATATATATATATATATATCTCAGAT
>CM067495.1:7461422-7486693 GCA_034552555.1 Semaprochilodus insignis
TCAGATTTATGATTTTGGCTTCAGGCGTTTCTTTCAGTGGTATGTGTTTTTTCACAATCAGGGGATCCTGAAAAATTCTAATTATAAGAGAGTTATGTATTTTGCATTACTATTTATGCATTACTATTAACGCATTACTGAATCTTTCGTGATGGGAGTGATTCCACTCGCTGATGATGACCGATGTTCCTGTTGAATGCTGATCAGTGACAGAAGATTTCAGGAGGCAATCCGATTTAGAGTCTAAAATCCTATCAGGTAGCATCTGAAGTTAATCTGGTCGTGCAGATTGACTGAGGCTGTGCTCTGTTGGTTTAGGTGCGCTTCTATGAGGTGGTGACTCCTCTGAAGGCTCAGGTGACCGAGCTGCAGGTGAAGAAGAACAGTCTGATTGATGACTTGGACAGCCATCGCAGTCAGATCAAATCCCTAATGGAGGTAGGAAAGACTGGCCTTGAAAGAAAGTCCGGTTGGAACTGTTGCATGTGCCTTGAATAGGTGTAGGTGATGTGTATAAAAATAAAGCCATTTTATGATACACAATACGCAGCACAAAATGGAGTTTTCCTCAGGTGTAGTATGTTGGAACAGGTAAAACAGTACCTGTGGTGTCACATGAAACATCTATAAGTGCAGTGATTGTTTTCATTCAGCACAGTTCATACGGCACTACATTAAATCTATTTAAGCAGACCTAACTAGGCTCTTTTTAAGGGAACACGCAGTTAGTCGGCCTTCCTAAAGAACTGACAGTATCCAAAATATGCTCAGATGTTTCATAAATATATTATAATTATATAATAATAATAACAATAATATATATATATATATATATATAAGTTATCAGACAACGTCCACATGAAGAAAGGTGTAGCTCTCACGGAGACTGCCTTATGTAATTAAACATGATGCTTCAGTCTATACTTCAAGGCCTTCATCAGATGTACTAAACTCCTTTAAAAGGCTCTTGCAGATTACATATTACAGACTGGTATGGACACTAATGGGGACAAGGGGTGGATCCAATCTTCTCCTCTACCCCATCTAGTGGCCTTAACCCAACAAACAACAGGAACAGAAGAGACAGTAGTTCTCCAGTCACCCCATCCCAGTCAGAACCTAGGAAGGTAAAAGGGGCAGTACATTCACAAATACATCATATAGTCAATTTTCAAGTTATGTCCTCTTGAAGTAAGTGTGTCCAAGTGATAATTTATCAGACAAACAATAAATTTAATAATGTTGCCCATGCTTAGGTTTGTTTTTCTCTTTATATGTTATTACATAATTACATAGATATAATTGCACAGATATTAGTGGTGCGTCTGTCTGATACTCTAGGTTTTGTCCCATTCACATTCAGTACCATCTCTTCGTTGGGGCTGCGCTTTACCCCAAGTGGACTATCCCAGCACATGATAAATATCAAAACTACTCTGTAATTATGCATTATCATGTTACGGGAAAACAGCTTTGTTCAAGCAAATTAGCAAATGTGATAACTGCCACAGTTCTTTGTCTGTGCTGCGGTGCTTCAAAATAAAAGCCCTTTGCAGGAACTTATTCGCTTCACGAGTGAAACTATTTCATACGTTTACGTCACTAAAGGTCCATGTAGGGTTAAGTGTTATCATAAAATTAATTTGGAATAATGTGGTTGAATAAATGAATATCAATAATAAGTATCTCATTCTAAAAATAAATTTAAATTGAATTTATTTCTATTTATTTTTTTTTATAAACTTTTAAATTGAACTGTAATTAATGCTGTTTTACAGTTATATTATTGCACTAAACAGTTTACACTGGAATTATAATTGCTGTTTATTTTGCTGATGCCCCATCCAGAAGTATATTAACATGGTTTTTTTTTTGTAATAATTTATTCTTTTTTTTCATTCTTAGTATGTTTTCTTTTTGTTCTTGTTTTTTGTTGCTCTTTTGTTCTAGTTACCGCTTTATGTTAAACACTGTGGGGCGTGTAGATACACAGAATTCAAACAAAAAATTAAAAAGCACTGATATCAGATCGGTACTCTATGGGCTGATACTCCTAGTTTAAGTATCAGAATTGGTATCAAATGAGCAAACTGGGATCGGTGCATCTCATACATATATGGCTAAATTACATTTTTAAGTTACTTTTTGGTTGATGGGCTCAGGTCTGTGCTTTTGACTTTTTTCCATTTGCTTTTTTGTTTGTTTGTTTGTTTTTCTTTCTTTGCCTTAACATTTATTATTCATAATAAAATATCTCCTCTTCTATGTGCAAACATAAACACAGAATCAGGACTTTCAGCAGTATTCTGAACTTACTTCATTGAGCACTATAAGAAACAGGCAGGCATGTTTAGTAATCCTGTAAGAGTGTTTTGATTGTTAAAGCACTGAGATCACAGTGAAAGTGGCTGTCGCTTTGACCACTGTATGTTATAGTCAAAGAGCCAATATCATGGAACACTGACTTTCCCTGGATATTTTTAAATACAATGTTTGAAGTAATCCGTAAACACTGTTAATGTCTTTAAATGTACCATTCATCGTCCATAAAGCCTATATATAGAAACTATATAGATTCTGAGCTGCAAAAACAGCCCGTTTAGAGATTGTTTGTTCTGCGGTGTCATGGGTACCCGCTCATTAACATATACTCACCTATTTGGTCTACAGGAGTTTAGCTGTATCCATTCTCACTGAACGTCTAAGCCGTGTTTCAGCTTTTCCTTTCTGATGCCACTTATTTCTTGGGGTGCATCCTTTCATTCAGAGCTATGAAGAGGAGAGAAGAGCGCGCTCAGAGCTGGAGATCCGCTCTCAGAGGCTGACTCTGGAATTGGCCGACACCAAGCAACTCATACAGGAGGGCGACTACAAACGGCAGAACTATGATAAAGTCAAGCGGTGAGAGAACACTTTTGTAGGCTGTAAGACTAACCAGGATTGTGACTGCACATTTATTTATAAAAACAGTTTATATGTATTTATATAAAGATCACATCGAAATAACAGAACTCATTAGACAACATACAGTTAATAACTAATTTAAGGATCTCAAAACATTTGGATATCTAACTGACATGACTGCGTTTGACAGCAAATAGTACATTTGACTGGTGATTAAGGGTGATTGATATGTGCCATTAAGAGCTCTATGCTGATAATGAATTGTCTTGTTTGCCTCAGAGAGAGAGATGGCTATGAGACGGAGGTGAGAGAGCTGAGAAAGAAGCTGGAGATGATGGACCTGACGCAGACCGCCCTGAACAAAGAGAGGAATGACCTTTCTAAAGAGGTAGCAGGAAAACGAACAGAAATTCATGCATGTAATATATGTAATATATGATCTGTACGCCCATTGGGTGGAGCTACTACTGCTCTGGATGGTGGTGATGAAAATAGGACAGTAGGTTCATTCTGTGGAAGTCAAGGGATTTCCATGTTTAGGATTGTTTGAAACTCATTCTGAAAATAATGCTACCAGAAAATACATTCTTTAGGATCAAATTTGTGCAAATATAAATTCATTCTTTTATTGGCAGAAAGTGTTCCATGAGACATTCTTCTGTCTCTCTCCCTCCCTACTTGCAGGTTTCCACTCTGCAGCAGTCAGTGACTCTACTCCAGAAGGATAAGGACTATCTGAACAGACAGAACATGGAGCTGAATGTGCGCTGTGCCCATGAGGAGGACCGATTGGAGAGACTGCAGATCCAGCTGGAGGACACTAAGAAGGCCAGAGAGGAGGCCTATGACAAATATGTGGCTTCCAGGTCTGTACTGAAATGTGGGATTAAACGTAATCCGCTAAATCAACCCAAACATTAACGGTTTTAGTTTAATTGTAGACCTGCACAAAGGCATGTTTGTATGTGTGCACTTACTAAGTTTAGTGTACCTGGAATTACCTGCATAAAGGATTTGTGGTACACGTGACATGCAGAACCTGGACAAAAATGAATAAGCCTGTAACAATTTCAATACGTTGTCATAGAAATTAGAAGATGAATGTTGAAAATAATACACTGAAATGTATAACAGTTGTTGATACAGTTATGCTGGTCTCATGGAAATCATCTATATGGGTTGGGGTTTCAATTTTATGCTGTGCCCTCAAATGATTTAAAACAGTCGAGTTTCCTTTTGTCCTTTTCTTAAGTTCTGATTCTGATAACCTGAGAACTGGGCCTTAGTAAAGATCATATTGTCTATTTCAGTCTTGTCACAGAAACCAAAATTTGCATTTATGTGAAAGATCATTTTAAACAAAACATATGTTTGCAGTGGTGTTAAAATAGGGGGAGGGGGAAGAAAAAGAGGGGAAAAAAAGAAAAAATATATATGGACTATGAAGATAGAAGTGGACTGTGATCTGGAGCTGCAGTCCATCATGTTTCCACTGAAAATACTCCACTGGCTATATGGTTATGTATGATGTTTCTAGCCCACTACAAACTACTCAGTGCCTCTCAGTACAGGGCCACTGTCCACTAGAGGGTGCTCTGCGGCCCACAGGTTAAGAAACCCTGCTCTAAACTGAAGGTCATATTATGGTTTCAAAAACATTAGATTTGAAATCACTCATAAAATGTGACACAGTTTGTATAGTTTTTAGCATTTGGCTCAATAATGCACCAAAAATGTGACTTTTCTGTGTGTTCAGTTTGATCTGTTCTCAGTAAACAGACGCCACGTTTAGCGTTACGACCTTTTCCATTCATATTTCATCCGCTGCCCAGCCTTCTTATTTGTAAAGTCTCTGGCAGTACATAATCTTAATTAAATTTCAGAATCAAAAATCACATTCACATTCATTTAGTGATTTCAGAATTTGAGTTCTGCCGCTTTGAAGAATTAATAGAGTACCCAAGTATCCATACAAAACTGAGAACTGTAAAGCATTGCTAAATTAACTTCTATAAATATGGAGTAAAACCAATATTATCTAGCTCGGCTAGGTCTAGTGGTTTTAGGTCTGTCCGTATGCAACCCTGCTCTCATGTGTAAAGCTATAACCGGTTTCTCCACCAGGGATCACTATAAGACAGAGTACGAGAACAAACTGAGAGACGAGCTGGAGCACATTCGCATGAAGACCAGCCACGAGATAGAGTGCCTGCAGCGCGCCTCCAAGGAGATGTACGAGAGGGAGAACAGGTGTGTTTGTGCTTATGTGCAGTGGCTCAGCAGCCGGTGGTCTTTGTGCCTCAGTGCTTTAGGAAAGTTAGACAACATCACCGTCATACACTCCCTCTTTTGTTCTCTGTGATGCTTTGACCTTTGACCTTACAAGTGTGTCAGTCAGAAAAAGAGAGAGAGTAGAAGTCACAAAACAACATCTCCAGGCATTTTCAATCCTATCATTCCACATTCTTGTGTTGTGGGTGTATTTCAAATAGCTTGAACTGAACCAAACATCTGGGTCATGCTGAATTATGGGTAGTGTGGTCATCATAAAAGAAGATCTGGTTGGTTCTGTTATACCAAGCTGTTAAAAACCGATGTCACTGTTCATGGGATTGTGTGGGATTAAAATTATTTTTTGGAAGGTTTATAGGGTGCACCTGTATAGGATTTGTGGGATGATACCCATATTCAATGTTTTTCATATAGATCCAGTATACATAAACATCTATAAAATGGAGAAATTAGGACAAAATCAGCTGCGGAGGACCACAGTACTGTTTGCATTCACAGTGTGCACAAACTTTAAAGGGCATCTAGGGTCCCCTGTTGTTCACCCCACAAATCCTTTAGAACTTGAACCCCATCTGGGTCATGCTAAATTATGGGTAGTGTGGTCATCGTATAAGATGATTAAAATTATTTTTTGCAAGGGTTATAGGGTGCAGCTTTATAAGTCTTGTGGGATGATGCCAATATTCCATGTCTTCTCATATACATCAGTATCTGCTGATACATAAATATCCATAAAATATGGAAATTGGGACAGATCTGACTGGATTAGCATTGCCAGAAATGCAATGGTTTTATTTCTAAAGGGTGTTCTAAGTGGTTTAGTACAGTAGCCCGGCTAGGCTTGACACAGTTATTGCATAATCGCCTGATTGCAAATATTTGAGATAATCACAATTAATTAAGCTAATTGCAATTATTTACCACGGTGATATAAAGCCACAACAAAGTAAATGTGAATTGGGTATGCAGCCCAAGTCCATCATCACCTAATAATTCTGCTCTTCCAGAGTAAAGTAAATATAGTAAGTGCAGTAAATGTAGTGCGTATAGTATAGCAAATATAGTAAGTATAGGATAGCAAATATAGTGAGTATAGTACAGTAAATATAGAATAATACAGTAAGTGTAGTAAATATGGTGTAGTATAGTAAATATAGTAAGTATAGTAAATATATCAGTAGATAGTGATATAAAATATAAGCATAGAAAATTGATAAATAGAAAAATAACAGTGTATAGCATTGCTGATATCTGTAAACACCCAAAAAGGTGGAGCTCTTAAATATTTCTGACAAAGAAGAAATGCTATGCTAGAGTTTCATGTTTTTTGTTAATATGTGTGCATACTCTATCTTGTTAAATATTATAATCTATTGGAATCTATTAATTCTGGAAATTAGTGTATTAAAAAAACTAAATTGAACCAAAATATGTGACAGATCTTCCACATTGTTTACTGAAGGCTGGGGTACTGTTTTAAAAATGGCCACTAGGAGTGCTGTTATGGGGCAAAATGTTAACTCATCCTTTATCTGCAAATAATATTAATATATTAATTGATGTTAGGTTGAGGTCCATTTCATGAACAGCAACCCACACTCTTTTAGCATGATTTGCAAGGATATGCACTAGAGAATGTGTGAAATGTTAGTTTGTTTAATGGCTGCAGGTGGGGAATGATTAATCATTGTTGCCAAATGGCTTGGCTATAATTGGAAATTGGTCCTTCAGGTCTGAACCTTAGCAGTAAGTTTATGGCTGTGTGTCTATGATTCACCTTTCCACAGAAACCTTCGTGAAGCACGAGATAACGCAGTCCTTGAGAAAGATCGAGCCATGAGTTCGGAGAGGGACATGCAGGCCAGATATGACCAGCTCCTAGAACAGTGAGTTTTACATTGACACTTTATCTCTTAATGTGGGCCCTCCCACACTGATCTGACAACGTGTCCGCCACACCCACCTTTCTGAAACGAATGGCATTTTTCTCAAGAAAAACGAATATATGCAAATTGCTCCTGGGAATCTGAGTTTCCACAGATGTGACTATGAGTCTATTGTTTACTTTTTTATGGTTTCTTTTTTTCTTTTTCTTTTTCATTTTGACCTTTATCTCTCTGACTGTTAGACTATCTGAAGCTACCAGAGTTGTCATGCTTAGGTGGTGTCATCAAATGTGCGTGGGGCCGGAGTAGTACCATTTTCAAAAACACGGTAAATATTCCGTACATGAATACGCATCTATAATGCAGGCTTTACTTTCTCTAGGCGTTTAATTTTCAAGCACTGTTATTGTGATTGGCTTGCGGCACAGTACATATGGGTTACTGCATTGGTTCAACTTTAATTAATTAATTAATGAATCATATTCTTTTGCTTCAGGTGACCTTACACATCAATTATGTTTAAGGTATTAAAACAAATGAATGAACGTTCCATTTTGGCACTACCAGTACAAAAATAACATTGCCGAAACGTTACTGAGTGTTTTGCTAATTTGAGCATACCTTAAAAACCCGACTGGCATTAGCTGCTGTACACACATAAATTCATGGATAACATTTTTATTAACACACAAAATATATAGTTTCGATAGTGACACTTTCTAAGGTTACACACTGACTGTCAGACTTTGGGACACGTTTACTTCAGAACAATAGGACCTAACTGCGGCCATGGTGGACAGGGATCCAGTCTCACTGCATCCTACTCTAAAATGCAAGAGTGTGGCTAAAACTAGGCTCCACCTATGGACTAAACCTTTCAGTTTCAGTAGTGACAAAATGTGGGGAGTTTTCTGAATATAGATGTGTGATAAATCTATATCTTTCTACTTCACTGAACTTCATGGGTTAGGATTTAGTACAGCCTCCTCCCAATTGAAAGTATAAATTATGGTTTTGTCACTATTCAGCTTATTACAGTCTCAATCAGCTGTTTCCTGTTAGTTTGTTCTTTCACATCACCAGCGCCATGCAAAGTTACATCTGTGCAAAATGATTTATTGTATTTTGGTGCAGCAAAATGGAAGCCATATTGCCCCCTGCTGTTGTTCTGTGTTCTTTCAGAATAACCATGACTGTTACAGAGCTATGAGCCGTAGACGTAGATAAATTTCAGTGTCTTGATATTTTCCGAATATACCATAGTGCCACGATACTGAGAATATATCAGCGAGAGTTTTAAATTTCAGTGAATGTATTTCCGTTTTCAGCCCCACATTGATATCATTACTTACCTTGATTTGATTGCATAGTCACCTGGTGTACTATGTGCCTGCCAGTGAGAGCTGAAGGTGATGTCACAAAAGAGGAGCACATTCATCCATGAAAATCCCAGATTGTAGCTTTTCCCAGAAAGAGAAGAGGAAATTCTTGTTGAGGTGAACAGAACAGCCACTGCACCTTTTTTTTTTGTCTTGATTTGCTTTTGATATAGAACCACCAGCACACTTGAATGAGTTTGGCAATTTTGAAAAGCTTGACCTTATTTTGCTAAGGTTATAAAAGTTCATTTCCTTTAGGATGTCTTTTGCATCTCATGAAGATGTACTTGACAGCCTCGTCTGAATTCCTCCTGAAGATCTTGGCAAAGACTGTCTGGTGACGGAATCATATAGATGTCAGACTTGAACATATTGTCACTGCCCTGCAGTTGCCACTGTACGTGCTGTACGTTTTAATGATATGACAGTTTTATGAGCTCACTAATCAAAGCTCTGTTGCTGTCACTTTTTCTCCAGAGCGGGAGAAGATCAAAAGATGTGCGAGTCGTTCCTTTGTTAACACGTGTTATGTTTTTTTTTTTTTTTTTAGTTATTGTTTTGTTGTTGAGAGAAGGCAGAACAGCAAGGGTGTCAGTTCAGGTTCAGCCCCAAAGACGAGGTGAAAGAGACGTCTTTTGGACACTAATACCTGTAATTATTTTTGATGGCAGCATTCTTTAAAGGCGACTCGCAGACACGCAGCGAATGATTCCCACGTTTTTGCAGCCTTTAGCGTGAGTGCTTTGCCAGCGTTTGACATGACAATTGTAATAGTAATGCCATCATGGACTTTTTTTTCTTTCTCTCCCTCAGTTTTAGGCCTTCATAGCTTGTGATGACTCATATCTAAACCCTTGTATCCAGCTAAGAGCACATAATCCAGGTATTAATTAAATCTTGTTCTTTCTGTCTCGGTATCCAACTGACTTTTTGCAATGTCACACGATCATACACAATATTTGGGTCGGAAATAATTCTGGACGGGATATCATTTTAGCCGTTTTAGCCTTGATTTGATTGGATCATGAATAGTGAGCGTTGTCAAACAAACATGGAGTCAGAGCTGCAACCAGTAGTCTGCAGTCAGTCGTGGAGGACTGTTTCCCTCCTGCAACACTTTGCTTTCCGGAAAATCCAAAAATATGAACATAATTCAGTTTTAAATTATTATTTTCTGTATCTTCGGTAAACTGGCTAATTATGTCTCAAAAGCTTTGTTTGTAGAAAACAGCTCAAATACTGCCCAACGTTTTGAGTGACCTCACTTGTGGTAGTATGATCAATGGTTGCCAGAATAAGGCTAATAAACTGGCTTGGCTGTCAGGAATGGAGCACTGGTTTTCTTGATGATCGGTCAGGGTGGTGGGCAGTAGAGTTAGTAAAACCTTTCCCTTCTGCCAGAACGCGGTGACCTAATCAAACGTCAGATGGCATTTAGAGGCGGGCAAACATCTCTATTCTTCACTCAGAGATAATTATCCTTTGATAGTGGTCTACTGTACACACAGTACACTGTGCAAAAGCCTTTGTTGCCCTGAAATTTGGTTCCAGCTGTCAATATTAATAAGACGTTAGATTAAATATGAATAAGCTAAAGATGTCCCGGTCCAGTCCAGTGTGTGGGGTTTGAAGAGAATGTTGTTGTATTTTAATGGACCTGGGATGGGTTATATTAGGTCTGATCCATTTCCTCTTGTTGTTGTTTTTTTTGCATTCTACTTACGCCACTGTTGTAGAGGTGATGTAAGGTATTATTCACCACCTGGAGAAGTAAGGCCAGAGATCCAAGTGTCTCACTGTGGAACTGTCTTGCAGTGGAATACGATACATCTGCAGCCCCAGGGTTTGGACTGTGTTAGAGCTAGCCACATTTCATTTGAATACAGGCGCATATAATGTGAGTACTGAAGGCAGCTTCTAGTCTTCAAGTCTACTTTTTGCAGTCTGCCAGTAGCAGCATGGCACCAGAAGCACCTTCAAGATACATTTACGTCATTTTTCACTCACAAGTCGTGACCAGTTTAAAACGACGTTGAAATGCTTCTGGGTTTTTAGTGGAAACGGCCCATTTAAAAGCAAGTGAAAGTAGCAGCTAGTGCGTGTGTGCGTTAAGAGTAATATGACCTTAGTTCACATAAGTAGTCAACAGTGAAAACCAAAGATGTTTCAGAATGTGTATCGCTGTACCAGAGGTCGGCTACAGATGTAGCCATTTTGGCCCATTTTATGATCACACTACCTTGGGAGCTATTTTATGTCCATATTATTTGTGATGTTTTATCATCTTAGCTGTAAGTATGTCTATTGCTGTTGTCTGTGCTTAAGTCCCAGTATGTGCTTATAATATAATACAATGAAATATAATATAATATAATACAGTCTTACGAGTTCAGTGTTTGACTTTTCGGTGATGGACAGTTTCTCTCCACAGATTGAATGTATCACAAAACCAGAAAACTGGAGGGCATATAAATGCGAGTTAATCTGTCCATTCGACTTTTGATCTTTTCATATTTTCTTTTACTTTTTTTCCCTCCAGTTATATATCAGCGAGATTGTTGACTGTGTTGCTATGTAACCAGAAGTCTGTGTGCTGATCTTCAGGATTAAACATCTCCAGCATTTAAGACCATTTATTGTTAAAACTGTGTTAGAGTGATCCGCTGTGTAGTTTACTGCAAAACAGGAATTTTTGATTTTATTTTTGCCTAATTATCAAATTTTGCTGTGGAGCCAAAGGGAGGCAGTAAAAGAGCCCCGTGCGGCTTCAGAGCCACATGTTGTCAACCCCCGCACTGTACGCATGTCAAAGTGTTGTGATTTACATGCATGTATGTGGTAGCCAGATCGCCAGGGAGGTCAATCCAACAAGGTCATAATCACATCAATCCATGACACCTCAAAGACTGGATTCTAACTGGTTGATGGTAAATGAATGCAGGTTCGGTCCTGCTCTCCAGCCATTGCTTGGGTTTGTTAAATTCCGTCATCAGCACACCTGATTTAAATATAAATGACACATATCAGGGAAAAACAATTGTCTCGCATTTCAAAATCTAGTTATGTGTGGCATCTGTCAAAATAGAGTTTGGTGTGACATAGGGGTGTCTAATCTTTTCAACAAAGGCCTGGTGTGGCTGCGGGTTTCCACTCCAAACAAGCTAGAGCACACCTGACTCCACTTGTTTAATCAGTTTGTCTGAGTCTTCAGTTTGCTTATCAGATATATCGCTTTGTTGGAACGAAGACCTGCAGCCACACCGCCTTTTGTGGAGAAGATTGGACACAACAATGTAGCAGATAAACATCAAGTTTCACTCCCCAGTCCATACAGTGAATATAGAGCGTCTCGTCTGCTGAAACAGCCTGCTTTAAATGAATTGTTTTTGTGAGGTCATGAAGAGCAGTGTGTTTACAGGTGTGTACGGAAGTTTGTTGATTTTCTACGTGGATGTAACACATCCTCGGCAGGCAGCAGGCTACTGCACGATAGCGGGAGAAATCTAAAGCACGAAATGTTTCCTGTGCAGAAATGACAGTTCAGTTTACATTTTGTGCCTCAGTTTTTTATTTCGATGTTAAACTTCATTAATACATTGAAATTGTACACATATTTAAGTGCCAAGTGAATGCTGTCTGTTTTTGTTCCTTAAAGCTATGCAAACCTTAGACATGAGCCTCCGAGATGAATGTCGGCCCTTTTAACGAAGTATTAATTACCTGAAGCAGGTACGGAACAGTAACTGTAGATACTGGGCTTCCTTGAGGAGAGCTCTGGAAATGTCATGAGATATCTCATGCGCAGAATTACAGTGTGTTATTTACTAGTTTCATTGTATATGATGTATTGATGAGAACAAACATTAGCAACAACTGCTCAGATAAATGGCCTTACATGAGCTCAGCGGACTAAAAATTAGTCACCTGTGACTGAAGCGTACCTAATGACATGCAATATCTCCACAAGCACGATTAACAGCTGTGATTCGGTTTGGCATGGACTGGACAAGTTTCTGGATGTAGGCCACATCAATGTTCAGCCTCTCCTGCATCAAAGAATTGTGCAGTAGGGTCAGATTTGGTGGATGCCTTACCTGGCACAATTCCGAAGATAATTTCCTGTAGACTGGGATTTTAGCCACTGCTGGTATACCCTTATGACTGTACACTTCCATACATCTGCAGATTCAGCTACTTCCTTCATACTATGGTCTTTGGTATGCCCAAATACAATCACTCCTTATAGCCAATCATTAACATCTGCTTTGGAGCCATTTACCACACACGGAAAATCTATGAATCCCATCACTCACACCCCACAGCTATTTATAGCCTCATCATCCTCAAGCAGCGCCGTCTGCAGGAGCCCGAAGTTACTACTACGGCAAGGTAACTCTCTTTTTTGTTTTTTTGGTCTGATGAGCTTATTTGCCTGAGACTTTGTTGTCTAAGATATTTCCAGTGAACTGTGTATGTCACTGCTGTTGTATGGTATAATTTGAAATCTGCAGTTGCCATTTTTGCCATTTCATGATGAACTTACAGCTAGTACAAATGGTTCAAATTACATGGAGTAAATAATTTCTCTGTGAAGTTTATTTAGAAGTTTATTCAGTTTATTCTCTGTGAAGTTTATTTCATTCCTGCTGGGCCTATTATTGCTAATAAGCCTAGTAACAATAAGATACATGTTTGTAGATATAGTTGCTACTGTAATGGATTTGAGGAAAAGCACTGTTACTGAGTCATCGTTTCGTGCCTATGTCTGAACTTGATGTAGTATTGGGAGAAGGGGGTGCTGCCTATATGTTAACTGCTTTCGGGTTAGGTTTGGCAGCTTCACCAGCCAGTTCTGCAGGCTTTAAGGCCTAGTCAGATTTGAACTGAGTCAGTACTGGAAGCCTACTGAAAGTACACCCTTGTCAAGCAAATGTGGTACCTGCCCTTTGGCAAAGGCTAGACCACTTAATGGTTCTTGATTACTAGCTAGGTTGCTTAGCAAAGAGCAAGCCTTTAAAAAGCATGTCAGCCACTAGATGGATCATCTTTCCAACATTGGCCACAGGTTTCAGTGTATAAATATGAGTAGTATGATGTGTATATACAGTTTAACCACCAAAATATAAGATGCACAGATGCATGATTGCCATTTTGTGGCTCTGCAAATATCTGGAAGATTGTAGTGTTTATTCCTCATGTCACAGCCAGTTCGGTGTTAGTCCAATTCTTTTATTGGGAAAAGTCACATTTCACCTAATATTAAGTTGGTATCTTGAGCATAACTATATTACGGTGTCAAATGAACCTTCTTTTAACAAAAGATGGAAAATAAATTAGGCCTATTATGTGTTATAAAGTTGCAACAAAACTTGTTTATGCAGTGATACGCAGAAGTTTGGCACTCCGATTTTGGCAGTATGTTAAACTCGCCAAGAAAGGGGAAATTGTTCATTGGAAAAGTGGATTATCCCAAATTTAAGGTTGCTGTCTGTAGAGGATGCGTATTTATCTGAGTTTGAAAAAGTAAAACTGAATATAAATACTGAATATCCTGCCCTAAATGTGTTCAGTAACATATTCAGTTATAGTACCTAAAAAGTAACATATTCAGAATACATAGGATATTCAGATAAATTAAGGGTGGGGTGGGGGTTGGGTGTGCTGCCACTGGTGTTGGCAGTTTTGTTCATATACGTCTTCTGATAATGTATCATGCAGAATTCCAGTTATTCACATTAATACAAGACCAATGCAAAATTCTCAATTATGTGCTTCAATCCACTGCCGCTCCCATAAGCTTACTGCCCTTTCATGGCAGAAGCAGCTGTTATCTGCTATATATCCCAATACATATCCCGAAAAAAAAAAAAAAAATCACAGATTTGACTTTGTAGTTCTATAATTATAGACTGTAGTCCATCTGTTTCTCTGTATACACTGTTAGACCCCTTTCACACTGTTCTTCAATAGGCAGGCTCCCCACAGGACCACCACAGAGCAGGTATTATGTGGGTGGTGGATCATTCTCAGCACTGCAGTGACTGGTGTGTTATTGTGTGTTGTGCTGGTGTGAGTGGATCAGACACAACAGTGCTGCTGGAGTGTTTAAACACAGCGTCCACTCACTGTCCACTCTATTAGACACTCCTACTTTGCTGGTCCACCTTGTAGATGTACAGTCAGAGACGATAGCTCATCTGCTGCAGCACAGTTTGTGTTGGTCGTCCTATAGTCCTTCATCTCCAATTCACCTGACTGCATGCTTTTAGACTGTAGGATGAAACCCACACAGACACAGGGGAGAACATGCAAACGCCACACAAAAATGTCTCTGGCCACCCCAGCCGGGAATCAAACCCAGGCCCTTCTTGCTGTGAGGTGACAGCACTGCCAACTGCACCATCGTGCGGCCCTGACTGTGTGTACTGAAAGTGTAAAATGTACTTTTTCCGAATACTAATTCCCAATACATTTATACTGTTAAATCCCAGCCCTGGTACTTATTGTACATACATAGTAACTCTAAGGTTATTTCCCAATACATTTGTGTAAAGAACAAACACAAGCCTTACTAGCCACTTACAAGCATTATGTCCTCCATATCGTCGCTGTCCAAAGAAAAACGGGTATCTCCAAAATAGCAACTTTACAGGAGAGGCCAAAAACCTCATTTAATTTGAATGGAAGTCAATGGAACCAAGCAGTTTTGGGCCATTTCTGTTGGTCCATTCATCATGAAATTCACACACAGTGTAAACAGCAGATCATGTGATCAAATGAGGCATAAAAGTAAAAATCAATAAAAATGGAGATACATGTTTTTCTTCGGACAGCGACGATACGATTGATGGATGGATGGAAGGAGAGATAGATGGAGAGATGGAGAGATAGAGAGAGAGATACTTTATTGATTCCAAAAGCAATTTAGCAGCCAGTAGCAGTTACACACTACAGCACAGTAATACAATACAAAGAAGGGTTGTACAGTTGTACATAATTATGTAATTAAGTACCAGCTCAGCAAAACTATAGACTATAAGTAATACAATCTGCTATAGATAAATATCTCACTTATTACAATGGGGCAAGAATATAGAGGAATAAAGTCTATTTATAGAAATACAAACATCACTAGATGATAGAAAATATGTAAAAGTATTAGGAAATATATATTTTGAATTATATGGTGCAGTACAGTACAGCAGTTAAAGCAACTTGGTTCTCTCTATTTTCTTCTGTTTAATGTAGTTCATTCTGGTTACGTAACCTTATATCCTCTGTAACATTATTGGTCATTTTGTATGACGGGTGTCATCTCGATCATGAGCGATATGATTTTAGTGGCAGCAAGAAGGTGTAAAACGCAAGGAAAGGCCTTCAGATCAAGCAGGACACAGCACCCGTTGCCTCATTCCACCCTTAAAACTGAGCCCGAAGCCTCACATAGAACAGCCTCAAGGGTATACATGATTTGCTACTTGGTGGCGTTCTTCGCATCACATGATGTTGAGAACACATACAGCCTTCCCTGCATGAACACCACAGAGAAACACAGCTTAGCAGTAAATCACAGGTTATTTATTGTTTCTGTGTTCGATTGAGAGCAACATTCCACAGCCTTTGCTTACTGTGCCCTTAAAGGCGGTTCACTTGTTTCACTAGTTCACAGTTGGCTTGTCTGCTTGCTGCCCAAGCAGGAATAAGCTAGGTAACCAGGATGTGTAGCGTATGTCGAAAGTGTGGACGCAACTACTACTACGCAACTATTTGTTTGTTTGTTTGTTTCCACGTACACTACTGTGCAAATGTCGTAATCACTCGTATTTTTGTATTTTTGATGTTTGGTTTATTATTCACTGATACCATATACGGTGTAAGTTGAAGTACTAGACACTTTTTAAAAGATGGTTCTTCAAGGGATCTTTAGTAAAAGAAGTGGTTCTATATAGATTCATAAACAAACTTGACATCTTAACAGCAGCAGAACCTTTTTTGTTGAGCTGTGTGTGTGTGTGTGTGTGTGTGTGTGTGTGTGTGTGTGTGTGTGTGTGTGTGTGTGTGTGTGTGTATATATATACATATATATATATATATATATATATATATATATATATATATATATATATGTTTACATGTATAACAAATTCTCTATTTCATGATGCGAACAACCATATAAGCATGCCAGTGGTTCTCAGTAGCACCACTGTCTTTACTAAAGGTTCCTTGAGTCGTTTTTATCAGTGCGTAGACAGCAGAAGGTAGTTTAATACGTTTTTTGGAACACCATGAAGTTATTATACTGTAATCGTCTGTTTATAGTAATTTATTTTATCACCACTTTTCAGATTCATATTCTGTTTGTTATTGTCTTATTATATCTTCATTCCCAATGTTACAGCATTCTCCGTCATTATGGTATTATGTACAGCTGTGTTCATCATTCCTGAAACATCTACCTTTTTTTTAGCTTCCTACAAACTAGTTGTAACCTATAAAGTCACGGAGTTACAGCACAATAGAATAATGTATATATATGTTCACAACTAAATCAGTTTTATGTTGCTAATAGTGATTTCAAATGTTTAAATTATGGTTCCAAACTTGTTTGATTAGCAGTGTATGCCAAGCACTTGCTGGCAGCTAAGAATTCTTGTTGGGGCCTGTTTGAAAAGAAACCATTATTTTTGAACCATGACATTTGTATATTGGAAATCAGTTCCTAATAGTATCAACTTGTTTATTCCCATTTGCTTAGGAAGCTAATTAATTCTAAGTATCAAGGTGTCTACGTTTGTGAACATCATACAGGCAAATTTCTCGAAATGAACAAGAAAGTTATCTATCTGTTTACAATCAGTCAGCCGTGTCCAAACATACTGTAGCCAGTACTGTAAATGGTGTGTATTAGCCCTGTAGACCTGTATCATTTCGTCACTTCCACCTAGGGTATGTGTTTGTGACCCTCCCCAGGGTTGTTTCCCTGCTCCACTTTCTTCTCCAGTGGCGAGCCCTTATTTGCTCATGTCACAGGCTCGTAGTGTCACTGCACTCCAGGCACATGCCTCGCATTCCAGCGGGTCCTCGACGCACAGTTGTTGGGCATACCCCGCGTTTTTCCCTCTCTGGGGCAGGGATAGCTCACATTCACCCAGAAGCTGGTTTAGGGGGCGGTGTTTGGAGTAACAGATGCTATTTTACCACTGTTGCCCACCCCCTACCCCCACCCCCCCTCAGGGCTCCATCTGCAACTGACCGGTTTCACCACTCTCACTCTGTTTTGGCAAGGGAGAATGAAATTGAAGAAAGGAAATTGTAGGTTGTTTTGCATCAGCTTGCATAAACAGCCGATCTGGGTCAGGGGTTTGAATTGTGTGCAAGTGTTCAGGAATGAGAACAAAAACATGTCAGCGGATGACTAACCTTCTAGGAAACACTTTACGCTTTTGGGTTGTCTTTGCATTGTCTGTGTAAAAATGAGAGTTGTAGCCATTAAAGGAGCTGTGTGTAAGACTGGGGGGGGGGTCTGTATTTATTGGCACTGTAGCACTAGCTGGAAGACGTACAAAGGAGAAGAATCCTTGTCGAAACCCATTTATCTGTAGCATTCATCTGCATACAACTTTGTCCAGAGAGAAAGATTAATAGTCCTCATACTTAGTCTCATTACATTTTTCAGGCTGAAACCTGCTACTGGTATTTTCCCATTCCACCTTAAATGGTGCAGCACTTGCATACTGGCGCTGGCATTCAGCTCCTTATTCCCCAGCTACTTGTTCAGATTTTCCCATTCCACCTTAAATGGTGCCTTTATTATTATTAAAGTGTGTTATGCACCAGGGTGTAACCGTAGCACCTTTTAAGGTGGAATAGGAAAAATCGGACAAGAAACTTAATGCCAGCGCCAGAATGTAAGAGTTGCGTCATTTAAGGTGAAACGGGAAAATACAAAGAAGTAGCTGATTTCAGGATATGAACTGTTAATCTGTCCCTCTGGATAAAGTTTTATGCACAGAGCTACAGATACATGGGCTTCAACAAGAAAATTGTTTCCACCTTAAAAGAATAGTTAGGATGTTTTGATGGTCTAACGCAGCTTTCAGTAGTGAGGCTGAATTGAATTATGCATAATAATTGTTGTTGTTCAAATAGTTGTTCATTATCCACTTGACCACTAGAGGCTTGCACACTAATAAAGAAGGGTACATGTACACATATTCCCTAATAATTATTCTAATTTCAAACTGTCAAAATTAGTTTATAACTCACTTATTATTTAGTTATGTTATAACTATAACCAGCTGAGCTGATTCGTTAAATGTATTGGTGTAATAGCTTTTTCTTGTACATCACCGTAGAAAGTGTTTGGCTGGACGCAGAGTGCTGGATACTACTGAAAGTATTGCAACTGTTAACTATACTGGCCTGACAGATGGACCAAACCGGTCAAATACCGCTCAGAACCCCTAACCTTTAGCATGTGCATAGCATGAAAGCCTTTATATGAATAGAACTGGAAAATTAGCGCTAATTATTAGAATAGAATTGAAGGAGACTCCACCTACTGCCTCTTGTTAGTCATATCGTTTCAGACTGCGAGTCTTATCTGTTGGAAAGATGATGCTGTTTTGTTCCAGTCAGTCTGTGAAACATTTCATCTTGTTTACCACATTGATTTCTAGCTAAGTCTAGCTGGTTCAGTTATTCGGCTGTCAGAGCTGCTGACTGAAACGCTTCCTTAGGGGCAGCGACACGTTCAGAAGTCATGCCGTCACACTCCTCAGGATCTGACCATATAGGCTGCAGGTCAAATCGCATGCAAAAGCTTGAACAGCACTGGTCAAATGAAACGTTTTGTTGGCTTTCTAATGCATTAGCACATTCTTTACACAAAATTTTAGTGCAGTGTTTATTTATTAAGTTTAAAATAATTAAATTCATTCATTCATTTATTTAAAAAAAAAATAGATAAAATGGGTCCTAACTTTTGCATAGGCCATATTTTATGTTCTGTTGTTTTTCTAATATGTTAAACTCAGGAAATAAATGGTAGTTACGTATTAACATTTGTGGAATCATGTTCTCTGTAGAGGATGTGCTAATTTATTTTCACTTAGGAAAAAACAAACAAACAAACAAAAAATGAAAGATACATCATTTGCTTATAGCTCAGCAGAATGATACGGTTACTGTGGGGAAAGAAAAACAAACAGAGATGCTAATAATGCACATAACTGCAAGGTGGAATGCTTCTCGACCAATCAGGTTGTGTTGTTAAGATGTTAGAACTGTTGTATAAACATATGTACCACGTCTTGTTGAAAGGATTACAGTCTGTAATTGACAGCCTTGTTATTGTTGGACTGAAGTTGAGCATCTGCTTATTTTGGAATCGCTAAGGCTGCAGTCAGTTTCAGATTAATTTAACCACTGATTTCTGAGTGATTCTATTTTCCCACATACTTCTTTAATGGTGTTGTTTTTGCATTATGTCCAGCATCTTCGCTGTCTTAGAATATTACAAAGAAAGTTATTTGCGTTTCATTATTGTTTATGCTGGAACACGATGCTGCAACTTCAGTCTTAAATTTAATGATCAAGCAGTAAATTTAAGGCCACAAATTTCATTAAATTTTTGCGACTTTGGAAACCTTTAATGCTGAAACTTGGGGCCTAAAACTCCATTTATGATCTTTTTTCCCCCTTCTTTTTCATTTCACTTTCCAACTAAATGTGTGGCTGAAGAGATTTTACCCAGCTCACTTGTATAACTTACAGGGTAAGGGGTTGACATAAGGCCAACATTCACTTGAAATGTTTTATTCATGTGGCCACTGGTCACCCTGTAAAATGTCTATTTAATGTAGTGCAAGTGCCTGCAAATAATTGGAATCGCTAAATGGATTCGGTTTTTCCAGTAGTCAACAAGTTACATCAAATCACAGCCCTTTAACTAAATGACCCAAATCAAAGGCTTTGAGTAGGTTTTGATTGAAAAAGAAGAAGAAAATGGTTGTTAAAAGTGTTAAGCAAGCATCTCGGTCATTGCACATACAAGGCGTTGACTCTGAAAAGGCTTAAACTGGTAGTGCTGCATTCTTCGTATTGTTCGCGATGACAAGCCATCCACTAAATACACACTAAAGTGATGTGTTTGAAAGTTAACACCCATAATAAGTGAACATGAAGCAGGGATTACTCTATTGTGAGTGGGTATTGATTACTGTTTTAATTTTGCAGACTGTAACTTGTGACGATATCTTTTAATTGTAATATAAGCTGATATATGATCTTTAAATTGCTTTCTAGATACTTTGAACCGGGAACCTTTGAACTCATGGAACTCTTGGTTCTTTTTTTTTCCCTCATAAAATAAATATTTGCTTCCAGTAAAAGTAGATTGACCTATTGACGTTTATTCCTCTACCTTACAAACACTAAATTCTCCTTTCCTTTGCTTGTCCTGCTATCTGGTGTAGACCCGAGGATGATGGGTTCCCCTTTTGAGTCTTGGTTCCTCTTGAGGTTTCTTCCTTTTGAACTGAGGGAGTTTTTCCTTGCCTCTGTCGCCCTTGGTTTGCTCACTGGGGGCTCGGACACCAGATTCTTTGTAAAGCTGCTTTGTGACCACATCTGTTGTAAAAAGCGCTATATAAATAAATGTTGACTTGACCTCGGGCAACTACTTGTTCTTAGTTTGATAAATTAAGCATTTTGTCACTTTTGTAATCATAAACATATACCACATTAGCAATACGAGTATGTTTAAACACTCACAATTGAATGTATTGTTTTCATATTAAAATCATTTTAATTGAATTAAATTTTTCGTCCTGCACCTTTTAAGGAATTTTTTTTTTAAGGAAATGACTGGAATCGGTTTAAAAACTGACCAGTGCTTCATTGTAACCTGGAGGGATGGTGGACAACCGTCCACATTGCGGAAGAAATGTGGGAAGAAAACATGAATGTCTGTGATCAGAGATCAGTTACATGCTTAGTGAAGTAGAGTGGTAAAAGTGGACAGTATGGGCTCGCAGCTGTGTTTAGTAGTGAAAGTAAGAGCAGAACCCATAGGCTTGTGATTGAACAGCTGTGTGGCCATAAGAAAACCACTTGTTAGTGAAGCTAATCAGGAAAAAGGTCTTTACTTTGCTAGGTAGCGCAAAGATTGGACCGTGGAGCAATGGAAAAAAAGTCATGTGGTCTGAGGAGTGCAAATTTACCCCAATCTAGAGTGATGGGCGTGTCAGGGTAAGAAGTGAAGTACATGAAGCGGTGCAGCCATGCGTAGTTCCCATGGTACCCGCCTCTGGAGGCAGTGTTATGACCTGGGTTGCTTCAGGTGGTCAGGTCTTGCCTCAGCAGTGTTATGTGGCAATAAAATGAAGTCAGCTGACCACACTAATGTACTGAATGACCAGGTTATTCTATCAAATGATTTTGTTTCTTTCCTGATGGTGCGGGCATATCCCATAACGAAAATGCTGAGATTCTTCAGGCTCAGGTTGTGAAAGAGTGATTCAGGAAGCACGAGGAATCCTTCTCACGCATAAACTGGCCACCACGGAGTCCTAACCTTAGCTATGTTCAAGGACTAAGGAATGAGAACTGAGGCCATTTCCATACGCCCGTCTCAAAGGCACAAAACCCGAAACAGCCTCTTTAGGGATAAAGAGAGATGGTAAAATGGTCATGTAAAAATGAATCTGACTGTTTTTGCTACACAAACATATGTTACAAGTGGACCTCAGTGGAGCAAGAAAAGATGTAGGATATGGACTCTATTAATGTAAAATATGGCTGGCACTGTACACACTATATACTATGATGTGGCATTCACACCTTAAAAAAAAAAAAATCGGTGCTTGTCTGTGCAAGGGCATGATTTCTCAATCGCTGACCTTCACCGCTGTTAGACATTTTAATGGCATTCATCACTTAAGCCCAAACGGTGACTAAGCATACTTGTACATTTGTTTTGGTTATGCAACATTTGCCATTTCCGGTTGGTGACGGTTTCACAGCGATTCTTAATCTTATGATTTTTACTGCTGGAATACTGCTGATCCTGCAAGACTATGCCTAATCAAATGATTGTCCTGTCAAAATAGAGAAAATATAGTGAAGTAGTGCAGTAATGATGAGTGTAGTTGTTAGGCTAGGAGCAATTTCATATTTTCTTTTAATATGATACAGTGGCTTAATGAAGCAAAAAGGAGTGCCTGAAAATGTGCCTTTTGATAATACATACATTTTTTTTGTTCTATGTTCAGTTTGCTAGAGCACCCAACCCTGTATTTGAAAGGGAAATTTGGGAGGAGAAAAAATAAGTATAAAGAATAGAAAAGAAATAAAGATTTATGGTAGGGCTTTATCGGTCTTCAAAAAGGATTTTGAATTGTTCGTCTTGGCAGTTAGGTTAATAATCACACCAGTTACAAGTGATTCATGTCTGTATGGAATCACCCTAACGTACAGAATTCAAACGTTGTAGTGTTACATCATCAGCGTTCAGCCAACCCCCACTGGAGTGGTTAATGATGCAGGAGATGTCGATTGAAACGAAATGGAAAGAAGAATGAAGTCAAAACTAAATCCTGACCTGCCTAGCGGTGGTTTCGGCCAAGCCCCCATTGTGCTGTCCCATTAGTAGTAAAGTGGATTTACTGTACATGGTTTAGTGTTGAATGTACCAGGGCATGTTGAGACACGGAATTTTCTAGAGAAATAGGCTGACGGGAAGTATACCTAAACTGTGCCAACGTACTGCGGGTTACGGAAATACTGTATTCTGCATGAAGTTATTGCTTCATCTCGACCTTTCTAAAGACACGTCATTTCTTATTCTTTTTTTTATTTGCATCTTGTTTTGTTTAATGTTCAGAGATCACCTCTTTTAGGTCGCTTTTGGTCCAAATACAAATGTTCTGCTTCATCAAAGCTAAAATATTAAGTTTTGATACTGTTCTTGTTTCAGTTTCAGTTAGGATTTCATATGAGTTTTAAAGTAGCTTTTTTACCTTTAAGCTGTCTTGAAATACTTGTGGGATCAATTGGTTTGATGTTGTGAGACATGCGAATGATTCAAGTTTCAGGCTCGGCCACACATGCGACATACGCAAGGACAAGCCTCATTGCTGTACCCAGCTGACTACATAAGGTCATGCTGCGCATACTTTCCATTCTGACTCATGCTGTTGTGTTGGTAGCATCCTTTGCAAAGGAAGTTTGCCTCAGAGAAGAGCCTTAAAGCAATTCAAGCAGTTGGAAGAGTTAGAAAAGGGGGGTCACATTATAGGACTCCGGGAAGCGGGATGGTCTTCCAGCTGCTTGAATTGCACGCCCTACCACTGGACTTACACGAACCACGGAGAGGGAGAACCAACAAATTGTCTTGACATTGTGCAGAGTGACCAAACAGTCATGATTGCGGACTTTTCAGCAGGCAGTACTGCCCTTCATGAGTCACCCTGTTGGGGCCAACACTATTGGCAGATGGCTGCACAACGGATTATCGCAGGACACTCCATGCTGAGATGTCTGGCATGTTGCAGTAGCAAACATGGTGGCCCGACACCATACTGAGAGACTACTTCTGTATGTGTAGCTCAATAAATATTCCCCATATCAGTCTAAATTTATCATCATTTATTGTTCCTGGTAACCTTTATCTTCCTTCACAATAACACTGCAATCCCACACTTCCTTCTGGGTGCAACTATTCTTTTGATGATGAGTGTAAATAAATAGGAAAATTGAACAATAATAACTTTACAAAAGGACAGATTATATAGGTATGTCAGTTATGTACAATATAAATATCTTGTGGCATGTTTGTGTGCAGGTTGAGGCAACTGCAGCTGACCTCTGACAGCAGGGTGTCTGAGCTGCAAAACCAGATGAAGCTGAAGGCTTTTGAAGTGGAGCGCGCTCAGATGGTCCAGGAGGAAACGGCCAAAAACCTCAGCCTTTGCCAGATAGAGTGCGAGAAGCACCAGAAGAAACTTGAGGCAGGTGGCTTTCACTAAAGAACTTTGGCTATACCATGGGCCTGGTTAAAACACATCTCGTATCTGAATGTTGTCCATATATGCTTTTCTAAAGGTTTCTGTGCTTATGATTGGACTGTGTGTGGATCTAGCTGTTCTGTTCCTATGTATGCATCTGAAAACATAATGTAACTCGTTTGGTTACATTTGTGGTCTAATGGCACATGTGCTCCACCCACAAACTGCAATAAGTTATTTTGAACTGTTTGCACGTGTACGTTTACAAATGTCATGATCTGATGATCTGATGTAAAAAGAGCCTACATGTCCAAACATTTGTAGAACTTCTTGTTAGGGCTGAACGATTAGCTCGCTTTTGGTCCAAATACAAATGTTCTGCTTCATTAAAGCTAAAATATTAAGTTTTGATACGGTTCTTGTTTCAGTTTCAGTTAGGATTTTATATGAGTTTTAAAGTAGCTTTTTAACATTTAAGCTGTCTTGAAATACTTGTGGGATCAATTGGTTTGATGTTGTGAGACATGCGAATGATTCAAGTTTCATGCTCGGCGAATAGGAGAAAAAAAGCCTAATTGCCTCGATTTTCTGACCAGTACTGTGACAAAGATTTATATTGTGATTATTTTCTGGAGCTTGAAGTCCAGAGGCCACTTAAACTTCCTTAAGATGTTTTATTTAAGTTAAATGCTTAAGGTAAAACAAAAACTAAATCAGTAAAATTACTTTTGATTGCTCGTTTTTTTCTTTCTTTGTTGTTTTAAATTCACACACAAAGCAATGTGAGTTACATTTTAAAATAT
>CM067495.1:7488673-7499562 GCA_034552555.1 Semaprochilodus insignis
TCCCTCTGATATACATGCATTTGTCTGTTTGTACATGTGACGCTTGTTTGTGTGTGTCTCTGTCTGCCTGTGTGTGTAGTGTTCATCTGGCTCGAAGAGTTCTGCAGTTGGAGAAACAGAACACACTGCTGAGGAGAGACCTGGAGAGACGCTCCGCCCACACAGAGCAAATCTCTGAAGAGGTACTGAACTCAACAATTCTCTCTCTCTCTCTCTCTCTCTCTCTCTCTCTCTCTCTCTCTCTCTCTCTGTGTGTGTGCACTCTTTCCTTGCTCTTTATCGTTTTCTGTTTCTTTCTCTCTGCACTTACCATTAAAAGCAGATACAAGACAATAGAAAATATGTTATTTAACAATTAGGTATCAGTATTAGGTATTAATAACTTTTCTTTATTCTTTCTTGTTCTCTCTATCTGTCATGTTCTCTTTCTCTTTCTTTCACACATGTGTGGTGCAATAGCTGCCTCAGTATTCATTCAGATATTTGTACTCATCGTCAGAAAAATAATTGCACCCAGAAGGAAGTGTGGGATTGCAGTGCTATTAGGAAGGAAGATAAAGGTTACCAGGAACAATAAATGATGATAGATTTAGACTGATATGGTTAATATTTATTGAGCTACACATACAGAAGTAGTGTCTCTCAGTATTGCACAACATGCCAGACGTCTCTGCATGGATCTGTAGAGGTTCCTAATGGTGTCCTGTGATAATCCATCCCATGCATCTTAAATATTCTCACACAGTTCCTGCAGATTTTGTGGTAGGGGTGGAGGTGGAATGGCACCAGGCCTTCTGGACGTGTAACACATGATAACAAACCGTTCATCTTGCTGCTGACCACGGTGCCTCCACCCACAGATTTGTTGGTCGTCTCCACCAAGACAAAAGCAGGACTCGTCACTGAAGATGACCCGCTGCCATTCTGAGTCACTCCATGACAATCTGGCACAACACCATTGCAGTCTTTGGCAGTGCTGACGTGGTGTTAAGGGCAGTCATCGTAACGGTCTACGTGCACATACTCTGGCGTTGAGCAGTCGTCTGCCAATAGTGCTGCCACTAACAGGATGATACATGGAGGGAATCACTGCTCGCTGAATGTCTGCAACCGTAGCTGTTGGGTCAGTCAGGTACAGCGATAAGGCCCATCCTTGCTTACGTCACATGCACGGCTGAGCGTGAAACTTGAATTATTGTTATTTACTAAATTATTAGGCATTAATAACTTTTTCTTTATTCTTTCTTGTTCTCTTTATCTGTCATGCTGTCTTTCTTAATCTTGCTCTCTCCCGGTCTTTTACACATATGTGGTGCAATAGCTGCCTCAGTAATCTTTCTGTTATTTATGAGCCGTGGAATGACCTATTAGGTGTTTGCCATTCATTCATTCAGTCGTTTATTTGTTTAGTCTGTCTCAAATATTTATCTTGACTAAGTGTGTTATTCTCAGTAAAGACACTGCATAAAATGACAGTGAAATACACTGAGGCATAATAACAGTGTTTTCAAAAAGAGTATTATTGTCTTACAAGAATACATGTTTGATTTGTCAGTTCCAGTGCAATGCTTTTTTTAAAAACTTGTTTAATGACAAACTAATAACTTGATCTATCACTTTCTCAGATGCCTGAGACTCAGATGCCACTGTCTTGTAGACTGTAATGTTATATATAATGTTGTATCCTGCACATAACAAAACTTTCAGTTTCAGTCCCATGTTAGTTCTATTTGCATGCTTTGTCCCTGTAAATGTGCTGTATGAAAGCACACAAGCAACCGCAGTCAGCTGCCTTTGTTTGCTCAATTCATACAGAAACTCCCTAAAGTTCACACAGGCTCTCACGATGAGTCAGGCAGATGTTGAATAACCCTCCAGTTTTAGTCTTCACTCCTCTCCTACCGAATAATTATGTTGATTAAATGTGTATTTGTTTACGATTATCAGATTAAGTTTGCATTGCGCTGCTCAGATGACTTCATTTAAAAAGATTTCTGCTGCTGTTGCAGTTCTGTTACATCAGTTCTCAGTAATGACTAAACCTATTCATTAAATGTAGCTAAAGTGAATTTATGGGGTAACTGCATAGGGGCTGTATACTGCTGTCCTAAATATGATTTGATGTAAATTGTGTATAGTGGTTAAGTAATAAAAGAATAATTGTAGATTAGGGAGCTTGCTAGTAGTAATAGAAAAAGAACTGAATAGTTTCCCTTCAGTTAATCATGTCATGTACAGTGAAAGTATTCATGTAAGTGTTCATCCACCTGCACAGATAGCATGTCTGAACTGTTGAGAATGATTTAGGATAGAGCTGCAGGTATTCTGTTCAGAGCAGATGTTCTCAAACTTTGTCTTGGAGGGCCAGAGTGCAGTGCAAGTTTTGTGGTGGGCTGAGGGGCAAAAAGACAAAGCCTTATACTAATATAGAAGGTATGTAGGTTTCAAATCAAGCTTTTATCAGTTACTAAAATACATATACTGCGTAAGGTGTTGGTATTTGGAGGCCTTTCTGGTGAAATGGTTGTCCTTAAAGTCCACTTGACTATCCACTAACCAGGAAATAAGGTACATTTTGATATCATGTTCTTTGTCACATTCAGCACAGTTCATCCTATGATTGTAGTGTAGGACAAACCATGTAGTTGAGTTAAAGTAGAGATACCCGAGGTAAAACATTCCTCCAGTAAAAGTAGAAGTTCCTCCTTTTAGACCTCCACTGGAGTAACAGTACTAAAGTATTTACCTTCAAATGTACTTAAGTATGGAGAGTAACAGTAGCATAATTTATTATGGCTCTAATGTCCTGTTATCATTTCTGGAACAAGACTCTTAATCAACTCATTATAGGGGAAGAGACTCTTCAGTAGAAGGTCATTAATTGGTCTGACACTGATGTCTATTCAAATGATCATAAGCACAAAACGCCAAAGGAGAACAGTTTCCATTAGCTAGAGTCAAGCTCTATCCAACCGGTGCAACAAAGTGCACACGTTTACCTTATCTTGAACAAAAAATACTAAAAAATGACGGTATGTTTATATGCAAAGATTTTTTTTCAATCCTATTGAAGAGTGAGGTTTTCTGTATACACTCCACTCAACAGTCTGATGAAAGTCTCAGTGTACATGTACATTCCAAGTAATCAGAGTACCACAAACGTCCAGTTGGAGTGAGACGACCAGTCAATTTGAGAAACTTCCACGTCCCTGTTTGAAATTTGCTCTGTAGGTGCATAAACACACACTGGCTTTCATTTGCACCTATATGTTTCTGAACAGCTTGTTATTGTGAGATTTATGTCTGTCCATCCTGCTACTAGTCTTTTAAAGGTTTAAGCATGAACTTCTCCTCTCCTCTGCAGATCAGTTTGTGGCTCCCGCCATGTTGAACATTATAAATAAAAAAGTCCCAGGTATTCTTCTGTTTAAAATATTATTTACAGAATTTCCCCCGATAGAAACTGTATTAGTAGCCTCAATCGGACTAGTCTGTTCTGACTGACTTGTGTGTATGGGCATCTTCTGTTACGTTTGAGGTATTAGTCACATGATCAACAATGCGGTCCAAAGGTCTGAGAACTGTATAAGTTGTGAGGTATCTTGAGTGAGGTTGAACAGTGGCCAGTGTGTTAATGGCAAGGTGACGTGAAGTTTGAACGAGGCATAATAGTGGGTGCCAGATGGATGGGATATTCCATTTCCGAAGTTGTGTGGGCATTTAACATACCTCAATCCACAGTGTCACATGTGCACCGGGAATACAGCATGGAAAGCAGTACCACCCAAGTGGAAAGCACAGTGGCCACCCATGGGTGCTTAAAGATCGTGACCCATGACAGCTGGCTAGCATTGTCTGTGCGATTGGCAGAAATCACATCCACATTCAATGTAGGAGGCTCCACACGCATAGTGTGAGTCATGGTACTAAGTGTTTCAAACTGATGGTGGGGTTCATGTGTGACACAGACCCGCCTAAACAAGTCATTGACCGGTACCCGCTAGGTTTCACTGCTTTATGACCATTTGCAGCCCTTTATGGACCACATGTACCCCTACAATAATGGGACATTCCGGCAAGGTAATACAACATGCCATTAGGCCCACGTTGTCCAGAATTGGTTTGAGGAGCGTTCTGGAGAGTTCTGACGAATGATATGGCTGCACATTCCACTGTCATCCCTCGTTTGAACTTGTATCACCTTGCTATGAGCACACTGGCCAGCATCCAAACCTCACAACAACCTTATAACACCTCACAGCTTATATAGGCGTGGGCAACTTGTGCGATTACGCCACTTTATAATCAATTTACATACTGCTATCCCGTGTCTTTCGTTATGTCTGTGTACATTAGTGCACAGTTTATTCATTTGATAACCTATTGGGGGCGAGGAGTAACATGTACATTGTGCCATAGCTTTTGCTCGGGCCACACTGTGTATACATATATTTTAATTAATACATTTTTTTAAAAAAGACAAAATAATTGTATATTGCATCATGCAGAAGTGTGAACTTGTTCTCACTTAAAGTCAACCAAGCAGGCAACTTGACCCAAACCTTTGCGTGTGACTGTATGGCAGGTGATTCCTCAATGATTGTGTGAATGATTTAGGGCTGTTGAATGCTTTGGTTCATTTAAACGATACCTAAAGAACATCTGGTCTGGGCTCCAACAGTAAAACATGTAATAATTGTCTAACTGTCATATTGCAACCTTTTCGATATCAGGACTGCAGAGACCAGCATGGGGCTAAAAGCTAACAAGCCCCAGATCAGCATTAATACAAATGGGAACGAAGCTTTGGCTTTAGACAGAGCCAGTGCATTTAACTGAGAGTTCCCCGTGTACCTTCTGTGTTTATTGCAAGTTTTTAATTTGTTCCCCTAAGCACTAAGACACCATTAACTCCACCGCTGACACTTTTCAGGGAGTCTCACGCTCTTTGATGTGGCGTACCTCTGACATTTGCCCTTCCTCACGACTCTGCGCCTGTAGAGGAGTCGCCCGGAGTCAACTTGGACTGAGAACTGACGCAAGTCGACACTTGTTGCTCTTCTACAGCAGTGCCGAATCTCTGGGTTCATGTTGTGCCTTGTGTTATGATTTGAGTATATAAGAAACTTGAAATTGCTATTATATTTTTTTTTTTCCAAGTGCACATAAAACATAATGATAGATTGTCGCCAAGGTAATTATTGTTGTCCTGTTACGCAACGCAATCTTTGAGGTATGCTCGCGTTCTTGACAAGATGGTGCTGATGGCACGAGCGCTTGTTCTCGCGCACCAAAGCAATCGTGAATGGCCAGAGGGAGGAATAGGTAATTGCTTCTTGCAGTGAAAGAACTTGGTTGGCACTTCAGCACTCTCTGCTCTTCTCAGGCACAACACGTGAGCCGGGCTTATTTAAAAAAAAATAATAAACTGCATTCAGCAGAAAGGATCACAGCCGAGCATAACTGTCATGCTCGATATTCTCACAAAGAGCCTTGTCTGTGTTGACATGTTGCATTTGGCCCGTGTCTTCACGTTGTGTTTAAACAGCTCACGTTTACCAGACACGTGACCCGTCACTTTTTCACATTGTCGTGAGCTCTCGCCCAATCGGACGTGCACTGTGCATAATCTACGGCTAATGGGCTTCTGCTGATGCAGTGCAGGGCGGCCACTGCCAACCGGCGTTTTTGGTTGTGAGCTGTCATTGATTGGTGCTTTATGTGATTCATTCTCCAACTGAGACTTTTTACACATTGCTCACTTTACCACCCATGCAGACTTAAAACCCCACCCTCAGAGACAGCCAGATCTGTCTGTCATGGTCATGTGCTACTGTGGCTTCCTGCCTATCAGTTTGTATTCATGCATAAATGGCATAATTGGGTATCATCACGCATTGAAGACAGTTGTGATAAGATGGCATTATGATGAATTGGACTCGTAATATTTGCTTGGAAGTTTAATCCTCCAGAAAATTACACAAGATCGATTACACAATTACACAGGCTGTTGAAAAAGACAGATTATGTTTTTGCAGTCTTTAACTATATTAATTTCGATGTCATTTAAGATCTGGGGGTTGGAGACCTCTCTGGTGGAAATCTGCAATTGCAAAGCATATTCATCATTTGTTTGGAATAAGGGGATTCGGTTATTCTCTATAGAGCAGATGTATATTCAGTTTCTGTCTAATGGTGATGGGGGCACAATGCATGCATTCTGATGAGCTATAGGGAAAAAGATGTACTTGTGTGAAGGAACAGTTTGTTTTGAACTTTTGAACGAGTGCATGAATCTGATCACGAGCCCGTCCGTTAAAGGTCTATTCAAAGAGAAGGACGCGTCTTCCAAGGATGTCAGTGAATTTCCTACTACTGTCGTCATATCATATCACATTGCTGGACCCTTCTTTTTGAACATGTGCATGTGACATTAATACGTCAATGATTATGATGTGAATGATTATGATCAAGAACTCCTAACAAGGTCCCAACACAACACCTCATTTCGGGCTTCATTTTCGCCTTATTTCGGGCTTTACAGAGTGAGGTGCTCCATATTTTTTACGCCATATTTAAGTGTGTTTTTTCTTCCCCCTGTCTTAGTAATGCTCCCTCTTTCACGGTTAACACCAAAATCATATGTATTTATCACCTACACAATTATACCTCACATTCAGATACTCTGATTAAGTCTTTAAATATAATAATACATTAGTAGAATCATTTGCTGGTCATATTTCTCAGCCAGTAACCAAAGAATGTTTTATTTGTTCCAGCTGCAGACAGCCAATCAGCTTCTTCAGCAGTCCCAGCAGCCACAAAGTTACCTAATAGAAACTGTTCGTCAGCGGGACACGCATATCCAGTCACTGAAAGAGCACCTCTCACAGCTGGAGGAGGAAGTGAGGTAAGCATGCACAACAGTAGCCTCCTTTATGATGATTAACATGCCTCTCAGCCAATCAGAGCCAGCTCTAATTGCTGTTGTTTTGTGGAGGTAGGAGGGAATCCTTTGTCAAGTGAAAGAAAAACTAACCAGTAAATCTGATTTAAAGTAGTGAAGGACTGGTTATCTAAAACAGGTATAGGATTAATCAGAAACGCTGACATATCTAAAAATGATGATGTTTTAATTCTTTTTGTATTTATTATACTACTGATGCTTAGTAATAACCTGAAATCTAACAGTGAAACAGTACTGTATGTGCTCAGGACAATACCTGAAAGTTTGGTGGGCATAGCAACATAAGGGACGCTGGACTTGCCAATGATCAGTTGAGCCATCCATGCTCTGCCAAGTGTGGCCCCCCTTTTTTTTTTTTTTGTAGCACCTGTAAAACGCTGCCAAAAATCCACTTTGTATGTTTCTTTTCTGTCAAAATGCCTGAATTGTTCACACTGAACTGCTAGAATGTTTGTTTAGAACCACCACATAATGTTGGGAATCCAGTTTAAAATACTGAGCTGGCCTTTATTGTTCCAGCTAATCAAAACTAGGCAGGTTGGGAAATGATAGCAATGAATTTGGCACCTTGCTAACATTAGCTGGATTACATAATAAACGACATCCACTCTCTCCTTATAGCGTGACCTTTCACACAAATACAAAATAAACAGTCGAACATACGAAATGTTAGTATTCAGTATAAACATATGAAATGAATAACGCCCTCTATATGTGTAGTGCTGTGCAAAGGGCTACTATGCTTATTACTGAAAGCCTTTTGGCAATACATGCATTTGTGCTTGTCAAAACACAGTATATCATTAAGATGTTCAAACTTGTACATCCAACTGTATGTTTGTCTGTGTGTATCTTTGAGGAAACCGATTTTCAGTATGTACTGAGAATTTCCAGTTTGGTGTGTGTAATAGGGGAAACCACTGAATGAAAGTTCATAGCTGTTATTCTTTCAGCATTAAAGCAGCATTGCTGTCATCAAGGAACGTGTTTGAAAAGATTGTGTTTAAGTGCAGCCTAGGAATGTTGTGGTCCTGCTTGAACATATCATCTCTTCCCAGGAGCTCTCCGAAGCCTGCGCTTACAGTAAGATGCTGTGTTCGTTTTACGGCAACACTGCTGACGTCTTGTTTGGGCACAGCCCAGCAAACTCATTTGTTTATACGGTAGTGTCTGTTGAAATGGTGCAAGACTTTAGGATGTGCCATAGCTTTCTAATGGCATTCTGACGTTCTGACAAGTTCAAGATACCCAAATTTCCACACAAGACACACAGGTCCACATTACAGAAGCTTGTCTTACATCATCCGCTCTTAATTTAGGAAATCTAGAACTACGCAACGTAACTCGATAAATATTTGTCATGTGTTACCAAGTAACTGATGACACATGCACAGCTGACAGACAAGTTAAAATGCTGTAGAAGCTTAATCGAACAAGTTAACTGGCCGAGAAATTGCTTTGCATGCAGCTTTGACAGTTGTCATGTCCACCAAAGACCTTTTGATCATTTTACGTCTGTGTTCACCTTTTGTAATACTAATAACTGGAACACCATTAGGCTACTAGTAAGTTTGTTAAGTTACTTATGAGAAACGTAGGTGTATTTTTAATAAAAGAAGCTAAAAACGCTTAAAAACTATGAAAACAAAGATGCCATGGGGTTGTATATTAAAGTTATGACACTATTAATTATGTAAATTTAGTTCACTTGTCATTTAAAAGAATGATACTTGGTTTATTTCGTTTTTCATTGTGAAGTTTTAGTTTGAAACAAAAGTCTGTAAGTGCCCAACAGAAAAACTGTTAAATCAGGATTTATTTATTTATTTATTTATTTTTTGCTGTGTGCTATAAAAAACACAGTCATAAACAAATATGTGCTTATACGTGTGGTCCTAACCCTACCTCACTCTTTATGTTTTTTAATTATATTAATTAAATTTTTTAGTCTTAAAAGTCTTTCTAAAGCTCAAAGCACTTCATTTTTTTTTTAATTCTATTAATGTAATTTGTGAGTTGCATTGTGTACCTTTTCACACCATAAACATTTATGATAAATATGGACCTCAAATATTGGTATTTATTGCTTATTAATAAAAATAAATAAATAACCTATTGGTTGACCCCTATTGTAAACTATTGTCTGTCAGCAGGTGCAATAATAGTCACAGTTCAACCCTTGATTTTTGACTCCTCTTTAAAGTTAGGAGATGCTGTTATGTAACAGCCCGGCTCTGTAAATGTGATACTAACTGAAATTGTGGTTCATTTGCTTCAAGGATGTTTCCGTGCTGCGTCCCCAGGTAGGAACGGTGTAGGGGTAATTACAGAAAGCCCCCACGGGCGAATGATTTGATTTCAAATTCTCTGCTTTATTATTTCTTCATCGTGAGCTCATTTTCTCACCTCCTTCCCTTCCCATCGCCTGCGCTATAGCCAGACTAATGTAGACAGGTCTTCTCATGTGCTGCCCAAGCTTAATGGGCCATGCTGGAGGGTAGAGTACTGAACTAACAGATTGTTTTCTTTACTACAGGAACAGCCTGTTAGCTCAAGCTTTTTCTCCAATGTCCCACAGGGGCTGTTTCTGACTCAACATGAACCCAGATCTGATCCAGATTTGTCTTACCAACCTTCAAGAAGAACTTTGCACTTCTCTCCATCCTTGCCCACAGTCTTGGTCCTGGCCATTGTAGGAAAACAGTAAAAGCTCTCTCAGATAAGCCCAACAGGTTTTTTTTTCCCCCCTCGCACCTGGAAAGGCCAGTGCCCGGAGGTGCTGTGCATTCACTGAGGTGTCTCGGCTTTATTTATTGGCCACTAATTTAGTGGGGGTTTCACTGAAAGCTGATTGTGTAGTGCTTGCACACCTGCACCTGTCATGCAATCCATGCTAGTCTCTGGGTTGAACAACAACAATTTCTTTAATGTGCTCCAGAACTCATCAAGGCTGGATCATCTCTTTCTAATCCTTCCTCTTTATCTTGTAGTTCACATTGCCTTCATTGTACATGCTATTATAATGGACATTCAACTGGGTGCAGTCTTGAGACAAATTACTAAAGCAGTAGGGATTTTGAGTTGAAAAGCTCTTGTAGTGTGGGCGTACTATTTTGTTAATCTGGCTGTGTTAACCATTTCACGTCCCACAACTAAACACTAGCATAACAAGGAAAAATGCCACAGAACTTGTTCTCATTGATTTAAAGCAAGGCTGGCCAACTTTAGCCTTCTGTCTGACCTGCCAGAAAGTTAGCTGAATCCCACGCCTCACCCAACGAGGGGACAAACTTGTATTTTATACTGTACAGACCAGAAAAAAGCAGGGAAGTACACAGAAGCCTCAGCAACTTTAAGTGTTTACTTGTCCTTTTTACCCTTTGCCTTTTTACACTTTACATTCTTGCTTTCAGTTTTTCAAAAACATCTGCACATATATTTTTTCATACCTTCAGTGTTAGAAGTACCTGTTCATACCTGTTCAGTCTTAGAAGTAAACACAGACCTGGCCTCTGGGGTGGTCAGAGTTGTCTTGTGGAAGGGTGGACAGAAACACCTGTGGATGTTTTCAGATGTGAAGCGAGAGTGAAGCTTGATTTTTCTCCTCTCTCTTGAAAATGAAAGCTTTGAGTGCTGTTTATGGTGGCAGTTTTGGTGGTCTGCACGATCTTGCACAGTTGTTTTCCGTGTCTTTTGATCATTTTTGAACTCTACTTTTGGAAACTGTTTTTCACATATTTTCAAGTATCAGATATTTAGATATCTCTCTCTCTCTCTCTCTCTCTCTCTATATATATATATATATATATATATATATGTATATATGTATGTATGTATGTATGTATGTATGTGTGTGTATGTGTATGTGTATGTGTATGTGTGTGTGTATGTGTGTGTGTGTGTGTGTGTGTGTGTGTGTGTG
>CM067495.1:7501102-7517706 GCA_034552555.1 Semaprochilodus insignis
CCCCCTCGCACCTGGAAAGGCCAGTGCCCGGAGGTGCTGTGCATTCACTGAGGTGTCTCGGCTTTATTTATTGGCCACTAATTTAGTGGGGGTTTCACTGAAAGCTGATTGTGTAGTGCTTGCACACCTGCACCTGTCATGCAATCCATGCTAGTCTCTGGGTTGAACAACAACAATTTCTTTAATGTGCTCCAGAACTCATCAAGGCTGGATCATCTCTTTCTAATCCTTCCTCTTTATCTTGTAGTTCACATTGCCTTCATTGTACATGCTATTATAATGGACATTCAACTGGGTGCAGTCTTGAGACAAATTACTAAAGCAGTAGGGATTTTGAGTTGAAAAGCTCTTGTAGTGTGGGCGTACTATTTTGTTAATCTGGCTGTGTTAACCATTTCACGTCCCACAACTAAACAGTAGCATAACAAGGAAAAATGCCACAGAACTTGTTCTCATTGATTTAAAGCAAGGCTGGCCAACTTTAGCCTTCTGTCTGACCTGCCAGAAAGTTAGCTGAATCCCACGCCTCACCCAACGAGGGGACAAACTTGTATTTTATACTGTACAGACCAGAAAAAAGCAGGGAAGTACACAGAAGCCTCAGCAACTTTAAGTGTTTACTTGTCCTTTTTACCCTTTGCCTTTTTACACTTTACATTCTTGCTTTCAGTTTTTCAAAAACATCTGCACATATATTTTTTCATACCTTCAGTGTTAGAAGTACCTGTTCATACCTGTTCAGTCTTAGAAGTAAACACAGACCTGGCCTCTGGGGTGGTCAGAGTTGTCTTGTGGAAGGGTGGACAGAAACACCTGTGGATGTTTTCAGATGTGAAGCGAGAGTGGAGCTTGATTTTTCTCCTCTCTCTTGAAAATGAAAGCTTTGAGTGCTGTTTATGGTGGCAGTTTTGGTGGTCTGCACGATCTTGCACAGTTGTTCTCCGTGTCTTTTGATCATTTTTGAACTCTACTTTTGGAAACTGTTTTTCACATGTTTTCAAGTATCAGATGTTTAGATCTCTCTCTCTCTCTCTCTCTCTCTATATATATATATATGTATGTATGTGTATGTGTGTGTGTGTGTGTGTGTGGCTTTAAATTTAGCCTATATATATTAGATTTATTTATTTATATTAGATTTATTATATTTGTATAATATTCTGTTTTTTGGCTGTTAACATTGTTAACAACTGCAAACATTCCACTGATAAATAGCCATATGGTTTGGTCAAGGTAAAGTCTACGTGACATGAACTATTGAAAAATTCATATATAGGCATTCATTTTCAGTTGTTAGAAAGATATAATGAAACATTGACCTCTTCTTGCAGTTTAAAGACATTAAACCAATAACTAAAATCTCTGTTTGATCTCATTCCCCAGCGTGCTGAAGAAAGAGAAGTCAGCCCTGCTGCAGGTGAAAAACAACATGGCTGCCGATCTGGAACGGCTCCTGAGCCACAGAGAGGTAACGGCTGACTCAGCTTGTCCCTGAAGGGAACAAGGGAACATGCGCCAGTGGGGCAGTTTGTTGCAGCATGCATGCATCTGGGGGGTGTTGTTGATTTGTAGTGTAGCTTGAGGAGCTTGGGTTACGATCGAGTCTTTTGGTTTGGTTAAGTTTTGTGTTCTGTGGGACATGGCTCATTAACCTGTTGACTTCTGCTGCCTTTAGGGTTGCAATGACAGCCTTGTTGACAGCATTGTTTATCAAAACAGCTGAATTGTGACATGGGTGAAATGTCATTACATTAGAACCACCTATCTGATATACTGTTAGTTTTCTGCGTGCCGCCAAAACAGCTCCGATCTGCCGAGGTGAAGGTTAACAGCAGGTACTTCTGTGGATTGGACTAGTTGTTCCAGCACATCCCACAGATGCTTCATTGGATTTGGATGCTGGAAATTCATATACACATCCCCCCCCTAACATTATTAAAAATATCTGTCATCTTAGTAGATCTCTGTCAGCTTGGACCGGACGGATAGTCTTTGTTACCCTAGCACGTCAGTGAGCCTTGGGTGACTTGTACCACCCTGTCACCGTGGTGTGTCTCTCATCGTGCCACTGTCGGTATACTCACCGCTGCTGAGTGGGGGACACAGTTGCAGTTTTGGCGTCTGGCCTTTGGCAAAGTCACTCAGGTCTTTAGATCTGCTAATTTCTGCCACATCCCACATGTCAATTATGCGTGCTGACTTTTCACTTAGTGTCTAATATATCCTAGACCTTGACATGTGCTTTCGTTATGAGATAATTAACATTGTTCGTTTGATTTTTGAGTGGTCATGATGTTTTGTCTCATCATTTTATTTATTACCTGGTGGTGTTCTAGTGTGTGTTGTGCTGGTGTGAGTGCTGGTGTGAGTGCTGCAGTGCTGCTGGAGTTATTAAACACCTCAGTGTCTTTGCTGGAATTGAGAATAGTTCTCCAACCAAATCCGTCCAGCCCACAGTGTCCTTTGGGCAGGGGTCCTGTGGGCAGAGGATGACCAGAAATAAACAGTAGCAGCGGCAGATGAGCTATCACCTCTGACTTTACATGTACAAGGTGGAACAGCAAGGTAGGAGTGTATAATAGAGTGGACAGTGAGTGGACACAGTGTATAAACACTCCAGCAGCACTGCTGTGTCAGATCCACCTAACGAAGTGCTGTGTGTGTGTGTGTGTGTGTGTGTGTGTGTGTGTGTGTGTGTGTGTGTGTGTATATATATATATGTGTATGTGTATGTGTGTGTGTGTGTGTGTGTGTGTGTGTGTACAGTAGAAGAACAAATGAATGAACTGCAAGTTCTCCAGAATGTACAGTTTCTCCAGAGTGTACAGCACAGATGTGTTGCCACAAACTATATCACTCTTGCCTACATGTCAGTACACAGCGCTTTCTAGAAATTTGTCACCGGCTTCTGATTGAACTCATTTTCCAAGGATCTGCTTATAGCAGCTTCGTGATTATTTCTTACTGAGGAGTTGGCGAGTGGAGTGCAGCTCTGGCAGAGCTGATTGTGTTGCCTGTATTGAGGAGCCACCTGTGTAATTGCATGGCTAGCTGATGGAATGAAATGAAGAGCAAATGAAATAGCCCTGACTTATTTAGCATACCTCTGGGCACTACGTGTACCCTAGTTTGGAAACCACTGATTTAATCAACTGATTATAGAAATAATCGTAAGTGCAGTTCTAGATTGCCTTCTTCTGGCATCTAATCAGACCTCACCAGTGAAGCTTTTAGTTAAACAACCTCTCACCTCTCTTACCTGCATGTATCTGCAACACATGAAACTGATGAAAAGGCCAGTAAACAAAGTGGTAAAGAAAAGGAAATGAAAATGAAATGTGACAGTGTTGCTGTTGGAACTGATTGGAATACTCAAGTGGAACTTCTCATGACCACATGCCCCCAGACGGTCACACACAAATACTAGGACTCTCTTACTGTCTGTGTCTGCTCTGGGTGTGCCTTGCTTCTTTGCGCTGTCACCACAGCTTGCCGTGCAAAGCAGCGGTCACGCTAGGTGACTGCGGGTTTGTTTGTTTGAACAAGTCTTCCTGCTCACAATGCCACCGTGCTGCTTAATTAGCAAGCTCTGGCATTAGTAAGATCGATGCTTTCACTAACGTTTTCACTTCTACCAGACCTGTCGCTAAACCTGTCGCATGTTCATTAATGCATTGCCCATGTGCATTGGCCTGTTTACATTGTTCCTGTCAGTGGAATGCAAAGGACCACAGAAGAATTCCCTTGAATTTTTGGAGCTATTGGCTTACCTGTGCTGTATGTCACTGGAAATTCCTGTTATACGGGTCAACGGGTTCCCATGCTCATCTTCGGCGTATTAGTAAAAGCCTGAATGCCATCAGTTTGACGCATGTGGGTGCTGAGAGTTAATACTTTGTCGGTGTCAAACCTTGTTTGTTCATCACCATGATTTGGCATGTCATCCAGGTTTTGACATGCAATTTTGAGGTTATGAAGCTGACATAACAATAACACACACAATGATTTATTCATTTGATTTATTTGCTGATCTGCATATTTAACTGCATAGTTCTATAATATAGTTGTTTCCTTATTTTAGAGCACTAGTAAAACAGCATATATGAGATTTTTGAAACTGCCGATGCCCATCCCAATGAAGCGTCTGTCTTAGATTTTTTCTAAATCAGCTTTTACCTGTATTGCCTTAATGCAGCTTTGCGTGCCCTTGATTGTTCTCTCAAGGAGCCATCTGATTGGTTGGTTCAACATAATTGGTTTTCCCAGCTTGTAAGCTGTGACTGATTTTGCTGGATTTGTTACTGTCAGTCAACGATTTGCTGACGGAAGAAAGTTGTAAAAAAATACCTCCGTAGCTGTAATTGTAATGATTATTCAGTGCTGTAGACCAGAGGCTTTTCTAACATGACCAAGATAAGCATATGCCAAGACCCTATTCGATTTAATTTAATTTATTTATTTTTTTATTTTTTGGGAATAATTTTGTTATTGTTATTGGCTTCTAAGAGTTAGAACATGTGATTGGGATTAAGTTTTAATGATTTTTTTAATGATCATTTTAAGAATGAATGAATAAATAAATGTTTTTTCCTTCTGTTGTAGACTGATCTGCTCATGTTGAACTTTTAGATTGTGTTTGGCAAACAATCTGCTGTGCTATGTGATGATGATCAAGTTAACGTCATTAATTCCAAGTGCAGAATCCATTTAGTTAACAAACGGTCATCTAACAGTAAATAATAAGGGCTGTATAAGTAAATAGGTAGTGTGTGTTATGAGCATTTGTATTGTAAAAGCCCTAAATAATAGATACTATACATATACACTATACATCAGTGTTTAATATAGAATTTAATAAAGTTCATCAGTACGATAAATGAGGTGTCAGTATTGGGGAAATTTTTGGTTATTGTCCAGTTCCCAGTAGTCCTACCGCAAATAGCGCTTGACAGTAGCCCACCGCTGTTAGCACACCAAGCCTTAGGAGGAGCTGATAACACATTTGTGAAATCTGGAGCTATTTTGAACCAAACGTGCCCCTCCCACCCCGCCGCTGCTGCCCTTTGCCGAGTGCACAACTTCCAGTGGCATGTTGGCATAAAGCGCGCAGTCCTCGCGGACAGCTGCTCGCCCGCGCAGCGTTTTAACATGCCAGCGCATATGGCGGCTGAGTGATAAATAGAAATATTAAATGACCCCTGACACACACACACACAAACACACAACCCAGCGCATCTATATTCACCTCCGCAGAGTGCTGGATGTTCCACTAGAATTAATTGGTATGTAGTTGGATTTATTAAGCGGTGTAGTTTGTGGTGTGTTATGATTTTTTTGGTCATATTTGACATTAAAACAAACATCCAGGTAAAATTCAGACTCTGAATTGAATGTAAATGTAATTCAGTTTGTAATCAATTTTATGTATTTTTTATTACATTTAAGTAATATAGAAAAAGCACAGTAATAAGGGTTTATTCTCATATTGTAGTAATAGTATTATATATTTTTATTTTGTGTAAAAATACTACGTCCTAGAAAAAAGAGCATACCTTTATTAAGTTTATATCAGTTCACATTTCCTTTAAGCTTCTGCCGGCATAAATATACTGTCAAAAGGTTCAATTAGCAGCACAAACAGTCGTCAAAAAGTTCCGCCAGCAATGCCACAGTGGTCTGGGACCAGTCCAGTCCAGGATCGCCAACCCCTTTGTTAGCATTCTTCATTTTTCACCAGGCCTGTTACATTAATAAGTGACCCCAAACTTTTGATTTGTACACATACATATATATGTATATTATATATATATATATGTTTGCTTGTGTGTGTGTGTGTGTGTGTGTGTGTGTGTGTGTGTGTGTGTGTGTGTGTGTGTATGTGTGTGTGTAAATGTACATTTCAAAAGTTTGGGGTCACTTCAAAAAAAAAAATATATATATGATGGGTTAGGTAGTAACAGAACACCTGTAACAGTGTAGTGTTATCAGGATATGAAATAAAGGCAACTGTATTCTGTTACAGTTAGAGTAACAGAGACACAAAGACATAAGTCAATAGATTAGAATACAGGTACATAAATCAGGTACATAGTTACAAAGTTATAAATCAGTTGTTTATATATATATATATATATATATATATCAGACTATAAATTCTCTATTTAACTGGATATAAATCTTGAGAATGTTAGCCTGGCAGATTTTAATGCTGAACTGAATTAATATTAACTTTTGTTTTGAAACATGAGAGCAAAGTCTCATAAGCGGTAGAGTTAGTTTCATTTTCACATAATCGATTTCTTAATAAGCGCCTGGGATGATGGGAGCAAAATGCTGATATGTGTAAATGATCATTGTTTGTAACTAAGACAATCAGCCCTCGTCAATCAACTCGTGGGACACGACACAACTCGTGTGGCTGGTGAAGCCACAGAGAGTTAAGGAAGCACCTAAAAAAAAATGTATCAACACAGTATGGTGCACTAATCTGAAGCCATATGAGCAGCACAGCCTATTGGCAGACGCTAATCATGCCTGTTATTACAATGGCCTCTATTTAAAAGTATTGTTAATGAACTTGACACCATTNACCTAAAAAAAAATGTATCAACACAGTATGGTGCACTAATCTGAAGCCATATGAGCAGCACAGCCTATTGGCAGACGCTAATCATGCCTGTTATTACAATGGCCTCTATTTAAAAGTATTGTTAATGAACTTGACACCATTTTCACTGCTCATGAGTAACTCAGGCACAGTATGAGCTGCTCTACACTTTCTAAATAGCCAAACCTTGAATGGAAATACGAATAGCACATGTACAGTGTTTTTTCTCGTTGTAATGTTTTTTCTTTTTTCTTTGTTTAATTATATGCCTTTCAAAAGACAAGTAATCCAAAGCGGAAAGTAATCTGATTATGTTACTTTAGTATACTAATCCTTTGGATTAGGTTACAACTGTATTTTTTAACAAGTAATCTGAAACCTGTAATGAAATGCATTTTTAAAGTAACCCTCCCAACTCTGTTAATCATAAAACCATCTTTGTTTTTACAGGTTAATTTTGTACACATCAGTTTTATATCAGTTTTATATATCAGTTTTATTTTACACTCATCATCAAAAAATAGTTGCGCCAAGTATCGGATTGCAGTGCTATTCGGATGAAAGATAAAGGTTACCAGAAACATTAAATGAACAATTTAGACTGATATGGGCAATATTTGAACTACACATACAGAAGTAGTGTCTCTCTGTATTGCGTCTCGGCATGGAGTTGTAGAGGTTCCTAAAGGTGTCCTGTGATAATCCATCCCATGAACCTTAAATATTCTCACACATTTCCTGTAGATTTTGTGGTAGCGGTGACAACAGATGCTCCTCTTGGCGCTGACCACGGTGCCTCCACACACAGAGTCATTGGTCATCTACAACAAAACAAGTGGGACTTATCACTGAAGATGACCTGTTGCCATTTTGAGTCACTACATGACAATCTGGCACAACGCCACTGCAGTCTTTGGTGATGTAGGCGTGGTGTTAAGGGCAGGGCAGTCGTGTTGTCGGATTGCGTGCCAGTAGTCCGGCATTATGCAGTCGTCTGTCAATGGTGCTGGCACTAACAGGAAGACTCACGGAGGGCATCACTGCTTGCTAAATGTGCACAATCGTAGCTGTTGGGTCAGTCAGGTACAGCAATGAGGCCTTGCTAACGTCAGGTGTTTCGCTGAAGGAATTCAACAAAACTATGAGATGGCTGGAGGCATCAAAAAGTCGTAAACCATCTTAACTATTGTTTTAATACAATAATTTCTTTTTTGTAGTAGTAGTAGTAATAGTAGTAGTAGTAGTAGTGGCAGCAGGAGTAGTAGTAGTAGTAGTAGTAGTGGCAGTAGTAGTGGCAGCAAGAGTAGTAGTAGTAGTAGAGGCAGTAGTAGTGGCAGCAGTAGTAGTAGTAGTAGTAGTGGTGGTGGTGGTGGTGGTGGTGGTGGTAGTAGTAGTGGCAGTAGTAGTAGTGGCTGCAGTAGTAGTAGTGGCAGCAGAAGTAGGAGTAGCAGTTGTAGTGGCAGTAGTAGCAGCAGGAGTAGGAGGAGTAGTAGTGGCAGCAGTGGTAGTAGGAGTAGTAGTAGTAGCGGTAGCAGGATTAGGAGTAGTAGTGGTGGTAGCAGGAGTAGGAGGGGTAGCAGGAGTAGGAGGAGTAGTAGTGGTGGTAGTAGGAGTAGTAGTAGTAGTGGTAGCAGGAATAGGAGTAGTAGTAGTAGTGGTAGTAGGAGTAGGAGTAGTAGTAGTAGTGGTGGTAGTAGGAGTAGTAGTAGTGGTGGTAGTAGGAGTAGTAGTAGTGGTGGTAGTAGGAGTAGTAGTGGTGGTAGTAGGAGTAGTAGTAGTAGTAGTAGTAGCAGCAGGAGTAGGAGGAGTAGTAGTAGTGGTGGTGGAGGTAGTAGTAGTGGTGGGAGTAGGAGTAGTAGTAGTAGTAGTGGTGGTGGTAGTAGGAGTAGTAGTGGTGGTGGTGGTGGTAGGAATAGTAGTGGTGGTGGTGGTAGTAGTAGTGGTGGTGGTGGTGATGGTAGTAGTGGTGGTGGTGGTAGTAGGAGTAGTAGTGGTGGTAGTAGGTGTAGTAGTAGTGGTGGTGGTGGTGGTAGTAGGAGTAGTAGTGGTGGTAGTAGGAGTAGTAGTGGTGGTAGTAGGAGTAGTGGTGGTGGTAGTAGGAGTAGTAGTGGTGGTAGTAGGAGTAGTGGTGGTGGTGGTAGTAGTAGTAGTAGTAGTGGTGGTAGTAGTAGTGGTGGTGGTTGTAGGAGTAGGAGTAGTGGTGGTAGCAGGAGTAGTAGTAGTAGTGGTGGTAGGAGGAGTAGTAGTGGTGGTAGTAGGAGGAGTAGTAGTGGTGGTGGTAGTAGGAGTAGTAGTGGTGGTGGTGGTAGTAGGAGTAGTAGTAGTGGTGGTGGTAGGAGTAGTAGTGGTGGTGGTGGTGGTAGTAGGAGGAGGAGTAGTGGTGGTGGTGGTAGTAGGAGTAGTGGTGGTGGTGGTAGTAGGAGGAGTAGTGGTGGTGGTAGTAGTGGTGGTGGTGGTAGTGGTAGTAGTGGTGGTGGTGGTGGTGGTGGTAGTAGTAGGAGGAGTAGTGGTGGTGGTAGTAGTAGGAGGAGTAGTGGTGGTGGTGGTAGTAGGAGGAGGAGGAGTAGTAGTAGTGGTGGTGGTGGTGGTAGTAGTAGGAGGAGTAGTTGTGGTGGTGGTGGTGGTAGTAGGAGTAGTGGTGGTGGTAGTAGGAGTAGTGGTGGTAGTAGTAGTAGTGGTGGTGGTGGTGGTGGTAGTAGGAGTAGTGGTGGTAGTAGTAGTGGTGGTAGTGGTAGTAGGAGTAGTGGTGGTGGTGGTAGTGGTAGTAGTGGTGGTGGTAGTAGGAGTAGTGGTGGTGGTAGTAGTAGGAGGAGTAGTTGTGGTGGTGGTGGTAGTGGTAGTAGTGGTGGTGGTAGTAGGAGGAGTAGTTGTGGTGGTGGTGGTAGTGGTAGTAGTGGTGGTAGTAATAGTTTAGTTTAGTTTAAAGGTTATTGTAGTATAATAGTGTCTTTGCAAACAGCAACACACTTACTCATGAGATAAACGGTTTCAACCAGTTTGCTTAACTGCCAGAGACCTTTGCACAGTACTGTATATGTGTGTATATAAATATTTATTCACACTGAGAGACATTTTGTACTTTCTCAGTACTGATTTCCAAATGGTTTGGAAGCCTGGCGGAATTTTATGATTTGGTTCCATCAAACATGACGCAAGACTGAGTTGATTTTTATCTTCACTCTTCAGACACATTTTATTGATGTATACAAATCATGCAAGAACATGAAGCGGTCCTCCCACAGACACATCACTGAAGTGATCCATGCCAGTGGGAAATTTCCCCTCACCACCATCACTGCTGGTTGCGCTGTTATTGTGTGCTATTGTGAATTGGACATGACATTGCTGAAGTCAGAGGTTGTAAATCTAAATTGTGAATCTTTGAACAGTTTCCACAGTTTTAGAGAGAGTTTGAAGATGCATGTTCTGCAGCTTTTGAAGAAAAATCTCAGGTTATGAGACTGCTAAAGGTGTGAGACGTTGTTCTGTTCTGTCTCTTAATTAACCAGTGTCAAAGTTAGCACATTTGTAATGTGTAGTGCAACAAATTATTAACGTTGCTAACGTTTTCAAGGCCATTTCCTTTGTTTCTTTGTTTCATACCATCCATAGTTTCACCTATGACTCTGTGACTGTAACTCTCCTCTTCAAATACAGCTTTTGAACAGCCATGTCCATTGAGGGTTGTTATTTTCAGTTACTTACAATGCTGTGAATTTGTTTATCACCAAAGTGCATCAAGTCTGATGAGAGTGAGAGACTCCAATTGCAGAGGAGTTAGAATCGTTGCCCGTGTATGCTTATTGGTTGGTTTCGTATTGCCAGACTCTCTAGGGAAAGTCTGGTACGTTTTACCACCGCCTTCTACTGCAGGAAAAGGAATTTTGACTCACACGTAAAAGTCTATTCACAATCCTGCTATTTGTCATGAAGTATAGATGAAGACAATCTAGCAAACTGATTCACAACATGAACAGTCCCTTGGGAAGCATGGAAATGTACACTGAAGAATACTTCAATATCTGTGGCGGGGCACCTGTGGCTGAGACTCAAGTTAATGTGAACCATGCGTTTACATGACAAGCGATGTGAATATTGAATCACTGACAGTCATAAATAGCTCACCGGACAAAAAATTAGTCACCCGTGCGTGTAATACCTCCACAAGCACAAGTAACTTTGGCTATTTGATTTGGCACGTACTGGACAAGTTTCTGACTGTAGGCCATATGAATGTTCAGCCACTCTTGCATCAAAGAATTGAGCAGTTGGGTCAGATTTGGTAGATGCCTTCCCTGGTACAATTCTGAGGAGAGTTTCCTGTAGACTGGGATTTTAGCCACTGCTGGTAGACCCGTATGACCGTATGCTTCCATACACCTGCAGATTCAGCTGCTTCCTTCACACTATGGTCTTTGGCACGCCCAAATACAATCACTCCTTTTAGCCAATCATTAACATCTGCTTTGTGACCCATTTACCACATATCCAATGAGACATTCACTGCAGTGTAGTACTTCTTCTCAATCTACGGATCCTGTCACTCACACCCTGCAGGTATTTATAACCCCATCGTCCTTGTGCAGTGGCCTCTGCAGGAACCTTAAACACGCAAGGTGACTGATTTTTTTTTTTTTTTTTGTCCACTGAGCTTACATTGTGATAAAGTTTATTTTGTTTACTCATAAACCTATATTTCTGTAAATAATAATTAATAGCTTCTGTTCCACTTCTAGTCTTCCTCTTGTCTAGTGTGAAAAATGGTAAAAATGGTTTTATGAAAATGCTATGTTTCCTTTGTGTTCTCTAGATTCCTACATATTGGAAAAAGAACATTGCTGCTTAAATTGAGTGTGAATAATGAATAACTTGAATCTCCAGCCAATCACATACACAGAAAAAAATACAAAAAGATTATACACTGAGCCAACCTTCTCCATCAGATGCCAAGATTCTAACATTTCGTTGGCCTTATGCCTGTCAGGAATAAGAACAGAAGCCAAGCAAACCGGTTTGAATGGCAGCAAGAGTTGTGTAAATGGAGGAGGATGTTCTAGAACAATGTGAGTGGGTTAGTATTGTAATAGAGTATGAATTTATGATCATGTTCTAGAACTGTGTAAATGAGGGAGAGTATGGAACAGTTTGGACGGAACGTTCTGGAACCCCCAACTGTGTAAATAGGGAAGAAACATATTGTAGAACAGTATCTGCCTTTCATTGCACAGTGTCCCTAAGCAGTAACATTGTATTAAGTATGGAGTATTGGTTAAATGAACTGCAGCTGGTATATACCTTCATTCGGAACATCATAATCAAACACGCAAACATGCAGTTTTGCAAGTGAAAGTCTTTTTCTAATTGAGAGTTTCATCCTCACAGGAGCTGTCAGTGATGAAACAAATACTGGTCAGCATGCGTTCACGGCAGCATGGAGAGCCTCTTTCCATACCGGAGCCAGAGATCGTCCGTACCGGGACAGCTGTACACTTGCCCAGAGGGTCCAACAAAACCACAAATGAGGAGGAGTACCAACCCAGACCCAAACCCACTGTGTTTGTAAGTACAGATTATGTAAAACTACAGATGTGCATCGTTATATTAATTTAGGAATTATTAGGAATCATCAACATTCATACTTTTTTACAAGTCTGTTTGTAAAAAAAAAATGATGTTTTCGGAATAGACTAGACAATGCCGTTTCCTGTTTGGGGACCACAAAACAAGGCTTATCACTTCAATGTATACACAGTTCCTCACAGGGTTACTGTAATCTACAGTCTGCTGTAATCTACGTTTTTGTTGACTTCCTAATTGGAAAACAAAGGCAAATGAAGTATTTCTGTCTTGTTGGGCACCATTTGTTAAGTTGAATTTTTTACCAGCCTGATTCTGTTCTATCTGGTGTAAATTGTAAGCTGTTTTGTTGCCTGTGTGTTTGTACCCCTTTATTTTAATCTTATTGTGCTTTAAAGTATTGATTTGAGCTATCTGGGGTCATTTTGGGAAATTACATAGCTACGTATGTATGTATGTATGTAAAGCAATATTGTGTTTGAATTTGCCAATTAGGTTCCTTATAAGTTGAATTAGAGAACCTTCTCTGGTAATCTCTCTGGTAATAATAATTTAGCTTTTCTTTACTCATATTAGTTGTAAATACACTTTGTGTCCAGAGGTTTCCAGATTAGTGAGTTCAGTGACTTTGTCGTGTACCTATTATGCACACATTGAGTAGAATCTCAGTGGAACAGGAATGCAGATTAAATGGGAAGCTCCGGAGCAGCCACACATGAGCCTGAGGTCACCGTGGCCAATTGAAAGCATCCGCTACAACAGTGGTTTCCAACCTCAGTTTGCCACACCTGCTTCAGCTAGTTAACCTCTTTCCAAGTCCCTGATTGGCTAGATCAGATGTATTAGAGTTAAGTAAGGGGTGGGGCAGCTTGTTTAATACAGATTGTCGCTCAGATTTTAGGGCCAGGGCTTGAGACCACTAGAGGGAAATAAAGACCTCCTCCAGCATTGGGCTGTGAAGCAGTGGACCTGGGTTCTTTGCAGTGATGGAGCTTCATCCAGTACCTTAGGGATAAATTGGAGTGATCTGGAAGTAATCATCCAACATGAGTATCTGACCTCACAAATGCTCTTGTGACTGAAAGCAATCAAATCTTGTTCCAGCATCTAGTGTACAGAATTCCCAGAAGACTAGAGGCAACAAAAGAGACCCACTTCCTACTTATACCTTTGATTTGAGGAAACACTTTGGATGAGCTGATGTTTTGTAGTTTTTATACTTTTTAAAATGTTCTACTTAAAATATGAAGATATTTTTGTCGTTGGGATATTCAAATGATGCCAGTTTTAAATGGTGGACATTTGAATAATACTGGCTAAAATGCCCGTTCCGACCAGATGCCAGCAACAAGTCAACGTGTCATGTTTGGAGGCTTGCCACCGCAGTCCCACTTATTGTAACAGATTCTGAAACCTAACATTCAACAATGCCAATGAGGCAGAAAAAATGGAACCACTTTTAGAAAGCTACCGTTATTTAGTTTGTTGAGACCTTTTTGGCGTGCGAAGAAATGCTTCTGATGCAGCACTAATGGTGGATCTTGCCAATAATTTTGTGGTCACGTTACAGCGTAGTAGCACATCCGTACATGCATGAAAAAGAAAGAAGTACGAGGTGCTTATAAATACATGTCAGTTCTCATATGCTTCTAGTAAAGCTGTAATGGGCTCCATGTTTGCCTATGGCAGAAACCAGCCTGGAGTTTATGTATCTTATGAAACCTTTATGCATAGTACAAAGGAACAGCCTAAAACAGTTGTGTCTTCTCTTTCCACAGACCAATAAAGAAGTGCCTGAATGGTACAGGAAGCTTAAAGTCAAGCCCAAGTGAAGAACGGAGCCTCGCTTTTACCCCCATGAAGAGAGCAAAGCGCAGGTTTCATTTATGAAGGGTTTGACTTACTTCATGACTGTATAGTGTTTTTGTACTTTCAGTTTTGTACATTATTATTGTTTACATGAAATATCAAATTTGTATTATTTTGTTTAAATTAAAACAGATGTGTTTGGTCCTTTGGCAAGTGTGATATGTTGTTGATCGTGACTCACAAGCTTGTAGCTGCTGGTTATATTAGTCCTCTTGTTTTTCCATGACTCTTCTTCTGGTGCTGAAACTTTTCAGTGCTGAAATATAAAGTTGCAAAGTTGCCAAAGTGCCATGTTAAAATGTTTTCCATTCGAGCTGATGAATAGATGACTCTTTGTGTCTCGCGCAAATCGTAACAGGAGTCCGTTCCCTCCTCTCTTGAGTTGTAAAGCTCCACACAGTGGCGATAAAAATAGACAGAGCCCTGCATACCATAAGATTCTATCAGGCTCGTCTTAATGCTGTACACAAACCGAACTAGAAGAGGAAGGTTTACATCAGCATCACGTTGCAGGGCCTGTTTGAACAGAGCTTTAGCTGGTTTATCTGTTTAGATCACCTCCCAACATGTATTGGTCTATATACATAATATTACTTTGGGTTTGTAGCTGTACTTTGCTTTATTGCTACAAGGTTCTACTTTAGACTCTAAAACTGGCCAAGTAAATAAACAAACAAACAAATAAATAAATAAACAAACAAACAAACAAAAAACTTTGTACACACATCTCTTTTTCACATATACTACTGCTAAAAGTTTTCATATATATGTGTGTATTATTATTTAGTTATTTATTTATTTATTACCTTTTTTAATATTAATATGTCATCTGAAGTAACAGTTTATACAATCCAGATTTCAGTACTCTGTTCACTGGTACATCGGATGATAAGAAGTACTTTCCTGTGTCATATTCAACATTTCAAGGATTTTGGCAGTAATTTGGGGGGAAATAATATTAATATTATGTATTTATTTATGCATATTTGCATATACGTATTATATATGTATTTATTTTTTTTATCTGCCTTGAAATGTGATCATCACTTTTGAATGGGATTTCATGACTGTCCCTCAGGAGACATCTAAATATGATTTATCTTATTTTATTAATAATTTGATTTATTAATTTATTAAAGAATCAATTTATGAAAAAAATCAATGCATTAAATAATTATATCAGGTATTTATATTTATGTATTTATATTTGTTCTTGGCAGTTTCATATTAATTATATGAAATTGTGTGAGCATATTTAAATAATTCAGTTTCATTTACCACAAATATTTATTATATTATTAAAAGGCTTCAAATCATGTACATTTCAGAATACATCACTGAGGATATCACATGTAAGATAAGGAAAATAAGGGGGGGGGACAAGCTTCCAAAACTGGAGCTGAAACAATGATTAAAAGTTACAGAGAAAATGGCACTTCACAGCCGTGCAAGATCAGTTAGGCCACCAAACAGTCACCATGAGACAAACAGCCGTTAAAGCTTTCCTCTTTGAGAGAGAGGAGGATATCAAGCTCCACTTTTACTTCATATCTGAATCCAAGTTCTGCAGTTCAGTCCATCCTTCCACTGTGAGAAGACACCTCAGTGCTGCAAGGATGTGTAGCTGTTCAAGAATCTCCTCGCTGAGAAAAGGAGACGGACACATCGAACAAAGAAGCTGCTGGTGTTCCCAGAGCAATGGACTGACCATCCCAGAGTCCAGAGCTCAACATCCCTGTGTTTGAGAATACCTGGAAGGTGAGAAGCAGAAGATTGAACTTGGAAGGTGTGTGCAGATTTCTGAAATTGAGTCTGGAAACTGTAATGAAGAGTAAACGCACTAAATACAACATTTAAAGTTATTACACTCATTCAGCTGCTAACTGAACAAGATCTAAACAGGTCAGTGCCGTTTATTTCTCAGTTTGCTTTTTGGCTCAACTTAAAACAGTTCATATTACTTGAAATGCACTTTCATTTTGTCTGTTGTACATTCAAATACTTGAGACGACACAGTTACTGCATGTACTGTCAACATATTTTCGGTTTGTAAGTCCTTGTTGGTTCACTGTTTTAATATACTGTATATGCCCACTACACAATATATTAGGCCCGTCTTCTTTTTTCTACACTCTTTGTATCAGCTCCACTTACCATATAGGAGAACTTTGTAGTTCTACAGTTACAGACTGTAGTCCCTGATTCCCTGTATACTTTGTTACTCTGTTCTTCAAATCATCAGGACCCCCACAGGACCACTACAGAGCAGGTATTATGTGGGTGGTGGGTCATTCTCAGCACTGCAGTGACACTGATGTGGTGGTGGTGTGTTAGTGTGTGTTGTGCTGGTGTGAGTGGATCAGACACAGCAGTGCTGCTGGAGTGTTTAAACACTGTGTCCACTCACTGTCCACTCTATTAGACACTCCTACCTTGCTGGTCCACCTTGTAGATGTACAGTCAGAGGGATGTGCGTGTGTGTGTGTGTGTATATATATATATATATGTGTATATATATATATATATATATATATACACATATATATATATA
>CM067495.1:7518020-7544308 GCA_034552555.1 Semaprochilodus insignis
TGCACTGTATCACCTCTTCTCAATCTATGAATCCCGTCACTCACACCCCACAGGTATTTATAGCCCCATCATCCTTGTGCAGGAGCTTGAAGTTACTACCACCTTAAAAACACACAAGGTGACTGATTTTTTGTATATATATATAATGCTGCTCTATACATATACATATACACACACACACACACACACATATATATATATATATGTATATGTGGATATGGGTTGGTTTATTAGATCTTTGTTAAGCATTAATATACAGTATTGTCACCTAAACGCGTACTTGTGTGCTCATTGATGAGACCAACTCTTCGGCAGGTGCTCCTTCAGCCCTGGTTCGAGTCTGTGAGGTTTGGCTTGATTACAGTAAGCTCTGTAAAGGCGGAGCCGTTTCACTCTCCCCGCCCCAGACGCTCACTCACTCGCACATACACACTGCTACATATACATACAAACACGCGCGCGCACACGCTCTCGCACTCACTTGCTCTCGCTCTCCCAGTCACGCGCGAGCTCCTGGTCCTCCGATGCGATCCGTGTAGCTCAGTGAGGAGGGGAACAAAAAGGTCGCGTGGACGCGTTTCATGGCAGCAGCGCTGATAACCGCCACGAGCTCCGCGCTCGCGCCGCCGGGACACGACGAGTTCGCCGCGGAGGATCCCTGCGCCCTGTTTCACTTCGACTGCAAGAGCCCCCAGCCGGACAGGGTGTTGGCCAACGATTATGCGCAGGTACGCGCCGCTCGCTCACGAAGCCTTACGTTCTGCCTGGGTTGCTGGTGAATAGCTTTAGCAGTGAAGTAGAAAGCAGGGAGGTGATGGTGGGAGGGGTGGTGGGGTGCTTCCCGGATGGCTTTATGCCTCGTGCCTTGTCTCAGATCCGGCTGCATTGTCCACCTTGTGTCCGCGTCCCCCGTACAGTATCGCGCGCACTAGCTAACGGGCCTGTACAGACCAGGGCGGCTGTTGTGGGTAGGTAGGTAGGTATCGAATCAAGGCGCGGTTTTTCGGATGCTGGCGTCTCTTGCGCCCTGCTCGCAGTTGCTCCCTTTGGCTGCCCCAACGTCAACAACTGCCCTCCCGCTGCCACCATCCGTGCGCGCCCCCCCGCCCACGCACGTTACTCGCGCGCTGAACTGAAACTTCCCAGCAACGCCGACCCCCTTAATCAGAAAACTTGTGAAAGAGATATGCTGCGTGTCCGGAGAACAGCTGGACGATCTAAATTCAGAAATAGCTGTGTGGTGAGCAGCCGCGCAAAGAGCACTTCAGGAGGGCTGACATTCCGAGTGTCCCCCTCCCCACCCCTCTCTATTTCTCGAGCTGTGTAGTAGTCTGACAGCCCAGGGACTACCAGCCAGCCCAGGGCCCTATTTATTTATTTGTTTGTTTGTATGAATAATCAGTGTTTCTCCTCTGAACACACCTGAGCTCAGGTAGGCATGTTTGCAGTAGACTTGGGGGTAGACTGTAGATTTCCCCGAGGATCAGGGTAACCAGAAACCCCCTGGCCAGTGGATGCTGGGCATAAGCAGTGTGGCTTTGACAGGTCATTGTCAGCGGTTTAATGATAATTGGGTGGCGTTTATTTGCCGGAGCTGAGCAGTAACCTCCACACTTTCCGCTTGTCAGCGAAAGCTTGTTTTGGGGCCCGAGGAATGAGCTCTGTTTTACAGTCCAGGGGGGAATGTAGCAGAGAGCTACTGAAGGCTACTTGATAAATGTTTTGCTGCTGACTGTGCTGCATAACGTAACAGTGGCCCACCAGCTTCATCCGTGCCACTGACATAGTTTAGGCATGATGGTAGACCACACGCCATGTATGAGGGCTTTGTTGACGCACAGGTTTTAGGGTACATTTTAGTGCAGTATGTTATCTTAGGTGCTAATGTAATGCCTGATTATGCCTGAAGGCTGTGTTTAAATGTTTATCTCTTAATGGTATTGTAATGTATATCATAGGTCACCTGCTGTCTAAATCGGGGTTGTAAATCTTCTCTTAATTATACCCTGAAACAGGTTCAGTGATAAGGAAAGAACTGTGTTGGTACTTTCATGTTTTTCCCCTGATCAAATCCCAGTCAGGACAGCCTCCTTTTCAGTGAATGAATTGCAGCTACACTACGTACACTTCTGTGCTACCCTAGAATTCCCTGGAGTTACCTAGCTCTTGAGCAATATGGGTGTAAGGGGCTTCTGCGTTTACAAATGTACTCTAGGAAGGCTTTCTAAATGTGTACTTGTACTCTGCATGCTTGCGTTAAGTCCACGTCGCATTAAGTCCTTTGAAATCCCTCCGTCTTTGCTGAATGTGAGCATTCCACCTGCCACAAAATTGTCATTCTACGCTAAGCTCGTCATGTGCGTGTCTGAGAGACTTTGAAAGGAGCTTAAAACCCTCTGTTGTCTCCCCTCAGGCGAAGCTGGAGATGGACAAATACCTGACGCCCCAGCCCCAGGCCTCCCTGCTGGCCAAGAAGGATCACAGCTTGTCTGCGGTGGACCAGCTATTTGGGGAAGACCAGGGCTCCCCTTATAGCATCAACATGAACGTCTACCTGCCTGACATTGCCTACCTACGCACCGGCATCTGCCGCCCAGCCCGGCCCTCCGTCCCCAGCCAGGTCAAAAGCAAGCCGGTGACCTCCTCACCTTTCTCTTCCCCCCTGGACTGTTCCATTAGCACACCCGTCCCGGCTCTGACAACTCTGCCAGAGTTCACCAGCATTTTCAATTCGGCCTCCGGGCCCGGTGTAGGCATGGAGGCCTGCGACGCTTCCGGCAGCATCTTTGTCAAGCAGGAGATGCCGTCTTTCGAGCTTCCCCAGGACGGCCATCTCTTCCACCTTCTGAGCTCGGAGCTGGACGACCCCATCCAAGGTGTTTCGGACTCTCACGCCCATGTCATGGCCTCACAGGTGTCCGCCTACCATGACCTGCACTTAGCAGCCCCACAGACTGTGGCCAAGCCTTATTGCGGCATGCAGGCTACTGGGTACCCTCTGGGCCCAGGTCACTTCGCTCAGGGCCAGACACAGGTCAAAGCGTCCTATCTTCCGCCCTCCCCGCCAACCTCCGAACCTGGCAGCCCGGACCGGCAGAAAGAGCTGCTTCACAACCTGACACCCCCGCCGTCTTACGCTGCCACCATTGCTTCCAAAATGGCAGCCCACACACCTAGTCACCAAATGCCCACATCCACACGCACACCTGCCAACCCTGGAGCTGGAGGCATGCCAATCCGCTACAACCGCAGGACAAACCCTGACCTGGAGAAGAGGCGGATACACCACTGCGATTTTCCAGGTACAGAACTTTACCGGTAGCACTGCGTCCTGGGTTAGCTGGGTGGTTTACTATAATGAAGCACCAGCCGACGTAATCTCTGACCCTATTTGAGGTAATATAGTTTCAGTAATCTGTTGCAAAGCGTGTCCTGTGAATCTGCAACTCGGACGGATAATAATTCAGGGTTGAATGACCTCCTGTCCCTAATAGACGTGCTCCGTGTTGTTATTGTTATTATTCAGTGATGTGCACATCCAGGCTGTGACGTTTCAATCCAGGCTGTCTGCGCTCTTTCGGGAACAGATTGCACAAATATGTTGTAAATTGGCCTGTCAGATCCCCTGCAAACGACATTACAGGACCTCCTGTAGTGAAACAAAGCTTGAGTGCTGCTTACATTAACTACTACGTGAGCCCAGCTGGGTTCAAGTTCTTGAGGCCTCAAACACATAAGCAATAAACAAGAATAGAAAAGCCTTTTTCCACAGCACTTCCTTCACTCAGTCTTAAGTGTTTTGTTTAGGAGCTGTTTCAAGTCGAAGTCCACATAATAAATCACAGTCATTCTCCTACCACTCTCCTCCGCTTCCTTACCAAGACCAATCCGCTGTTGAATAATTCAGAGCCGGCCAAAGCCTTTTAACCAGGCCTCCGAATTAATGTGAGGGAGTTGACGTCAGCCCCTGATTGTTATTGAATCCTGTTGCATCGAATTGACCGAGCAAATCGTAAAACAGGCAAGCCTCACAACGCCATTAATAGTGCATTTACGCTAAGCAGCTCCACGTCTGAAACGCTGCGCTCCGCCATTTAGAACCCATCACTGCTGTACCGAGCGGAGGGGGCTTTACAGCTAACGAGATGAGATTGGTTTTAGCCGCTCAAATGGAATGGAAACATTACTGAAACCGAGGAACATGTTGCCACTTAGTTTGTGAATCCACTTTTGAGTTCTTTGTTACTGGTATTGTGGTTGTCGTTTGGACTGCAGCTTACCGGCCTGCCTGTTATCTTCCTCTTATATTGTTTAAATCAGTGATAAAAGTGATAAACGAGTCCCTTCCTTTCAATTAACCCAGGCCTTCTGTTTATGTTTCAGGTTGCAAGAAGGTTTACACCAAGTCATCGCATCTGAAAGCTCATCTGAGGACGCACACTGGTAAGAACTCCCCCGATTACAGCCAGTTTTATTTGGGCCTGTCGCAGCAGCGGCCGCTCTTTATTTTGGGTCTTTCGGGTCATGTTGCTGGGCAGGAAGGAGCGCTTGGCATGCCCTCGCATTCATTCTCGCGGGGCTGCCTGTGAGCTATCCTGTAGCACCGACTCAATATAAGATTCAGCTTTTATCTCTTCTTCAATGCTCCACGCTTTATTTGCGGCACAGGTTAGCCAAATAACTCCTCGACCTCCCCCCCACCCATGACTTCTTTGTCGGCTGTTAAAGACCCACGTCTCTGAACATCTGGTGTTGCAACCGCTGTTGTAAAATCTTTGGGAGGCGTTGGGAGTGAAATCGACACAGCGTGGCCTTGAGCGTATGCAGGAAAAACAAATACGGCAATCGCCACTTGTTGGGCTGCTCAGAATTGAGATTTTTCTAGGTATGGATGTTTTTAAGTCACCAAACAAGTCATAAACTTCAATTGCCTCGGCTCTCAAGTACTACTATGATAAGATAAGGTTTCCCGCTCCTTGCATGGGGCCATGCGGTTAGGTCTGTATCCGCTGCCGGGAGTGGGTAGAAGCTACTTAAAGGCAAACGCTCATCTGAAATGACAGCACAGAACCACATCACACATCTTTCACTGTCGCTAGCCGCTCCATGTTCCTCCTTTTTACTTCTCCAAAGTCTTTGTTTTGTCATTAATGCTGTCATGGCAGCGACATTCAGGTCTGACAGGAATGAAATTATCCCTTTAATTCCCAACCATTTGGGAGACCACATATCCACCCCACCAGAGTCTATTATCCGGGCTATGCCAACCGGTATAACAGGGAGAACGGCTTTCCTCCCTTTCTCTCTCTGCGGGTCTTCTTTCTTGCCTGAAAGAGCTTTTACAATGGCTCGATAATCACCTCAGATACACTACAATCCTACCTGTCTCAGGAGAGAAGAGAAGCCCCCCCTCCAACCTCCCCCCGGCGTGCCATGTGCAGAGATGGGCTAGCCAAAACAAGTCATTACAGGACTCCTCGTTTGGGGCTCCCCTCACCTGTGCCCGAGCTCCAGGCTTAGACTCTACTTACTGGCTTATAGCTTCTCAGTCATAGTCAATCCCTTCTACATCAGATCATACTGGATTGTAGGCCTGCTTAGCTGTTTGAACTAAAACAGAGCTGAACGTGAACGTGAGCAACATGGCATCCTACCAACTAGCAGCGCCGCTGAATCACCGCTATTAAAAACAGGCCGGTTTTTAGCTCAGATTAAGCTGCCCACATAATAAACACGTCCTTTCTTCATTTCTCACATTGCACCGTCTGCCAGCATGTTTTACCTGCACGTGTAATGCTGGTGCACTGTGGGTATTGCCAAACAGGCTCCCTTCCAGAGAGAAGACTCTTTTGTCTGGTTTCACTGAACAGGCTTTAAAACATTTGAAACCGACGCTTGGGAAAGACAAACACGGTCCACCATCGCAGTGTTTTCCTATGACAGGCTGCTCATTTGATCTTGACAGCCGGCATTAGCACGCCGTGTAGCTTTGTTTTGAATACCATTACCTTGGAGAAATGGTATTTTTTCTTATTATTATCCGTCATCTTTTCATTTTGCGCGTATGTGTAATGTGTTCTATTCACAAAGCCAGACACATGCATTTGCTGTGGTTACTAGAGGAACATAAACATAAGGGAAACCAGCCTTATTATAGTTTCAACATCCTTTTCTATCCCTCTTTACACTGGAGTGGCTGGAGGTAGCAGGATACCTCAGTTATCTAGTTAAAGGAGCAATATGTAAGATTTTTTCTTTCAAGCCCTCCAAAACGTAAGTACCAGAATGTGAAGAACATGACATGAAGACACTGCAGAGGTATCCACTGAAGTAAGCATACTAACCAGTCTCGTAATACCACTTTGTACCTCAAGAGGCGATAGTGATTCACTGTAGCATCCAATTAGCCGAATCCAATCAGTGCAACATAAGAGGATGAAGAAGTAGCGCTGCTGCCCTGATGGCGTATTCTAACCTCTTGTCAATCATGTTGAAGGTGCTGCTCCCAGTAAAATCATTTAAGGACAGATAATAAAAGGAGGAGTAAACACAATGATGGCAGAAGCTTTTGGCAAGTGAAATTATAACCTCCACCGCCACCCGCTCTTGGCAATAATCCACACAACAGGCAGCAAACAAAGGAGTGATATAAATTTAAGCAAAACAGAAGTTAACATTAGTGCTGCTTTCCACCGCTGCAGATGCTCTTGGCAGGCAATGGGAAGAAGTTTGATGCTGAACGTTTGCAACGTTTCTTCGAGACTGGTAAAAGAGTGAAGAGGGAGAAGGAGGAACCATGCATTTTTCGAGTGATATGCTGCCCCCTATTGTTTGGAATATGGATATGTCAGGTCGAGTCATCTTACACATTGCTCCTTTAACCTTAAGATCTTAAGCTAAAAGTAAAGCCTGTCCCGTAGGGGAGGGTTCAGAAGTGGTCTTCCTATACAGGCCTCAGTTTTGAGTTAAAGAATTCATCTTTTATCTTCTAATAAGCTTTGTGTGAGTATGTACCAAAACAGTCATAATTCATTTTCACATGACAGTTTTCCAGCAACTCTTTATCCCTTAGGGTTAAACAGCTGTTTTTCTTTCTCTGCCTTTAAAACTGATGTATCCCTGCTGTCGGAACAAAACCTTGTATCTTGTATCTACTTTGTTTTGTTTTTCTTATTTCACTTTCTTACTGAATTTGAATTCCAGCTGCTTTTTTTATTGCTATATAAGCTGTCTATATAAGTTTTATGATTGACCACAATCAACAATTGCTCTGAAAGAAATAATTTTCCATTAACTTCCAAAGTTAAAAACATTTTTCCCCCACCTTCTTTTGTGAAGGTACGGTTTTGGAGATGTCAGGTTTTCATGACATGTTCTGATTGGCTACCCTGTATTGTGCCTCATTCAAGAGCAGTGTAAGCTAAAATATACCTTAGAACTTCACTGTGAATGGGCGGAGCCTATAAGGTGGATATATGAAAATGTGTTATTGCTTCACAGAAACAACAAACACAGTGTGGACTGTATTGCAACCCAATTTTTATATACAAAATATATATGTATACGTATATGATAATTTTACTGATATATACTAGGGGCCAGATTCTTACAGCCAAATTAGCAGGCGACCGATTTTATCACCAATATTAATAGATTTGTGCTCCACTATGAGGCAAATAAGTGCTACTAGCACTGGAATTGCTCTGTAATGATTATATTATATTATCATAAGTCAAAATACAAAAAAAAAAAACTAAAAATATAAAAAATATCAGCTTTTTTTTGAACATGAATAACATGAGGTGACAGGTGACAGAGGCATTTACCTGCTCCTGTTATTTACTTCATAAATTTGCAACCCAGATCTACCAAAATCAGAAATCAGCGGATTGCATGATTTACAAATCTTATGATTTCTATCTTGGTAGCCTTTTCAGGGTTACTTCAGAATCCTGCTTTGTTGGGAGGTGGGGCTCATGTTTCTCGCAGACAGTGAGTGAGTTTGTTGTCTGTGTTTGTTTCTTGTAGGCGAGAAGCCGTACAGGTGCACGTGGGAGGGCTGCGACTGGCGCTTCGCACGATCTGATGAGCTCACACGCCACTTCCGGAAACACACGGGTGCCAAGCCTTTCCAGTGTGCCGTGTGTAGCCGCAGCTTCTCACGCTCGGACCACCTCGCCCTGCACATGAAGAGACATCAGAACTAAACAAGTTTCTGTATGATGATACTGTACACACACTGACAATCATAAAATGTACTTATACACAGACCCGCACACACACACTCTGTACAGATACACACACACACACACACACACACAATGCACTTGAAGAGACATTAGAACAAAACACATTTTGTAGCCAACCTAGACGACCCTTCTTAAATACTTAGGGTGATTTTTTTTACCTTTCCCCTTTGACCTGTCCACACAGTTTGAACAAGCTAAACTTCATTAATCTCTCTTCATTAATCTCTCCCTGCTATGCAATCGCTCTTACGAAACACTCTTTTTTTAAGTTGCGTAAAAAGGTGCAGAGGGGTTCTGAAAGCCCACCACATAAATCAATATCTGACTCTTAGAGTAGCCTGTTCCTTTTTTACATTGTGATGACGAGACGGTCTACGGCCGTGACTACTGAAATGCCATTTTGGCAGGAGCTGCAGTGGCAAACATCATTCATTTACTCTTCTCATCAAATAACTACCAACTAATTTATCGTTATTAATTTATCCTATATTAACCCATTCGTGTCCAACAACTACATTTAATATGACATGGAGAAGTGGCACATAATTTGGCCGGATTGGTCTACATTGATGAAATTTTGTGTAGTTATACTTGTATACTTGAGTGCACAGATAACTTTGCCCAGTTACATGTAATTAAAGGGTCACTTTTGATTGCATGTAAATTCCTTCTCCTGTAAATTTACCTCTATAGACAAGCGTTTAGGGAAACAGTGACCTGTATATATATGACCTCTTTTCGGATTGGCTGCCCTGTATTGTGCCTTATAACACGAGCAGTCCAGGATTAAATGCTTCTTATAACTGAATGGGCGGGGCTAAACTACTGTAGGTTGGGTATATGTGTAAATGCATTGCGACATTGTCATTTTCACACCTTTATTTAGAATCTAATTGGGATTTTTGTTGTTTTAGTACAAACTAGAATCCCCATGTATGCCTGACATAGGAAGTCAAGGGCATCAGGTCGGATATATTTTTTGATATATGTATTAACGTCACACAAACTCAAAAAGAAGCTCCATCATTTTTAATTCTCAAATCAACATTATACTTCTGAAGATATGATGACAACAGTAGATCATTTACTTGGAACCTTGGAAGACAGGTCCTTTCTATTTTTGACTAACAATGAATTCTTCGTTTTTCTTAATGATCCTCAACTCGCCTCCGCTCCCTGAGTCCGTCTTGCTATTCGTTTAGCTCACTGCTAACAAAACAAGCTAAGCTTTGCCTTTCTTACTGTAAATGACTGCACAATCAAGCTATTACCATTTGAACCATCTAGAACTGGAATTGAACTAAAGACTTTGCTGTAGTCTTCGTTATCTGTTAAGCACTAAACTCCATAAACTGTAAACTATTTTATTTTGCACCTCAGTTAGACTGTAAACGGCTTTAAGCGTCACTGGATCGAGTACTGTTCAAACTGGACCTCCATTTGCGTGAGCCGCACTCTCTCTCCGACTGTGCGAGCTGACGTATTTATAGCTTTGGAAAATAGGGACGTTAATGTACTGCTACTGAACTGCAATTACGTCCTGAATTATTGAACGGCCGCATATAAAAGGAATGAGGGGGATATTAAAGGGATTCAGACAGCTGTATGATTTGTACAGACCTCTTTACATACACACACATAAAAACACACACACACACACACACACTCACGTACGCATGGCAGCCATTTGGTCATTGAAGCATTAGCTTGAATGTATAAGACTGCGCGAAAGCCATCGGAACACATTTCATCTTCAAGTGCCTTCTGGGTTTTTTTTCCTGTGCTACATACTAAAGAGAATTACATCTTTAGGAGGAAAAAAAAGAATAAAACGACAAAAAAAAACAACCCTACAATGTTTACTCTAGCGGCAGGTACTGATTCACTAGCTAGTATTGGTTCGCTATTATTGTAATTTGATTACCAATTACATTTATTCAGCTACCTTTAAGCATCTGGTGACACTCTACTGAAGGACACTTGCATTAATCTTTAATGACAGCTGACAAAAATCAACAGAAACATTTAGAAATAATACACATCAGCTTTTGTCAGTCTCCTGGTCATTACACCCCAGCAAGTGTTAGGGCAACTTGACGCTTGCTATTATAATAAGCTTTAGAGGTTTATGTTAGTTGAAGGGGTCTTGCAGCCTTATGAGTGTTGCTAAAGAGCTTTCAAAGGGAGCTGAATTACCATCTGGTTCTTCCTGTAAAATAAACTTATTTATTGCAAATGCTTCATGAAGTGAAATTTGACAAATGGGACTTTTTTGTGTAACTGAACTGCCTTAATGTAAATACCATTTATTGTAAATATTATTTCGATTGATTTATTTTTGTTGCTTTTCTTTGTCTTTTTTTTTTAATGAAACGGAGGGGCACCAACATATTATTACTCTGCGTCTTTGCAGCGTGTCTATATTTTTGTTGTTTGGAATATTTTTATTTTGTACTTATTTTGTAGATTCCCAAATGGTATTTCTAAATCGGTTGTCTTCGTGACAAAAGTTGTTTTTTTGCCAACTGAATGAAACGAAAATCTAATAAAATCAACTTGACCTTTTTTTCCCAGTGTGTTTTTTCTTGTTCATTCGGTTTAACTTCTAAGACCTGGTGCCATTAAACTTGTCCACGTATCGGCCGACGCCCTCTTAGACAAGAACAAAAAGGTCACAGTCTGGTTAAATGTGGTGAGTAAGGGCACATTTCTGCTTTTCTCTGTGCTATCCTTTACTGTACACGCCTAAAAACAAGGATTCCTAAGTGGTTCTTGGTTTGGAACCATCAGAACTTTGGTATGGCTCAACAATCTGGTTTTGTTTTCTAAAAAACTGTTAGAGTGAAGAACCTCTTAAGGGTTTTATACCAATTTAAGGGTTCTTCCTGGATGCTTTACATTATATGGATGTTCTTTACATTTTGGAATAGGCTTCCATTGAAAGGTTCTTTAGGGAAACAAAGGTGTTTTTTCCCTAAGATATTCCATACCTGTTCTTCTATAAGAACTACCCCTTAAACGGTTCTCTAGGGAACTAAAACTGGTACCTACCTTGCCATTGCATAAAGAACCCTTTTTAGCACCTTTATTTTTTCTTTAATTGGTAAAGGACCTTTGCAATAACATGTTTTGCATATCTCATTTCCAATTTCCAACTTCAACCAGCTCCTTTTATAGGTTATCTACATGTGCACACTTCAAAAACGGTTCTGTAAAGAGCTATCCTTTAAAAGGTTCTTTAGGGAACCAAAACCAGCTATGATTATTGCATTAAAAAAAACCCTCATTATGTGGAGATTCCTTAAACCTCCGACTGAAAGGTTCTCCATCTCATTTCCCAACACATGTCGTTGATAAAGAACCCTATCTGGCATTTTCTTCCTAACTTCTAAAGCCATCCATTGAGAGGATCTTTAGTGGACCAAAAGTGCCTCTTCTATAGCAACTTCATAAAAATGTATAAGTGTTGTTAAGGCAGGTTCCATCCAAAGCCTTATGTTTCTTGTGCTCTTGGTATTGTGCTCTTAACTTAATCCGGAGATGTTTTTAACTTGTTCAGACTTCTGAAATTCATTGTTGATCATCACCCTGAGCTATAAAGATCAACGTCAGCTTCTGGACTTCAGGTCATGTGTTCACAACCTCCCAAACACCTCCCTAGCAGTGCTGCTCATTACTAAGCCCTGACATTTGTTTCACTGCCCGTTGCTTAGGCCCGAGGAAGTTAAAAAACATGTTAGAAGAAAAACATAAAATTTTCCAGAGCAGAAACAGCTGTGCTTTAGAGATCACGGACTTCTGGTTATATAGAGAGTCTAAAACTTATTTGATGGCTCGTAAATCAAAAGTCAGATCTTTCCCAGGTATATAGAAACTGGACTAACTGGACTAAAGTTTTCACCTGTAGTCAAAACATGACTTACCACAATGAAAAGTGAATGCTTGGTTTGCGAAAGAAAGGTTATTTAAATAATGACTTTTATAAGCCTGTATAACCTGTGGAGTCGCATTCATATTCAAAGTGCAGCTTTTCGCTTTCCTGGTTAACCCTTGCAGGTTGCTATTGTTCAAGTTTCCCGTCATAATTAAACAGCCCCGTGAAGACCTGAGCAACAAAGCTGTCCTGCTGCCATCGTGTGATGGATGTTGTGATTGTACTGGTGGATTAAGTTGTTGTTCAAAGACTCCTGTTGTTACAGAACCAAATGATTGATCACCTTTGACTGGGGTTTCAGGTAAAACACACACTAAATGTCAAAAAGTTCTTAGACATCTTCTCATCAAATACACGCTCTGAAAACAAAGGTAAGAGAGCAGGGGCCACCCTGTGTTCCACTAACAGCGTCTGTTCTTCTAGGAAGGCTATACACTGCATGTTGGCACATTGTTGTGAGAATTTGATTGCAATCAATCGAAGAAACCATTAATGAGGTCAGGTCCATGCTTATTTCAACATGGCAGCACCAAACCACATTCTTCACAGGTTCCACTTACAATCAGAGAGTACAGGTGCTAGACTGGCTGGCCAGCACTCCAAACTTGTCTCCAATTGAGAACATGGCTTTTTAGGCTCAACACACAACACAACAACGAAAACTCTGTACGGTAATACAGCTGAAGACTTATAAAACTGTAAAACAGATGAATAGCAAAAATACCCTCTCAAAATTGGATCAGTTTGTATCTTGAATTTCCAAATTGTTTGTACCAGGTGATAACACAGTGGTGAACATGCTACTGTCCCAACTATTCTGGACTGTGTTGTAAGTATCAACTCTGGGATGAGCAGATATTTCCAAAAAAAACCGATGAAGTTTATAAGATAAAGCATAAAACGGTGTGTCTTTGTATGTTTGTGTTCATTTGTGTTTGCTTGTGTTCAATGTAATAGAGGTCAAAAAGGTCCATTTACTAATCACTGCTTTCTAGTTTTATTGGCATTTCACACTCTGTCCTAACTTTTCTGGAACTGTATTTGTGGTTCTGGTTCGACAGAACTCCCAACTCATCAAGGTACTGAATGGAGCCCAACCACTCTAGAGAACTGCTCCACAGCCCTGTAGTCAATGCTTAGCATTTGGCATAGGACATACAGCATGCTTTTAGAGAAACTGGTGTATTTAGCTTGCATGTATATATATATACATACACAGAACAATCAATAATACAAAATTACTCAATATTTAATGTGTGGACTACACATTAACAGCACTTCCACACAGACATGAATTGCATCTGGCCTGTCCTTTGTTCAAAGTATTTATGCATCCATGCAATTGTTGCATTAATGCTTTTCAAAACCACTATTGACTTTATCGGTTATCATCCTTGCAAATCTGACTGCTTGAGTGGAGAATCTCTCTGCTGATGGACTGTAACCAGAGAATCTACTTGGGTTCATGCATTACAACATTATAGTTTCAGTTCTAAAATCTGACGTTTAAAGCCATGTGTTACAGTGACTTTATCACGGTAATATGAATCATTATAACACACAGCCTCACGTGGCTTATTACTTTTATAAATAGCATCAAGATCAGGTTTGTTACTGTTAACTAAAACTATTAATAAAACAAAAGCTAGCAGAAAAAAATGTGCTTGTTAACTCTGATTAAAATAAAACGACAGTTTCAGAGAAAAAAAAGCTAAAACTGGGTTAAACTAACTAAAACAGAGTACAAATCCTTTAGTATTTACAGTGTGAATGAGAGCGTAGAAGTGGATCCCTTCTGTGTTTGACTGTCTTTAAGGAAAGCTAGAGCCGGATGTTAATTTTACTCATTTATCAGATACCTACAATCACAGCTTCCCCATCTTACTTTTGTTATCTTAAGATCACAGGACAAATAAATTGTGATCTCAAGATAAAGGTCCAGAAAATGATAACTAGCCCATGGTCATATACATTACTGTGATTTTCTGCACTACTAAGTTTTTTTTTCACCACTTTGCTTTGGGCCTACAAACACCCCTTAACCTATAGAACCCAAAGGCCGCATTTTGCAGGCTGTCTTTATGGCCAATTCTTCTTGGCTCCAAAACTCATGAATTATATAGTTTTCAGATACAGTCTAATTACCTTAATAATCAGGAGGATGCCCTCTATCTGACTATAGGAATTGCACAGTCTAACTTGTCAACCAAAGCATCAGTAAGCAATCCTCTTCAGAAAATGACCCAATGTCCACTCTATATCCCAATGTTGTATTTCAGTTGTTGTCAATTCGTTGTCTCGTGTCACACCCCCAGAAGGCCTGGTGTCACTCCACCTCCACCCCTACCACAAATTCTGCAGGACTTGTGTGAGAATATTTAAGCTGCATGAGATGGATTATCGCAGGACACCATTAGGAAACTCCATACAGAGACGTCTGGCATGTTGCGTTAACAAGCATGGCGGCCCGATGCCATCCCGAGACACACTATTATAAAAAGCTAAAGTTACAAAGTGATAAACTGTGGTAAAATCAGTGTAATGTGCGGCCTCTTGTGGCTTACTACTTTTATTCTTCCTCATCCCTCAAGCGGTTCAAGCGATTTCTTCCCCCATCAGCTTTGCTGAATCCAAATTGGAAGTGGAACTTGTCATTATGTTCTGTCTTTGGAATGCTAATTTCCCATCATGTTCCATCACGTTCCACCGAGGAGCATGTTTTCTTCTGTCTCGTGTGGATGGACCTTGTTTGCTGATTGCACTATTTGCTTTATGAGGCTTCGGTGCTCTCTCTCGGGGTGCAACTGGATTACAAGCTGCCAAGACGTTACGGACCCCTGTGAGCGGAGAAACAATACTCCTTTTGATATGAGATCAGGAAACGCCACGAAGGAAAATAAATGCTTTCATCGCTCTGAAAGAGACGGGGAATTTCTCCCTCTCTGCTACATATGTTCTTGGTTTGATTCTCAGGACTAACCTCAGCCCCTGTCCCTAATAGACTTCAGATGTCAAAGGCAGGCAAACAATGGAGGCTCCATTGGAACCTATCAGGAGGTTCTTCAAGGTTCCTCTTGGGCATTCCTCCTACAGGTCTTCTGCTCTCTTCCCTCCCTCTCCTTTTTTTTCCTTCTTCTTCCTCCCCCTATCTGTACACGGGGGTTTTAGACCCCCAGGGAGAACATTATTGCTCTAATGTGGAGGGCCCCTACCTCTTCTCCCCGCTCCTCAGCTTTAGAACGAAACTTGTTGCACTTTCTCATAACCTGGCCCAGTCGGATCGATACAGAGGAGCGCCGCTTTGCCACGGCGGAACAAAAGCCCGACCCGGAGCCTTGTAAGAGGGGAAGGAGTTTATTTGTCAGAAGAATTTGTGTGTAATGGAATGGCTTGTGAACTGTAGAAAGGGATAATAATGAGTGACGTGAACTTATTTTGCACACTTGCATGTATCTTGGGCTATACAGGTCTCTCATTCAGTTCTAGTCAGTCAAGCTTGTCAAGCTTTCCTGGTTTTATTGTTAAATGAATCAATTCTAAAGTGTCAAAAAGAGTCACAACATCACTTTCCTGACATTTCTATTGTACTGTATAGGCACACAAACAGAATATGAAAGAGAGCGTGTTATTGTGAATAATGTAATCTGGAGCTCTGCTTCCAGGCATGAGATGAAATGATGAAAGTGAATGCCACAGATAATCACAGCTGTGATGCTATTTGTGATAACACATGACCTTGAGCGTTCTATCATTTTTAAATAAACTCATTGTCAAACGAATAGTTGCATGCTATTGGGAAGGGAGATAAAGGTTACCAGGAACAATATGATATGATATATGACAATGATGATAAATTTCAACTGATATGGGCAATATTTATTGAGCTACACATACAGAAGTAGTGTCTCTCAGTATGATGTTGGGCTGCCATGTTTGCTAACGTAACATGCCAGACGTCTCGGCATGGAGTTGTAGAGGTTCCTAATGGTGTCCTGTGATAATCTATTCCATGCAGATTGTGCGGTAGGAGTGGAGGTGAAGTGACACCAGGTCTTCTGGACGTGTGACACATGATAACAAAATGCTCATCTTGGTCACAGTGCCTCCTCACATGGATTCTTTGGTCGTCTCTACTAAGACAATAGGAAGACTCATCACTGAAGATGACCTGCCGCCATTCTGAGTCACTCTATGGCAGTCTGGCCCAACATCATTGCAGTCTTTGGCGATGTTGATGTGGTGTTAAGGGCAATCAAAGAATTGCATCAAAGAATTGTGCAGCTGGGCCAGATTTGGTGGATGCCTTCCCTGGCACAATTCTGAGGAGAATTTACTGTAGACTGGGATTTGTGCCACTGCTGGTAGACCCGTATGACCGTGCGCTTCCATACACCTGGAAATTCAGCTACTTCCATCACACTATGGCCTTTGGCCCACCCAAATGCAATCACTCCTTTTAGCCAATCATTAATATCTGCTTTGCGACCCATTTTCCATACATGAAATGAGACTTACACTGCATCATCAACCCCTGTATAATTATTAAATTAACCAAGATATTATTGCCAGACATGCTGAAATAATTTTATATATAAAAGCAGAAAACAGATAAGGCTGTAACAATTAATACTCTATCAGTATATATGCAGCCATGTATCAGACACATATGTATGATTATACAGTAAATTATGTGTTCAATGTTTGAAGCTTATAAATATGCTCACACAACAGACATGCACATATAATTTGAAACATATGCCTGACCTTTTATAATATATGACCACACACGCCCATATACCAGCTTTCTTCATGGGTATTGTACAAAATAATACTTATGAAGTTGGAAGTTACTGAACAGCTTACATGACCACATCCCATACATTTTGTTTTCATTCTGTGGTCACATATACTGACCAAGCAACGTCACTTTGAAGGCTTTTGGAGAGAAAGTCTCAACTGATGATCGTGCAGCTTCTCTTTCCAGCATTAACCCCCAATTACAACACTTCCTCCTGCACATAACTGTTGGTGTTCATGAGTCATGCAAAACGAAAACAGGAACACTGTATGTTTTTTAATTGACTGCACAAGCACTTCTGCATGCAACCTGTAATCTTTCTGTCTCTATTGCTTCTTATTAGCCAGCCTGTTCTATTCTAAGTCCTACTCTACTATCAGCTTTGCATATACAGTACAAGGAAGCAGCTGGGCTTCATGGTGAAGTTACTCTCTCTCCTTTTCTCTGTAGGTTTATTAAGACACTGCAGTGTTGTCTGACTTAAGTTTGGCTTTGTTGCCTATAGAAAGGAATTATAAAGACTGGATAATAAAAGTGAACTTACTTTGGGCTTATTAAAGAGGAATTCCACCGATCGTTCAATATTTCTGCACAATTAAGTTGTTAAGCTGTAAAGAAAGTCTTTAAAAAGTCTCTTTAAAGAAAGAAACTTGCTTAATCAGAATTCACAGTGGTAGTGATGGGAACTAGACGAGTGTAACGCCTCTGAAAGCTCTACAACCCAAATATGGCTCTTTTATGTACTATTCAAAACCACCAGTGAATCTACACATGCCTTCCAAGTTTATATATGTAATAGTGATGATGGTAAAATAGTGGTAAATATGAAGATAAATAAAGTTTTACTGGGGACTATTTTGCTTTACAATACTCTTCTTGTATCCTTCCACCATCAATAGATTAAAATAAACTGACCAAAATGCATTATAGAACAAAAACCTTACCACAAATCTACTGTCTGTGACTTCAGGCTGAACATGCATAACCATTGCACGTGATGACTTTTTATGAGGAAGGTGTAAAACTTCTCGGACATCTGGTTTCCTTCACCACCACTGTGAAGAGTTCTGACTCGGCTGGTTTCTCTAGAATGAAGCTTTTTACACCAAATCGCTCTGAATGCTTTTGTTGACAGGTTAACCATTTAATTATGCAGGGATTCAGAAAAATCATTGGAGTTCCCCTTTATAGTCATATTGCTATATAATTTTAACATAATTCTGTAATTCAGTAATGAATTACATTAACATTTGATTTACATTCTGTGTTGAAGTCTGTGCTTCTGTCTTTGTCCTGCCGTTTATCAATAGACAACAACGTGGCAGAAATATTATTGATGTTTCCTTCACTGAATTCAAACCATAATAGACATTTCCTCCTATTCTTGCAAATATTTACAATCTGCACTTTCATCAGAATGTCTCCACTGGATTCAATAAGCTATGAATGAGAAATGATTCATGTCAGACTACACCACACTTTTGTTATCAATAACTTCGACTTTTACTGTGTTGACTTTACGTCATGCTTCTTTCACTGGCAGCCAGTTTAAGCATGGAAGTGACTAGGTTACACAGTTGAGTTCCTCTACTCATTCCTTCTCTCTAAGCATGGCAAGACACTGTTTAGGTGTTGAATGCTCCAGGTTTGGCTTTACTTCCTCATTAAGTAAGTTAAGCGAGGGAGCTACTGGCTTATGGAGGAGATTAATAACAATTACTGTCACATCTGGGCTTCTGGCCCCGGGCCGGCGCTCCATGCTGCTTTCGGTGCGATTTTTCCAGGGTAACTTTACAGACCACCCACGTACTAGCACAACACGGGCCGTTTGTGGAGGAGGGAGCTGCTCTCCCCGCACTGTGGAAACACAACAAGTCGTGAGCAAGCACTCCGCGGCCCGAGCTTATGGTTTCAATCACGGCCTTAATGTCTTAATGGACAAATTTCAAACAGGGACTTTCCCATTTTAAACATCAGCTGCGCTTGCTTCTGAAGGGGTGGGGGTGGGCTGGAAGGAAGTTATGTTCTTAGATATATAAAAACTTTTATTCATGATGATCCGAGCTCAGCTTTGAGATTCCTGTTACAGTCTTGAGAATAAACGTGGCTGAAGGGTTCTTTGGGGTGACTTCATAGAAGAACTACATTTGCTTTCCATGAATGGTTCTTTAAAGAACCATTCTGTACGTTAGAACTGAGTTTGAGGAGCCTGCTTAAAGGTTAAAGAACCTCCACATAATGTATAGGATCTGTACCAAAGCAGATGTACAATGCCTGTAATCCACGGGGAATAGCTGGCTTTGCATCTGAAGTGACATTGAGTAAAAGCTACATACTCTTACACCCACATGGTAGAAACCTCTGTTTCTGCCGAGGTCAGTTTTGTAGCTCCATTTGGTGTAATAAATGGGAAAATAGGTCTAAAACTTCCTCCTGGCAACTTCTGCCCTAACCCTTATTAAAAGATGATGGCACTTGAATGCAAAACAAAAGCCCCCCTGAAGGCAGTTTGGAGGCTACACGTGTATGTGTTAAATACAGGCTGATTCATTTGTGATTCACTCGGAGCAGGGCTTCGTGATTCAGCCTCTTCACACTTTCACACCAGCCTGTCAGGAAAACAAAATGGCTGACGGGTCACAATGAGTTGGCGTTACGGGCTTGTTCCATGACTATGACAATGAGAGGCTTAATGCCTATTATAGAGGGACCTAGAGAGAAAGTTCACCTTTTTTGTTTCCTGATATTTTCATTTCGATTACTTAATCCATGAGTAATTCAGTGGATCAGCCTAAGAGTGTTCCCAGAAATTAGTTTTAGGCTGCTAATATAATGAAAGGGTGCAAAGCCAAAAGGCAGTTTAAATCTTGGCCTGGCTCACTCCCATTACAAGAAAGTAATTATTTTGAAATAGTGCCCAGTAACATTGATTCCATCCTGTTGAACATGCTTGTGTTTGCGGAAGTTCCATGAAGCCTGGTTTTGAATTTAAGGCCCATAAGCAGCTGGGAAACTACAAATAACTTATTTTAACACATCGTTTTGGGAGTGAGACCAACAAGCACTTGTTTCTCTTTTTCTAGGCCACCATGATTAGTGTAGAGAAGACCAACAGGGGCTATACTTTAGCACCACTGAGACAACTTAGGCTAATTGCCTTGCTTAGGGGCACAACTGTCACAACTGTCAACCTGCTGTTTGAAAAACAGCTTCTCAAAGTACCTACCTTCTACCCATCTGCTGTCACATGCATGACGACTTAGAGTTAAGTAAAATAACTAGTAATGTTGCAGTAAACACCATTAGAGGCGAGACTGAATTAGAATAGAGGTTGATAAATCGAGTCAAGGACAAGAACAAGAACGAGTCAAGACCGGTACCAGATCAGAGTCAAGAACAAGACTAGGACAAAGTAAGTCAGGGTCAAAATGAAGACAACCACAAACAAATTAAATTAAGAGCTAGAAACTAGGACAAACTGAGATAGAGTCAAGATCAAGACCAAAACAAACATAGAGAAGACTAGGACAAAACAGAATCGAGAACTGGTTCAATGAGTGCCAAGACCATGACTAGAACAAAATGATTTAGAGTTAAGATCAAAATCACAAAAACATAGTAAAATCCAGGACCAGCACAAATAGAGTCAATATTAAAACTGGTCAAATTGGTGTTAGAGTCAAGCTCAAGACCACAACAAAAAAGAATCAAGACCAGGACCATGATAAACTAGGTCATAGTCATCATTAAGACCAGAACAATTTGAGGTAGAGTCAAGATAAACACCAGGACAAACATAGCCAAGACCAGGAAAAAATAATAACAGGGCAAACAGAGTCAAGAAGGGAAACCTGGACAAAGAGAGTCAAGACCAAGACTAGAACAAAATGAGTTAGGGTCAAGATCAAGACCCGGACCAGGACAAAACAGGTCAAAAACAAGAACAGGTCAAACAGAGTCGATAAACAGACCAAGACAAAAAAAGGTCAAGACAGACAATCAGACAATGTCCAAGTCAAGAATCAGACAAATCAAGTCCAAGTTATGAAGTGAAACAGGGTTGTAGCTGATTTAGAATGTTTTTGATCATTAAATTGATGCAAAATATTCCTCTTTCCATCAAAATACAAATTTGACGGCATTGTTTCATTCAAAGTACTGTGGCATCACTGTAAAGCCTCCACAGCTGGACAAGGCAGTAGTGGCAGGACGCTACAGTATTTAGCTTTAGATTTAATAAGACCAGTTTAATTGCTTGTTACCATGTGTAATGTTTTTAAGCTCAAACGGACAAACAGTGTATGAGTCAGAGACCAAGACCAAAACTAATCAAGTTTGACACCAGTACCGAGACCAGGACTGGAACCTGGACAAATCGAGTTTGAGACCAACAATGGGACAAACTGAGTCAGAGTGAAGATTTATTTTAGAATATAATTCTAACTAATAAATAAATGAAATAAAAAAGTGGAAACTGATTTCATCTAACAACCTTGGTCTGACATTTGGAAGAAAATGATGGTAATTTAGTTAAATTAAAATGATTGATATCTTAACATTGGGCTATATGAAATGAAATTGCTTTAATTTTACAAGAGAAATGACTGTTTTTTTCTGTTGATATTAAGTAATGACAGTAATAAGTTCATTTACTACAGGAAGGGGGTTTGAACTCAACTGGCCTGGAGAACAGTCACTTTTACTTTGTGACCAACCAAAACAATTAAGAACTATTAATGATGTTATTAATGATAAATAATGTTCAGATTCATTCCAAGACCATTCGTTCACAGTCTCGATACCGGAGATGGACATCAGCACTGGGACACTAATCACCAGTGCTACATTAATTCTCACAGAGTTGAGGTCATGTATGTCAACAGTATTCCATTACTTATATCACACAATGGCTCAATGTGAGCAAGTGTAAAACATGCTTGACATTAGTCACGTTCACCTCACCACAATCTTATCAAAAAACTATAGTTCAAGAGCTGCAAGTGTACATTACGGTCTACATAGTGAAATCCCCCCCATTCAGTCTCAGAAAGAGAGGCTTGCTCAATTTTTGCACAAACCACAGATAACCACATCACAAGTCTGTGGTAATGTGTTCGGGTTTGCTGAGGTTGGTGGCTGTCACGTCACTCTTGCCCCTCCAATAACCCATTAATAACCATTTAACGCTAGTTTAGTATTGATTTCAATGGCACTTTGCTCAAAGTACAAACTAATGAGTTACCAGCTTATCAGTCACTGTTTCTGTAAATACGATCCTCGGCCAAGGACCCTCTCGAGTGTTCGCAGCCCCATCCATTTAAGGCTCCTTCAAGTTGTTTTTACGAAGCAGAGCAATCACCATCTCTGTGTCTCTTTGAGGACACAAATCCCATCCTTTGTATAACCAAAGGTCACTCTCATGTATTTTATGCTATTTGTCCAATATTCAACATGTGTAGTTCACAGTTACAGCGTTCTCCTCCTTCTGCAAATAGCCCACTCTCTAGCCTGCTCTTGCCCATGACTTGGCTTTTTGATTTATGACTGTGATTTAGATACTAGCCTGTTAGGAGTGAAAGGGTCGTATTTGCCTAATCACCCTGAAGTTTCAGGGCTGATGCCTGCTCTTGATAAGGCTGAAAACAAGCCAGGTGCTCACCTTTAAAGCGATACTTTGGGGAAAGATTATTATTATTAACCCCTTACCCCAAATATACTCAGTCAGTCAAGGCACACTTGGCATCAGATTCAGAATCTAATTTTTTCACCCAACATGTTACACATACAAGCAATTCGTCTTGTTGAGTGGATACCAATGGTGGACAGTAACTCAGTAAGTGTAATGTGTTGGTCTACTGTAAGTAGTGGTCTGGTGGACAGTAACTCAGTAAGTGTAATGTGTTAGTGTACTGTACGTAGTGTGTTGGTGGAGAGTAACTCAGTAAGTGTAATGTGTTAGTGTACTGTAAGTAGTGTGTTGGTGTACAGTAACTCAGTTAGTGTAATGTGTTAGTGTTGTGTAAGTAGTGTGTTGGTGTATAGTGACTCAGTAAGTGTAATGTGTTAGTACACTGTACGTAGTGTGTTGGTGGAGAGTAACTCAGTTAGTGTAATGTGTTAGTGTAGTGTGTTGGTGGACAGTAACTCAGTAAGTGTAAAGCATTAGTGTACTGTAAGTAGTGTGTTGGTGGACAGTAACTCAGTAAGTGTAATGCGCTAGTGTACTGTAAGTAGTGTGTTGGTGTACAGTAACCCAGTAAGCGTAATGCGTTAGTGTACTATAAGTAGTGTGTTGGTGGACAGTAACTCAGTAAGTGTAATGCGTTAGTGTACTATAAGTAGTGTGTTGGTGGACAGTAACTCAGTAAGTGTAATGCGTTAGTGTACTATAAGTAGTGTGTTGGTGGACAGTAACTCAGTAAGTGTAATGCGTTAGTGTACTGTAAGTAGTGTGTTGGTGGACAGTAACTCAGTAAGTGTAATGCGTTAGTGTACTGTAAGTAGTGTGTTGGTGGACAGTAACTCAGTAAGTGTAATGCGTTAGTGTACTGTAAGTAGTGTGTTGGTGTACAGTAACTCAGTAAGTGTAATGCGTTAGTGTACTGTAAGTAGTGTGTTGGTGTACAGTAACTCAGTAAGTGTAATGCGTTAGTGTACTGTAAGTAGTGTGTTGGTGTACAGTAACTCAGTAAGTGTAATGCGTTAGTGTACTGTAAGTAGTGTGTTGGTGTACAGTAACTCAGTAAGTGTAATGCGTTAGTGTACTGTAAGTAGTGTGTTGGTGTACAGTAACTCAGTAAGTGTAATGCGTTAGTGTACTGTAAGTAGTGTGTTGGTGTACAGTAACTCAGTAAGTGTAATGCGTTAGTGTACTGTAAGTAGTGTGTTGGTGTACAGTAACTCAGTAAGTGTAATGCGTTAGTGTACTGTAAGTAGTGTGTTGGTGTACAGTAACTCAGTAAGTGTAATGCGTTAGTGTACTGTAAGTAGTGTGTTGGTGTACAGTAACTCAGTAAGTGTAATGCGTTAGTGTACTGTAAGTAGTGTGTTGGTGTACAGTAACTCAGTAAGTGTAATGCGTTAGTGTACTGTAAGTAGTGTGTTGGTGTACAGTAACTCAGTAAGTGTAATGTGTTAGTGTACTGTAGGTGGTGTGTTGGTGTACGGTAACTCAGTAAGTGTAATGTGTTAGTGTACTGTAGGTGGTGTGTTGGTGTACAGTAACTCAGTAAGTGTAATGTGTTAGTGTACTGTAAGTAGTGTTGGTGTACAGTAACTCAGTAAGTGTAATGTGTTAGTGTACTGTAGGTGGTGTGTTGGTGTACGGTAACTCAGTAAGTGTAATGTGTTAGTGTACTGTAAGTAGTGTGTTGTTTTCAGCTTGTTTTGGCCTGTGTGACAGAGCTCGGTTCTAGCTAATGGAATCTGTTCTCCTTCAGTGTTCTGTGTTTATGATCATGTTAATAGACGTCAGTGTCAGACTAATTAATGACCTTCTATTAAAAGACTGGTGGACCGAGAGTGACACTAGAGTCTCTTCCCCTAAAATGAGTAAATGAGTCTTGTTCCAGAAATGATAACAGGACATTAGAGCCATAATAAATCATGCTACTTTTGCTCTCCATACTTAAGTACATTTGAAGGTAAATACTTTAGTACTTTTACTCAAGTGGAGGTCTAAAGGGAGGAACTTCTACTTTTACTGGAGGATATTTTACCTTAGGCATATCAACTACATGATTTAAATACAATTAAATGAATAGATTTAGAAATATAATAAAGAGCAATACAAAGGAACTAAACAGATGTGTTAATATGTGTACCTATGCATACATCAGTATCTATATCGATGTATATCAGTCGTGGGCTGGAAGTAAGGGACCCAGCCTTGTGACTGGAGGGTTGCCGGTTCAATTCCCTGAACCAACAGGACACTAAAGAAGTGCCTGTGAGCAAGGCCCCTAACCCCCACCTCTCAGAGCAAGTGTGCTCACTGCCTGTTAGGGTGTGTCCTCACTAGTGTGTGTATATGTGGGTGTTTCAATTCACGGATGGGTTAAACGCAGTAGACGAATTCCTTTGTGTGTAAGCACAAGTGGGAAGTAAACTGGGAAAAGCATGGTTCTAAATTTTATACCTCATCTGAACTTCTTAAGGTTTGCACTCGAGCAATGAATACACTGTAACTAAGTGTAAGCGTCATGCCTACATCATCACATACTGGCCTCAAACCATGTTAATTTGTATGTAGCTACTAATACTGTACAAGATGATGTGGCATCTGCACAGCTGTGGTCCAAAGCTGCACGCTCCCCCCTTCTTGTTGAAAGGACGTTTTAGCGGTTGTTAGGGTTGTTTGTTCTTAGTTTAAGATGTATATATGTGGTGACGGTGTCTTATCATGTTACGCCATGGGTCATTTAGTGAGAAGTTAGTGGTTACCATATAGAGCTGATGTATGCTGGAGATTACTCAATAACATTGCTTTGAGGCAGGTTCGGGATGATGTAGACACCATGCTAACTGATGAGGTAGAAATGCTATATTAGCCTCATAGTTTGTAGTTCTACTAAAGCGTGTGTTTTAGCCCAGACTGCTTTTTTTTAAATGAGGCACAACGCAGGGCAGCCAATCAGATGAAATATTCATAGGGTACTTATCTTTCAGAAGAGATTTCTGAAGAGATTAGATATAAGACAACCCACGTGGGGTAGCGCTGTTGCCTCACAGCGGGAAGGTCCTGGGTTGGACCCCCGACCGGAGCATCCGGGGTCCTTTCTGTGTGGAGTTTGCATGCTCTCCCTGTGTCTGTGTGGGTTTCCTCCCACATTCCAAAGATATGCTGTCAGGTGAATTGGAGATGCTGATTTGCCCCTTAGGTGTGACTGTGAATGTGTATGTCTGTTTGTCTGCCCTGCGATGGACGGGCGATCTGTCCAGGGTGTTTCCTGCCTTCCACCCAATGAGGACTAGAATAGGCACCAGCACCCCCTATGACCCAGAAGATGAATAAATGCATGAATGAATGAATGGTTAGATACAATGAAATGAGGCCCCTAACAACCATACAAGATCTGGTAGACCACCAAAACTTTCCCCAACAAATAAACAGCACTTACAGCTTTCATCTCTGAGAGAGGAGAACATCAGCTCCACTCTCACATCATATCTGAAAACATCCACAGGAGTTTCTGTCCATCCTTCCTCTGTGAGTAGACACCTCAACACTATGGGTCTGAACAGATGTGGAGCTGTTAAGAAGCTGTTAGTGTGGAAAGAAAATAGACAAAAAAGGTGAAAATGTGGA
>CM067495.1:7553979-7650366 GCA_034552555.1 Semaprochilodus insignis
ACATATATATATATATATATATATATATATATATATATATATATATATATATATATATATATCTCCCTCACAGCTGTGAATCTTTCCAGTTGTTGTTTCTTAATTTCTTCATTCTCCACCGTGTTGATGATGGAACACAGCATTGATAACTCCCTTTTCTAATGATGCTTTGGAGACTCTGGACACAATAGCATTACAAAAACACTCCAGCAGCATTATTCTGTCCACCTCTTAACCTCCGCCTCCGTCCCCAACACACGCACACACACGCTGGCCTGAGTGGGCTGATGTTCTACAAAGGCTACAGATGTTTCTCAATTACTTCCATCAGCACGTATGGATCATATTGACTCTTCTGGAACACTTCAGTTTCTTTAACAGTCTGGTTGGTTCATTTGCCAAACAGAGGCCTGGACCCTTCACATGGAGAACGATGATGAGCTTACAGAAACACTTCACATTACAACCACAGCTCGGCTATGTACCGCACGGCCTGTTCCTCATAATCTAACAACACAGAAGCCTAAACCTAGTCACAACTAGTGGAAACAATCCATTAACATTACTAACAAGGGCTCTTTGGAGTCACAGAGAAACCATACTGGGTTCCCTACATAACCTCTCAAAGGATGGTTCCTTAAATGACTGTTATAGTAAATGAGATGTATGGGTGTGGAGAACCTGTTCAAAATTTAAAGAACCTCAGCATGTTGTACTGCTTCTATACCAAATCATATAGTCATATGCAAGAGTATAAGGAGAAAATAAGCCTCTACACAGAACACAATTTCTATTTATTTGTTTAATAAATTTAAAATTGGGGAAAAAAGAAAATGTACCAGTGTATAAACAGCGCCACAGCTTTAGCACAGGCCACATTTTTCTCATGTTAAATTCAGTAAATAATGCACAGAAGCTGTGTACACACAACCTCAATCAACAAATCAACAAAGCGTTCACCCAAACAAGTCACAAACCATTTAGGAACCTTTATTTTGAAGACTGCTGAATATGATGATGATGATGATAATGATTCTGATTCAAATTTAATAAAAGATAAATTAAATAAATAAATAGAAAAATAAATCTCTAAACTAATGTCTACTCTGGTGTCTCCACAGTCGGCATCTTTAAAAATGATTAACCATTATTTAAGTAACAGTTAATAAATAATTTAAATTATTTAATAATTTAATTATTACATCATTACAACATAGAGACCATGTACACATATTCTTCATCTTATTATTATTTTAATTTTAATTTTATTTTTTTTTCTTATTTGTATTTTTATTCTTATTTTTATTCTTTATTTATTATTTTTCTGATTATTTTATTTTTTTTATTTATTGCATTGTATTGCACTGTATTCATCCATCTTTCTTGTAGCTGGTCATCCTCTCTCTCTTATCCCTTCAACTCTTCCAAGCATAATGCATTTTCGAATGAGCCGGTTCCTCTCAGAATTGGTCCAATGTAGGAGAGCTTCAGTTTGGTTATCTGGGCTTTGAGTGAGAGGTGAGGCTTGATTTGGTTGAGAATCCATTCAGTTGTTTTCTATGACGTTCAAGGTTCTCTCAAAAGTCTTCACCAACACCAAAGTTCAAAAGCCTTTATATCTCAAGGGTTATTAGCGTTTCTTCCACCTATCCTAAATCCAATTATCTCCCTCCAGTCTTGCTTCTCCTAACCTATGCTCTGCAAACAGGTTGAACGGGTATGTCTTCTATCAGTGGTAAAAGGAGTTTAATGAATATTTATTGTTCATGTGTTTTTTTAGACCTTTGGTTCATAAAGACAGAAGACTCCACCACTGCTTTTAAGCTTCCTACACAGATCTGGAACACAGTTACAGTCAATTTATAGCAGTAAAAAAAAGGAAACATGTAGACAGTGGAGTGATGTTAAAACTGATCAAAATTGATCTCACAGTTGGTAGTTGTAGTGTGTTTGTTGAGGTTGTAGGAATTCCTGTGAGCAATTTGATGCACCAGCCAAAGTGTGAAAAAAATACAGCCGTAAATCAGTGTCTTGTCATCTTGTAGCCGGAGGCCGGGTCTGATGTCCTTAGATGACAGAATTAAGCTTTAGTAATGTTTATTTAGTGACGCAACAAAAGAAAAAAAGAGAGGAAATAAATCACTGCTCCCGGAACAAAATCATTTTGTATCTCCTTTTGCAACTTTACTTTTAATGTAAGTCAATGGAACCAAACTTTTTTCCAAGTCATGAAATTCACACACAATGTAAATGACAACAGGTGCTTTCAAATGATGTCAAAAACTAAAAAACAGATACAGGGTTTTGTTCTGAACAGTAGTGAATTGATTTCACAGGTCAAAATGGACAAATAATAGAAAGTAAGCAAATAAAGAATAAAAAATAGAATGTCTCACTGTCACGCCTCCGGATTTCCCCTCTGATCTCCTGAACTCCAACTCCCAGAACCCACTACCCGATGACGTCATAGTCACATGTCCGCCATCGCCCAATCACACCCCGTTTCCTCGTTCGTCATCACCAGAGTACTAATTATTCACACCTGCATCTCATTTAGTCTGTTTGCTTATAAGCTCCTGGTTCACACGCACCCATTGCAATGTATTGCCACACTGTACCATTACTGAGCGGCCTTCCTAGCTATCTCTGAATGTTAATCTGATTCTGGCCATGCTTGTTTCTCGTGTACCCTTTCGTCTTTTGCCCTCTTGTTTTGGCTGCCCTTCTTGTTGTCCATCTTGGTTTTGACTCTTGCCTGTCCATTTGGTTTTATGACTCAGCCTTCTCCTTTTGATGTATTTGCTTGGTGTCTCTTGTTCAGCTATACTGTTTGTTAAACCTGACACTCACACAAGTAAAAACATCTTTCCAAGAAACTTCATTCTTTAGTAGAACCAAAAACTCAAAAATACTGCTTAGAGAAATTAAATATTTTCTTTTTAATTTTGCAAATAACTCACATATGAAGAAAGTAATTTAGTGTCAGAATTGTTCACAGTGGATGTGATAGGAACCAGACGTCCACCTCTAAAAGCTCCGGCACACAACATAAAACAAATCCATTCACAGAGGAGAGTTAAATGCAGGAAGTTGTAAGGCAGAATATCCCTTTTTGGATTTTCCACCTCAGAAGGAATGTGTAGTATTAGTGGCTTTGATAATCAATTAAATGGCTATTTTGGGTTGTAGACAACACGACCACTGCAGAGTACTCAGAGTCACTATTGCACATCAAACCACTCTGAATGCCTGTTTCACAGGTTCAGATCACAGGCTCCTGGACCAGGAGTACAAGCACGGGCCCATACATTAAAAGTTCCTTTAGAGAACCTAAAGCTCCCAACATTAAAATGTGCAAGGATGGGTGATGTGTTCTGGAAACCCCTGCCTTGCACATTTCAGTGTTTCCCATCTCATTAACAAGTCTCTCTTTAACAAGCCCTTCAGGTGGGTATATTATGAACAACATAGAGTAAAGGTTCTAGAATGTCCTTAAGGAACCAAAAGTGGTTCTTGTGTGGGAGTGGTCCCTAACCCTAGACCTGGAGAGCCAATGCCGTGCACATTTTAGTGACTTGAAGCGGGTATGATAGGAGGCACTAAAATAGGCAGGGCATGGGGTCTCCAGGACCAGGGTTGGGGACCCACTTGCCATGAACTTCCCTAAAGAACCTTTCAATGGCTGGATATATGTTTGAAGAGAGAACAGAAGTATTATAGCTTCATGCTACTGGCTCTCTGTGCCAGGGCCATAAAGGAGGTGTGATCATGGAGTGGCCACAAACACAGTCTCACAGGAGGCACTGAGGCTGCAGTAAGAGACACTTCTTCTTTCTTGTAAATGGCTAAGATTGTGTGAACATTAGCGCAACAGTGTTATTTGTGTTGATCTGTGCTGGGTTGTGGGGCTGGTTGTTGGGGTTGGGTGTCCACCACTGAGGTGGATTTAATGGCTTGATGACCTGCCTGGTTCCTGGCTGTCATAGCTAGTGCTGAGCGGTGAGGTTCCCTGCTGTTGTGGTCAATAAATAAGCATTTACTTTTGATTCCCGCATCTTACTCTGTGCTAACACCACAGTATGAACATCAAGCCAGAGGGGTGACCGAATGCAAAGCAGTGCTGATACTGAACCAACACAGCAAAGTGAAATTCAACACAATGAAGAGTTAATAACTCAGTATTAATCAGTAAAATGGAACTTCTATAAACATAGGAATGTACAAATCGAGCTCTTGAGTCTTGAGGACATGGAACTGAGTACCACACGTGATGCAAACTGCGGCAGTTGTGACAAAAACATGGTCTTCAGGCTAGGGTGGTGGGAAAACAGCACCTCAGAAACTGTCACGTGCCCTGTCTGCTAAACTGAGCTGTCATTTCTCTGTGAGAAGAACTTAAAATGTGCTTTAACTGTCATCACTCCGTCACTTTAACAGTATAGGTTAAAATACCACCGTCATGTCAACCAGGGCATAAATAACATGTACAACATACCTAGACATTTTTACAGCATGTAGGTGGACGAGCTGTTTGTTTGGTGCATAACTGCATGGTGAAAATGAAAAGTTCCCTTTGTTAAGAAGCGTTAGTCATAACCGAAGACTACATTCCGATCGATACAAGCTCTGTAGTAACGTCTGGATGCCCTGTACAACCAATATTATTTTTAGTACAGCATGAACCAGCATACTGTATGCGGTAGCAAGCTCAACTGGTTTTAAGTTGGTCCAAGTCATTCATTCATTAAATCCCAAATCTCCATGTTAGTTTTGTTCTTGTCCATTGTTGTACAGTATAGGAGGGAATCACTTTAGTGTTAATACCATTTTGGCCATAGACCACTGAGTTTCATCCCTTTGCAGTTGGCATCAAAAGGAATTAAACCAGTTCAAACCAGTTTAGTCTATGGGAAAATAAATGCATGCCATTTTTTCAATACCACTGGTAAACCAAATGCCATGTTGTTCCATTTTGTCCTGCTGTCACGTGGGGTCAAGACGAGGAGACAAGACAAGGAGGCCGGATATAAACGCAAGGATTTAATGAACAAAAATAAAACAAAACCAAAGAAACTAAACAACTGAGACAACAGAACAGGACTACAAAAGTAACCGACAGGGAAACAAAATCAACAGACAAGGAAACAAAACACCAGCAGGGGAACAAACGACCGACATGGAAACAAAACACCAAGCCAGAACACAGGCGACTACAGGGGATATAAGAGGACAAAGACTAACAAGGAACACCTGAGAAGGGGCGGAGCTACAAACTAAGGACAGGTGAGGGGACTGACAAGGGGCGGAGACAGGAGGAGCCAAAAACCAAAACAGAAGCACATGGAAAAAGACAACAAAAGGCACATGGAAGTGACAGGACAAACAGGAAGCCAGAGAAAACGGAAAAACAGGGGCTAGACTAGACAGGACAGGACGCGACGTGACAGAACCCCCCCTCTGAGGCGCAGCTCCCAAGGCGCATAGGAGAAAGCACCAAGAGAGCTGGCTCAGAGGGGAGGTCCAAAACAGAACTAAAGAACAGATGTCCGGACCAGAGAGAGCGCAAGAGAACAGACAGGGGAACAGACTGGAGACCGGACAGGGGAACAGACTGGAGACCGGACAGGGGAATGGACCAGGGAACAGACTGGAAACCGGACAGTAGACTGAACTGGGGAACAGACAGGAGACTGAACTGGGGAACAGACTGGAAACCGGACAGTAGACTGAACTGGGGAACAGACAGGAGACCGGACAGGAGACTGAACTGGGGAACAGACAGGAGACCAGACAGGAGAAGAGACTGGAGATGAGACAGGGGAACAGACCAGAGATGGGACAAAGAGCTGAAGAAATGAGAAGGGGACAGGAACAAAAATCATAGCTTGGATGGGGACAAAGACATTAACAGGAACAGACACAGACAACACTGATGACATGGGAACTTGAACGCTAACAGTGACAGGAACAGAGACACACACGGAAACCAGAACAAACACAAAACCTGGAACAGGAGAGGGGCTGAACATGAGGGAAAACACGGAACAAGAGTTATGCCAGGCAGGGAACTGGAATAGTGACTGGAAATGGGAAGGTTGCATGGGCGGCCGGGCAGGGAACTGCGAGGGCGGCCGGGCAGGGAGGCTGGTGTCCATAAGACCAGCTGCCACATCCTGGGCAACTGGTGAAGCAAGGGCCATACCCTGGGCAGCAGCAGCCAACAGGTTAGGAGTCTCGGGAACCACAGGCAGGACAGGAGTCTCGGGGACCACACAAAAAAAAAAAAAAAAAAAAAAAAAAAAAAAAAAAAAAACTCCTGTCCTGCCTGTGGTTCCCAAGACTCCTAACCTGTTGTAACAATCTTACCTTAAAATAACAGCTTCAGAATCATTTGGATGGTACACTGGTTTATAATACGGAGAATGGCCACTCTGTCATTGGCACTCCAGGTCCAGAACACCTGCTACAGTGCTTCGGAGGACGAGAACTGCTTAACAATTTAAGGCACCACATCACTCACCAACAGGGTCTTCAGCTAACTATAAGCAGCAGCTAGCTCAGTATTCCCAGTATGGACATCATGGCAGAGGCTACAAAGATGCCGAAGAAGACGTCCTCAGATGGCAGGAGAATGGGACAACAATAAATCTCAGACTGGTTATTGCTTGTTGGTGAGAGCTGAAAGAGATAAAAGTATGCAGGATAGTATTATGGCTAACAGGAAAACAATGAAAATCCAGCAGGAGAGTTAATTCCATGCCAGTTTTACTTAGTTCTAAATACCTGAGTTCTTTTTGAATATTTTCTGAACTCACAATTATGAGATATACCTGGCCGTGGGGACATGACACTCAACTGAAAATTAAAATGAATTTAATAATGGTTGTAAAAAAATTAGGCCTCAGCACATTAATAAAAAGGGTGACAGTTAGCTGTTATGTCTAATGAATATCAGATGAAGCTGACCAGCATAATACTGGTTGATGGAGAAGACTGGAGAAGTAGCCAGAAAGAGCTAAGGCTTTACAGTATAGATTAATATGGGCTCACTATTTGGCAGGCAACAAGTCACTGTTATCTTTTCTATTAATATGTTATATCCACTTTTTCCAGTTTAAAGGTGTTTATGACTTATTTAGTGGCCAGTAATAAATTACTTTTAACCCACTCATTGTTGCAAGGTAGTGTCAAATTATATGCAGACTTCGTACATATGTGAGTTTTTAAATGTCAGTTTCTATCTTCTTTAGCCTTCTCTGTTACCTGCTTGTCATTCAAGTGTGTTAACTTACCCAAGAAGAAGCACGTCTTGCCTCTTTAAAGCACAATCTTGCGTTTAAAGAGGCAACTACCGCTACTGAAACTACCGCTACTGAAACTACCGCTACTGAAACTACCGCTACTGAAAGACCAGGCAAACCTAAATGTCTTGTTTCTAATGAGGTTAAACTTGTTCTTGCAGGCTAACAGTAAACATGTACTAAGTAAACCCTTTGAATAATGCTCCAATGACTCATAAATGGCTCACGTATTTCCCCATATTTCTCCCCTCTTCATGGACACCGAGTGGCCCTGATCTTGGGTCATGCTTCTGTAAGCACCCCCCTCACCAATCATGTATCTTGCCCTGCCCACACAAGTTTCAGAGGCAAGAGTCTCTGACCCAGCCTAACCAAAAGCTAACAAGCTAGACCACCTGCTACTTGTCAGCTATTGATTTGATTATACATACACAATTTTCCTTCATCCGATCTTTCATTCATGTGTTGCATCATCCATCCGTTTGTTCGTCTGTCTATATGTCTGTTTGCCTGTTCTGTTTATTTGGCCATCTGTCCATCTGTACATCTGTTCATTCGTGACTTATATCTTCCAGTTAGTGTCACATAAAAGCTGGATAATGATTTTAGTTCTAGATGAGTGGTGGACCAGGCAAGGAATGTTGCACAGAGAACATTCCTAGTCTATAGCTAACTCTATAGGTCTGATCAGTGTTTTTTAAGCCGTGTAATATCAAATATATATTAATCAAGTGTGCAATATAACACTCAAGCTTAATACCATACAAAAATGTTCTATTTTACACTTTTAAAGTACCTCATTTAACTCAGGGCGCAGTGACAGTACCTTGTGTTACCAGTTTTCATTTTCCCATAGAGAAAAACAGCTCAGACTCACTGTTCCTAATTTAACCATGATGCTGACTACAACATGTAGACCCATGAGGTCTATTAGAAAGAGAGGACAACATTAAAGATGCATTTTTTTTCATGACATTTGTAGCTACTGGCTATTTTTTATTTTGATAAATAACTTAATGCAATCCAATTAAAATAAAAAGTGTGGTTCATCATAAAAAACACTTAGCGGACAAATCACCTGAAAACACGTCAGAAACACACCTGCACCTGTGTGACATTATGACTTGTTTAAAAGCAGATTTTCTCTGGAAGTCACTTCTCCCTTTCCTTAAGGCTACATGCCACTTAGAAATGTTAACGCTGTTAGTAATGCATGAAAACAAGTGGGACCAGTAAGTAATATGCAAATGAGAGCCATTTCTTGTTGTCCTCAGTTCATCTTAGTGGCTCAGTGGCTCAGTGACGTTGTATTTTGATGTCATATGAATTGTAATTTCTTGTTTGTGGCTCATCGAAGCACATGCTTTTATTAAGAAGTTAGATTTGCATTGTAATGAGAAAATACTTCAATACTTACACACAGCACGTTCAGCCTACTACACTCAACAAAGACAAGAAGGGAAAGAAAGGAGGAAGGAAAAAAAAGAAAAAAGAAAAAAAAAGGTAAAAATAATGATAATAAAATAAAATAAATAAATAAAATCTCACCCCTACCCTTCCCAGTGAATGCCACCTTATCACTGACTAGGCATCAGAACAGATTGTTAAATTTAACCACAATCTCTTTGAAGATAGGTAATGAAAGGATCCCAGATCTTTTTAAATTGGCCAAGTTTATCCTTTAACATATACCTTATTCTCTCGAGATGTAAGGTTTGTTAGCTCTGCCAACCACTGTTTTAGTGATGGCACTTCTGGCCCTTTCCAAAAATTGAGAATAAGGTTCTTGGCAATAGGAAACAAGTTGCGCTGAGCTAATCTAAATCCAAGCAGGGTTTCTGACACTCCAGATATAATGAGAATTGGATCTGGCTCTGTTTGCTCCCCGAGCATATCTGAGTCCTCAGTTAACTGACATTTAGAAAATCTTAATTTTCAATCCATACTATATTTCTGTTTGTAAGTAGTAGAGGAATTGTTGTGGTTTGAAATTATTTGTGGTTTTAATTATTATACTGTTATTGTTGTACAGTATTGTTTTATGGAAATAAAACATTTTTTGAAACAAAAGTAGAAATCACAGTCAGTTATCGCATTTAGTGATCAAAGTCAGTTATTACATTCAGTTATTACAGTCAGTTATCACAGTGTGTTATCACAATCAGTCACCATTTTCAGTTATTACAGTCAGTTATCACAGGCGGTTATCACAGTCTATTAACACATTCAGTAATCACAGTCAGTTATTATGGCCACCCATCACCTGTAGTTATTACAGTTACTTATCACATTAATTTAATAACACATTCCGTTATCACAGCCAGTTACCACAGTCAGTTATCACAGTTAGTTATCACAACCAGTATCTCAGTCAGGCATTACTTTCAGTTATCACAACCTATTAACACATTCAGTTATCACAGCCAGTTATCACATTACGTTATTACAGTCAGTTATCACAGTCAAATAAAACATTCAGTGATCACATTCAGTTAGCACATTCAGTTATCACAACTAGTCAAGACAGTCAATCAAGGCTGATGCAGCGGCAGTGAGCATGAAGAGTGCTGCTGAATGGAACATTCACAGTGCTCTGAGAAGAAGGATGAGTCACCTGTTACAGGACCTACACACACAAACACACACACAATGGCATGATGGGTGTAAGATCCCTGTGGTGTTTACCCAGCAGATACCATCACAGAGCCCTGTACAGGACCTACCTGTGTGTGTTTGTGTGTGTGTGTGTGTGTGTGTGTGTGTGTGTGTGTTTATGTACATTAGTGTAAGTGTGTTTTATGGAGAGATGAGGAATATGAGAGAGTGAGAAGGCTAGGGTACAAGAAAGAAAGATGGGCAGACTGAGAGAGAGACAGATTAAGACAGACAGTCTGAGACAGTGAGAGAGAGAGAGAGAGAGAGCAATCATTGAATCACCTGGAATGACTATGGTGGTCAGGAAATTGTGGCCATATGACCATTTGTTTTATTCTGCGCTCTGTGGCCACTGTTTGCTCCTCAACATCACACCTTCTGTCATCCCGTTCTTATTCACAGAGTCCAGCTGCTCCTAAAAGATATACTAAAAACACAAAGTATGGCAGATTCCAGACCAAAACGCTTCCCTGTGGGTCAGTCAGGTTTTTGGTCAAAGTGCCAGCCTGGTAGACAAACAGTACTGATTCTGCTTACCACTGGGCTATCTGTATTCCTAAAAATGAAGATTCCAAAAAGGGTTCCTTGTGGCTTTTTGTTTCCCTTGAGAACCCTTCAGTTGATGTTCCTTCAAAGTATGATGTTTGCATATGATGTGTAAGAGTGTAAAGGACCTTTCTCACTTAAAGAAGAACCATTCAGGAGACTACAGGGGAAGCAAATGCTGGCAAATTCAGAAACCAATCCCATTCCTTCTGATAATAAATAAACAACAACTTGTTCTCACCAAAGGGCCCCAAATATCTAGGCCCTTTGGCCAAAACCGGTGAATATGGCTTCGCCACGATGGAAGTTAACTGCAATCAATTAGTACAGTCTCAGTTGCATCGTGTTGACTGGCCCTTCGTTAGCTATTGTTCACTACATGTGAAACTGTGAAGCATTTCTTTATAGCAGTGCTTTCCTAGAAGTCAAGTTTTGTGGTGGTCTCTGAAAACAAAGGCAAGACACTCTCAAGATGGTTAATACAAAGTTTAATCAGGCCCTCAGACAAACATAATTTCAGTCCCAACTGAACATTTTTCAAAGATGAACTAATTCAGCAGTTTCAGACCTGAGGCTCACTACTCTGAACATTTAGTTGTTTTTCTTGCTCTTGGTATATACACCTGATTCAATCCTACAGCGCATTCTCAAGACCCAAGATGCTTTAGTGCTATATTAGTACATAGACAGGGTTTTCATGCAGCAAAGGTCACAAAAACAACAAAAACAACATGACATGAAAAACCGCATAAAATGCAGAAGTACATAAACTACATACCTCCAAACAGAGATGTACAACTCCCAAAGTGCTTGTTTCTCAGGCTTTCCTGAGATTAAGTTAAAGAAATCATAACAAAACAAACCGTGCAATAAAAGCATGTGTAAAGTAGATGTGCTTAGTCTTTAATAGCAACAGCGGCCCATAGTGTTGAGTAGATGACTTGAGAATTATAATCCATTACTGACCACAATCTTCATGGCTGAGAAGAGTAACATAAGTACCAGTCGTTAGATTACATAAATGTGTAAGCTGACTGACTGCTTTTAGATTGCTTTTGGCCTTGTTTTTGATCTATCCTGGTTAGATCCATTCATACCGGGTTCACCGCTATCATGAAGTTCAAACCACTGGAATGTACAGCCTTCCCCCTTCCTTCTTCTTTCACATGGTAACAGCTATTGTTATCAGTCAGAGAGACACAGCTATTATACAATTCTATTATACAATTATATATACCTTGGAACTCTGCACTGATCGTCCCTCATGGTGGCGTTGTAACAGATTGCTTCACCCAGTGGCTCTACAGCTTAGCAACTGTAACTATGCCGAGGATATCTCTGACTATCTTTAAAATTGGTCATAATATACACTCATCATCGACAAAAAAGTTGCACCCAGAAGAAATCAACCAACAGGAATGAAACTGCATGGGATGGATTATCACAGGACACCATTAGGAACCTCTACAACTCCATGCCGAGACATCTGGCATGTTGCATTAGCAGAGATGGCGGCCCGACGCCATACTGAGAGACACTACTTCTGTATGTGTAGCTCAATAAATATTAACCATATCAGTCTAAATGTATCATCATTTATTGTTCCTGGTAAACTTTATCTTCCTTCCCAATAGCACTGCAATTTGACACCTCCTTCTGGGTGCAGGTATCGTTTTGACAATGAGGGTATTTGTTATCTGATAACCTCCCCAATTTCCCAAAAGTTTGATGGAGCGATTGAAAAGTTCCTCATTTCTCAAATCGAAGACAAAAAAGAAATGTGTAGAATCTCAGTGCATTTCTGCAAGGCAGCATTTCCAAACTAAGAAAGATCATCTCCAGAAGGAGAACTGGTAACCAAACATTCTGTTGCCATTGAATCTAGCAACAGTGCCAATATAGCTAGTGAGTTCACAGTCAGCCAGCGCTGGAGTAGCCAGCCAACATAATTCTAAAAGTATGCAACTGTAATTGCAAGCAATTAGATTACATAAACTTTTACATAAAGCCGATTTGAATGTACAAAGCAAAACAATGCCCCAGCACACATACTCATGCAGAAGAAATGGGAGGCAACTAATCTCCAATTAATCTCCACATTGTTACATAACATATATAGCAAGTTTTAGCACCACCAATGAAAAAGGAACTTGAAACTGTATGTGTCATGTTTGTGCTCTTTACGTTGCCAATGCCAATAAATATCCCACATATGAAGGAAAACATTTATTAGCCCTTTACTGCTAGGCGTTGGCTTATGGCAACAACAGCGTTCTTTACACAACAAAGTCTAGCACCTGAAGCACTCTCATAGTGTATAAATCAGTATCAAAAGGGGGACAAAAACACTGTGTTAAGTTATTTTTCTTAAAGGAGCAATTTGTAAGATTTTTAGCTTAAAACATTTCAAAATTTAACTTTTAACAGATTAGGTAGAAATAACAGGTTTGCTGGTATATCAAATACATGCATGGATGTGGATATATTGATCCACTATGGATCATGTTGAAGAGATATCTACTGAAGTTAGCATGCTAAATAGCTAGCCCCAGCCCGTCCTGTCTTGTAATACCACTTTGTACCTCAAGAGGTGATAGTGAGTCACTGTAGCAACAAGTTAAGAAGAAGTAGCACTGCTGCCCTGACAGCATATTCTAATCACGTTGAAGGTTCTGCCCCTGATTAGATAATTTAAGGACAGATAGCCAACGAGGCAGCAAACAGGTAGCAAAACAATAAACATTGGCACTGCTTTCCATCACCGTAGACACTCTTGGTGGGTAAAGGGATTGATGCCAAACTCGCAACATTACTTCTAGACAGGTAAGGAGTGAAGAGGGAAGTGATATGTTGCCCCCGGTTTGTTTGGAGTATGAAATGACAGTCTGCATCATCTTACACATTGCTACTTTAAAATGAAACAAGTTTAGATGCTGTAGTTTTGATATAAAATGGTCAAAAATATTGTCATATGGCAACAAGCGATGGTGGAACTGCAAAGCATAAAACTTGGCTAAATTTATACACTGGCGTTAGATGCTGCCGTTTTCAAGCTCTTTACATTCAACTTGATGATATTTTAATTTTCATTATTGTTAGAACTCTTTGTATAATGCCAGTATCACACTGACACACACTGTTGCCGTATGGCAACAAAATACAAAGTGGGCCCCAGAATTTTTTTTTTTTTTTTGACCATTTTGCTTTAGATTTTTTAATAATTATGCCATTTCCAGTAGAAAAAATATTATCCAAGTCATTTTCAGGTGAATTTCATAAGATAAGTGAGTTCCCAGAATCAGGAACCGCTGCTGCATCTCTTGGTCATGATTCAGCCTGACTTACTGTTCATTTGAATTTTAATTGACGCTCCAAACATGGACATCCGTATCGTGCTCTTTCCGGATCCCCACGCCAACAGGAATGCCAAATATTTACCCCAACTGGGCCTCCTCCCTTCATTCACCTGACTTGCCAACTAATGCAATCTCTGCCCCGGTGCTTGGGCAAGGTGATGAAAGTCTTACGCTAACGTAACAGTGCAGTTATGGCTGAGATGGGCTGAGCAGTGGAGTAATGTTATCATCAGTTTGTGTAATGTTTAAAGATGATTTGTCTCGGGGGGAACTGGCAGTGATTGTCTAGCTTTGAATGGACTCACTCACACTTGAGCCGGCCTTTACAGTTGGCCCTTCAAGCCATGTATGTGTGCTTTTGCCTTTTTTACAAGCCTTTGATGCAGCAGCGCAGAACACTATGTATGACATAACGAAGACTTCAAAAACATTCTTTTGAGGCACCATGTTCTTTCAAACAAAACCTACCTAGCCAAACATTTACCCCTTTCTCTCCCTCGCTCGCTCGCTCACTCTCTCTCTCTCTCTCTCTCTCTCTCTCTCTCTCTCTCTCTCTCTCTCGCTCTCTCTTCATGTCCATTCTTGCAGTAACAGTACTGGCTAACCCAGCCAGTCAGGGTGATTCACTACAGAGTTATAAAAAGCACACCTCTGCAATTATCAACACAGCCTTTGAACCACTGGGCGTAATGTGGCAGTAATGGCCCTAGTATAATTGTGACTAAAGCACAACAGAGACTTTCTGGAGTCTGCCTGCAGTATAAGCATGTTTTTTTGCACAACCGACGCATCTCCTAATGCCCAGAGGGCGCTCCAGATTCTGGCACTGTTGCGAAAGCCGCCTCTGGCTTTGGCTAATGCCACAAATTGCACATCTATACACTTACCAATAAAGGCTCTCCTTGGTTAATTTGAACATACTAATCTAGTAAATACCTTGGATTGGTAGTTTTTGTTATGTGAAAGTACTTTCCATTTTGAAAAGTGGTTCTTCGACAGCATGGCTCCCACAAACCCTATACTTTTAATGGAGCAATTTGTAGGATGGAGCAACATGTCGAAAGCTGAGGTGTCCACCCCTACCATAACAAGCAAGTTCCTTCTTCCTTCTTTTTCCTCCTTAGAGATAAGAATTGCTTTCACAGTTTTTCTCCCTCATTGCTCACTAGCAGCTCATCACAAGGTTACAATATCCCACACACAGGGAACCAGCTGTGTCAACGTTACATTATAGATGCCATAGAAAAGAAAACTGTGTTCATATTGTCATCGCTGAATAAGTAGAGTTCGGTACATAGAACTGACATGCCATAAACCTTTGGTTTGTACAGCTTGTTCAAATGCCAGAATGCAACTGCAGCACAGTTTAAGGTGGAACGGAAAATTCACTAAACAAGCTGGTGAATTGGAAGCTGAATTCAGCTCCCACATCTTTAACAAGACCCTGGATAACTTTAATTCAAGTTGTTAGTTTAAGCTACACATTTCAAACCTCCAGCAGCTTTGCTTGGCGTTTGACAATGAAGAGACTGAAGAGAGGAGCAGCTGCACCATTAAAGCATCACAACCTCAACAGCAGCCTGTAAGTAGCAGCCATGCTGTGTGATTGTATCACTGTTTGCTGGCAGATCATCTCAAACTGAAAGTTTCATAGTTAACAGCAACTTGTTTTACTGTGTGTTGATGTCGAGATAGTAGCTAGTACAGGTAACATTAGCTGCTAGCAAGCTCAAAGTAATGAGCTAATATTAGTATAGCTAACTAAACATTAGATTAGATTAGATTAGATTAGATTCAACTTTGTTGTCATTGTGCAGAGTACAGGTACAGGGCCAATGAAATGCAGTTAGCATGTAACCAGAAGTGCAAAATTCAGTAGTATTTACTTAGACACAGGTTTGTTTTATTGTCCTGTCTATGTCTATCTTGACATGTTGCTTCTGTGTGATCATTGCAGCTTCTCGCTGTAAACACAGCTTGTTTCATTCTAGGACCAAATCATAGGGTGTAGATGGGCATGCAAAACCACATCTGAGCATTTTCACCCTGACCAAAGTCACATCCCTTCTATGTAGACATCAGTGAAGAATTTAAAATGCTGAATAAATGGATTCTGTGGCACCTATTAATAATAACACTGGCCTTTCTGAACGGCCACTAGGAGGCCTGTAGGAAGAGGCTACGAAGCCTGGGGCTGGAATTCAATCCCCAAATCCAAAGTGTTCTTTTATTATTCTTCGGCTTTATGTGGGCCTTAATATATATCAGGCTGCCTTTTGACCAAATGATCTTTCAGCACACGTAAGAATTCTCTTAAACAAACCTCAGATTCTCAGTAGCCTCTCGCTCGTCAGTCAACAGCCGAACTGCGAGCTTTTCTAAAAGAGATTAAGAGTGCGAGAGAGGAAGAAAGAGCAGGAACGCAAGAGGACAGCAAGCACCATGCCAACTAAAACATCAGCCTCTCTTTCACTCTCAGACTAATTAAGTTTCTCCGACTTGCTCTTTCTCTCTTTTCCTCTCATTCCTTATGTCTTTCTCTCTGTCACTCCATCCCCTTTTCTTGTTTTCTCTCTCACCCTATCTCCTCATCCTCTATATCTTTTTTCTCTTTCTTTCTATTTATTACATTCTTTCCCTTTCTACTTCTCTTTCTTTCTTTCTTTCTTTCTTTCTTTCTCTTTCTTTCTTTGTCGCTCTCTTCCTTTCCTTCTCTCTCTCTTTCTCTCTCTCTCTCTCTTTCTCTCTCTCTCTCTCTCTCTCTCTCTCTCTCTGTCAGCAGTCTGTTTTCTCTCTGTGCGGTGCAGAGCTCAGGGGTTGTGTTATGACAGAGATTCTTTTGTTTGGATTATGAGAGAGCGGCGAGAGGAACAACAGTGCTCCGCGCTGTTTGTACTGACAGAGGAACAATATTTTCATAAGGTGTTCCTCATCTCCTTCTGTTCGCCGGATCAGAGAGAGGCGACCGATTGAGACATGCAGGATCTATTTCCAACCCACACAAACACATTCACTCACTCTCTTGCCATGTCCTGCTCTTCTCCAAGTGTGCGCTTCATGTCCAAGGCCAGATAAAGTAAAAGCTCTGGGTAATACACAGTATAATTAGCTGTAATGAGCAACAGCACACTGGTAACGTTACAGCCACAACCTGAAAAAGATGGGTCCATCAGCTTAATGGCATAATGGCACAGAGTTACCCTTTAATCAGCCTGTCAGTAAACTCTCAGCTGACTGTTTACAAGCTTTGCTCCCTCAAAATCATTTCGAGATATTTAAAGGAGTAGTTTAGAGTAGCTTGGCCACACAGGCCTCGAACGCAGGGGTATCACTGGGCTTCAACGATCAGATATAATCAAGCTTTTAAGATAAACTGCATGTTTTGTCAGTTGGCGCCCACTTATACTGTATTTCCCAAAAATTAGGTGCTTAGCTCCGCCCACACTTGGCACAACCATGTCATATCATTATTACTGAAAAGCTTGTTTGCCGTATGATCCAAAATGTGAAAAACAGGGTGTTCTGAGGGTCTGGGACCTTTTAACCACCTGGTGTCCCTCTTGGTGGCGCTTTAGAGGGCTGGTTTAGCCAGTTGGTCCTTCATAGCCAAACAACTGTAACTATGCCCGAGATCTTAAATACTTGTTTAACTTATTTGTAAATCTGAAAACTGGCCCAGTTTCCAAAAAGATCGGTGGAAAGAGATAACTGTTACTCATTTGTCATGAAACTGAAGACAAGGGATGAGATGCATAACATCTTAATTAATGCATGGAAGAACAAATTGTCAAATTAGAAAAGAGCATTTTCAGAATCAGTTAATCTTAACATGTCCTTGCTGTTAAGGCCAACATCAATTCCACTAAAGTGATTGAGTTAGTGGTTAGCCAACACTGGAGAAGTCAGCCAACTTGGGACCTCCCCCACAAATACCAGGCGGTATTTCGCTCACTGATGGAATATACTTATATGTATCTCAGTTTCAGCCAAATCATGCTCTCTGAGATGACAGTGAATTATTCAGAAAAATCTCTTTTTTTCGGAAGCCAAACTCTCAGTTTCTACAATACAAGCATTCATTATATTGTACATGTTCTTTCATAACCATGTTCTGAAGGATATTACAGGAGAATTTATACAGCTCATAGCTGGATCTATGCTAGATTTCATACAAACCTCTTTTGTTAGCCCCCTTTTACCCTGGTCTTCAATGGTCAGGACTGCCACAGGACCACCACAGAGCAGGTATTATTGGGGTGGTGGATCATTCTCAGCAGCTGTGGTACCAGTGGTGTGGTGGTGGTGTGTTAGGGAGTGTATATAGCAGTGCGGCTGTACAAGTTTTGTGGCTCTAGCTAGAAAGCTGCAGGAGTAGCATTGCATATTTTTGCTCACAGAATAATAATAATAATAATAATAATAATAATAATAATAAGACAACCAAGGACAGTAAACTGGCTTTTTCTAGCCAACTTAATTAGCTCTCCCTTCTAGATATGAGGAAAGATATAAGGTCTCTGACCTTTTACACAGCCTATCAGCTGTTCAGTAACTGCTCCGGTATGCTCTTGTGCAACCACAGGCCATTGTCTCCGGTTAAACACTTAAAAGGTCGCACAGAGACTGCAAAGCATCTTGAGGTGCATGCTCTTCATAGTCAGGCTCAGGATCAGGTCAAAGGTCCAGTGCCATAGGTCACACTTCGTCTGCTGCGTGCTGGGGAGATTTACATCAAGCAAGTACATCAAGTACATAGGGGGAGTTCATTTATTCTGACTGGTGATCAGCTCTTCTGCTCAGCAGCTGTGATATACAGGCTTCCTGTGAGCTGAAAAGCAGAACTAGTTCCACTAGTAGTTCAGCTGGGTTGTGGAGGTGATGGAAGAAAGGCTTAGTGTTTACTGCCATCTAGTGGACTGGACACGTTTACAGAGAGTACACTCTCACTCTCTCTCTCAGTCATATTCTAAATAGCTTTATCCTTCTGGGTGACACGGCGGAGGGTTGGAGCCTATCCCAGCATTCAGTGGGCAGAAGGCAGGAAGTACCCTTGATAGGCTGCCAATTAATCGCAGGGCAGACACACAGACATATACACACTTACACCTAGGAGGCAATTCAGCATCTCCAGTTCACCTGTCTGCATGTCTTTGGACTGTGAGAGGAAACTGGGGCACCCGGAGGAAACCCACGCAGAGATGGTAAGAACATGCAAACTCCACACAAAAAGGATAATATGATTTGTAATGAAAGTCTTTCTTAAATTAAGAACATATGCAAAATTGATCCATGTCCACTATTGGGCTCAGACTTTCAGACCCCACTGTATCTATATAGCTGCCCAGCCGCACATAATATATAACCTTTCAAATTATTTGTACTACTAAAAATATGCTCTTCGGTGGGTAGGTTTGACGTTGGGTGGCTGCGCATGTGACATAAGCAGGGACGGGACTTATCTCTGTATCTGATTGACCCAACAGCCACGATTGCGGACATACAGGTAGCAGTGATGCCCTCCATGAGTCATCCTGCATCCAGCACCATTGGCAGACGGCTGCACAACACAGGACTACATGTACGCAGACCATGACAACGACTGCCCTTAACACCACGTCAACATCACCAAAGACAAAGAAAGTAATGATGTCGTGCCAGACTGTCATGGAGTAACTTAGAACAGCAGTGGGTCATCTTCAGTGATGAGTCCTGTTTTTGTCTTGGTGGAAATGACCAAAAAATCTGTATGTGGAGGCACCGTGATCAGTGCCAAGGTAAATGGTTTGCTGTCATGCATCACGTGTCCAGAAGACCTGGTGTCACTCCACCTCCACCTCTACCGCAAAGTCTGAAAAAAAAGCCCCAAATCTTATAAAATCAATATCTTTCTAATATCTGGGACACCTTCTTTAAATTGTGCAGCCTCTCTTTGCAAAGATAGCAGCTCTGATTCTTCTCCCTCAATGCTTAACAGGACTGCACAACACATTACAAGGGATCTGAGACCATTCCTCCATACAGAAACTCTCCAGGTCCTTCAGATTTCGAGGTCCACACTTGTTGACCTTCTACTTCAGCTCATCCCACAGTTTGTCTATGGGGTTTAGGCAGGAGGACTGGAATGGCCATGGCAAAACCTTCACTCTGTGGTCAGTGAGCCATTTCTATGTTGATTTTGAGGTGTACCCTGGTTTATTGCCCTCCTAGAAGATCTAACCATGGCCTAGTTTCAGCTTCCTGGCTGAGGGAGTCAGGTTTTTATTTATTTCAGCTGGTATTTGGTTAGAATCTGTGTTTTCATGTGTCTAAACAAGTTATCCAGGGCCTTTGTTAGAAAAACAGCCCCACATCATCTCAGATCCATCACCATACTTCACCGTCGGGATGAGGTGCTTTTCTGCATGGCTAAAATTGTGTCTACACCAAACCCACCTCTAGTGTTTGTTGCAAAAAAATCCCCCTATTTTAGTCACATCTTACCATATAACACAGCCCCACTGAAAGTTCCAGTAACGGCTGGCACACTGTAGATACAAACAGAGGATTTCCCCAACAACTATAGTTTAGGAGACGTTCTGACCTCAAGACCTAACTAATGTCTGCAGTTCCCCAGCTGTGATGCTTGGAGATTCTTTGGCTTCTCGTACCACCCTTCTTTATAGACATGCGTCCTCTTCCTGGCAGAATCTCAAGATCACAAGTTACTTTAAACTTTGGATTTATGAACAGGTGAAACAGTAATAACTGACCGACTGACTGATTTGATTTGATTTGATTTGATTCGGAAAATACATCAGTTAGATTTCACTCTATTAAGGGTGCAAACAGTTGTGGCAAACATAGATTTGGGAAAAAAATATTTGTTTTATGATTAGATTTAGTGTTTTTTCAGGCATTGTACTTACAAATACCAACAACAATCACTTAAAAGTTTTTACAGTCCTTTTTCTCATGTTTGCCAGTGGTGCCAATATTTGTGGAGGACACTGTATATTGTCAAACCTTTCAAACTTGCTGTATGATATAGATTTCCCATAAGAGGACACCCAAACCAGCCTAATCCCCGCCCTGCACCGCATGGATTTGTGTTTTCCCTTCTATAGCACACCTGAGTATCTCTAATTATGAGGACATAGGTAAAACTGTATATCGCAGAGAGGCACTCAGGACTGGAACTGGGCAACATTGCTCATGTAGGCTATTTGTGTGATGTAGGTTTAGTGCTGGGTCAAATATCATCTTTTCAAGGGATGCCCAATCCTGGCTCTGATATCTACCATGCTGGAGAGTTCAGATCCAACAACCCGGATCTTCTGATGGCCGTTATTAACTGGTACTGGTGTGCTTGTGCTATACTGTGCATTGTGATAGATCACCAGGACCAGGACCGGGCACCCGTATTGCTTTTAATGACCTTATAATGACATATTTGTTCAGTAATATTCCATTTCTCATATCTCTTTTGCCATGCATTTGTTCTTGTGGGTGCTCTACACTGTTTTGAAAGAACAGTAAGTTTCCCACAAGTTTCCTTTCTGGAAATGTACTCTCGGTCTTGATTAATGTTTTTATGGAAAGTTCCCTTCCATGTAGTTTCAAGACGAGACAATGGAACAGGACCATCCATTAAAACTGGTAAACATTCGCAGCATTAGGATTCTTGTTACTTCTTTTTCCTTTTGGTTTATTTTTATTCATTTATTTATTTATTTTTTGTCCGGTAATGAATATCCAGCTAGCAGGGAACGTTCTCAGAACTTTGGCGAACGTTACCTACAAGTTCTAATAAAGTGTTAAAGAAACTGTTTTACTCTAATGTTCAAAGAGCTTTTTAAAGACGTTTATAGTTTCAGATAATGTCCCTGTACGATAATACATTAACTAAGACAATGTTTTAACTACAACATTCAGAGACTATTTTGAGGTCCACGGATTGTATTACATAAGAAGAATCCATTCTCAGGGCAACATTCGGAAAATGTTTTATGGATGTCACTGAGACCTGAAAAGACAGAATGTACTTGGAGAACGTTCCCCTACCTGTAGAGAGAACATTCTGGGAACCAAAAGAAAACTTCCTGCTGAAAACATTACTGGAACAACATAACATTGCATACCGTCAGAATGTTGTTAGAACAAATAATATCTAGCTGGGTGTGTGCTATAATGCGTGTGAAATGAACTCAGCTTTTTTTTCCATATACAAACTTTTTATTCATGCCTTCATTCAATCCATTAAACATATATTTATGTATAAATTCACAGTCAATCCATATAAAAAAAAGGAAATGTGTACAATAACATCATTTACAAATACGTAACTGTAAAACAGATTAAAGGTTAGAGGGAGGTCCCACTGATGGCTAACACTTTTGATTACCGGTCATCAGGCCTCCTATACAATACTATAAATGGTGACATCACATACTTCAGAAAAAAGGGTGCAAAATACTGAACAAATACAAGACATAAATGCACAAAAAGATACACGACATGATAAATTCTTTTGTTTTATAAAAATGTACAGACATCTGCTACACTATGTTTGTGCACAAATGATGCAATTGAGTTTGAATGTAAAGGATCTCTCTGCCTTTCTCTCCCTCTCTACCTGACATTGGAGAACACAGTACATAGATAATTGGATGGCCTTATAAAGGACTGGTATCCCCTCACGTGTAATCTAGGTGCAGTATCCCTTTAAAAGGTCCATTCTAAAGTGGTTTTGTGTTGCCATATTGCAGCCATGCAGAACGAGGATGGAATTCGTGTTGGTTTTTTTGGTTCATAAATGGAAAACCGAAACATGCCATTGTGATAATTCAAACCTGAACGTGTTTAGAAAAAAGGCTCTTTCACATTTACTGTTACCCTGTTGATGATCCAGTCGGTCAGTTTTTGTTTTTGAATGGAATGTGCAAGCAAACCACAAGTGAGGCTGAATGGCGCTCAAACGGCAATAAAATAAAAAGAAAATGGCCAAAAGTTTTGCGAGCGATTGTAAGGAAAGTGTTGTGAAAGTGTTGAAGAACACCAGGTTGTGGATTCGTATCCTTTTCACAGACTTTTTTCTCTCTTCACAAACAAAGAAAAAAAAAACTTCAGATAAAGCGCCATAATACTGTACTACCTTGAACTGGGCGGAGGCGAGGGTACTTCAATAAACTCGCATGTAAATGCTGATATGTATATACTCTTTGCTGGCTTTTCAAAGACCCACTTCATACCCACTCCCACTTCTCCACAGTCAGCTTTATCGGAAACACCTACCTTGTATAGTTAAGCACTTTATTAATCCTATAAGTGAATTTTGTAATTTTGCTGCCATATGTTTAGTCTGATATCACGGTCTATCCTACTGCATGGTCTGAGACAGTTTGGAGAGGAATTCAAGAGGAATTCCACCAAAAATGTCTGCCTAATTCAGCAGCTGAGATGCAAACAAGGGCATACAGATTGGTTTGATTTGAGTTTCTCCATTCTTGAAAAATGTACCAACTTTGATTGCTTTACAATGGTGGTGATAGGAACCAGGGGTCAAAGATAGTCATACAGAACCTTCACATGGTTCTATAACATGTGTTTTAATAGCCTATGTAATGTTGATGATGGTTAAATAGTGGCTTTATCTTACAGTGCTCTAAGTGTGTACCCCACCACCCAGAGAGTGGTCAGAGGTCTCCCCTATTAGTGGCGCTCCTCTTTTACCACACAAGGCTACTGGCCAGTTTCTAGTCAGAGTGCTGCTCTTGTATAGACATTTTTGGGGAGTGGACCGCACTTAGCCTTGCGGTGATACTCTATTGCTATGGCTCTGCTGACTATGCTCCACCACCAAAACTATATTTGCTCATGACTGCTGCTGTGGTCAATAACTGACCATTGCTGAATGGCATGGAGGGTGGCTGCCCACAGATGGACCGCAGTCTGCAACCGTACACCTAAATAATGGATATACAAGGTAGGTAGACCTCATGAAGTGGCTTGTGAATAGAAGCACAAGTAAGTGTTTCTAATAAAGTGGACAGTAAATCATAATTATACACTTGGGCCCAAATCCACTCTATGGAGGGTCTCAGAATGAGAGCGGATCAGGATCAGCCCTCCACACCTATATAAATGTATTCTTTAGGATATAAAAATGCAAAAAAACTGATCCCGGATTAGCACTCTCACTCAGAGACTCTTTATTAATAGAGAATATAGTTTTCCCCCCTCAAGCTGGGAGGGGTCCAGCCCTTCCCTGGCTCCCCATTGGCTGACAGAGCCCAGCCCTGTCTCCCTACTGGTCCGTCCCGTCTGTCTGCTGCCTTCACACTAGTGCGTGGCGCCGGCGGTGCAGTGCCAGGTGGTCGGAGCGCGAGAAGCTGCGCTCACAGTCTCCACACTTGAACGGTTTGACACCCGTGTGCTTACGGTAGTGGCGCGTGAGCTCATCCGAGCGTGCAAACTTCCACGTGCAGCCATCCCATGTGCATTTATATGGTTTCTCACCTAGAAAAGAGAGGAAGAGAGAGAGAGAGAGAGAGAGAGACCTTGTAAGTGTATGTAAGTGTATTTTTCAACTGGAGTAATGAGGTTAACATTACCAACAAACATTAGAACTCAATAGTCACCCAAATACTTTCTGTGAATACATCCTCAAAATTTCTCTCAGCACTACATCCAGGTATTTTTTATGGTCACATAGTCTTTTCAGTATGGTTTAGAGCACATGTATGACTTAACTATAAGTTCTAAAAACAAACAGGACTTCATCACGTAGTCAAATATTACATGCAGCTACTTTAGACAACCAATTTAAAGCTAAAGAATCAAAACTGGGACACCAGACATGTCTTTGCTGATCATCTGGGGTAACTGGAAAACTGTATATATTGTTTTTTTCACTAAACCATTCCTTTAAAATGAAATATTTCCATATTTAAAGCCATGTTAACATATACACTCAAACACTGTGCTGCATATTAGCATTGGCTGAAACCCATCACTATCAGTAACAATAAACATGCCAAAAAACAACAACGTCTTGACTGATCAAGTATATTTGAGGTTATGTGAAAGCTGTGTTTGTTTGGTTTCCATGAATAGGTTTCAGTTTATACCTCTTCACCTTTTTAAAGCAATAAAGTGACTGTTTATTATTTCAGTAAAAGGTGGTGGGGGGGGGTCTGTACACTAGCTTAAAATACATTTACTAAAATGAGCATTTACATGACATCACAAATACTAAATTATGTGTGTTTCAGGCTGTCCAACCTTAGTGACACTGAAATTCTCCAATACACTCATTGAAATACACTCATTGAAATAATCCAGTAACACAATAATTTAAATGTTATTTGATTCATTTTTCAAGCAATGTCATGAAAAAGGTGTTTTGCTTTTAATTTACTTAGTTGAACAACAAGTCATTTTAACTCGAGTCTCCATATTTTATGAGCAGCCCTGTTACTTCACTACAAAACATATTGCCCCATATAAAGATCTAGAACTTTCCATACATTATATGCTAAAGAATGCTGTATTCTTTTAGGCTAAATTTGCAACCCTGTTAACCACTTTTACCCAGTTATTTGCAAAATGAATTAAAAATGAACATTTTATTTTAATAAAACCATTTTGATTTAAATAGCAAATTCTGCTCTGTGCTGTATACCCGATGTGTTTTTTATGCATAAATATGAACTTAATGTGGAACATGATTTTAATGTTTAATATTATTACCCAACCTTGTCAGAAATATAGAACACATTGGATTTGTATTATTACTTGACACAGACATAGGCTTATAAATGACATTTATAGAGTCTAGAAACAAGGAAATAAGGAAAATAACATAGTTTCTGATAATTAGTGACTTACTTTGATTAATACTTCATCAAAAAACACCAAGCAAAAAAAGCACATTTTTAAAGAGTTTCAAGACCTTAACTGAACAACTATACAGCTGATCATCCATTCAAAAACAGAGAGCCATATGTTGTGGAACTATGTGGCGTGGAGGGCCAAGCCGTTGTTTCTGTTTTCTTTATTTGTGTGCTGCACACAGAAATAGCCTATATTACTAGATGGTATGTTTCAGTAGCTGATATATTAGATGAGTCACAAAAGTGGCTCAGATTTGGTCTCAGGTCTAACTCACCGGTGTGAGTCCTCCGGTGGGCCTTCAGGTGGGAGCTTTTGGTGTAAACTTTGCTGCAGCCCTCAAACTCACAGCGGTGGATGCGTCTCCTCTTGGAATCAGGGGAATCAGATCGTCTCTGCCTTTGCAAGCTGTCCATACCGAACGGCAATATGGAGCTGCAAATAAAATCCTGCCATTAGTGACATTCAACATTATTCGGGAATATAGCTATATCTTATTTCTGTTATGAATGTCATTTTTTATTTAGATTGGATTCCTTAAAACAAAAAAGCAAGCTATGGCAGCTCTATCTGAAAAACAATGTCTCGAAATATAAAATGCTGGATCATATTTGGAGCAGCATACTGTGATACTGCTGTCACTCACAGCAACCACAAAAAAGCACTGTTGGTTCTATACTGAGTCATGTTGGCAAAAGGGATTGCACGGGTGTGAAGAAACCTCCACATGATGTTAAGGTCTTGAATTGTTATAGAACATTTAGTTGAAAGGTTAAAGTTAAGTGAAGGAAGAATTTAAGAAAAGGATTTAAAAGGTTCTTTTTGATCACAAATCATTTTCTCACACCTGACCTCCAAAGAACCATCCATTGAAAGGAAGGTTTTTAAGAAACTGAAAGTGGTTCTATTGCATCATTCAAAAAAAACTGTAGTTTACAGACCAGTGACTATTCACTGATGGCTTACTTTGTAGCTGGTATTGTCTACATGAAGTAGAAAGTCTCTGGACATCACCCGTGTACCGCATTGAATGTCAGATAACTCGTGTGAAACAAAGGAAAAGTGGGAAGTCTTCAAATCCAGATCTTAAATCCAGTTTCCAGTCCTATATTTTACTGTTACTTAGAGTTAAACTTGGATTGCTGATGTAATGGAATGGCCATTCAGTGCGTCACCATAGTCATAATAGTAGCAGCAGTAGTAATCCAGTAGCAGTAGTAGTAGTAGTAGCAGCAGTAGTAATAGTACCAGTAGTTGTAGTAGTAAAGCAGTAGTAGTAGTAATCCAGTAGTAGTAGTAGCAGTAGTAGTAGTAGTATCTTTCTAGTAGTAGCAGTAGTAGTAGTAGTAACAGTAGTAGTAGTAGTAGTAGTAGCAGTCATAGTAGAAATGGTAGTAGCAGTAGTAGTAGTAGTAGTATATTTGTAGTAGTACCAGTAGTAGTAGTAGCAGTCACAGTAGTAGCAGTAGTAGCAGCAGTAGTAATAGTATCTTTGCAGTAGTACCAGTAGTAGTAGTAGTGGTAATAGTAGCAGTAGTAGTAGTGTCATAGTAGTAGCAGTAGCGGTAGTAGTAGTAGTAGTAGTAGTAGTGGTAGTAGTAGTAGTAGTATCAGTAGTAGAAGTAGTACCAGTAGTAGTAGTAGCAGTAGCAGTAGCCATAGTAGCAGTAGAAGTAATAGTAGTAGTACCAGTAGTAGTAGTAGTAGTAGTAGCAGTAGTAGTAGTATCGTTGTAGTAGTAGCAGTAGCATTAGTAGCAGTAGTAGTAGTACAAAATTAAATGTGGCCAATGGGGGACACAATATACTAATCAATGCTAATGATGGCCACCAGAGGGCACCATTGTGCTGCAGAGATGGTGAATCAGTGTCAACTTCACAGTTTAGTGGTTCACAGTCCTCTCAAAACTTGGCAGCTCTTTCTCTGCTCTAACACCCTGTTGACCTCAGGAAGGGCTTGTTAAACCCTTCGTTAGTTGCATCAGTTGTGCAGCAAGCAGAGAAAACTCTGAAATGTGCTGAGCAGTTGTGCTCCAAGGCACTAGCAACATCAATATTCTCTACCCGTCTGTTTCGCTTTTAGATGAAAGCCCTTTATAAGAAGGAATGACTTTTGTTCAGTAAACATATTTGTGGACTGTAAACAGCGTCTTCATAAGCAAGACTTCAAAAATCTCAAAGTCAAACATCTTCTGAACACTGCAAATTGTAATGCCATGCGTGCGCACTTCCACCTCGGCGGCCTCATTTTACCAGCAATGCCCGTCCACACACATGCACTGTAAACTCATGGCCTCTTAGAACACTGGCCTGAGTGAGAGGCTTTAGCTGGAGATGTTTGGGAGTGGGTTCCCACCCCCCGCTGAGCCACTTCCTGTTTCTCTTGGGCCGCAGGGGTGCATCATTTATGTGTGTGTGTGTGAGAGAAAGAGAGAGAAAGAGAGAGAGGGAGAGAGAGAGAGAGAGAGAGACGGCGAGAGGGGAAGGGGGGGGTCACCTGCGGCTCTTGGCAGCTGCAGCCCTTTTGGGGGCCCAGAGGAGATGGAGGGGAAAAAAAGAACCGCTGAACTCCCACAACTTCTCTCCTCTCTCAAAACACAGATTCCGAGATGTAGCATGAGCAAACTCAGCAGCCACTATCTACCACAGTGTTAACGAAGCTCCATATGAGAGTGTCCTCTACTGGCTCATCCAGCACCGCCCACAAATGCATTCTTACATGGCCACTATTGCTACATTGAACAGGCAGGCAAACACCCTAACCACCCCACGACCGTTGAACCTACTGAGAAAATATAGTGCACAATGTATTTTCTGTTTAACCAAAAGACGTAGAGGGTGTTGCTCATTCCCAATGACATTTACAGTAGTGTTCAAAAGTTTAGGATCACTGGCCATATTGATGTACACGGTAATATACACTCATCATCAAAAGAGAAGTTGCACAAATAGGTGCACCCAGAAGGAATCAACCGACAGGAATGAAACTTGGTGGGTAGGTTTGACAGTGTAAGACATGTCTTACACTGTGATTCAAGTTTTATGCTCAGCCGGACATGCGATGTAAGCAAGGACGAACCTTATCGGGCTGCACGACACAGGACTACGTGCACACAGACCGTTACAACAACTGTCCTTAATACCACATCAGTGTCGCCAAAGACTGCAATGGTGACCTGCCAGACTGTCACTCCCTCTCCACCCCTACTGCACCATCTGCAGGAACTGTGTGAGGATATTCAAGCTGCATGGGATGCATTATCACAGGACACCATTAGGAAGCTCTACAACTCCATGCCGAGATGTCTGGCATGTTGCGTTAGCAAACATGCTGACCTGACACCATACTGAGAGACACTACTTCTGTATGTGTAGCTCAATAAATATTGCCCATATCAGTCCAAATGTATCATCATTTATTGTTCCTGGTAACCTTTATCTTCCTTCCTAATAGCACTGCAATCCCACACTTCCTTCTGGGTGCAACTATTCTTTTGACCATGAGTGTAGAATAATAACATATCCTATGTGGTATCAACAGAGGGGCTTTTTTCCAAAATCCTTTATAGACCAACTTCAAGATTTATTTTTTCATGATATACGCTGAGAGTGAGATTTACACATACAGGAAATATTAGTGCTGTATTATGATTAATACCACCTGCATCAGCAAAACACAGATCTCCTGCCATTCATGAGCTTGTTATAAGATATCAGCTGTTAAACAAGCATCTTGAAATGATACTCCAAAAAGTGTTTTCACATGTTTCATTCATATTTATATTTCATTATATGTTCCAAGCTATCTGACATCAAATCTCTACATCTGGCATTTCATGGATTCTGGATATTAATTTCATTTTAATTTTAGCTCAGTTATTTGGGAATCATCTCTGTCTTCTGAGACCATCTAGCATCATCTTTCACAGCTTCCTAGTGTCCCAATTTGCATTTAAAGCTGGGCACAGTTGTACAATTTATAGTTTTCTACATTCATTTAAACACAGCAGCTTGTCATGACAAATGGCCCAACAGAAATGCTGAGAAACTGCTTTGAATAAAGTCATGTAAATGGACACATTTTTAGGATAGATCTTTAGTTCTTTTGTTGCATTTTGCATTGTTACTTCCAACTTGGCTAGTTCAAATGAGCTGCAACAACATAGTCCAGTTTGACAGCCTAGCATTTTAAACTGGAAGCTCAATGATATGTACTAACTCTAAACAAACACATCATTTACTTATCTTCTATACTTTTAGTTATATATTAACAGAAAAGATACACGTTTTAACACATTAAGACCTTTTTTGGTGATGACCATAGTTACGGACAGTTGGAAAAATGTAATGTGCAGGAAGTTGACTGGGAAAAGTTAAAAAGGGTGCCATGAATTGAAAATTTCAAGTGTTTACATATAAAAGTTTTTATTAGGTGGAATTCTGTAAAATATGGTCAATTTCACAATAGTAGCCATGAAATAACACATTTGTGGGCAGGGCATGGAATGGTCAATTGATGATCATACTATTGCATTTCAGGCTGCGTTTACAAAGCAAGTAAATGTTGCTTTTTGTTATATATCTGATATTTTAAGTTCCGGGACACTTTCATATGTGGTCCTGAAATTCGATATACAATTGGGAGTCATGCAACTCAGTCCAACTCGACAAGCATCATAATTTTACTGGTTTTGTTGTAAATTGAATGTTTCTGGGCCAAAAAAAATTAGGAGGCATTTATATCGCAACTGCTTGGTGTTTCAAAAGAGCTTTCAAAAAACTTGGAAAAGTTGGAATGTTGTCATAGGAGAGTGTGGCTGCAGCATCAAAGAAAAGCTAAAGCCTGAAAACGAAGTTTAAAGAATCTAAATACACGAATCAAAGAGGTGGCCAAATAGCGTGCTATTTCTACAGCCAGCTCAAGCAAATTCTAGGGTGATACGTCCAGCTGTCAGCCACTGGAACTTTGTAAATGCTTCTGTGATGGCAGTAAAGATGAGACTGAAACCTCTAGGAGCCGACCTGCATCTGCCAGCAGTCACGATTGTTTACCTCTGGATGATCGTGCCACACATTGTTCTGTTATGTATGCGGGTCATATTAGGAGCGTGATCTGTTCAGACTAATATCGGATATAGGTCACATTTAAAAGACGCTGTGGACAGCCTAAAAAGAACATTAGGCTTGTTGAGGGTTTTATATGGGGCTTTTTGTCACTTCACTTAGAGCTAAACATGGACCTTTTGGGTAATATCACTAATCAGTCTTCACTGCATCAGGAAACTGTCCAGAGAGACAATGAGGTATTATCTGGATCATTATCTTGACATTGTAAGTTAATTGTCTCATGTTCACAAGATAACAAAAGTTATTTTCTTAATATCACAACTTGTTTGTCTTGTGAGCTCAAAATAATTCCAGTAAATATGACTTCCTAGTGGCCTCTCTGAACTTCTATACAATATACAATATATACAATATACAATATAAAGGGAAAAGAGTATGTCCTTCAATTACTTGATAACTGAATTGAAAATAATTCAACTAGCAATCTTAACTTTAGTTACTACTATAAAAGATTTCTGTAGCAAAGAAGTCTTTGAGTGGCGCAACACTGTCACTGGTTGTCTGGTAGCTATGGTAGCTGTGTACACGTTTACCCTGGCAGGCCCAACCATTCTACAAAGGTACCGGACTGCTGACCCTACGGGCGGACTGCCCTAAGCGGAAGCAGGCGCATAGTCCACCTAGTAGAGGTTGGAAACCGGCTAAACTGGAGAGCTAAGGGCCTGCCCGTCTAGCCAACGGGGTGACTATACTGTAATGGCTAAAACAGCAAATGGAAATGGGCCTCAGTAGCCTGCACGTCAATCGGACCGCTTCACGGTGGCGAGGCTTAATCCGAGCGACGAGAAGCTGTGAAGAATCTCAGGTACCAAGAAGCCACCAAGGAAATAAGATCAAGGGAAGAATGGACCGTTTCCTGTGACCAGCGGTACCGAAACGGCACCTGATAGTATGGTGATCAAGTTTGGTGATCAAGGTGATAAAAGATTCAGTAACTACTTTTAAGCTAACATTTAAGACGTAGTGACCAATATAGTATTTAGTACATGTATTTATACTTTCAGTGATTCATAATTAAAATTTTTGACCACTCTGGAAAAGCCTATAACATGCTGCCAAAACATGCAGACGAATATTAGCTTTGAAGTGTCGTGATAATGTTGGCTGTGAAAAACATGCCTCTTGTGAGCTGTACCCACAGAATGGGAGAGAGGGAAGCTGCAGCTGACGGAGGGCTAAAAGCGGCAGCGCTGGTCATTTTGTTCCGTCTTTTGTTTGTATTTTTCCCGCTAGAGCCGCTCGGAGGGGCTTTCCGATGGTGAGGACGTGCAAGGCAGCGGCACTGACTGTGCATCAGCCTACAGAGAGACCCTGGAGTAGACTACAATGAGGCCTAGCGCATTCAGCTGATCCAGGCTCAGGAAGAAGCGGCTTTTAGTCCATGACATGAACTGCATTGACTTGTGCACCTGTGTCCCAGAACATAATCGACCCCGAATGCACTCCCTTCGAGACCTGAGTGAACAATGATGTTGAAGAACAGCGAGGCACATTGCCCTGCTCGTCCAGGCTGCAGACACAGTGCGAAACCTCTCTGACCCTGTTCCCTTATGGATACACATACACTGTTAAAATGTAGTCGGTACAAATTTGCATATTTTCTCTTTGTCAGTTTAACCTAAAGTGGCATCAGAACACTTTTTGTCACACCTTGACAAGACTCATCAAAACAGCTGGTCAGTTTTGCTAAGAGATTGTAGCGTCTTGCTACTGCCTTGTGCTACCTTAAACGCACGGGAGGCTCAAAAGAGCAACCACGACTGCGTTCGATAATTTCTTGTTGTTGATGTTATTGTAGAGATGTGCACACATGCTGTTTGTGTTGGGTTAGATAGTGGGGCATGCATGCCTGCCACATAGTGGTCATCTGCTCCTCCCTGCCTTGTCTCAGCTAGCTCTAAGCAGTGGTTCTTCACTGATGCTTCTTTCAATAAAAGAGCATTCATTTAAAGTGCTTTGTTTCCCATGACACCACACTGGTGTCAGAAGTGTGATAGCACCCCCCAGTGGTCTGGAGGAATGATGCTACAACAAACCCAAAGATGGATGGTGTAGAAGATCAAGCTTGGCAGAGGAATGTGAAGATTGAAGCAGAATCCAGCATCCCCATAAAGCATTATCTAGAGCTTTCCTTTAAAGTGTTTCCGGCATCTTATGTCTGTGCCAACACTGCAATATAATAGCTCTGACTCATTATGCCACTATTTACCGTACCATTAATGTAACTATGTATCTCAGTTAATGTAAGCCAGCTGTATATCAGCTGTTTAGCTAGCCAGTGGTTTCCCATAAAGCTAGCTTATGCTGTAGCTCAAGCTAATAAGATTAGCAGGTAATACTGAGGATATGGCTGTAAGGGCTGTAATGTTTAATAATTATCTAGCATCTGTCGTAGCTAAAGTAGCTGAAGTTAGCTAGCTAATTAGCTATGTCAGTGATCGCTTGTGCTATTTTATCAATTAGCAACAGCACTTTTTTGGCTAACATGTCCAGAACAAGGCTTTAGTGGGGAACACTGTGGGGAGAGACAATGTTTGTTTAGCTGTTTTGTTTTTTTTAAGTATTTTGTTTTTGCTTAAATTAAGAGTAACAGAATTTCAAGAAAGGCACCCCCAAACTTTTGACCAGTGTTATACACAAGCTTGACTTTTCCTCCACCACACCATGGCATGTTATAACACATTGTTGCCTTCAGGCTTTGCCACACCGCTGCTGCTAGCTGGCCACCCTTGTTCTCCCTGCGGTCAACCCATCAGCTGGTGCTGCCCACAGGACTCCAGGCTCCACACACAAGCACTCCTGCACACACACATATACACACACACACACACACACACACTACAACTCCTGTCTCATCCAAGCCCAGCCACCAGTTTCACCCCCCTGGGCATGCTGAATATGGAAGAGGCCCTGTCACCCACCCCAGCTCCAGGGAGAATTCCTTTATTAATGAGCTTCCCTTTCCACACACACACACACACCTGCTCATCTGCCATTCCTTCACACACTGCAGGAAGCCCATTTATAATGAAGATGAATTCGTGCTGACAGCGAGAGTGTCTCCATGAAATTCTATCAAATTCAGAGACAAAAGCGCGGCAAAGCAACCCCAGAAAGCCAACATACCGGCGACGACACACTCCATACACACACATGCTCACGGTGGGGGGTTCATCTAGGAACCTATCAGCAGTCTAATATCACACCTCGCTCCTGACTGATGTTTAGTTTGAGGTGTACATGTACTTCTGATGTTGTGACTTTGGATAACTGTGCCCTGACTGCATTACATACAGTGAATTACAGGCGCTGGTTATGTGTTATTTTCTTCTCCTTTATCGTCACTGATTTGCCGTATTAATGCCAACCAAATATCTTGACAAAGCAGAATTAAATGTGAACACTTTTTAGAGGATATATATATATATATATATATATATATATATATATACAGGCATATACTATATGAATGAAACAATAAAAATGGCCAATTACAATGCATTGCTTCTGGAAACTTATAGTGCATTGTTTATCATTTTAACAGCATATTAAATATTATATAAAACAACTAAAAATACATTTTATTGTCCAGTTGTATGTGAATATGTGTGTGTGTGTTTATGTGCAACTCACTCTTGCACAGCGCGTGCGATGGTCAGGGCAGTGGAGCCGGTCTCGTTCACACTGTCCAGTGTGACGTTGGGGAGGTCATCGTCCTCACTGTCACTAAGTGATCGCCGTGGCGAGGGTCTATCTGGGGCCCGATGTGTGACTAAGGGAGAGCACAGAGGGGCAGAGTTATGTAGTACACAAATACACAGAAGAAACCACACAACCAAGACATAGCAGACCAGCATGTTTACCTATGTAGACATAAACACAACATTAGTCTAGTCCATATTTGAACCTTGCAGCGTTTTTTTCTTTTCTTCATAAGCTGGCTTTAAAAATTGAGTCAGTATGTCTCAATTTTGCCCAGGAGCTACGAGGTTAATGCAGCTAACAAGTTATTTAAGCTTGTAGACCAGCAAACAGCACCAAACTGCATGGCTACGTCATCAAAGGCTTCCTCTAAACCATGTTAATTAATCTCAAATAGACTTAGTTGTGGGGTTTCTAATATACTGTTGTCAGTATTGCTAAAAACAGAAGTAGAAAACATCCTGAAGCCTGTATTGCATCTGCCCTTTGGCTATTTCTGCTGAACTGTGAAAATAACTTCACAAATCAAAGTTATGAAAGAGGCTTCTGGCTGCATTTTCCGGTCTGATGGTAACCATTGATATTCATCAACCAATGGACATTTAGAGGTCAATATGAGGTCATTATTGGCAGCACAACATGCCAAACAACACATGTAGAGCCAAGGCTATTTTTCTCAACAGACATGAAACATACAATTATATACTAAATAAAAATACTAATTATATAATTATTAGTTATATAATAATAAATACAATGTTTTCTAAATGGTTTGGTTTCTACGGAAATTTAATTGTCCTTTACGTAATGTGAAAGGTCTTTAAAACAGGTTGTTTGTGCTCACACGGTTTTACAAAAACCCATTTAGCGAAGCAAAAGTGAATCTTCTACGGCACTGGTGCAAAAAATGGTGCATTGACTTTACTTGATTCAAATGTATGCAGCTTTTCCAAATGTATATGAAATGTAATTCAAAGATGAATGGGATTCTAGGGGAGACATGAGGGCTGGGAAAAAAAGTCAAACAGGCTTGAGTCAGACCAATGTGCAAGTCAGACCAAAGTTGAATTCATGCTCAGGGGTCTGTATTCAAAATGGTGTCTGTTGGTCAAGCAGAAATAAAGTAGATAGGTGTGTACTTTTCCACCCTATTCATTTTTAATGAGAAAAAAATTCGGAATTTAACAAAGTTTTTTCTGAAAACTGTAAATCGGATCAAAAAGATGTATACAAGCACAACACTCCTGATCAGACCCAACAGTCCATAGTTGGAATGGTGTCAATATCTCGAAAACTGTGGGACTATTGACCAAGAAGGAGAAGAAGAAGAAGGAGAAGTAAAATAATATAAATCGTATCATGATTTGTGCATTACGTAACCACTAATAAGACCACATGTCACATATATGAGCCTTTCAAGAAATAAACCTATGTAGACATTTATAACTGCTTATTCCAATAAGTGCTAGTTGTCGTAACACAACATCAAAACGAACAAAAAAGTCTCAATGGCAACTCGGTCCTGGTTAGAATAAACTCTTTTAAATGTTTATGTAGCTTTATGTCAGTGCTCATGAAAGGCTTATAAAGTGTCACGTAGCCTTGCGAATGCTACTCTTTTTGTGTTGATTGAAAAAAAAGGTCTTTGTTAGATGTCAGTGATTGCGGCTTGTTGGTTTTCCTTTAGCCATCTCTGATAACTCTCTGTGACCCGGTGGATTAATGCTAAACTAAAGGCAACCTTGACTACTGTGCTGATAAGCCGGCACGATCAAAGCGCAGGATTTCCCCCAAAAAAGAGAAGCACATAAATCACTCTGAAAAGGCAGAGAGAGGTTTGTGTGATGTTGAATGGTTACCGGGTCTATGGGGTGTGTGCTTCTTTATGACTATAAGTGTGTGTCAAGGCTCGTGTTGCCTTGTTGTTCAACCCACCAACCCTGTTGCCATGGAAACCTCCCTAGACACAGCACAGGGCACGGACCCTCCAGATAGATAGTAGGGGCTCGCTCAAATTAAGAGTGTATGAGTATGTATGTGGGTGTGTATATATATATATATATATATACACTCATCATCAAAAGAATATTTGCACCCAGAAAGAAGTGTGGGATTGCAGTGCTATTGGGAAGGAAGATAAAGGTTACCAGGAACAATAAATGATGATAAATTGATAAATTGACTGATATGGGCAATATTTATTGAGCTACCCATACAGAAATAGTTTTTCTCAGTATGGCATTGGTCCGCCATGTTTGCTAATGCATCATGCATACATCTCGACATGGAGTTGTAGAGGTTCCTAATGGTGTCCTGTGATAATGCATCCCATGCAGCTTGAATATTCTCACACAGTTCCTGCAGATTTTGCGGTAGGGGTGGAGGTGGAGTGACACCAGGCCTTCTGGATGTGTGACACATGACAACAAATGGTTCATCTTGGCACTGACCACAGTGCTTCCACGCAAAGATTCATTGGTTGGCTCCACCAAGGCAAAAGTGGGACTCGTCACTGAAGACAACCCGCTGCCGTTTATGGTTACTCAATGACAATCTGGCACGTCACCATTGCAGTCTTTGGCAATGTTGACATGCTGTTAAGGGCAGTCGGTGTAGCGATCTACACGCATGTATTCTTGTGTCGTGCAGCCATCTGCCAGAGGTGCTGGCACTAATAGGATGATGGAGGGCAGCACTGCTCGCTGCATGTCCATAGTCGTGGCTGTTGGGTCAGTCAGGTACAGTGATAAGACTTGCTTATGTCACGGCTGAGTGTGAAACCTGAATCATTTGTATGTCTCACAATGTCAAACCTACCGACCAAGTTTCATTGCTGTAGGTTGATTCGTTCTGGGTACAACTATTTGTGCAAGTATGTTTTGCCCTTAAGACAGAGAATGTCTTCCATTTATTTAATTTCCAATCAAAAAGATCTTTAAATACAAGTCATTAATTTTTTCTTGGCCACCATGAAAGACCTGGCAGACAGCCAGACAATTAAAACTCTGCACATTGTAGTCTACAGTTACAGACTGTCGTGCTTCTGTTTCTCTACATACTTTGTTCAGTCATTATACAGTGCCCACACACTGTCCACTCTATTAAACACTCCTACCTTTGTTAGTCCACTTCGTAGTTGTGAATTCGGAGGCAATAACAGCTCGTTTGTTGCTGTACAGTTTGTGCAGTCCAGGGGTGGGAAACACAGAGTCCAACACAGTTAGTTCATTTCACTGCTCTAGCACACCAACCCAACTTGGTAATTAACTAAACCAGGGTGACTCAGGTGTGCTTGAGCAGGAAAATCCTCAAACTGTGCAGGAATCTGGCCCTCCAGGACCGGAAATTCCTCATGTCTGCCCTTCATCAGTGATCAAAGGATGCTGTAGGCTGTACAGTTTTGGTTGGTGGACTATTCTCAGTCCAGCAGTGACACTGAGGTGTTTAAACACTCCAGCAGAACTGCTGTGTCTGATTCACTCAAACCAGCACAACACACACTAACACACCACCACCACATCAGTGTCACTGCCGTACTGAGAATGATCCACCACCCACATAATACCTGCTCTGTAGTGGTCCTGTGGGGATCCTGACCATTGAAGAACAGGGTGAAAGGGGGGCTAACAAAGTCTGCAATGCAGTGTAATAGTAGAACTACAAAGTGCAGCTATATGGTAAGTGGAACTGATAAAATAGACAATGAGTGTAGATACATGGTAGGTGTATTTAATGAAGTGGCTGGTCAGTGTATATATATATATATACACATGTATGTATGTATGTATGTATGTGTACATATGAGCCAAAATACAACATTATGTGAAATCAGCTCTTCGGTCTGGTTCTTTCCTCCCCCCTCTCAAGAGAATGAGGGATGAAAAAGAGAGAAAAGGGAAAAGCCTTCACTGCCACAGAGCCCATTAAGAACAGCACTCATGCCCAGAGGCACACAGGCTTTCCTGGGCAGCCGACTGTGTGTGTGTGTGTGTGTGTGTGTGTGTGTGTGTGTGCGTGTGTGTGTGCTGAGGGGCTATTAGTCTCCTCAGCTACACTCTTAAAGAAAAGTGCCTTGAAAGCAAACACATTGCAACACCAAAACACCAGGAGAAATATATTTTTGAAGGGGTCAAATATAACATGCTCAGGTGGTTATTTCTGAGGAGAGCACAACATGCAGATGAGTTACAAGTCTGCTCCTTTAAAAAGCTTATATCCTACATTTTTCTTATATTTTATTTTTATAGACGCTAGAGGTCCTTTTATGACATGTGTGATGATTTATGCACCAAACTGTCATCATTGATTTGAAAACATGTCTATTTCCTCAGTAACAGGTCTCTTTAGATATTAATTTATTGCTACTGCGCCTTTAAGACTGATATATGTAAATAACTGGCTAGCCTGTACTGTGCCTCACTGAGCAGTTCAAACTAAAACACACCTTATAGCTTTAATGTGAGTGGGAGGGGTTAAAGTGCTATTGGCTGAATAGTCCGGAATATGTAAACGTATTGGTGTTGTGACCTCAGGGGATGTGTTTTTTTTAAACTGGTGTGTCAAAAAGACGGCAGGGAGTATTGGTAGGGTGGTGAATTAAAATTGCTGGGCAGTAGCGGGTGGGGTGGCGGGATTGTTGGTGGGGGGTTCGGTTGAGTTGCTGTTCAGAGAGGTTGCTCAGTTGTTCTGCAAATTGCCAATAGTCAATTCACTCTCACGGGGAAGGCTGAACAAGGGTTGTGCAAACACCCACCCAGCAGTGGAAAAAAAGTGGAAGCCAAGGAGGTGACAGAAATGTAAAGGTAGGATGGGCAATCATGGGGGAACTGGCCACTTCGGCAACCCCTTTATATATCAGTTAAACAAAAAATTGACTTTTTGAAAGGTATGTTAACAATAAACAGGTACAGCAATGTAACTTGTTTTACATACTGCATCATGTAGTAGTATCAAGTACCAGTATTATCAACCAGTTTGACTGTTTTCCAGTTTCCTGTTACACTGCGGGTTAAATTGACGTGTTTCAGAGTTTGGAACTACAAGAAAAAATGTTGTATATATTTTATTATATTACGCACATGATGTTCGGGTCAGTTTAACCGCGCAGTGAGAATGGATAAAAACATGAAATTTAGATCCAAAGATCAAATTTTAGATCAAATTTGAGACACACTACGATTGCCTAATCCTTACCAACCACACACACATACACACACGATTTTCTTTTTTTCTTGTTCAGATTTGTTGTTCAGATTCCTGCTTTAAACATTGTCGAAAAACTAATATGCAGTTTAAAAAAAGTCTTATGGCTCGTTTGGTGTGGTATTAGTTGAAATAGTCAATTTGGCCCAGAATGGAAGAGATGTTTTGTTTTTATTACATGCCCATGTTGAAAATTATATGAACAATTTGTGAATTATTATAAACTAGACATGATCTGTGAGGGGTGGACTTGATTACCCTAAATATTGATTCAATAGATCATTAATTGAGTTAAAGATAATGTTAATATACTTTCAGGCGGTTAAACACGCGCTGGCTCACCATTACTGCTTCTCCTGACGACTGACCATAAGAGGAGTGTTAATTCTCCATTGAAAAACTCATTCTTTTGTAGTTTTCCAGTCACGTTTCTACAGTTCAGGTGGCCTGATTTAAATAGGTGCAGCTTTTGCCCCAGCACCTACTTCCTGTGTGGATAAAAGCTGCTGCCTGTTGGACTGAATAAAGAGTGTGAAACACAATGGGCTTCCAGTCATCAGACTGCGCCTGTTCAACATGCTGCTGGGCTCTGGGTTCTGTCACTGACCCTGCAGGACTCAGAGGGGCTTTTATAGATGGTAAAAAAGGAGAGGGAGAATGAGAGAGAGAGAAAAGCAGAGAGAGTGAGAGAGAGAAAGAAAGAAAGGTGAAAAGGGGACAAATGTTAAAGGCAGTGCCAGACTGGGAAAGGTATAGACATTCAGGAAGGGGAACAGTTGAGAAACTGTAAACAGTACAGAGAACCATCATTTATTCTGCCACAGTGTCTAATAAAAGCATCGCATTCTCTCTCTCAGCTCCACTCAACCTAAAGAAACCAGGGTCTAAATCTCTGATGATATGAATGAATGATTCAATTCAATTAACATTCTTTAGGAAACAGTTCAGTTTATAGGTGTCTGCCAACCAAAGGAGCTTTTGATCACTGAAGAACAGGGTGAAAAGGGGCTAAAAAGTGTGCAGAGAAACAGATGGACAGATCTATAAAGTGCACTTAAATACTCAACTGATAAGTGGTGCTTATAAAATGACAATAAGTGCAAATACAAGGAGGTGTACCTAATGAAGTGGCTGGTCAGTATATGTAAATGACCCCAGTGTTCTAACTGGCTGCCCTGTTATGTGCTTATTCAAGCATATTTATATATATATATATATATATACACATTATATATATATATACACACAACTACCTGCACCCAGAAGGAATCAACCGACAGGAATGAAACTTGGTGGGTAGATTTGACATCGTGAGACATGCCAATGATTCAAGTTTCACGCTCAGCCGTGCATGTGATGTAAGCAAGGACGGGCCTTATTGCTGTACCTGACTGACCCAACAGCCACGACTGAGGACATTCAGTGAGCAGTGATGCCCTCCGTGAGTCATCCTGTGCCAGTACCATTGGCAGACGGCTGTATGATGCAGAACTACATGCATGCAGACAGTTCCATCAACTGCCCTTAACACCATGTCAACATCGCCAAAGACTGCAATGGTGTCGTGGCAGACTGTCTCAGAATGACAGCTCAGAATGGCAATGGGTCACTATCAGTGACAAGTTCGACTTTGTGTTGGCGGAGACAACTAACGAATCTGTGTGTAGAGGCACCGTGATCAGATAAACCGTTTGTTGTCACGCGTCAGATGTCCAGAAGGCCTGATGTCACTCCAACTCCACCCAAACCACCCAAACCACCAAAATATATGTAGTCGTGTCAATTGTTCATATTTACATATTAAACATCTATGGCTGTGAATTTTAATCATCTCTCTCTCTCTCTCTCTCTCTCTCTCTCTCTCTTTCTCTCTCTCTCTTTCTTTCTCTCTCTCTCTTTCTCTCTCTCTCGCTCTCGCTCTCTCTCTCTCTCACACACACACAGATACACAAACTCACCTTTTGCATGTATCCTGCTCTCCTCCAGCATAGGCATCATCAGACCTCCAGGACCCAGAGATCCCACTCCAGCATACACCAGCGGGACAGGCTGTACCACCACAGGTACGCGACGGGGGTGGACGTGAATAGGGCTTGGGCAGGGGGGCAGGGGCTGATGGGGCAGGGGCAGGAATGGCTGCCCCCTCAAGGTCACAGAGGGCGGAGATGACACCCTGGACGGAGACAGCTTCAGCCGTGGGACGGGTGTTATGACGGAGGGAGGTGAAGAGGACAGCAGAGAGGACGACGATGAGAGCGATGAAGGTGACTTTGTGGCTGAGAGTGGAGGGGATCGAGGGCAGAAACGTATGGACGATGATGATGATGACAAAGGTGATGATGATGATGATGAAGATGATGATGATGAAGGTGATGAACGAGATCTGTTGGTGGAAAGGTCTACAGGCTCTGTCTGCGTCTGGAAGAGGTCAGAGGGGAAGCATCTGTCAGGTGAACGAGTCCGGAATCTTCTGTCCATCACCAGCACGCCCATGTCTGGATAAGCCTGTATCTCCGGAGACTGTTGATGAAAGATAATAAAGACATGATTTCCATCTGTCTTTTAACCATTAAACCTCCCTCACTCTCTAGGGCATTTCCTACGTCTTCAGCTCTCCTCCAGCTGTGTGCGCTTTTGGTGAGGCTCTGTAACGCGATTGGGATTTGACTGGCTCATTCTTACGGGATAAATTGTCCATGTAATTTTCCCAAATTCCCACAAGGTTTCAGTGTAGAACTAGATGAGGAATGTTCACGAGCAAATTTTAATTTAGCTTGATGGAGTCATTGCAGTGGTATTCCAGGTGGTTGTTAATGTGTTGCTAGGCTGTTGCTAAGGTATACCAGGTGGTTGCTAAACTGTTGCTAGGCCATTGCTATAGAATCCCAGGTGGTTACTAAACTGTTGCTATGGCTTTGTCATAATATCACAGGTGGCTGCAAATGTGTTGCTAGGCTGTTGCTAAGGTAATATTCCAGGTTAATGTGTTGCTAGGCCACTGCTATTATATTCCAAGTAGCTAAGACATTGCTAGGCCAATGCAGTGGTATCCTAGGTGGTTGCTAAGGTGATACCAAGCCATTGTCATAGTATCCCAGGTGGTTGTTAAAGTTTGGCTAGGTTGTTGTTATGTGTGTGTATAAGTGTGAATGTACATATGTAAGTGAGCCTGTATGCAATGTCTGAGGCAGGCAGTGTGAGACACAGCGTAATACTTAACACCTCACAATCACCTTTATCAATCATACCATGAACTGAACATCACAATACAGCAGTTACATGCAGTTACACCAGTTGCTAAGACTGTAAAGACGGCAGTAACCAAATATCTGTTCATTATAACATTACAGGTTGACAGAATTATTCGACCAAAACACAAAACAATATCCAAATTGCATTAAGATGCACCATTTGGTTAAGAAAACATGTTAAAACAAACAAACAAACAAACAATCCTGTAAACTATAGATGAAACAATAAAAGCGTGTATTGGCAAGAAACTGGCGATACGATATGTATCATGATTCAGGGGTAACGATTTGTTCACAATGTTTTTAAAATATGGTGGCTCTTGGAGTGGAAAACTGGAAGAGGCTGTCTAGTGTTTGTCAGATTAAACACAACACTAAATTAATTTTAAAAATTAGCTATGCGCTACTAGCACAAATGTTGCTTTAGTGTGCAGCATTTAGAGAAGAATCCGCCATGAACCTCCTGCATGAACACACGCATTTGTGGTAATAACAAGACTTTTTTTTTTTTGCCAAAGGACATTAAGCTACTTGAGCTAATTATTTAGGAGTTTTCCATCAAAGAATTCCATTAAAGGCCAATTCCATTTAAATGCAAGCTGCAGAGGGCATCAAGAGTTTCAGTTTCACTGTTGATCAGTTGCTGCTCCAACTGTTTGAACGCTTCATCTCCATCATTATTGCCAATGTTCATGATTATTCAGATTCATTGGAAGGTTTTTTCCTTCCTCCAAAAATTTGAGACACTGTTACTTAAACATAAATCAGAGATATACAAAGTATATTGTTAAAGAATATAGTGCACAGCACCCATATTGAGAGGCTCAATAACAATAACAACACGGCACATGGGAGTTAGGTGAGCTTGAACAGGACTACTATTATTGAGGAAGCTCCAGGTTTAGCCGGGAGGTTCCTTAGGATTAACAACTCACTAACTGGCCTAAGAAAAGGAATGAAACATATGTAAGTCATTAATTAGTTACCATGAATATCACACATGTACTCACCAAATGAAAACTCTACATGTTTCTCGGGACCCTTCCTGTGTCACATTATCTGAGGCTACATCTGCCCTAATTTTCTGCTGTGTTTACTGCGGTGGGTCGGCTTGGAGGCCACTCAGCTGAAATGGAACTTGTTTTGAAATTTCATTGCTCTCTCTCTTTCTCTCTCTGTCTGTCTGTTTCTCTCGCTGTCTCTCTCTGTCTTCCTGTCTTTGCCAGAGCCCCCTGTCCAGCTCTTGCCCCTGAAAGGGGGGCTCCTGCTTATTATGGCTAATTTTCCAAATCCTAGTAGCTTCTGGTCAAGACATTTTAATGGGGGAGCAAATGTTTCCAAGAAGTAGAAAAACAAGACGAAGAAGGAGAAGAAGAACAAGAAGAGAGGTTCTGGCACAAACAGAGTGCACTTCGCTATATGACGCACTTCAAAGCGGCCCACGCGCGTCCTGCGCTCACAGTGCCCTGCCGCCACACAATAGTCAATACGAAAGACAAAGACAGTAAGAGGGAACAGGCACACTGGCCTAATTCTGCAGTGCACTTTGTGGTCGAAATTCTAGCATAAAGGAAAACATAACAAACAAACAAACAAACAAACAAACAAACAAATAAAACAAACCAATAAATCTAAAGTAAAATAAGGGAATGCAAATAAGCTAAAAACCTAAAATTAAAAATATTAAAATATATTAAAAAACTGAAAGAAATTATAATAAAAGACTTTAAATAATAGATTAAATAAATAAATAAAAAACATTAAAATAAAACTAAAATAAAAAGCAAAAATTGAAAATAAATTATTTCTAATAAAATAAAATGACAACTAAAAATACAATAATGAATGAAAAAAAGAAAAAAAAAGATAACATGAATAATAAATGCAATAAAATAAAAATAATCAATAATGAAAAAAAAAAACCTTAAAAATATATGTATAACAATTAAAACAGAAATAAAAACAAAACAGTTTGAACAAATGAGTGGAAACTTTGGTCATAGCAGGTCACAGTTAAGTTTCTTAAACCTTCCATAACTCAAACTGAATCTCTAGTTCACTTTAGCTTTGCTGCTGCTGCTCCTTACCCGTCTCTGTGCCTGCAGGGGCTCCGTTTTGACTCGCAGGACAGGCATCCCGTCCAGCATCAGCATCCTGCTCCAAGACACACAGGGAGACCGAACAGACAGAGAAGAGCACACATTAGTCTCCTCACTACTGAAATACATGGTACACTGTATTTACTCCATTCATATGATTCCATTATCACACAAGAACACAGAACATCACAATCTCACAGTCATCGCTGAAAGTAAGGAAACTGACAGACGTAGCTGGGTTGATGCTTGAGTCAAATCAATTCACTGCATTACTTTTTACGACTGTAACAACTGTAAAAAGTAAAAGAATGAAAAATGTGAAAGAAGGAATGAATAGAACCTGACAGAGAGGTAGAACGTGATACAGAAACGAAGTTTTAGTCTAACAGTATGTGACAAGTTGGACCCACCAGGGTGGATAAAGTGTAATGAACCGTTCCAATCGTACCACGAATCCTTTTTACAGTCATGTAGCACATAAAAGCAGCACAGATGCAGTGCCTAAGTGAAGTGTTGAGCTATTTAAGAGAACCCACCCCCCCAACCCCCCCACCCTTCGGTCACCCACGCACACACCTCAGCATGAATAAATCCATCCAGTGGACATCTGGATGAAGACGTGTAGATGCTGACAGGCAACACAAGATTAAATATTTATGCTTTGTGTGACGGATTGTGAATATGAATGTCTCGCACTGTTGTGGTGTGGGTTTCAAGCTAGAATGCGCGTACAAGGTTTGACTCCTAAACCACCGAAAATGCCATCACAGTCACTAAAGCATAAACCAACACGGTGATTCCAACAAACATGCTGGACTATTCAACTGCAAGCTGCTTTGTTGGCAAGAAGTGGATACTAGTCCAGGAAATCACTAATGCAATCATGACACATACCTAAGCTTATCAGTGTATTCATTGCACAACTTGAGTTTACTGGCAAGGTGATGGCCTTTGTGCAATGGATCAGTGTACCACTCACCAGCCATCATTGCCATGTTATGGATGTTTAGGTTAGGCAGAAAATGTGCAGAGGAGACAAAAATATGCAATGACAAAAAACAGCCCATGTCACACGGTGTTGTACTACAGTAAACAGGTCCCGGGTTGGTGGGGTTCAGCAGGCCAGCACTGCTTTCATAGCTCAGCATATACAGTAGCGTGTTGATAAATGGAGCTGGTCGATTGCGTGCGGAAATCACCTCGATTCAGCGGCCGCTGAATCAGGAGAGACACAAAACAGAAACATGCTGACTGCTCCAGCCTCCGCTGACCTGCTTTCCGAACCAGTGTTTCTCTGTGCATGTGTGTGAGCAGTAAAGCAGACGGGATGTCAGAGGAAATGGGTGGGGTCCTAAATGGCTGCACACCAATTACAAGTCCACAAGGTAGGCTCTTGAAGGAATATGTGTCCCTGAACACCTAAACCTACTTTAACCTCCTAAACTGCAGGCGCCTGGTCGACGCCACACTTTTTAAAGTATTGGGGGGAGGATTATGTTCAGACTGAATTTATTCCAAATAGAAACAAATCTCCACCCTTCATGACCTCACAGACCACTAACAGATACTCAACTTCAGCGTCAGAGACAGTTAAAACCTTCATTCCAGCTGACGGAGGGAGGGGGCATTTCTCTAAGAAATAAATGACCTTCAATATATCTCATCCTCTATTGTATGAATTATTACGTAAATATGATAAACTGTGTTAATGTGTTTGTAAATAATAGAAGTATTTGAAAAACAGAAGTCGTCAGGTTGTTGCCATTTAGAAAGTACCATGAAATCAAAAATCTAAAAACTAACTACTACTATACTGTACTATCTATACTTTACATCACAGTGTATTTGCTGCCTGTAAAACTTTTACACTATATAATTTTCTAGGAAGAAAATATGCTTCTTCACTAGAATTGTAACCCAGACAATAGTACATTTTTTGTTGAAGGAATTTTGCCTAAATATTGAACATTTAGTCGGGTCATATTCAAGTGTCCATGGAAAAAGGCACTGCAAAGTCAGGATTTCCTGGTATTTGTCCTTTTAACCCCGCTTTCACAATTAAACAATAAAACACTGGTTTATATTAATGCCTTGTAGTAAAATTGAGATACATGGCAACACAATGCAATAAAGGGTTAAGAATGAACAAGTATTGATGGTCCCAGTTATCACACCTGGGAAGGGTACAAAATGTCGCAATATTATATTGCTTTTGATATGTTAGACAAGAAACTAATATAAACAGAAGCCCCAACAGCTATTATTAGCTATTATTTTGGTCTACTTGACTTTTACAGAGGCTACATTTCTATTCAGTTGTTCTATGCTTGCCAACATTTAAAATCTGAGATCTGGAAATATGAGTTTCATTACATTCTTTTAAAAGTTATTCTTTGATTTCATTGTATCAATTTCTATCATTGTTCTTCACACACCCAAGTACAATTGCTTAATTTTAGAAGCACATATAAGGCATACACTTTTATTCAAAGGCAATGACCCAGCATGCTTCACCTACCAGGAAATGGAATGACTCTTTAAAATGTTCATTAACTGTTATCAGGAATAATTTTATTCTATTCAGAAATATTTTTCACTCTGATGTTCAATCTCTCTCTCTCTCTCTCTCTCTCTTAACTCTGTCTCTCTGTTCAGCTGTCAATGTAGAAGGAAATTTCACTGTGCTAAAAATTAAGAATGCATATTAAGATGCATATTAATGCAATTAAGAATGGACACATAATTGCACTAGTATTAAGTCATTTTCTTCTTAAATTCAGTGTTTATTTCTTGTATTTTAGCTAATTTAGTAGTGTTCATTTTATGTTTTGTTATTATTTTAACGTTAAATTCATTATTTAAAGTAATTCAATTAAGTATTCAGTTTTGCACACTGTTGTATATGTGAATGATTTTGCCAAATTTCAATAGCATCCATTTCAATAAAAACATTTGTAGGTGTGGTGCCACCTCTACATTATTTAAACGCTAATTATAAGACTTAATATTATTAAATTATATGATATCTATATATAAGAATTTGAATGTGGGTCCTTACAATAATTTAAGAAATTAATACATTGATTCTATGAAGACTGTATGTCCTGCTACCTCAAATATTAGTCAGGAGAATCCTTTTTCTGCACAACTTAACCACCACCAGCATCTTACATCTTTGTGAACAAGAGCAAGAACCTTATGTTAGACAGCTGTGTCCCTGTAACACCTCATACAACCTCTATGAAGCTTGAACTTACCCCAGAACATCAATAAATCACTACACTACAAGTTTATTACCATATACAGACACTGCAAAAGTTCAAAACCTTATGCTCAGCATTAGTTACAGGATCAGCATGCTAACAATGGGACCATAGTGGTTACTAATGACTAACAAGGTCTGCAGATATGGGAAGTGAATGACTATTGCTGGGATCAATGAAAGGTTGTGGTTGGAGCCCGTACTGGATTTGAATAGCCTCTGTGGGCAGGGGAGATTTTCTTTGGCGCTTGTTTTGGTGAGGGAGAGGTTTTGGTGATAGAAGAGCTGGCCAAGATCAACCTTATTCAGAATGAGGCATGACATGTCAGTGAGGAGAGATCAAGGTGGATTCACTTCCATCCACACTTAGCAGGGGACGAGTAGCTGTTTCACAGAACCAGACTAAAAACCAAGACGTGGCCAAGTGCATGTAAAAGAATACTTCTCCGCTAATGCTGCTAATAATGAATAAAAACTAGGCGCCAAACCAATATTACGTAAACGAGACCACCGATGAGTTATACAGTTGATGGACATGATGTCATTTTTAGCTATACCCTGAAGTATCTAAGAGTATGAGTGCTGTTTGAGGGTCGAAGGAGTTCCATCAATTTCCCTAAATTACTGTAACATTAAATTGATTTGCATTAAGACATAATTGTTTTAATTGTCACTTGTAGGATTTTTAGTTTAAAACGTCTCAGAATTAACTAAGATTATCCACGGAAAAGGAAGAAAATTACAATTTTGACTGTCTATCAAAGTTTTCTGTGTTGCCAAAATATCTACTGGAGTTAGCAGGCTAACTAGCTAGCCCTGGATCGTTTAGTCTCATAATACCACTTTGTACCTCAAGAGGTGATAAAGAGTCTCTCTAGCATTGAAGAAGTGGCATTGCATGAATGGAACAATAAAGGAACAGTAACAGCAACAATGGTTAAAGCTCGGGGCAAGCGACCACCTCTGCACACTCTCAGCAAGAAACCACGTTCAGCAACAAAGAAATGAAGTGATATATAAATGCATAAATAGAAGCAAAACAAGAGTTAACATGGTGTTGTTTTCCACCACTGGAGGCTATTTTGGCGAGCAAAAGAATGAAAACTTTCTTCTAGACTGGTAAGGAGTGAGGATGATGGAGGGGCCGTGCATTTCCTTGTTTCTTATGATATGGGTGGACAGTAAAACCTTCTGGTGATATATGGAGTATGAATTTGGCAGGTTGCAACATCTTACAAATTTCTCCCTTAAGTCAATTATAGAGAAAAATGTTAATAAAAATATGAGGGTCACTTTCTATTTTGAATGGCTACCGAGAAGCATGCAGAAAAAAATAATGCCTCAAGCAAAAAAACATGCAACCCCCTCCACCCCCGACCCCAATTTTTTTTTACATGTGCACATAAAAATTCAGGACACAGGTTCACTGGTCATTCTGGACACCAAATAAAATGGCTATATTTGTGATGTAGGCATTACAGTAGTTCCACCACATTGAAGAGTCAGTAAGTTCACTCCAGTGAACTCTGAATGACTTCATTGCATCTCAACAACTGAATGATCTAGATTTTGGTGGAATTCCCCTTTAATCCATAATAATATCCATATTAAAGTCAAAACGACAGGTTTGACTTGATATACTCAACAATCTCTAGTATAAAGAAGGAGTCTGGAAAACGGATTGATCTCTTGATTTTAATTCTTGGATTACACTTAATCCTTGTCTGAGAAACTCACCAGAAAAGAATTACCTACATATAAAAGGACATCTTTTGGCCCGGAAACATGGCTGCTAAAAAACTGGACAGAGACAAGAAAGCGGTGACTCAACATTTTTGGATCATGTTTTGTAAAGGAGGCAGTCAGTTTCATCAGAGTGCCTGACCTCAGTCAGGTCAGCACAACTTCCTTCCACCCTGCTGCACTGCCAATAACCAGATTCAAGCTTTACCCCCAGTGCCTCCTGCGCAAACGTTGCCAACTCCACCTCGCCTAAATGCTCTCCCTCCTCAGCGCTGACAGATAACAGCGCTGATGGACGTTATTTCCTGTCTTCTTGACTCTTTCACCGCAACTTCACCCAAAAATGCTAACACTGCTAAAGTGAATAGAAACTAGCCTAGATCACTTAACATGAACTGATTTGAATAATGCTAGCTAGCTTTCCTTGAATACTACTCCTATTGAACCTTGCTTTGTTGCTTAATATTCATGATTTTCTCTTGACCTCTAATGTAGTTGTGTACTCAAGACTTTTTAGTCTTTTTGTTTTTAAGTTTTACTTCTATTACTTGCTATTGCAGCTTGCAGGTCTACTGCAAAAGCAAAGAAGCAAATCGTTGCTGTCCAAAGAAAATCATGTATCTCCATTTTTGCTGATTTTTACTTTTATGCATCATTTGATCGCATGCGCTTACATTTACATTGTGTGAAAATTTCATGATGAATGGCCCAACAGAAATCACTTGGAAAAAGTCTGGTTCCACTGACTTACATTAGAATGAAATTAGGTTTTTGCCCTCTCCTGTAAAGTTGTCGTTTTGGAGATACATGTTTTTCTTTGGACAGCGACGAAATGTTGGACACCAAACACATCTTGGCTGATCGGCTACATTTGTGCTAAGAGGAAAATTGTATAAATTTGATTTTTTGGCGGGAATACTGCTTTAAGGTTTAGGTAATAGAAGCTTTTGCTAGATGGTCATAAATCGTCTACCCAAAGCACAGAGTCATCTGGAATTCATATTCACCGAGTGCTAATCTAAGATCAGGACCATCCTAACCTGCACTGATCCTATTGTCTATATGTTCGAAATCTGTTTGGAGACTAGACTGATCTCTGGACGGACCCCCTGCCGTCTCAGGCTGCTGTCAGTGATAGATAACAAAGATGTCTTGGTCTTCCCGCTCTGGATCTGCTTGCAGGAACACAGGCCTGTCCCGCTGGATTCTCCTGCTTTGCGTAATCAGTCCTCGCCAAAAAAACCCAGAAGTGACTTCAGACTTTCCATTTCAGCGGCGCTAGTTTTCCTTGGCAGGATGACTCGAGTCAGATGGGGGCTGCTGCTGGGCAGAGCCAGGACATTGCTGAACCTCAGAGAGTGTGCGTGTGCGTATGTGTGTGTTTGTGTGTTCACTGGGGAGAGGTGAACTGTTCCACTGTCTGTTTTCTACGAGAGAGAATGTGTCGTGTCCAAGATATAACTGGAAAGGCACTTGGACAAGACCGAGAACAAAAACAACCGAAGGGCCGAAGCTAAATGTCCCAGTTTTTTCGAACCGATCTCTGGTTTAGAGGAGTATCTGATCAATGTCAGGCTAGTGTTCCGACAATAGGAAAGGACACAAGCAACATCTCCTACAATTTAAGATGGGGTCATTTGTTTGCTGAAGCTAACTTAAAAAAAACTCCAAAAGCAGCCAAAGAAATACAGACCCTCCAAAATTAAGAGCTTCTGTCTCCAGGATAGCTAAGTAGCTAGCCAATGTCTGCATAAAAAGGCTAGCTAACATTAGCGGGAGTTCTTTAGAGTCTGTTTTCGCTAACCAATTTTCTTAGCTAGCGCTACACCACAGTGCATTCAACTGCTCAGTTTAGAGCAGAATATGGCATATATAGTAATCACATATTTACTAGATAGGCTATAGAGTTTGGCCACAAATTCCATGCCATTCAACTGCCCTTCAACTCCCTTAGCCCTGTACAGCAATTTTCCAGTAACGGCCCAGATACAGCAAGCCATTGTTGAGCATCTGTGGCTGATCATTTCCCATAGCTTTTGTGGTATGTCAGTTTTCGGCAGTGCTATTTTGTCTTAAAATCACTGGTGAAGCCTGTTAGCCCTCTGCCAAGTTGATCAGCCTGGGTCTTCCAGCTTTCCTTTTCAGTTTTCCTGGAGTAATTTCCTTTCACACAGGCACGGAAAGTACGCTGGTGTCAGCTGCAGCCTTTGCAGTGTTCAAGTGCCACTTTTTCACGGAAGGTGTGAAGACAAGGTGAGTTAGCCAAAGGCCTTGGTTGACATTACTGATACATTTGATCTGTGTCGACTCGCAGTGTTGAAACTATGTGAGAATCAAATCTTCCCTAGGTTAAAACAGTTATGAATACACCAGCAAACAATAAGCATATAATCATGCAGTAACTTACAGTCTACATAATTCTATACACAACATACTCTCACTATACAGTTAAACTATAATCTAAGCCATTTCTCATTCGCAGTCTACTAAAGCTACTAAAAGGAATATCTCCTGTAGCTTTTCTGCTGAAGTTCCTGCACTTTCTCCGTAGCTCTCCCTACTCTCCCTCAGAGCTAGCCAAAACATACTCCTTCACACATCTGTTATTGATTTGGGGCATGGCCTGAACACCTCGGCTTCTATCTGTCTGCCTGAGACGCCCCGACCCCCTATAACACGACTGACGACAGGTCAGGCTTCGTTGAGTATGGAAATATCGAGGAGGCTGTTAGAAAGATGCTGGCTGTCTTTCAAGCGTAGTGGAAACCGGAGTCGGTCCAATAAGACAAATGTCTTTTCTCTTTAACAATAGACTAATCAGAGCTGACAGGATGTGTTCCAGACTGACACATGCAAGCGCACTCTGAGTGAAAAAAAAAATGTCACAAGTCTTTCCTGTCACAGCATTGGCCAAATGAAACCTTGAACCAAGCGCTACAACACTTTCTCTCTTTCTTATTTTGCATTTTCAGTCCATCTCTGTTTGTAATTTTGTCGTCTGTTCCACTCCTAACATCACTGCACGCATGGTAGGAGTTCATGCCGTGTTTTAACAGCAGCTTTTTTTTGTGGCTGTCTTACAACGGCAAGGTCAATGATATGGGCTGTTAGAAAAGTCAGAAAAAAAAGAACCCAGGTTGACAAGCCCATTCTCCCTCTTGGCCTCTCGGTCCCAGACTGGATCTGCTGGTGCTGCTGTGCGCTCTTGCATGAAGAACGCGTGCCAGAAAGATCTGAAGCCGTCTCTTTAGTGTTCCCTTGGACGGGCTCAGGCAGATGTGTGCAATTTGACTTGAACTATTGAACCACATGCTCTCAAACTGTTTATTATCAGAGGCCCCGGGATTGCGCAATAAGTGAAGGCCATCACTGTTTGGCGATATTGTGCAATGGCGTGGAGAAGACCATAAGGAGGGCCCTGTGAAAAAACGTGATGGAGCGAAGGTGCTCGTAAGGCCCGAAGATTTGCCGAGATGTGGCGGGGGATTTATCGACCACCTGAGGATTATTAGCTTTGGTATTATGCCGTTAAGCCAAGTGAGTGACCTCCTGCCAAACCATGACCTCAACCAATGAAGTGGCGACTAAACAAACAAGACCGTTAACTACTGTGGCTGCATGCGGAATGGTTCCCCTGTGTAACAGAACAGCCAACGCACAGACTCTAATTAATTACTGTTAATAGCAACTTTCCATTAAGACCTAGCGCTGGACTACATCTGTTAATGTGCTGTTGCTGCAGTGTAACTACTTACAGCATAGTTGGTAAGCTGCATAGACAGTGATGCTTAAAACAAACACCACTTGCACCATATTAAGGGCATTACTGCATATGTTATGGAAGCTGTATTCTGAATTAGCCATCCTGGTCACGAGGAGGACAGATATTTTCTTTGTGCGTGACCGTAAACGACCAAAAGGTGCTAGCGCCTGGTGTGCTAGCACAGCTGGAAGAGATCTGTGCGCATTCCCACCAGGCCCTGCAGGCTCGGGGGGCAGTGGCTGGCCCTCCCCAGCTGTCCTCAGCATTGTGGGAAAGCCTGGGCTTCCTCTAAAGCAGTGCCAGAAAACACTCGAGCAGCATTACGAGTGCCAGTGACCAAGCATGCTAACTAGCGTGACCACTGGCGAAACCGCTAGGAAGCCGTACATCACGGCCGGCGCGAAAGCAAAGCTTGACCAGAAGGACACACCGAAGACGTGAAAACACAAGAAGAAGAGAAGAGAGGTTCTTAGAGAGGAGGGGCAAATAACAGGAAAGAGAGCAATTTAGGGGGCCAAGCACTGAAAAATATGATGGGATGAGTTTACTTCACTCTAATTTGTACATGATTTTTAAAAATGAATAGAATCACATGAACAAACCTAAGTAACCTGAAGAACAGAATTGTGTTGATGTCTTATAAAGCACTGTGAAAAAGCAAAAGACCACCCTGCATTTATTGCATTTCCAGACTAAACAGCCAATAAGTACAGGATGATCATTTTTCAGGAGATATTTCTGAGATGATTAGATATAAGATAATACGTGAGCATATGGATAATAGGTTAAAAAATAGGGTTTTCCAAAACTGGAGTATCAGCCTCCGCTATTGTTTCAGATATGAAAACCTCCACAGGTGCTTCTCTCCACCCTACTGTTGCTGAGCTGCTGGTGCTCTCAGAAACTAATTTTCACCTCATTTCCTTTGACTTTCCTTTTCCTTATGCAAGTATATTACCTTATATCTACCATCCTGAAAAATGAATACCTCTTTGGCTGTTTTGACTAGAAATTAAATAAATGAATAGCCGTCTCTGACTTTTGCATATTACTGCATATTAAAGGAAATGACTTGAATCACGTCCAGTTTTTTAAGTGTAGAAGGGAAGGAAGAAAATGAGAGAAAACTGCGAAAAGAGTATGCAACACATTCTGCCTCACCCAGTCTCGCCTTGGGTGACACCTCACTTTTCAGCACAAGTCACTGTACTGCCTTTTGTCTTGTCCTTCTTAGCTAAGCATTACCAAGCCCGCTGCTCATAACGACTCAGGCAGCTGTGTTTGCCTCCCGACACCACACGCACACTCTTACGGGACTGGGCAAGGACTGTTATTCTCCCTCCTGCTCTCTGCTCTGCTGGAAAAGCTGCAGCTGCAACTGCAGAAACCAGAGAGTAAAACAGAAGGAAAAGAAAAAGAGGAAGTTTGTCTGTTTTTCTGTTTTACTACAAGCATTAAAGGTCCAGTATGATGGAAAACTGAATTTCCTTCGCTTCATTTGAAACAAGATATTGATGTATTGCATGAACATTGTTCCATATGGTTGTGCTCACTCCCCAGTCCATGTAGTACTTAGCCCAGTTCTGATTCTGTGATGTTACAAGAAAGCAAATTTACATATATCCACCTATTCAGCCTAGAGTAGTTTAGCCCCGCCCATTCATGCTCAGGTTATAAGGAGTCATTGTAGCCTGGAATGCTTTTTGAATGAGGCACAATACAGGGCAACCAACCAGAGGAGAACTCATTTACTTACAACTGTCTAAGCTACACTACATGTAGTACATAAGTAGACGTCAACTGGACTGGAGGTGGAGGGGGGTGGGTTGGTTGGTGGATGGGGGTGTACAGGCTAAATGTAGGATATGAGTGCTTATGCATTGCTTTCATTGGTTTGGCCATATCTGGAAACTGTGCTTCAGGCCAATACAGCCTCTGAATCTAGAATCTAAAATCTAGAGAGTGAAGGAGATGCAGAGAGAAAGAATGAGAGAGAGAAGGAGAAATAGAGGAAAGAGAGCCACAGATTCCTTTTTCCACATAATTATCACTCTCCTCTCATTGCTTTGGCAACAGTTGTTAATTACAGGTCACAAAACAGATGCAAGAAACAAAGAACGAGAGAATCACAGAAAGAGAAAGAGAGAGAGAAAGAGAGAGAGAGTCTTTTAAGACTGTTTTTGATGTACGTCTGTGAGAGCAAGCGAGAGAGATCAAGGAGAGAAACCTCAGACTCACACTAGCATTCTCATGCCACATGCTAACACAGCGGAACACAGCTGTTGATCAGTGACAGACTCTTAACCAATAAGCCCGTCCACATGGAACTGCCCCCCCCCCACCTCCCCTTCTCCCCTACAGCAGGGTCAGGCCCCACCAGGGGGTCCCTGGGAGTCATGGGGTCAAAGTTCGGCCACAGGAAGTGCATCCGCTAGCTGCGTTCCGGCGTTCAGACTCTTTCCAGAGCGATGCTTAATGGGCCTGGCAGTCACCGGGGAGAGCCCCTATTTCCCGTACACTACACAAACCACCCTGCTTTCTGTAGGTCGGTGAGTCATAGACGTGCGTGTGATTCACTTGGGTTTTTGTGCCAAACAGAGTCTGATGCGGTATCGCTCTCAAGACAAAAGACTTCGCAAATCGACCATCTCGAAGCCAGGGCTAGACCAGGTTGCACTCGTACAGCTCTGTGGAGCATTGTGCGGAATCCAATTACCACCCTTCATTTATATCATGATTTAAAATGGCCATTAAGTACAAGTGTTTTTCAGGAGATATTTCTCAGAATATAGGACTTCCAACAGCCGTGTGAGACCTGGTAGACCACTAAAACAATCCCCATCAGATAAACAGCACTTGATGTTTCTGTCCATCCTTCCCCTGTGAGAAGCCACTATGAGTCTAAAAGGATGTGTAGCGGTCAAGAAGCTGTTACTGAGCACAAAGAACTGGTGACCTCAGTGTCCAGACCTCAACACCATTAGTTGGATTGTAGTTGGATGGCGAGAAGCCTGGACTTCAGAGGAATGGAAAAATATCCCTGCAGATTTCTTTGGAAAACAGAAAGTAAGCATCCCAAAACAGAATGTAAGTGTTAATAGAGGAGGCATTAAACACTGAAACATAGTTATATTATATGTTAAGCTTTTTTGCTGATGCAGGAGAATTAATAACTGAAACTTCATATGTGGATTTTGCTATCTGACTTTTAGTCTGCTGGTTATACTGGCACGTAGTCAGAGAATGAATCTCATTTCAAGGACAAATACAAAACAGCAATATAAGAGAGTCACAGAACAGTTTATAGATGAAATTAAACTTAAAAAGTCTGTAAAACAAGCATTCCTTGCTTGTGTACAACATAGCATTCCTTGCTTGAGTAAAACATAGCATTCCTTGCTTATTTACCAATAGTTCCTGGTAGTGATAAAGGCAAACTCAGAGGACCCTTGATCTCGGAGGACCCTTGTCCTGAATCTTTTGCTATTGTACCTGCTGTAATATCCCTCAGGACTATTTTACATAATCAGGATTTCTCAGATAGCTGGATAACTTAAGCCAAAAGTTGAGAGTTTCCCTACAGGAACGTCCTTTTCTTTTCTCCTGCTGGACAGGCTCGACTTTTAAAAATATCAGGCTAACTGAAGAACCTTGTATTGAAGAGTCTTCAGCTCATCAGCTAATCACCTTATTAAAGCATAAGATAAATATCAACAATATCAAAAACTTCTTTTGATCTTCTAGTCATGATGTTTGGACATTGTGTAAACAGCAGCTGGCATTTTTTCAAAACCTGTAGGATAAAATGTGGTATGCAGGGCCAGGGTACTCCTGAGGTTGGTTACCACTGCACTATATTGGCTTCTGAATATTCTGGTGGCCATACCTAACTAGCTCCCTTCATCATGCCTGTTGATTGTAGCCATGTTTGTGCTTAGCCCACACTTCTTTGACCTTTGACCTTTCCCTTCGCTGTAGACGTGCGACGCAGCTACGACAACAAATCGGTGAAGGGTGAACCTGCCTGGGACGGCAGGGTCAGCGGAGGGCCAAAACATGGCCCATGTTTGCTTACGTTCCAGATGTTTCAGCTGTGGAAGGTTCTTGGAGAAGGGGCAGGCCCAATGACCCCAAGCCTCTGGGCCCCTGTGACCGGAGACCGTAACTCAGAGCTCAAGAGGAGAGACCAACTGCCAGACTAACAGGCATACAGGATGAATGTTCAGGTGTGTGTGTGGGTGGGGGTATGAAATTCAGCACTTTGCTCCAGTGGAACATATGGTTTCAGATGCAGTACTACATAAAGGTTCCTCAGTATTTCTTGGTTTAGATGTGCAGTTCTAGGAAAACTTTATCCACCACAGACAGATTACCTTATGTGTAAGATCTTAAAACCTTTGCTCATGCGCCTCATTTGCCTTAAAGAACAAACCATTGCAAGATTGTTATGGTGGTTCTTCTATGGCACTGCTCCAAAAAAACATGTATAGGCATAGGCTAGAAAATGTGGTTAAACCAGTGCTTCTCAATCCTGGTCATGAAGTGTTCTACTCTTCCCATTCTGATGTTGTCCATGTTCTTACACATGGAATCGCCTACAACAAGCAAGTTCTGAACTGAAATGGGGGTATTATAGCAGGACAAATCTCTAGGACCAGAGTTAGGAACCACTGATCTAGGTGAATCTGTTCTCAAAGCTTAATTTCTCCATGCCACCTTGGCATGTCCCTATAAGGAAACATCTTCTGAAGTTCTACGAATGGATCCAGAGTTCAAGATCAGTTCCAGATACTGAACCCAAGGCTCTTCCTCTTTACTGCTATTGACTGGAGGAGGCCAGTCTTCACCAGGCTGCAGATATTGTTGTTCCAAAAAGCTGTGCTTGGTATTTGGAAGAGGTCCAACGTAAGTATCGCACAGAGAGCAAGAGTAGCACTCTGGGAGGTTCATGGCAGTGTGTGTAAAATAATGAATGCATAGATATGCTGCATATATGCTGGGCTTCTGCTCGTCTTATATGCAATTGTACATACAGTGGCAGTAGCAATCCACATATCATGTATAATTATACAGCAAACATTTATAAACAATTTTATCTGTTTATAATATGCTAAAGAAGCCTCCATATGTAAAATATTTTTTGTAGTGTTTAACATAATTTTATCATATTATGACGTTAGTAACAGTATATTATGAGACAGAGGAAGTTTAATCCAAGCGATGTCAGGTGTCATTGATTATGCACAGTTATAAATGATCATCATCATCAACGACGCATGTTGCAAAGAATGCGTTCGCCAATAAACAGATGAAAAGATTATTCGGCTACTGTAAGTATAAAAGATCATAATCACAGAAACCTTTCTCATTTGAATATCTCATTTGAATTCTCTCACTCAAGTTGAGAGTCACTCTGACTAGACTTGATTTGTGTAAGCAGCCACAGCACTCAGAGTGACAGACAGTGAGCTCTGCTTTGACAGTCAACTCAGTGAAATGACAGCTGAGCTACCGTGAGTAAAAGGGCATAAAGAGGGAGAAGAAGCAGGCAATGCAATGCAGATTTAAGGAACTAACCTTGTCTGAAGTCTCGGACCGTGAGGGCAAGAACTGTTATCCTTTTAGCGTCCTTTTGGCTCTCTCTCTCTCTCTCTCTCTCTCTCTTTTGCTCTGTCTTGTTTTCCTGTGTGGTCAGCTTCTTGTTTGTATTATCTCTCTCTCTCTCTCTCTCTCTCTCTCTCTCTCTCTCTCTCTCACTCTCTCTGGTTCCCCTCCTCTTCCGTGGGCTACTCAGGAGGAAATGAATGGGGAGCTCTCTCACTAAGCTGTTGTAGTCTGAAAGCGCGCATCACATGACCATTCTGAATGAAGAGAAGGGGGGTGGACCCTTAGGCTGCCAGGGGCGAGGACAATGTACACCCACCCTGGTGGAGGACTGTGTGTGTGCCTGTTTGTTTGTTTTCATGCATTTCCAGGTACAAAAATGTTCTGACTGTGTAGAAAACCAGAGGCAAATACAAGTGACCTCTGATGTCTATATCATCAGCCTGGGTTTAACTTTGTGAAGCACTTTCACACTAACGCTTCAGGTATCACTTGTTTAAAACTGAAAGGTCGACATTTCTTTTTGGTTACTACTGGTAACCATATATATATATATACTTGTATACTTACAAACATATTATACATATACATATTGAACATGTTATTATACAGGGACATGTGGGACAATATTATATGTCTGTACTTATGCATATACATAATTACATACATACATACTTTTTGTTTTATATACCAAAATACTTTTTATATAAATTTTATTTGAAGAATTTTCTGAGCATTTTTATTGGTCCAATCATAATGAAGTTCTCACACAATGTTAAAGACAGAGGCCAGGCTCAAATTATGCAGAAAACATAAGCATAAACATACAGCAATGATACTATAAATACATACCGATACTATAATTATCGCTGTCAGGAAAAAAAAATCTGCATTTTTTTGTTCATGTTTTATTTACTTGATTTGCACATGCCACCTAACACATATTGCATCAAAAATATCTTAATAAACAGAACAATAAAAATGGTCCAAAATTCTCGTTCCATTAGCTGAATATCAAGAATGTTTTTCCTATTTCTTATATCTTTTCCTACGTCTTACTTTTTTTCAGAGACAAAGTTATATATATATATATATATATATATAAAATCAGAGACATCATGTTATTTCATATATATTTTCATATTTCATATATATTTCACATTGTATATAAAGGTATTTTATTGTATCTTTTTAAAGATATACTTTTATATACAGTATACATATATATATTCATCATTCTATGTCCTAACATTGTATTAAAACAAGTGCATGTGTGTATGTGTGTGTGTGTGTGTGTGTGTGTGTGTACATGTTTGGCTCTAAGTCTGAAGATTGCTTCAGAGCTTCAAACTGTTGAATGATTGGGAAACAGACGGTTTGGAGCCAACTGCTATTGTAGTGGCTAGGTTGTAGCCTGAGCTAAAATTGCCTGTCCACCTACATTACTATGCTCCCTAATGTCAGTGATGCCGGTGTCCTCTGTTTAGCACTGATACTGATTAAGAGTGAGATCAAAGGGTCTGCTTTAAAGATCTCAGCAGCTATTCTGTCTCTCTTATCAGTCACGCCTTTCTAAATATCACAGTATTAGTATTTGAGTTTTCTATTGGCATTGCTGTAACTGGTGGCTTAAAAGAGAAAAAGACCAGCGAATAGAAGCAGGCAAGTGAAAGAGATTTAAGGGTGAGAAAGGCCAACCCTCATATTTTCTGCCTCCTTTGTCCAGTACTATGTTCCAGCTGGAAGTGAAGAAGTGGAAAATACCTATGTGGATGAGACCCAGAGCATTTCCTCATGGTTTACATGCTCCAAGACTGCTACTGTGCTAGAGGTTAGCAGCCTATTCTGGGCCAATGCAGGGCCAACGTTGGACCAACTATCAGAACCATCGGCTTTTAGTCAACTGCTCACATGGACAGTGGGGATTCAGAGGTGGTGAGTGGAGCGTGTGGAGCATTAACACCTTCAGGGCACTTAAGTGTGTACGTGTCGTGACCTTTGGTTTAATTTATTTCAGGGAGAGAGAGAAAAGAGAGAGAGAGAGAGAGAGAGAGAGAGAGAAAGAGCAATTAGGAAAGCCTTGATTGCAAACATATTTAACATGTTTCACTTCCTGTTTGCAAGTTACCGACTCGTACTCGAATCTTTACATGCTCTAAATGACCCAGTGATAGTTTAGTGATACTAGAACTATATGCACGTAAATACAGCCTACTGAAATGAACTGAAGTGAACTGAGGGTGAGATAAAGACAGAGAGAAAGAACTGAAAAAGAGAGAGAGAGAAAGCATGGGTGAGCAAGCGAGAGAGAAAGAAAACGAGAAAGAGGAGAGAGAGGGGCAAGAGAAAGAGAGACAGAGAGAGGGGAAAGTTACTATTCTCTTGTCATTTCTCCAGCAGTTGGTCTTCTTTTGCCTGAGGGTGATGAACTGTCACCATGTTCACCTAATGTAAGCCCCCTCGCTGCGGCCCACTCACCACTGAATGTGAGCGTGCGAGTGAGTGAGGGACGGCCACAGGCAGAGCTAATTGAGGAGGTCTGGGGGATGTGTATGTACGTGTTTGTGTGTGCGTGTGCATGTGTGTGTGTGTGTGACTCTCCTTGGAGGCCACTCGTCAGTTGCCATAGCGACCTGCTTTCCCACCTTGTGTCCGTCTTGTGCATTTGTGGAGGTGTGAGTGTAGGTGGAGGGTTTTCTCTCACTCCCGTTCTCTTTCTCTCTCTCTCTCTCTCTCTCTCTCTCTCTCCTTCTCTATTTCTACATACATTCTCTTTCCTTGGTATTGATGGGCAGTCAAAGTCTACCTGCATTAAAAGACAGAGAATGAACTGTGTTTCTTGTGAAGCCTCAGAAAGCATTCAGCACATTCAGCTTTCTTATTAACCCTCTCTGTTTAAAAGTGTCTCATTGTTAACACAATCCTACAACACAGTCCCAATGACTGAAAACCTATTACACCCTAATGAAATTATTGATTTTTAATATTGAATATCATTTCACTGATTAGATTAACCAACTAACATATAAGCAGCAAATGATGCAGTTTACAATAATGTGCAGGAGCAATAAATGCGAGAGCGTCTTCTATTCAGTGGACAATGACTCAGCAACTGAAAATGATCCATCAATAGAACATGATACATCAATAACCACATAGCAAGTCAATTGGTTTATGTAAAGTTGCTTCCAGTTTTTTAGTTCTCCTTTTCTCAGTAACAGCTTTTTAAGAGCTACAGATCTCACAGCGTTGAGTTTTCTTCTCACAGTGGAAGGATGGACAGAAACACTTGGGGATGTTTTCAGACCCAGAGAAAGAGTAGATCTTGACTTTCTCTCAAAGATGAAAGCTGCAAGTGCTGTTAATCTGTTGGACAGTGACAGTACATACCTGTTTTATATTTGTAAGTACTTATACATAATAATATGTGCCCTAATATATACTGTATATGTAAATAAGTATGAGGAAAATGAGTGGCATTTAAAAAAAAAATCCATGATGCGGTAAATAAAGGTTTCAGATCATCGAAAACGTTATGCTGGGCAACCAGTGTTGGTCTACCAGGTATTGTGGTATTAGAAGTCCCATATTCTCTGTATCTTTTAACCATTTATTTGAATTCCAATCGTTTTTTTTGAATTCCAGCTTTGGAAACTCCTGATTTTTAATTTTTTCCCTTTGAACTTCTCCATCTTTTTGAATGTGGAATATCATATTTCAAATTTCTTTATAAAGAAATCCTGAAAAATGTATAATCTTCTAGGGGTGGTCGATTTGATGGTATTTTACTGTTATCATGACAAATTATGTTACAATATCCTCGCTGTCCAATTAACCTGGTGTAAAATTTCATGATGAATGGACCAACAGAAATTGCCTAAAATTGCCTAAAATTACCTAAAATAGGTTTTTGCCCCTCTCCTGTAAAGTTAATAGATATGCTTTCCTGAACATATTGTGTATACAGTTAGTGCTTTAAAAAACGCTGACTAGCTACAAGTTTAATTAAAAAGTGAAGAAAATTAGGCCTGTTTAGTTGGATTTAGTGCAGCACAGTTTGTAAAAAATATATTTTTTATATGTTGGCGCTATAGATTCTATTTGTCTGCTCCACCTTATTTTCTTACTTTTCAGAAAAACTAAATACTGTAATGTAAATCATGAAAACGTCTTGAAGTATCGTCATATAATCTTTTTGCCATATCACCAACCCCTATAGCCTTAAACCTTAAAGGCTGAATTGACTGGAAGTAAATTAACACAGACTTTTCTCCACTTTTACATGCTCAAAAACACAAAAAGGCAGCCTCCTTTTTAGCGTAAGACACATTAATTTCATTGCTCAGATTTAAATGACACATGTCGATGGAAATAACACACTAACCTTTTCTAAAACTGCCTGTAAAGTCTTTCTGTCTTTCTGCCTGTTAATGTCTGTATGGGAGTTGATGTGGGAGAACAGTATGCACTCGGTGAGGATATTGAATAGTGACAGGGTTTATTTTCTATCAATCAAACCAAACGGAGAGAGCTGATTGGACTGTTGATGTTGGCCCGGACTCGTTAAGTTCTCTGATTGGATTTCCAACAGCTTGTGTACACTGTGCTCTAGGAAAACATTTGTGAAATGAGAAAGACTAGCATGGAAAAGACAGGAATGTATATTTATTGTCTTGGATTACTGAGTTTCCCCGGTAGCTTGGTCAGAGACCTCTGAAAATCATTTCCAGCTACTCGTTTTAATGTTAATTGGGTGGGCAACTCGATACACGTGTCAGTCAAGTTGTTCTGAGTAAAATTATTGGAAATGTGATAACTTGAGTTTGCAAGATAATCAGAATACCATACCAAGCCTACTGCACCTGGCCAAAGTTTCGCCTTCTCTCTGGGTTTTGGCGTTCAATACTGATTTGTGCTGTCTTTGGCTTTGAGTCCCAAATAGGACAAATAAGAAAGAAATAGTACATTCATGTAATGTGTTTGTATTAGTTTAGTCACTTTTGGAACATTATTTTATTTAGAATTAAATTATTTCATACAGAAAAAAAGAAACAGAATAAAAGAGTGATGTTTTGTATCCCTTTGCTGCTAAATAAATCTCTAAGCTTGTAGGCCATTATGTAATTGGCAAGATGCCTATGCACATCTTCTCTGTCCATAGAAAAGCATGTATCTCACTTTTTTTTCGACAGCTGCTGTTACATTAACTTACATTGAAAGTCAAGAAGGTTTTTAGCCTCTTCACAAACATACCATTTTGGAGATTTTTTATTTATTTATATATTTATTTATTTTCTTGTTTATTTGTTTGTTTGTATAGCCATAATATTTTTTTCCTCTATGAGTAAATTTATGATGCTGTGGTAAATACAAAATGTTCCAAAACTGAAATCCCTGCTAAAAACGTGCAGCTTGGCTAACTAGTCTGGCTAGCCTTCTAGGTGAAAACATTCCCTCTGCCCGGCAATTGTTTAATCCAGTTCAGCTTTGCTCTTCGCTCTTAAAAATAAGGTAAAACATTCCAAATTTAATTTGGAAATAGAAGACTTTAAATTTTTGAAGTCAACCTTCTGCAAAGCTTTTGAAACCTTTACTCAGAAGGAACCTTTACTAAGAAAAAAACTCATGAGAAACAAGAACTCAAATTCATCAAGCTGGTAATTCCGGTCTACCAGCTTAGCCAAGCTGGTTTTGCTGGTTGACCAGCTTGGTCAAGCTGATTATGCTGGTAGACCAGGTAAACCAAATTAAGATGCATCATATGCTGGTCTACTGGGGTAATTGGCCTGAGCTGGCCAGCTGTTTTTTTTCCGATAGACATTTTTTTGTGCATTTTCCCTCAAATGTCATGAAACCCTCTGAATTATGAGTTATTTACGAAACTGAAATACAAATAATAACTGGCTGTTATCTTGCATGTTGCATGTACATTTCTGGATGTTGAATAAAATTAAGAGTACTACTGCACATACAATGCTATTGCTTACCAACCACAGATCTACCACACTTAGCAAAGCTTGTTGGTATGTGTGGGGGAATTTGGTGAGGTGAGGTGTCTTAAATTTGCATGTAGCAATATTTGTATTTCGACACTTTAATGAGCCCATAAATCACCCAGTGGTGTTTTGGGGGAAACTGAAAATGAAAATGTATTGGCTTTGGAGGTTTTGTTTAATACAAGGTGAAATCGGGTTGCCAGATATCAGTCATGGCAAAACCAGACATGAGGGTAGGGGGATGGAGTGAATTCAAAAAGCATTCAATATGTCTGTACAATATTCCCCATTCTGGTCCTTTTTTGACACATTTTGTCTCGGATAGATTTGATTTTATATTTTCTTCATATTTTCTAGAACAAACTTTTTTCTAGATTAAACACTTTTAGTATATGCAAATAATTTCTGTCAGCAACTATTTGTTCAGGCATTGTGTAACACACAAAAAACCCCAAAAGAAATGACTCAATGTTCTGTAGGTAACTGATGCATAAAACAGATGAAGAAGCATATTGCTGCTGTCAGAAGCTTTACAGGAGAAGGAAAAAGCGTAATTTACTGTTAATGTAAGTCAATGTAACCAGATTTTTTTTCCAAGTAATTTTGGCCCTTTTCTTTTGTTTCATTCATCAAGAAATGTACATACACATTGTAAATGAAAACAGCCATTTCCAAAATATGTCAAAAGCTGAAAAATGGCAAAAAAAAAAAAAAAAAAAAAGGTTTAAGGTGTAAGGTTTGTTCTGACAGCAGTAATATTTAATTGTTTTTTGGAATTAGCTGCAGTTCAGAAACAATGGGTTCAACTTTGTATCTTGATAACACCCTAGCACAGCTTAAATTTGCCTACACGCTATATACATAGGCTGTGCCTCAAACCACGTGTTGCCGTACTTCATAGTATACCGAAAATAGTAATGGCACCATTTTTATTCCGACATTACCAATCAGACACTGAACAACGAGGCTTAAAACCTGACAATGTGGTCCAAATCCAGACACTTGGCGATACAGCATTTATGTAGCCAATGGTAGAAAACCCTGGGGCTCATGCTCACTACATCTACACAACGCTAACACATCCCTAGACGTCTGTACTTTACTAGCAAGCCAGACTCTGGTCATGGTCATGATGTTATCTTAGTATTCTCCTCTGTGTGGACCCTGTACATGTATTTCAGATCTACTTTTGTTGTTCTGAAGGCAAGCTCTGCTTTGGGGGTGCAGCAGTAGCCAGGTAGCTAGCAGAGCTAGTGAAGCGTGATGCTAATGTAAAGCCTGCGGCTAGCTCACGCCTCACTGCTCTAACACCTGCCCTCAGCCCTTAGACACAGCACTAATGAAGGGGAAAATACTACAGCCCCGGAGCTACAGCGCATGTCCGTGTGAATACCTGCGGCTAATCTGAACGTATAGCAGTGCACTAGCACTACACATGAGAATAGACTCTCATTGATTAGTCGGCTTGCTCTTCATCAGTCCAGTGTGTACCCTTCATCCATGTGTATGCGTGTGTATTAGGCCTCCAGATGGCTAGAACTGTGAAAGCAGAGTTTGTGTAGCTGGCAAGACTCGCTAATTCACAATCACACACACACAAACATATACACACACACAGATATATGCACACACATGCTGCTGACCCATTTAAACTCATATCAGCGAACAGGCCACCTGCTTTCTCATTCTTTCACTATAACTCGGAGCATTGCACTCTTCAAATAAAGCTTCCTAAATGGTTCTTGGCTTGGACAGCTTTTTTAGTCTCCTCAGTCTCCAAACACTTTAAAACAAACCATGTTTTGTTAGGAAACACTTTTATTATTACTAATATAACAAGACACCAAGCAAAGCACTAAACTGAATGTACAGTAGCAGTAAACTCTTGGAACCACCTGGACTTCTGCAGGAATGGCTCTGGGAAAAAATAATCATCATTCATAACAATAAACAAAAACTAAGAACTTGTAAACACAAAGCATTTACAATGTTCAACATCCCCATATGTAAAACGAACAAATGGTTTAAACATCCAAGGTCATCTATGTAAAAATATGTGACCCCTCTAGCATAATGGCAGATTTGAAACAGGGCAATTAGAGCTGAGATGATCCCGCCGCTTCAGACGGATCTGATCTGCTGTCAAAAGTTACTGAGACCCCAGCTAAGAAGCAGGAAACAACACGTCATGTTCATGAATCTCCAAGAGTAATGTTCCAGGGGGGTCCCAAGGAAACACTACATTCCCTGAATTCAAAAAGACTCATTTTCTGGTCACTGTAAGTACAATAAACACAGGAAATGTTCAGCTTTTTGAGGGGTTTGGGTCTGTTACTGTGATGATAATAAATATGTTCATTTTTCAAAATCTGGCAGATTTAATGTGCCTATGCATCATCTACTGTCACTCAATAAACACAATAAACAAACATCTTAAATTATATCTGTTTTGTAGTGAAGTCCAAACCTCCAGATTACCTTATTTCCAAATTAAATTTGTTTATGCAAAAAAAAAAAAAAAATCTACTAGATGGAGGGATCCTCTGAAAATACATTTTCTGAAATAAAGGTAGGCTCATTTAGAAACAGTGAATGCATTTAGATGCACTAAATAATCTGACTATAACTGATTTTTTTAAATAGCCATGCAAACAGCATATGTCCGTTTTTTAGGATGATTTAATTAAAACCCGGAAATCTGATGAAGAAATGTGATTTAGACAGTTGAATTTTAGCTGAGTTATCAGATTTCTCAGAGCATGTGTACCCTTACTCTGATTCTTTCAAATGTGAAGCAACAATGAAACCAGCTACATGCTTGAAGAAATGCAGGATTTAAATATTCTTCTAAATGACATATCTTCATGGCTTCAGGTAAAATTACATTGTGTAATTGTGTAACACACAAAAAAACCCCAAAAGAAATGACTCAGTGTTCTGTAGGTCATTGATGCATAAAACAGATGAAGAAGCATATTGCTGCTGTCAGAAGCTTTACAGGAGAAGGAAAAGTGTACTTTACTGTTAATGTAAGTCAATGTAACCAAGTAATTTTGGCCCATTTTTTTTGTTTCATTCATCAAGAAATGAACATACACATTGTAAATGACAACAGCCATTTCCAAAATATGTCAAAAGCTGAAAAATGGCAAAAAAAGGGTTTAAGGTGTAAGGTTTGTTCCGACAACAGTAATATTTAATTGTTTTTTGGAATTAGCTGCAGTTCAGAAACAATGGGTTCAACTTTGTATCTTGAACACACCCTAGCACAGCTTAAATTTGCCTACACGCCTCACTCAAAAATGACTCAATGTTTAAAAAGCAGCAGTATAAGGTTTGCATTTTACATTATGTTTTTTGTCTTCTTCTGTGAGTTTATTCACCAGTTATAAAGCAAAAATCTGATTTTTGTCAGTCTCATGTAGACCTGCAGTTTTCACGTTATCTGATCATCCAAGTATATGCAAAAACGCACTGTACAGATGACTGACAAAATATGATTCTCTGCAGTTATTGAATTAAGTGCATGTAAACACTTTCAGTGTCTCATTTGATCTTAGGGGCAACACGTGTTTTTGTTTGTTTTCGTTTATGAACAGAAAAAAAAAAAAAAAAGACCAACCAGATGATCAAATGACCAACTAGAGCTAGAACACCTGGAGAAACGTTATCCAGTGTACTTCATGTTCATAATGAAGAGGACTAAACAGGAGTGCCCACACTTTCAGTCTTGGGGACCATAGCATGAAGTTTTTGGTGGGACGAGGGCCAGAAAGACAAAATGATCAAACGAAAAATAAGAGCTAGCTTGGTAGTATTCGGTTTTTGCACACATATGCATTTTCATAATGTTGGGAAAGGTAGTATTCTTTAAATACTCCTAATAATAGCTTGGCCATTGGGCCTCACTTTGGACAGGCACTTTGGTATAAATCTTTGGAGACTATGTAGACAGCAGTGTAGAAATATGCATTTTGTTTTTACGACATTTTTAAAGCAGTAAAACAATCTGCGAAAAAAAGGTAAAAGTAAAAACAAATCAGAGATCATATTTTTATCATGGTCAAAGCCCAATTACCTAATATCAAATTCATTTAAAGACACAGGCATAGCATCAGGATCAGGAGAATCTTTTATATTTATCTCTTTTATGAATATAAATTTTTAATAGTATTTTTAACAGGACTGTGGAAACCTAATTTATATTGGTATATCTGATATCACACACATCACATCAAATCTAACATAAAATGGAAATATATTTGGAGCACGTATTGTCTCACAAACCTTGTATCAAAAAAAATATCTCAGGAATTGTGATACTATACTTTGCCTTATTGCCTATCCATGCTATTGCACACCTTCTAACCTCCCCCATGCCACGCTTCTCTCTCTCTCTCTCTGTCTCTCTCTCTCTCTGCCTCTTTCACTAATGAGAGCCTCACAGTAAGATCATTCACTAGAAACAGTGAAATGGCAACACACATTCTGAGGACTTATTGGACACTTGAAAGGGAGGCGAGGAGAGGCAAAAAGAAGAGCTGATGCTCTGTGGGAGAAACAGTCCAGTCTACACAGTGGCTGCCCCCGAGCCTGATATTCATAAAACATCACAGAGATTTGCTGCTGGTTTCGGGTCAGATTTTAGAACCCAGATCACTGCAAAGCACTGGAGGAATCTCACTCTACACCAACAGCTCAACTCAGAGAGCTCAGGAAGACCCACACATGTGTGTTTGGTGTGAGAGATCGATAAAGCTTTAACTGGACAAACATCGCAGCTGCCGTTTCTTGTTTACCATACGAAGGTGGTGGTGTTAGTCCTGGGGGGTGGTGGGTTTAAGGAGGTGGTGGTGAGACTGCTGAAATGTAGCAAATAATATGGAGCACAGAAGGGTTGCCACGGTGATCTAGGAGGGATGTTTGTGAAGCCTGAAACCCTCCCACCCCCACCAACCCGACCCAGATTCACACACCCACCCACCCACATACCATTTCAGGACGTGGAGTCGTCTACATGTCTATATATCTCTATATATGTATATCGTCACTGTCCAATTAAAAACATAATTTGAACACATGGGCTACTGTTTACATTGTGTGAAAATTTCCTGATGAATGGAACAACGGAAATGGCCCATAATTGCTTGGGAAAAAGGGCTGGTTCCATTGGCTTACATTAAAATGAAATTTGGTTTTTGGACTCTCCTGTAAAGCTGCCATTTTGGAGATACTTCTTTTATACATTTACAATAATATCTTGCATATGTTATATACATAATATTATACAAAAGTTGCACAAATAGTTCCACCCAGAAGGACTAAACCAACAGGAATGAAACTTGGTGGGAAGGTTTGCCATTGTGAGACATGCTCACCCGCGCATGTGATGTAAGCAAGGATGGGCCTTATCGCTGTATCTGACTGACCCAACAGCCACGATTGCAGATATTCAGTGAGCAGTGAGGCTTGTCTCCATGACTCAGCCTGTTAGTGCTAGTACCACTGGCACACGGCTGCACGACGCTGGACTACCTGCACACAGAACATAACGACGACTGGCCTTAACTCCACGTCAACATCACCAAAGACTGCAATGGTGTCGTGCCAGACTGTCATGTCTAAATGTATCATCATCTATTGTTTCTGGTAGCCTTTATCTTCCTTTCCGTATAGCACTGCAATCTGACACTTCCTTCTGGGTGCAACTATTCTTTTAACGGTGAGTGTATGTGTACATATTTATATGTTATGTATATGTAAAATGTTGCTTATGAGACGTAAAAAAAACATTCACAGCAATTATTTTATTATTTTCTTGATGAACTGACCAAATGAAGTAGCCCAAAATGAGCCAATGAAAAAGAAAAGTCTTTTCTATTGACTTACATTAAAAGTAAAGTGTGTTTTTTCCTTCTCCTGTAAAGTTATCATTTGGACATATGAGGCTTTGTTGCGACATGTAATAATAGTATGCCCCGTAAGTATTATATGTATAATTAACTATATTTAATTATAATTTTCCAATTTTCACTCTAAACTTTACGCCTTCGTTGCTTCACCCACACATTCTCAGAGTGCCTTATAGTGTTTGCTGACACGTACCAGTTTCTTGTGTGCATGTTTGTTTGCTTGTAGGCCTGTTTTGAAAATCGCTTGCTCCTACATGCCACACTAAATCAGTGGTCTGTGGTTGGTTACTTTGCTTGTAGGCAGTATCCAGTTCTAGAGGACAAAACTGGGACTAATCTAACCCTAAAAATGTGTTCTTTTTTTCTTTTATGCTTACAAAATGAAGCTTTTCATGTTGTGTTTTATCTGGCTTTCCTGCAGTCAGAACACTTTTGTCCTGATAATGCGTGGAATGGATAGTGATGGGATTGATTTGCCCAGGAGGTTAGCCTATCATGAAATGATTCAAGACCATTTGTCAATCAATCAAGTGTTTCTGATTCATTCACAGCCCCACTTCTTCCCGGTAGCCTTGGCTTCCATTACAAACGAACCACCTTCACTACATGACTGAATCAATAGGCAACTGAACTCAACCTGAACTGATCAATACAGCTCTGTTCAGTGTCCGTGGAGCAAATTCCAAACAATCACAGTGAACAGGGTGAAATTCAATCGTTCAGCAATTGTGAACTGTTCAGAACTTCAGACTTATTTGGAGCACAATTTGTCTCTTTTTATTTGTCTCTTTGTCTCTATTTATGTATTTATTTATTTATTTATTTACTTATTTAAGCCCTTTGCTAGGTCTTTGCGGCTCTGCGTCTTGCGAGTTCTCAGATAACGCATTTTTCTCTGTTGCATTACTCCCCTGGCTTGGAAAAGGGGCGTTTTCCTGCCAAACTGCTCTTTGAGATCACCCCCTGCACATACTCCCTCACATACACACAAACACAGTTTGCAGGGGGTGAGGGAATGTGTGTGCGTGTGTTTGAGGGGAGTACTTCCTCATTTACAGTGTTTCCCACAGCCCCCATTTTCCTGTTGTGCTTCACAATCAATAACAGTTCAGTTTCGCTGACACACATTGTGCAAGAATGTGTACATATGTGTGTGTGTATATGTGTGTGTGTGTGTGTGTGTGAAAGAGAGAGAGACAGGGGGTGTGTGTGTGTATGTATCCTGATTATGGTTTTTAAAATTGAATGGTTGGTAGTTGAGAAAAATTCCTCCCACAACCCAGTAAGCCATTGATGAAGGACTGCCAGCATCCTCTGGTAATTCGCTCCAGAAACCCGAGTGGACAGACATCATTTATTGGAAACGTATTTACCGAAACCCCTTCGGATTTATTTGACTTTAGCCGTAGGGTGTGTGGTTTATGCCGCTTTTGACTGGACCACACCACACACACATACACAGATGCACACATTTGTTTTTATACCATCTGAGGACGAGTGCATCTGGACAGTATTCTGTATCATCGCTAAAGCCCAGGTGTCTGATTTTTCAGTTTTCTGCATCCTTTGAGCTGAGCAGTCGTCCTTTACATTGTGTGTGAAAATTTCATGACGACTGGACCAATAGGGATGCCCCAAAATTGCTTCGGAAAAAGGCTCTTTATGTTAACATACATTGAAAGTTAACAATGATGACCATTTTGGAGTTTTGTTTGGAAAGCAATGATTTTACATATAAGTGAATATATGTAATAATAACATGTACTATATGAATGAAACATTTAGACTGATCTATTTATTGAGCTACCCATACAGAAGTAGTGTTTCTCAATATGATGGTCACACACGGATTTGTTGTTCATCTCTACCAAGACAAAAGCGTGACTCATCACTGAAGATGACCCACTGCCATTGTGAGTCACTCCATGACAGTCTGGCACGACACCAATGCAGTGGTGTTAAGGGCAATCGTTGTAACGGTCTGCGAGCATGTAGTCCTGCATCATGCAGCCAATGGTGCTGGCACTAACAGGATGACTCATGGAGGGCATCACTGCTCGCTGAATGTCTGCAATCGTGGCTGTTGGGTCAGTCAGGTACAGTGATAATGCCCGTACCTGCTTACGTCGTATGCGTGGCCAAGTGTGAAACTTGAATAACTGGTATGTCTCACAATGTCAAACCCACCTACCAAGTTTCATTCCTGTCGATTGATTCCTTCTGGGTGCAACTATTTGTTCAACTATTCTTTTGATGATGAGTGTATATATAACCGCTGTCCAAAGACATCTATATACACATACATACATACATATAAACATTCTTAACTTTGAATGGAAATAATGGAACAAGATTTTTTTGACCATTTCTACTGGTCTATTCATCACAATACAAAAAAAATGCAAAGACGCCAAGCGACAAATATAATATCTGATATGCATATGGAATATCTGCAGGTATATGGAATAAAAGCACTTCACAAAGTCAGGATCATTGTATTGATCCTGGCAATATAAGCTGCAACAGTTTTGCTCATTTTTTGTCCCAGAAATGTACAAAAACAAGCATGCGCACACACACACACTGCCACGTCGTTTGGGGTCCGCTCCCCGGCCCCCTCGCAGCCCCCAGCACACAGCGGGAAAATGGGAGACAGCCCTTTCTCTGTGGCGGAGCGAATACTCGGACGATGAGAACATGTGGTGGAGAGAAATGAGGGAGGGAGGGAGGGTGCTGAGTGGCCTGTGGAAAAAGAGAGAGTAATAGAGAGAAGGGGGGAGATAGAGAGAGAGAGAGAGAAAGAGAGAGAGAGAGACATGTCATGATTCAGAGGAAAAATAGTCCGTTTTACAACCTTGTTCACATTTAAAGTGCCTTAGTTCAGAAGGGAGGCATGTAAAAGGAGGCTAGACATCAAATCTGGAACGCTTTAGTGTGGTTACGTGTATCAGGCTACATAATGGGCAAACTAATGACTGATGTCAATACTTGTACATACAATGTAAATATACTGTTTATCTGAATGATCAATAATACACACAGATACACAAATACACATCACTACAGCCAGATGGTTGTAGGCTGCAATGCCTGTCTGCCCACATCACAGGAAGTAAGCATACAGGAAGCATCTTGTGACAAACGTAACACATGCACTGATAAGATATGTAGCGCTGCGGTGTCTTTTAGCTTTGGATGATGCAGACTGCTGGCAGATCAATGGAGGAAACGTGAAGACAAGAGAGAGAGACAAGTATGAGGGCAAAGAGAGTGCAGACGGAAGAGAAGAGAAGAGAAGAGAAGAGAAGAGAAGAGAAGAGAAGAGAAGAGAAGAGAAGAGATTAAAAGACAGAAGAAATAAGATAAGACAAAAAATCAAGAAGAGGACAGACAAGAAGAAAAGAAAAATAATAACAGAAGAGATGTGAAAACAGAGAATAAAAGAAGGACAGAAAAAGAAGACAGACAAGATCTAAAAAAGAAAGAAAAGTACAAGAACAAGAAGACAAGAGATAGTAAGAGAAAAAAGGTAAAGTGACAAGAAGAGAAGACAAGAAAAGTAAGAGAAAAGAAGAAGAGAAGAGGATAGAAAAGGCAATACAAGACAAGAAAGGACAAGAAGAGAAGCGAAAAATGGTGACAAGTATAGATGGGATGATAGGGGAAGAAAAGATGGGAGGATAAGTAAAGATAAGAAAAGATAAGACAAGATGAGAAATGAAAGAGATTACATGGGAAGAGAAGAGAAAAGTGAAAGAAGGACAATGACAATAGAATTTCTGAACACAGATAATTATCAGAGAAATGCCAAGAGAAAAGAAATGAAGAGAAGAGAACAAAAGAGAAAAGAAATAAAAAGAAATGAATAGAACAGAAGAGCGGAGAAAAAAAGAGAATAGAATAAAGAGAAAGAAAATAAAGAGAGAGAAGGAATATGAAGAGAAGAGAAGAGAAGAGAAGAGAAGAGAAGAGAAGGAACATAAACAGAAGAGAAGGAAAACAAAGACAAGGAAAATAAAGAGAAGAGAAGAGAAGAGAAGAGAGAGAAGAGAAGGAAAATAAATAGAAGAGAAGAGAAGGAACATGAACAGAAGAGAAGGAACATAAAGAGAAGAGAAGAGAAGAGAAGAGAAGAGAAGAGAAGAGAAGAGAAGAGAAGGCAAGGCCAGACTGGAGAAGCCGTCTGTGCGACAGGACGGATGGAGGAGCTGGAGTGTTAAAAGGAGGGGGACGAGTGATAAATAAAAGGTTGGCTGGGAGTGCGAGTGTGATGTGGGGGAGAGGAGTGAGGGGGAGAGAGACAGAGACAGAGAGACAGAGCGAGAGAGCTTGGCGAGGGCTGGTGTTCCTGGCTTGGGTCTCGGCCCTGTCTCAGAGTGTCTCTGTTCGGATGGAGAGAGCGCACTGTTTTTCATGGCGAGAGAGGAATATGAGCTCACTCGCTCTCCAACCTCAACATTCCGACACACACTTGCCACAGCTGAGCCCGTGGCCTGCCATGCTCTATTACTGCACTACTGCAGTGCTGTATTACTGCGCTCCTGCATTACAGCCGCAATGCCGCAAAACAACACTACTACAGGAGCACAATACCACAGTAGTGTTTCATCACAACACTGCATTACTGCAATTCTTAATTACTACAAAACCGCATAACTGCAGTACTTCAACACTGCAACACTGCATTACTGCAATACTTCATTACTGCAGCACTACATTACTGCAATGCTTCATTACTGCAACACTGCAATACTTCATTACTGCAACACTGCATTACTGCAATACTTCATTACTGTAACACTGCAATACTTCATTACTGTAACACTGCATTACTGCAATGCTTTATTACTGCAATTCAATTCAATTCAATTCAATTCAATTCAATTCAATTCAACGTTATTGTCATTATACCAATACAGGGTTGTACAGTATAACGAAACACAGTCAGGCTCTTTCTCCAGTGCAGTACAAGAATATATGTGTACAAATATATATAATGCAACACTTCATTAATGTAACACTGCATTACTGCAACACTTCATTAAAGTAACATGGCATTACTGCAATACTTCATTACTGTAACACTGCATTACTGCAGTACTTCATTACTGCAACACTTCATTAATGTAACACTGCATTACTGCAATACTTCGTTACTGTAACACTGCATTACTGCAGTACTTCATTACTGCATCACTGCATTACTGCAATACTTTATTACTGCAATACTTCATTACTGTGACACTGCATTACTGCAGTACTTCATTACTGCAACACTTCATTAGTGTAACACTGCATTACTGCAATACTTCGTTACTGTAACACTGCATTACTGCAGTACTTCATTACTGCATCACTGCATTACTGCAATACTTTATTACTGCAATACTTCATTACTGTGACACTGCATTACTGCAGTACTTCATTACTGCAACACTTCATTAGTGTAACACTGCATTACTGCAATACTTCGTTACTGTAACACTGCATTACTGCAGTACTTCATTACTGCATCACTGCATTACTGCAATACTTTATTACTACAATACTTCATTACTGTAACACTTCATTAATGTAACACTGCATTACTGCAACACTTCATTACTGCAACACCGCATTACTGCAACACCTTATTACTGCAGCACTGCATTACTGCAATACATTATTACTGCAATACTTCATTACTGTAACACTTCATTAATGTAACACCGCATTACTGCAATACTTCATTACTGCAACACTTCATTAATGTAACACTGCATTACTGCAATACTTCATTACTGCAACACCACATTACTACAATACCTTATTACTGCAACACTGCATTACTGCAATACTTTATTACTGCAATACTTCATTACTGTAACACTGCATTAATGTAACACTGCATTACTGCAATACTTCATTACTGTAACACTGCATTATTGCATTACTTCATTACTGCAACACTGCATTACTGCAAAAACCAAAATACAGTACAACCCAAAACATTAGTATTGGAGCTCTGTTTTACTAAACAAAAAAACAAAAACAAAAAAATGCATAAAATAAAAACTAATGAATTAAATAAATAAGTGATATAAGAGAATGAAAAAACAAGCCTCAGCAGGAAAGAGGACAGTGAAGAAAAACTGTCCTAGCGAGCCAAGTCAGGTACATGTACACGATAACAAATGACTGAAAAACAGAGCAAGCAGAAAGATAAAGTAACATGACATTTCTAAGAAGCTGAGGTCACCCAAGTTTGAGCAGTGAAAATCAAAGTGTCCTTTCATTTCCTGGTAGCTGAAGCTTGTTGGGACATTGCATTTAGAAAAAACACATATTTTTAAATATTCCTCACTCATTTCACAATATTCCTTTAAAAGTTCCTCACAATAAATCAACCTTTATCTCCCTAAATCAAGCAAACTTGAGTTTGTGTTGCTGAATCTTGAAAGAGATTTTAATTTAGTGAAGGAAAATGGCACAAATTAGTACTCTATTCTAATGTAGCTTGTTTTAGCAGTAACTAAAAGATAAAAAAATAAAACTAGTAAGTAACTTTTATAACAATCTCATATTTCCAGATCTGAGCAATTACAATAAATAACTGCTTTTTAACAGCTAAACTATCTTATCTATAATGTAGCCTGCTGACATGCTAGTAAAACGGTGAGTTTACATATACAGTGTATTATTTGGTTAAATAAAAGCTATTCTTTGGGAATACATGCAATAAAAGGGGTACAATTACAAACAAAACAAAACAATTTTCACATTAAAATTAAAAACGAAAATCGAAACCTATTTGTTTAGTTACACCTTTACCTGGTCATCTGTAATAAATACTGCAGTGCTGATTTAATTGTACCACACCATAACACTACACTATCTCACTATCTTGTCACACTCAGTACCAGTGACTTTCCTCAATTCCAGTCTAGTAACTACACTGCAGTAAAATATGAGGTAAACTGAACTGTCCTCCACTGCTATGAGCTCATACTACATCTCTGACAGACGTGATGAGGAAACTATTTTCTTGTAAATACATATTGCTTCCATCCACCATCCCCGCCACCCCCTCCCCCCGTCCCACTTCCCACAAAATCACAGAGGCCCAAAAGCATATTGAACAGGAAAGGTCTATTAAGCTCAGTCCATTTGGCTCAGTCCATTCTTAGCAAATAGTGTTATATATAGCACCAGTACCAAAGTTTCTAGGACTAGAGACAGTATTAGAGAGATTGTTAAGGAACCCATATACCACAGGTTCTCCATCCTATTAAGAAGAACCTTTTAACCATTGTATTTATATTTTTAATTGTAAATGTATTTAAAGTGGAAAGTGTGTAAAAACACTATTACAACTGTTCCAGAAAAGCTATTTTGGAGGACCACTGTATTTCGTTCTTTGTAATTGTTGATGGAGTATATTTATTATTACATATTTATTTATGTTTGTATGAAGGACTTAGAAAACTGGAAGTGAGCTACAATTTCATCTTTGTGTAAGCAAGCAAGTCAACATTTACAAAAGTATATATATATATATATATATATATATATATATATATATATATAGTATATGTGTAGTATTTATAGTATATAGTATTTGTTTGTATATAGTATTTGTATTTATTTAATTACATTTATTTATTCATCTATATCCACCATAAATTTATTCTTCCATATTAACCCTTAGAGTTAGGCTTATGGAAACAAGCTCTCCAATCAATTAGGCCATTGTGTATAGCATTATTTATTTCTGAAAAAACAGCTGGACAGAAACAAACTGCATCAAATATCCCATTTTTAAAAACACACGTTTTCATTGTGAAGTCAATGTAAAAGTAGCTAATGTTAATTTATGCTGGCTAATGTTCTGCTAGGAATTCTTAAAACATGTTTACTGATGTTTAGCTTTTATGTTGCTCCTCTAGAGTGACTCAGCGAAGAGCTTCTCCATTTATAGCAACTGAAAGAAACACAATCCGACTATGGCTTGTATTCCCAGTCAGTGGCATATTTAGTCATTCCAGAAGGCCTATAGTGATGTTTTCCTGACCAATCCTTGTAGACCAAAAGCAGATCGGTTGAGTCCACTTTAGCTTCCCAATTACACTTGTAGTTAATCTCACACATCAGGCCTTCAGTTCAGCTCCTGAAGTCCTAACCAATGAAAAAGCTTGATTGGCCATATCTACCTAGATACCATTGTAAAAAAAATACTTGATTGGGCACTGCTACACTAATTAATACATACAGTGTTTAAACTGGAAAAGTGCATTTCCTGAGGAAAACCTGAAGAAATGATTGCACAGGTTTGTTGCTAGCCAATTTCTAAGGTGTTGCTTATAATGAATAGGAGTCTGTGGGAGGAATGAGGGTTGAATAAACGACTCACAGAGGAGTGCGGGTCAGTATGGCTGTGGATTAGAGTTTGGGGAGTTTGTGGCTATTGGGTGAAGGAAACCAATACAGTTGAAAGGGAGTGAAAATGAATGGGACTCTATGGAAAAAAAAGTGTGAAGGGGAAAAAAGGACCAATAGACGAGTGTGGGTCAGACCAACATTAAATTTGTGATTAGGGGTCTGCCCTGAGATAGCACACCATTCCCGACCAGACCAAACATTCCGGAGCTGGAATGGTGTAAATAGCACAGGAGTTAGCGTCAAAAAATGTGTACCAAAAAGAAGAAGAAGAAAAAGAATATACCGTTGGATAACAATAGTGTTGCACATTCACTCACTAATACTTATTATATTGAATAAAACTGAACTGAAAAATACAGAATTGTATTGTTGTACTTCCCAGAAACTTTTAGGCGTTTCCCAACAGCGTACACAGATGCTATGGCTGTGATCTACGGGCTGTTCGATTTCCGGAACTCTCGCCCCATGTGGATTCCACAACAGGGAATTACTAAGGCAACGTGTCTCACCGTCTCTCCTGGGGTCCCTTTGAGGACACACTCCCATGCAAGCCCACATGCCCTCAATCACATCACTCACACACACATGCACGCTTAGGATGATCTAACATTTTTCCATTTCACATAATTCAACACAGTCTCCATTACTCATTGTGCTAATGATCTTCTGACAAGAATATTCAAATTGTTCCTAAATGAGTGGCCGTAACGGTCATACATGATTAACAGAGGATGAAGAAATCAACAAAATAGCTCTCCTTAAATGTACTGCCCCTGAATCACGCACTTTTTACGCCCGTGTAGTGTTTTGTGCTTGTCATCACATATTTTTCGGATTAGATTATGCCAAGCGCGAGGGAGGGTGTGGCCCCAGAGAGTGGTAATGGGGTGTGTATGTGTGTATGAGTGTGTGTGTGTGTGTATGTGTGTGCATGTTAAAGAGACCAGAGCTTGCCCTTGGCTAGACTAACACAGCTGGCTTCCTCTCTCCTGCTGTTGTTTTCTGGTGCCAGGTCAGGACAAAGCTGCAGTGTTTCAGAGCTCCATTCCTGCTGCTGCAGTACGCACACTCAACAGCTGGGCAGCTCCAGGTGAAGTACGCTGCCAATCTGTGGCCAGGGACGACCCGCACGCATATAGTCATGCATACATGTATAAGCACATGTGATGATTCAAAAGGTAGCATTAAAGGAATAGTAAACAACTGAGCTGAACTTCACTATTCCCCAGTGTAACTGATTGGTCGAGATATGTTTCATGTCTGTTCCTTAGGTTTGAACTGGAACTGCAAGGCTAATGTATCTACCAAGCAATGGAATGCAGACCATGGTCTTAAGGCCACCGCACACAGGATGTGCAGTGTGTAGAATCTAATATTTTACTTGTATAAATGACATGAAATAAAGGCTGACATCACTTATAATGCTTGGCGTGAGTTCACTTCCACTTATTCCAAACAGGCTGTTTAGAAGCTGGAAACAGACTAGGAGAGTGACATACCTTCAGCATTTGTCTGTTTATGTAAAAGATTGACTGCAGTAAACAAGAAACATGTGATGTAGTTTAATGTACTATACTATAATTTAATGTAGTAATGGTTAAATGCTTGAGTGGCATGCTGAGAAATGAACCAGTGGACAGAGCTGCTGAGCGCTGGTGTGCATCGAGGCAGAGTGTCTGTGCTGTTGTATGTACCGCCACTAAAACCAACGATTATATTGGTTATAATTGTAATTAATAATCGATTACACAAATTCAAATTTGTTAAACTCTACAGACAAGTTACCTTATATGCACAGTGTCAATGTAATAATAGCACTTACATTAAAAGGCTTACATTAAAATTAAATTCGGTTTTTAAGTTACATTAAAATTATGCAGGTAAATTGTAGAGGTTGACACCTCTGCAAACTAAATGCTAAACAGTTGCCTTCAATATACTACTTATATTGCATTGGACACTTGGGCACTGTATGACTGAGATGTTTAGATGTTGATTCATGCAAGTCATGTCTTGAGCCGCTGAGGAGCAAATCTGAGCTGATTCTTGAGTGCTGAGTCTCTGAGGTGTGATTCCAAGTTGAGTCTTGGTGGTGTGTGTCTGAGTCAAGTCTTGAGTTTCTGGTATGTGAATCTGAGTCAAGTCTCCGCAGTACAAATCCTGGTCGAGCCTTAGGGTCTCTAGAGTGTGAGTCTCAGCTGGGTCTGTGGGGTGCAGTTCCAGGCAGAGGCATTGGGGTGTGAATCTGAATCAAGTCTGGTCTTGAGTCTTAAGGTGCAAGTCTGAGTTGAGTCTCTGGGGTGCAAATCTGAGTTGAGTCTCTGGAGTGCCAGTCTGAGTTGAATCTCTGGGGTGTAAGTCAGAACTGAGTCTCTTGGGTGCTGAGTCTTAGTCAGGTCTTGAGTCTCAGAGGTGCCCTCGTACCTGAGGTGTGAACCTGAGTTGAGTCTCTGGGGTTTGAATCTGTGTTGATTCTCTAGGGGGTGAATTTGAATTGAATCTCTGTGGTGCAGGTTTGAATCTGGTCTCTTGAATCTGAGTCTCTAAGCTGCGAATCAATATTTTGTTACTCATTTTTTTTACCATTTAATTTCTGCATTTTTTTGGCCAGTTGTATTGTCATAGGCACAAAAACAAGTCTGTTTGACATAAATTAACAACTGCAGGTATAAGCTGCTATTACTTGTGCTGCATTAGCCTCATAGCTCCAGTGCAAAATTAACACTTATGTCAGCAAATATGTCTTGGCTGGTCGACTATGTTTGGGATACCAGGAAAACAGTATACATTTGAACGTGTTTAATTAACCTGCTTTCCTAACCCAGATTCAAGAACGGACAGTCCGTTGCTAGGAATGATAAATAGTGATAAAAACGATCCGCTGAACTCCCACTGCATTACTGGCAGCAGTGAAACGGTGAGTGAGACAGGGAGTGCGAGATACTGATCCTGTAAATCTGTACAGTACAAAGCTGGCTGGCCGCTCTGACCAGATGTTTATTTTGTTGGCAGTGGCCTCAGACTTCATTGTTTACTGACCGAATGCTTCTGACGCAAGTCCACAGTGCTCATTCACGCAAACGCACCCATTTATTTATTCGGACATCGATATTCGTTTTGTCACCGTACCTTGTATTGAACTGAAAGCATGACTCCCTCTTGCTACGAAACCACACACTCCAATACACAGAGAGGGATTGTTTTTGTCTGCTGAAGCTCCACAATGCCTTTAAAAAAATATGGCAACCTCAAGTCTCAAATGCCTCAGTCACTTACAGTAACGCAATAAAGATTTGTTTAGCCTTGAAGGAGAGTATTCCTAGAGCCCAAGGATACTAGCTTCATTGCCCTATTGTTTGAAAGCTAGAGTGCAAATGCTTAGATCCAACTTGGTCGAGTAAAATTCATTGTTAGCCGCTGCCACAAGGACGTGAAAAAGTTTACTGAAGTCTGATTGTTAGGAAAAGGCTCTATGTAATGAAAGAGCTTAAAAGGATGGATACAAAGAGGCATGTTAGGGGGGTGAGGGGTGGGGACATTTTCAATATGTTCTTTAATAAGCCCATATCCTAATTTTTCCTCCCCTGACATTCACTTATGACCTTTGCATACTTTTATGCACCAAAATAGTTCAATTTTCTCATAAACATTATCCTTTTTGCACTTCTACAACCTTTCTTCATCCTCTAGAATTCATCAAGCTATTTGTGTCATTGTGCCTGAGCTCTAAGTTTGAACTCTGTTATGATTGGCTGCCTTGTATAGTGCCTCATTCTAAAAGCAGTCTAGGCTGAAACACTTCTGCATCAGTGGGCGGGGATATGATGCCATAGTCTGAACAGACAGATATAATCTCACTGGACTAAAAAGTAGTCACCTGTGTAATGTACATGTAATACCTCCACAAGAACGAATAGCAGCTGTGATTCAATTTGGCATGGACTGGACAAGTTTCTGCATGTAGACAACATTAATTCAGTTGGACCAGATTTGGTAGATGCCTTCCCTGGTACAATTCTGAGGGGAATTTCCTGTAGTCTATGTCTTTTGCCACTGCTGGTAGACCCGTATGACCGTATGCTTCCATACAACTGCAAATTCAGCTACTTCCTTCACACTATGGTCTTTGGCATGACCAAATGCAATCACTCCTTTTTGCCAATCTTTAACATCTGCTTGACTATTTTTTTTGTCTCGTGAGCTCACATTTGCTTGCAAAAGCTGGAGTGTCCCTGAAACAGAGGTGTGTACAGAGAACACACTTCTCCACATTCTATTCATGTCATTTGGCCTGTCCCTATATGGTCACTTCTGTCTAACATGTTGCTTCCTATCTAAATAGTCCAGGCAACAAAGTGCCTAGGCTGGCCTATATAAATGATGACTCTTCCCATGTTGAATGGGTCAGCTTGTTGTCTGTGTATCTGTGTGTGCAAGAAATAAGAATTGGTTCAAACAGACACAAGGCTGAACTTTAAATACGGAAAATGAGGTTGCAATTCTTCATCTGATGCCAACAACCCAGATACCAAGGGAGGGGATTCTTGACTACACTAACTCTTTTATTTCAAACTGTAGTTTCCAGGGCCATTTGGAAAAGACAATCTAAAAAAAATATCATAGTCTAAGCAAAACATACTCTTCATAGCAGAGATGAAACGGTATGAATTTATAATATCCTGGTTATAGTAACCAAAATTCAGTACAGACTCACATTAATACACTCATCATCAAAAGAATAGTTGTACCCAGAAGGAAGTGTCTGATTGCAATACTATTGGGAAGGAAGATAAAGGTTACCAGGAACAATAAACGATGATAAATTTGGACTGATATGGGCAATATTTCTTGAGCTACACATACAGAAGTAGTGTCTTTCAGTATGGCGTTGGGCTGCCATGTTTGCTAACGAGTTGTAGAGGTTGTAAATGTTTCTAATGGTGTCCTGTGTGTCTTGTGATAATCCATCCCATACAGCTTGAATATTCTCATGCAGTTCCTGCAGACTTTGCGGTAGGGGTGGAGGTGGAGTGACACCAGGCCTTCTGGACGTGTGAGATGTGTAAGGGCCATCGTCGTATTGGCCTGCGTGCATGTAGCCCCGTGTCATGGAGGGCATCACTGCTTGCTGAATGTCCCCAATCATGGCTGTTGGGTCACTTTGCAGATGCTGGACCATTTGTCAGTTCTCACTCTCCATGGTTCATATAGGGCTCCCAAACATGTTACGATGATGAGTGTATTACTACTTCACTCACTATAAGCTGATTAAGGCTATCATTATTTTAATGCTAGTAATATTTTCTGATAAGGACATTTAGACTATCAAATAGTTCTACCTGTAGTTAAAACAAGGTTGAGGTCTTTCTATTCACCAGCTTCCTGTTCTAATTTTGCTGTTCCACTTTAAATTTAGGCATTAACAATCCCCTGCTGCTTGATGTCCCTGCACCTGGAAGATTGTGGTTGATGCAGGACAGTGTTTTTCAACGTGCACTAATCGAGCACGGTTTAAATGATAATTAAAATTTGAAATGTTAATAATAACCACTGGGAATTCTAACGTGGCTTTCCATGAAACTGGTAACTGTTTCATCACTACTTCATAACAACAAGTAAGGCAGTTTGATGGACCCGAAGCTGAGCATTGCCAAGAACACCTAAAATATTAGTGAACAGCTGTTTTGCATCAACAAAACCTATTTCAGATATGTTTTTCTATGTTAATTGAAAAGTAACAATGAACAACAAACATTTCCACAGAAGGCAAGATGTTCTGAAACTTTTGGCAGGTCATGAACATATGATCTAAACTGTGGTCGCCCTGTCAGAACCACTGGCAGACTCGGAACATACCTGAATACAAATGCTACATGGATATTTTTCCACTTTGAGGGTTATTTTGCTATGAGGGCGAGCAAGGCACATGTTACAGCAATTAGTAAAAAGGCCAGGTCTCTCAAGTGTCTCCCCGTAGTGCTATGAGATGACAGCACACCTGACAGACAGAGAGAGAGAGAGAGAGAGCGAGACGGATGTTCTTTTTGTGGTAAGAGATCCCTCTCAAAGCTCAAAACAGAAAAGCAGAGTTTCAAACGACGCTGCCATATCCTCTCTACACGCCTATACATAGCTGCTGACCTTTTCATTTCAATGTACACATGAAACAAACATAACGTTCTGATTTTCAACCACATCAAAGGCTGCAACTACCATCTCTATCGACTACATTAGTCATCATGAATATTTTGGTGGTTAATCAAAATTTAATTTGGAAAACTGAATTCCACTTGCTTTTTGGAAAGAAATGAATAATATGAAAACTAGGGATGCACCGATCTGATATTAGAATTGGATATTAGACCCAATATTAGTAAAATTAGCTATATTGGCATAGGACAATTAGGCTGATCAATGGGGCCGATCCATTCACTTTAATTTGTTTGTGGCGCCAAAGACTTAGCTGTAAGGTATTTAGTTTTCCAAACTTAGTAAAGTAATGTTTAAGTCAACCCTGATGCCCTAAGTCTCCGTGTATGGTTTGTCATTTCAGCAATAGTATCGAATCGGTATCAGGTATCAACTGAGGTGACTACTTGCCTTTTTTGGTTTACCATCAGGCAAACATTGTAACTGTACTGTTTTCGGTATTACCAAAATTGCAAGCGAGCTGAGTCGTTGACTCAGGTTTGAAGAAAATTGGTTGAAGAGAATCATCACTATCACCCTAAATGGTAGCTACTAGGTTAGCATACTCTCTCACCTTTGAGCAATAGAGATACATGTACATGTTTTTCTTTGGACAGCCACAATTTACTTTTTCTATTGCAATGTTGGTGATAAAAAAATTTGTAAAACTGGAAAATAAAGTCTACTTTGGGCACTATTTTGGCTTAAAATGCTCCGTATGTACATTTCCACCATGAGCGATTGTTTATGGTTTTGGTTTTAGGCGAGAAGCTCATCTCAAAACTATCATAAAACAATGTGTCAGACATCAGGTGATATATCTGTAAGTGTTTTCTGTAAGCGCTTTCAGCGAGGTAACGTTTTTCACAGGCGCTCAGATGTCTGGTTCCTATCCCCACTGTGATGTGTTCTGACTTTTCTCTAGAGAGTCTCTAGAGTGGAGCATTTCACCTCAGAGGACTCTCAAAGTCTTCGTTTACACCTCAATGATTGACTTATGAAAACAGTTTGAAAAAACCTTTAGGAAGTCTTTAGTTTCTGAAAGTAACGGCTTCATCCGTTTTCCTTTCATTCATTAAACTGTGGTTTCTATCACCACTGGTCACGAGAAGAACTAGACTGAATGACTGTTTACACCTTAATGATCTAATTATGTAGGAACTTTACCAGCAAAATAATGGAATTCTCCTTTAAAAACTTCTAAACATATAACTAAATATATATACACTCAAAAAATAAATGCACTTTCTTTCATCTTAATCCAGGGTCCAAAATATGCATCCCCATCATGCAGACTACCAACACATCAGTGCTAAATAACCAATAGGGTCAGGTTTAATAGATGATAATACAAACTCATGCAACCGAGTGTCATTCATTAATCGTAACAGCTCAAACTGCACAGTGATGTATATTGCTGCTGTCCAGTGAAAAACAAGTATCTCCAAAATGCCTACTTTACAGGGGAGGGGAAAAACCATTTCATTTTAATGTGAGTCAATGGAACCAGACTTTTCCCAAGCAATTTTGGGCCATTTCTGTTGGTTCAGTCATCATGACATTTTCACACAGTGTAAATGGCACCTGCTGTGATCAAATGATGCATAAAAGTAAAAAACTGACAAAAATTAAGATACATGTTTTTCTTTGGATAGTGACAAATTTTCTGGCATTATCAAGTGACTGCCAAATGGAAGGTGAAAACTGATGGTTAAAAATGTTAAGATTTGTTGTTGATTAAAGATCAGCCTCCTCGCTTCAAGTTTAGCCAAGGATAAGATCAATGTTAAAGAGATCAGACGTGTCTCTGTCACCAATGACCTGCAAAGAGCTGTTTGCATACAGTGAGGAAATGGTTAGCACCTAGCCATCCGAATATCAGACATGAGAGTTTGTATGCTTGCATTAACGTGTGTGAGTGTATGTGCATGCACGTGTATGTGTGATTATCAGACAGCGGGCTAGTCACACAGGAAACCAGTGGGCAGACAGTCTTGCATTTTGCTCTAGCTCTGGTTACAGAACTTCCTGTCGCTGGGTGAAGCGCTTCCTGTTCTCGTTCCAGCAGCTAAAAACTGATCTCAGATCAAGTTATGGCCATGTTTGCTGATTCTGTTCCATTTAGCTACATTAGCTTTATCACACTCTTAAATGCACGCAAACAACAACTTCTGTACACTAGAAGCTTTATTTAGAGCTGTTCTAAAGAGACGGTGTAGCATGCCTAGCATCAGTAGCAGGCCGACTCTGAGGTCAAAGGCCTTCAACGACTCACTGCTACACATTACTATTAGAGTTAGACCTTTGATTTGGGCCATAAATGGCCATAAAAATCCAGCAATGTACCTCCACAATAAAGCTAATCCCTGTTTGCTAAGCTAACAGAGGTTGTGTAACTTTGTTGGCAGTTTTAAATTTCATGCTTTAATTAAAGCTTGGTCTAGCAGTTTACATAGCTCTTTTCAAACAGGTTCTGTTTAGGCTTTGTAGAACCTTTATGCTATTTAGGGAACCTGTCTGCATTTGTACCAGTTTCTATTGGAACCAGGAAACGTCAAAGGATATGTCATCATCATTAACAAAAGGTGTTGCACAATGGTAGTGAGTAGTACAAACAAGATGGCGGAGCACAGCGATTACCCGTGAGCGTTTGTTCTGTTATTCCAGATGTTTTTATCTAGAAAGCAAGCACAGTAGCACAACTACTGGTGATAAGAAGACGTAGAAGAGTTTCCTCGGCAGACCACTGGGTGTCGCCATTGTTGCTTTCTTTTTCCTCAACAATTAACTGATCACGGTTTGTGCTGAGGAACCTACTGTTCTTTGGTTCCAGTTGGGAATTAACTTTTCGGGTTTCTGAACCTATTCATTTTTGGTGGAAATGCGCTGAACAGACCAAAATTAGGTGCATGAACCAGAACAGAACCCGTTCCACGTTGGCTTAATCGTGTCTCCTTCAGTAAAGAGGCCTGACATACAGCTGCCGCTGCTCTCTTTCTCTAGCAACGGACTAAAACCTGGTTAGCCTTCCACTCATATTCATGTGTGGAGTATTTTGCTGATTGTAAGATAAAATGTGATTGGTTAATTCCGCTTTAGGCTCTAATTTAGTCAGTAGTTAATCTGACATGTTACATCTTCAGTTCTTGTTTCTTAACACTGAAATAACAGCAGTACTACAGTATTAGCAGAGTTTAAACACAACAAACACAACTGTTATTAAATCAAAATTAAATGAATATTAAATACATGCATATTTTTATGTCACAGGAATAATTAAAGGAGCGATATGTAAGATTTTTTGTTTAAAACTTTACAAAATTAAACTAAAATTCTCAACAGAATATTATGAAATAGCAGTTTTGATTTATCATATTGCAGAGATATCTACTAAAGTTAGTGTGCTAACCAGCTAGCCCAGGCTGGTCCCTGTCCTGTCTTGTAGTTCCACTTTGTTCCTCAAGAGGTGATAGTGAGTCACTGTAACATCAAGTTTGCCTTCAGTCCCCAAATAAGCAGATGAAGAAGAAGCGCTCCCCGCTCTCAGCAAAACAAGCAAAGAAAACAAGTGACAGAAAATTAACATTGGAGCTGCTTTCCACCACTGGAGATGCACTTTGGGTGAGGGGTGAAGTTTGAATTTAAATGTTGTAATATTAGTGTGTCCATGTGTCAAATATTAATACAATATAATATTTTAATATGAAACTGCAGCATGCATGACCAGCTTGCAAGACCATGGATGCACAAAAGCTGATCATGAGCACCGGACAATGAACGAGACCAGGCAGCAGGCGGTTCACCAACAGTCATACATCTCCTGTACATGGTAGACACCAATGCTGCCCCAACAACCCCACAGGCCAGCACAGAATGACACAACCTACCCTACTGCACACATAATGTCTGTACAGTCACATCTATTTTTAGAGGATTTAAGTCTTTTTTTACTGCGAGTCATATCCTTCATTTTCTATACTAGAGAAACTTACTGAGTCAGAATGTGTTCACAGTGGTGGTGATAGGAACCACACGTCCACCTCTAAAAACTCCCTCCCATAAAGCTATAACTAAAAAAAACCTTGTGAACACGCTGCCTGGAGTGTGACACTGAAGCTTTGGCTTAAAACACACACACATCATCAAAAAATATAGTTGCACCCAGAAGGAAGTGTTGGATTGCAATGCTATTCAGAAAGGGATAAAGGTTACCAGGAACGATAAATGATGACAAATTTAGACTGATATGGGCAATATTTACTGAGCTACACATACAATAATTGTGTCTCTCAGTATGGTGTCAGGCCTCCGTGTTTGCTAATGCAACATGCCAGATGTTTTGGTATGGAGTTGTAGAGGTTCCTAATGGTGTCCTGTGATAATCCTTCCCATGCAGTTTGAATATTCTCACACAGTTCCTGCAGATTTTGAGGTAGGTGGTAGGTGTGGTGGTGGAGTGACACCAGGCCTTCAGGACTTGTGACGCATGACAACCAAGCGTTCATCTTGGCGCTGACCATGGTGCCTCCACACACAGATTCGTTGGTCGTGTCCCCCAAAACAAAAGCGGGACTTATCACTAAAGGTGACCCAGCTGCCATTCCATGACAGTCTGCCATGACACCATTGCAGTATTTGGCAATGTTGACACGGTGTTAAGCGTAGTCGTTGTAGCGGTCTGCGTGCATGTAACCCTCGATTTCCATCACTGCCACTGTAAGGAAATCAGAGTCTGTAAGTTTCTCTACAGTAACCATTTCACGTCAAACCATGTGGAATTCCCCTTTCAAAAGACAAATTTAGTCAGCTTACTTGGAAATTCAGGAGCTCAATATAAGTAAGACCCAGACTGTGGGTAGAGCCCTGAGAGTAAGGCATCACAATTGGGTACATCACAACTGTGTGACCATGATGCAATAGTGGCTGCGATGGTGACAGGACTGCTAAAAAATTTATTCTAGTAAATAATGTGTTTATTTGTTTGTGCCCTCGGAGTCCAGCATGGTATGATGTAAAGTAGTAGGCTGGTATTTTGTGCACTAGCCTGCAGAAAGGATACTATTAACATTAGTACACAACATATACTGTGTAGTATTAGTGTGTAGTACACAGTTGAGACACAGGGTGCGTCCCAATTGCGCACTTAATACTTCAAACTAGTTTTTGAGTATGTAGTATTAAGTATGAATGTCAAAGTTAAGTATACTGAAAAATCTGCAATGCACACCCAGAAACAGTCGATTTTTGAGTACGGTAATGATGGACACTGTTGTCCCACAATGCAATGGGAAATGGAAAGGGAGGAGATTCTCATGTCTGGAAATTTCAGAAAAAAATGGCAGAATGAGATGCGACAGTGACCAGAAATGGTGTAAAGAGTTCAACCCAAATATATAAAAACAGCATGTAAAAAATATATATTCTAGTGTATAATGCATTTATTTGGATTTATTTATGTATTTATTAAAAACCATCAGCCAAAGCAGTCCAGTCTGGTATGACATAAGCTTCATCACTTCCTGTTAGTAGTAAACGATGGTAGTAGGCTAGTATTACTAGTGTACTAGCCTGTTGAACCCATTGTACTAAGATTAGTACAGAGCATATACTGTGTAGTATTGAGACGCAGCCACAACCTTTTCCAAAATTCGTATTTGGCGCCATCTTGTGGTAGACCTCGGTGGTACATCCGCAATTAAAATAGTCCTTAGTTATAGACCTTATCACTAGAGGGCGTCACCTCCGTATTAAAACTCTAGTCTTCACTCTCTGGCAGGAGACTCAACCCCAACCTGCCATCCTGCCCCGGTGTTTATATCGAGCACTGTTTGAGCGGCACTCAGTTTGTACTCACGGACTCACAGGGGAGGTTGGCTGTGCACCTGGGCGGACTGGAGCGGTGAATCCGTGCGCGTTGGCGGCAAGATCAAGGTGCTTGTGAAGGTGCGGAGCGCGCGCTGCACTGTCTTTACGGGAGCGTTCCAGTGAAAGCCCGAGGTGAGATTTCAGTCGCAAACATAAGTTGTAAAACAGAGTAACTTAATTCTAAGTGTCTTTTACGCGTGGTAGAGTTGGACTGTTTTAGTGTCTTGCTGTCCAGACAGCAGTGCTGGGCTGGTCTGTCCGCTGAATCGAGAGGAAATGTGGTAGCTGCTGTGTACAGGTGTTGCTGATGCTCTGCACGAAGGAAGGGGAAGCAAATGAAGCGGTTCAGAAACTAGAGTCTTCTTAAAGGGGAATTCTTCCCTAAACTGTGTTTATCACATTTCAGTCGTTAATATGTCAAGAAAGTCATTTAGAGTGGTTTGGTATGAAATGCTAATTTCTAGAGTACATGGTTTATCTCATTTTTTGGTTTTCCTCACAGTGGTGGTGGTGGTGGTGTTGGTGGTGGTGAGGGGAACCAGACATCTCAAGTGTTTATGTCTCCAAATTAAGCTTCTTTTCTGAAAGCTGACACACAAAAATGGTCATTATTAGCTTGCCTGATGTCTGAGACATGGTTTTGTGAGGGTTTGGAGAAGCTGTTGACCTAAAAATTGTGTTTAAACTGCATTTTGGGTGTAGATAAAGGTCAAATAGTCCCAACAGTGGTTTTCTGCTGTGGTACCGTTATCAGCCTTACATATCAAGGTGGTGGTTTGGATACTACCTAAAAAGGATAGGCTATATTTGTCTTATAGACCTCATAAACCCTGATTCCCATCACCGCGTCTATAAAGACATCTAAATAGACCTCTCTACAGTACACACATTCGCATCAAGCCACTCCTAATGACTTTCCTTCCACCTCTGTCATTGATTTGTGCAGCTGTATTGGGAATATACGTTGTTAGAATTCCCACTTCGCACTCCACAGAGACTGGAAAGCCTTTTGGGATGGAGTGGAGGGAGCAGTCAACGCTCAGCTGTGAGGTGGCCTTTGCTGAGGCTCAACGCTGGCTGGAGGTAAGTAAGCTTTTCAGTGCTTTCAGAAGTCCAGATCAGTGCAATGCTTCTGCTTTTTCAATATATGAATTGAATATGACTTAAGATATATTGAATATGACTTTAAATATAACTAATCCAGCTTTTGAAGAGGTTGCCTATTAGCTGGAGGACTGGATTAGCTGGGGCTGAAATAAAACCTGAAATTGACCCCACTAATTACCTGCTGTTAGTGGTAGTGGTGCAGTTGTGTTCTATCACCTTTGGTCTTTTGTAATGTCCATGTGGAACAATATGAACACACAGTAGAAGCGGAGGTAAAGAATGACATGTTTTTTGTAATGAATGTGCTCCACTTATGCTTTATCAGTGTCTTGACTTAACATTTGCTTTGGGTTCTGATAGCACATCACTGGACAAGTGGCTGCAGTGTATTTGTGCCATGTTTTATGGTTTTATAGCCGTGTGGTAACTCTAATCGGTTTGAATAATGATGTGATGCATTTGGGGCTAAGCAAACCCTTCACTTCCTGTTCAAACAAAACACTTATTCTGTACTATGTGAATTGCATTGCTGAACGTCATCTTATTTGCTTTTGTGGTAACTCTGCAGAGCATCCCAACATGCAGCTTATGGTTTAATTGGCATAACTCAACGTGTGCGTGTTAATTTTATCTCAAATGATCATGTTTCTGTAGCAGACTGTGTTGAAGTGTTGGTGTGACCTAAACCACCATTTCCTGCCTAGAAGTGATGCTGTTTCCTTTTTTTATCTCCATCGTTTCGCATCTATTTTAGGCATGTTTTGGCTTGTTGTGCTGCTCTCTCATTGGATTTTTAAGTTAAAATGCATTATATGGATATGATCATATGGATCACAAGTATCCTAGTTGGTTTACCGGGCTGGCACTTGCAAGCTTTGTGACTTGGAAGTACTATGAAACACTTCTGCTAAGGCTCTTTCTTTCATATCCTGGATGCAAAAAGGGATACTGCACATTATGTAACACTTTTGCCATTAAATAATATGAGCCAAGACATAAAATGGTCTACTGCAAGTGCATCATACAGTAACAATGAGTGCAACAGTAAAAAAACGTCTTTTCAGCCTCTTTGTCGTTGTCCTAAGGGAAAAAAACAAACCCTATTGTTCCTGTAGTACACTGTCCTGTCAGTACTTCAGAAAACCTTTTATTGCTCTCATCACAGTGCCTCTTTGAGCTTGACCACCTCCTGGTTGTGGAGAGCTGGTCATTAACAGGGCTACATTCCATGTGCCCAAACAAGCTGATGAGAGAGGGCACAAGATCTGGGCATGCACTAGGCACAAATGCCTCAGTGCCCCTCAGTCTGAGCACAAAGGAGAACCACATCCTGCAGCATGGCTCCTTGTGTGCCCACAGACTGCCTGCTAATGCTCAGTCCACAGTGTGACACCGGGTCAAATGACTGCTTGGTTGGGTACCTTTTCAAACACTACACATTTGTGGTGTAGTGGTGGGGATTGTTCTACTGTAGGTTTTTGTGAATTGAGGGGTGAGGATTGTGTTTGTGGTCGGTTGATGAGCGTTCATGGGGTAATTTCAGCAGAGCCTGAATGGTAGGTTTGGTAAAATGGGCTTCATTCAGTCCGGTAAGTCTCTCTATGGGGCTGGTCTAATTGCTGGTGTTCCAGATCAGTTCATGTGGAATGTCAGAGTGGATATGAAGTCCTTTCTGCTGTGAATGTGTAGTGTTGCTGTGGTGGCATATTTTGGTGATTCTCTTGAGGAATTGTGTGTGTGTGTGTGTGTGTGTGTGTTATTTCTGTGAACACAAATGAAAATAAATATTATATTATGTAATAAAATATTTAAAATAAAGTTTAGGTAAATATACACCGCCTGACTAAAAAGAGTCACTGTTTGGATTTAAACAAGCAGTACTTAAGAGCCTTTGATTGGATAAGTATTGCAGTGATTAATAGGTTCCAGCTAGAAACAATTACTTTAACCCTAACTGATGATTTGAGTAGCGTCTCATTTCTAAAACAACCAAGAGGGAGACGTATCCTGCAGTCAAGGGGGGGGGGGATGTTGCTGTGTTGTGGAACGGTCAAATTATTGGTCTGCCTCAAACAAAGAAAACAACTTAAAATGACTGGAATTGGGTTAAGAACTGTCTAGCACATTATTCAGACCTGGACGTATAGTGGTGAACCTTCGGATTTATGGAAGAAATGTGGTCAGAGAAAATGGGGGATCACTAAAAAACAAAAAATAAACAGTGGAACTTATGGCCTTGTCTAATAGTGAGTGTAAGAGCATTTCCACTTGCGCAGTGTGCTGAGAACCCGTAGGATTGGGACTAAAACCACTTGTTAATGAGGCTAATGAGGGGAAAAAGATAAAAATTGGGCTGTGGAGTAATGGAAAAAGGTCATTCTATTCCAGAGTGATGGGCATGTCCGGGTAAGAAGGGAGACATATGAAGAGATGTATCCATCACGCATAGTGCCTGATGTAAAAGCCTCTGCAGACAGTGTAATGAAGTGGGTTTGATTCAGTCGGTCAAGTCTGTGCTCAGCAGTGTTATGTGGTTGTAAAATATTCAGCAGTCTTTCTTAATGTACTGAATCACCAGGTTATCTCATCAGTGGATATTTTTCTTTCTTCATGTCATAGGGATAAGGAGCACAATGCTTAGATTCATTTGGCTCAGATTGTGAGTGGTTCAGGGAACACAAGGAATCATTCTTGTACATGAATTGGCCACCTCAGAGTTCTGACCTTATCCTCTTTGAAAGTCTTTGGGATGTACTGGAGAAGACTTAACGGAGTGATTTGACTCTCCCGTCTCCGATACAAAATCTTGATCAAAAATGAATGCGGCTTCAGACAGGCCGGCATAGTCATTATATAAGGTCCTCTACACATTGTCATTGTGAATGCATGCCGTAATTAAAGGCAATCCAATTAAATATTAGAATTTTTTGGTCTGGCAATGTAGAACTATAACGTTCATAGGATGAGTCAAGTCATTAGCCACCCAATTACCTGTTCGAGCTTAATGTTCTGTGGAGGCGGATAGGTTGGTGTAGATGTAAGGTAGGGTACTACTTGGGTAAAACCCATTAGTCTGATGTGTAATGATGATAATGGTCATCAAACTGAGCAAGGAAGCGTCCTACTGTGCGTAGTTATTAGTGTGGGTTCAGAGTTTTTTATTTGCCCTGTGTTATCCAGCCCTAGTGCCTTGTCTGTTTTGCTGTTACCATTTTTTTTTTTTTTTTTGGTGAACATGGTCTTAAATGCATTGGCCACTTGGCTTTGTAAAGGGTTCATGATTTAAAAGTGAAGTTGATACAGTGTCTGGACTGGAGAAGGATTACACTGCTTGCTTTTAATGAGTGCCCTCGGTTCACCTGTTTGCTCATTATCAAATCATGTGTGAGGGAATCTCAATTAAGTCGTGTGTGTGTGTGTGT
>CM067495.1:7655271-7687936 GCA_034552555.1 Semaprochilodus insignis
AATTATTATTATTAAAACCTGTGTCGGTTTATACATCACCCTGTACAGCTGAACTTGTGTTAAGTACGTTCTCATTGTTTACACTAATATTCAAATTTTAAAAAGTATCTGAGTAATAAGTAGTTTACTCTATATTACTCAGTCCCACTGCTTGGTCTGAGAGTGGCCATGTAGTGGATCTCATCATGCTACAAACGTTTTGAGCAATAAGAGTGTTCTGTAGTTTTGCTGAAAACTTGATGGTGCAGTAATGCACTGTGTGTATGTGGGCATTAGGTGGTGTTAGAAGGTGGGGGGTGGGGGGGCCACAGCATGACTTCCATATTTAGCCACAGTAAATCACTCCTTAAGGCCGCATGCTATAGTAGATCTGTCTGTTGGGCAGCTATTTTTAACTGACTTTCACTTACATGTTTTCATTGCTGTTGCAGCGCAGCTGAATACAGTATGTATGTATGTTAGTGCAGTCATATCATAATTTAACAGCAGGTTCTGACAGTGCTGCTACTTTTGGTCTTATTCTTGCTGCTTTTAAACATAGTAAGATTGTGATCCCCCAGGACTCCAGGGTGTTATTTATCATGGCGGTTGTCTTTGAAAGCCCTTGGCTGGTCTGTGAAAACAAACATGTGGCTCATGTGACGTGTCCAGTGTTATTTTAAATATGTGTAACCACCTGCTTTGTAGTTAAGTGCGTGTTGATTTTTGGTTTTGCTAGACTGTTGTTGGTATTAAGAGTGTAAGTGAGGTCCGTTGAAAGTGATGACGGACAGCCTGTGGTATTGGGAGGGTTCAGTTACTGTTATTCGCAGTATTAGCTGCTGACCTGCTTTGCTTGTGTGAGTAGAACTCTATCTGAATGATTCTGTTTTCTCTTCCACACAGGCGCGAAGAGACAACCAGAAGACTGAAAAATGTGAGTTAATTTTTATGGTATACATACAGTTATAAACCTTTTTTTTTTTTTTTTAACCTGCTTCATTTGTTCCAAAAACCTGTTGAGTCTAAATAGACCTAACTTAAAACTAACCGAAACTAATGGGCAGATGCTGAAACAGGTGTGTAGTAGAGCCTGCAAGTTTCTGTTCTTGTTTAACTACAGGGAAGTGGACTGAAATTGTCTGTGGTAATTAATGGCGTGATGCAAAGAGGGCAGATCAGTTGGGTTTTAAAAGACACCAGAGTGTTCCTTTAATTTCCCAGACATCAGCTGGAAAGGCATTTGAATAGTGATCCTCTGTTCAAAGTGCTGCTTATTTCAGGACAAGGCTTACAGTGTGTCTCTCTCTTTCTGCTTTCAACAGATACATAGTTTCATTACCCTGCGTTTGAATTTTGAATAGCTGTATGTGGGTTTGGATTTTATCTGGTCATGTCCTGTGCTAACACAGGTTGTAAAAGGAGCCCATGAGCAAGTTCTTGATTTGCATGTGGTTTTGCATCGTCACTTTGAATGGCTTAAGTGCATAAGAATGATGGCTGTTCATGGTAGGAACGCTTTAGCACTATTAGATCAAGATGTTCTGTCTCCAAAATGGTCATTTTACATTCCATTCATCATGACATTTTACACAACGACAAGTGCAGCTGGGACTTTAATTATGTCAAAATTACAAAAATTGAAATAAGAGTTTTTTTTTTTTTTTTTTTTGCTGACAGCAGCAGTAATTTGTTCATATGTCTTTGGAAGAAGTGTTTGGTGTGTGTGTGTGTGTGTGTGCGTGTGCGCGCTCAGTGAGGGTCAGAGTTTTCTGGATGAGAAGAAACAAAAGGGACACTGGGACACAGAGCCATTCATACCGTGCACACGCACATACACAGAGCTCACAAAGTGGTGCTGGAGGGTTAGGGATTAGTTTGAAATGACAGCAATGTCAAGACTTCCTCAATGTGTAAAACTTGAAAGAATAGCTGAACAAAATGCAGCTAAGTATGAAGTAGATTGGTGAGTACAATTTATATTAATTTATTCAGCCCCTGTGAACCTTTTGACACTTGTATTGCAAACACTGAGTAATAACGCAGAAGTAATTTGTGCTTGTTGACCTCTTTTCTTCTCATTGTCAGGTGCTAATAACTATATATTGGCTGGGTAGGAAGGCCCAGGCAGATCCCTCCTACAGCGGACCTCAGCTCAACTTCAAATCTTTCGAAGCCCTGCTGGGTGTTGCCTTGTCCAAGGTGGGTAGGAATTGGGTATGACTCACTTACTGCAATCATGTGATTATTAGATTACTGTATTTTAGGTTATCCCAAAGTACAGAGCTTTAAACTTGCATGATAATACGAAAGTGTCTTTTTTATGTTTCTATGTTTTTATTTGGTTAAACTCTGACAAGGGAAAAATATGGGCCATTTACAGTGCAAATACAAGAAATTATGTGTTGAAAAAAGGTGATTGAATTGCAGCACCATCAGGCTAACTAGACTAAGTCGGGTAATTGAGTGGTTGTTGACTGCTTGGCATGAATTATTGCCCTTTTTAAAGTAATAAACCTACAACTGTGTAACTGTTGTACTACTTCACCTCCTCCTGTAGGCACTAGAAGAGGCTTCATGCCCCAAGCCTAGTGTGAGGGACAGTGGATACGGGGAAAGCTGGGACCCCGACAAGGAGGACCTATTTAGCTCACAGCAGCCAAACTACAGGAGGGAGGATTCAGTGGAGAGCATTGACTCTGTTGAGTCACGAACACTGAGCATAGCATCAGACTATACACTCATAGCAGGCAGTGAAGGTAGGTACAACAAGGAAGGTTGTATTTATGTACTTCTGTACTTGTGTTTGTCTATGTTTCAGTTTTACTGTGATTAAACTGGATACATCCTATGCCGCTTGCCTAAGAAAGAGGAAGGTCACAGAAAGAGGAAATAAATGACTGATATGTATCTAACGGCGCATAATATTTCTGTGGGCAGGAATAACAGCTGTGATTTGGTTTGGCATGGTCTGGACAAGTTTCTAGATATAGGCGACATCAATGTTTAGCCACTGTTGCTTCAAAGAATTTCACAGTTAGGTCAGATTTGGTGGATGCCTTCTCTGGCACAATTCTGAGGAGAGTTTCCTGTAGACTGGGATTTTAGCTGTTGCTGGTAGACCTGTATGACCGTACACTTCCATACACCTGCAAATTCAGCTACTTCCTTCACACTATGGTCTTTGGTATGCCCAAATGCAATCACTCCTTTTAGCCAATCATTAACATCTGCTTTGGAGCCATTTTCCACACATTGAACGGGACATTCACTGCACTGCAGCACGTCTTCTCAATCTATGAATCCTGTCAAACTCCCCGCAGGTATTTATCACCCCATCATCCTTGTGCCATGATGTCTGAGGTTACTACCGCCTTAAACGCGCAAAGTAACACATTTTTTTTCACGGTGAGAAGATTAAATATTTTGGCATCTGATTGAACACTTAAATATGTTTCTGACCTTTAAACTTGCTCTCCTGTTAGTTTTTTTTCCTTCTGTAATGTTGTCACCATCAAACACATGTTAATGAAAGTTCAGCACCTCATGCTCATTGCGTCACCCCTAATGCTCACGTAAGCGTGAAATACCAGCTCATTCCATCTGTGTGTGCTAATGTGCAGCCCAGCAATTAATCATAGATGCACAACAATGACCCAAAGTGCTCTGTGGACCAGGGTCCAGAGCCTTTTCTGGACTTCACGTTAGACTTATAATCCATCTTCCCTTTTTTTCTGTTCTCTTCTCTTGTTTCAGGTTTTGGAAGTGACGCAGAGGCAGAGCACTGCTTCAGGATGTCTGAGGGCAGCAAGAGTGAAACCCACTCTGCACCCAGTGGAGAGAGAGCAAACGTCCCGATCGCTCTGAGGAAGAAACGAGGCGAGCGCTACCAAGACAGTGGAAGAGGCCACAACAGCCAGCTGCCCAGGTACTGCTGCTTTGGTTATGCAAGAGAGAAGTTGAATAGCATTTTTCAAATATGCCAATCTCAGCCTAGGAATTTTGGATCATGTTTTGCTTTATGCATTTTAGTATTGTTTTACACTATTTTAATAATAATTTATTGCTTCTCATATCGTCATCGTGATATCTGGCTGCTTTATTGAACATCGTGTTTTATGTCACGATCATGTAGCTCTACTCTACACAGTATAGAGAGTGAAACAGTACACCAGACTTTGTATTTATTTCAGTGCAATTAAATAGTTACTGCAGATCTCTGCATCACGTTGCCTCCTGGATTATTGGTGTTTTTAAAAGAGGTGTGGATATCTGACATATTTTAATTATTTGTATGCCTAAATAATCCTGAAGCATCTTTGGCTTTCTGACTTCTTGACTAGCAGTAGTGGAAGGGGCTTAATTGAGCCCCACCTTGAACTCCCTCCTGCTTCTGCCTTCCACCAATGGGCACACTCTTACCAAAGTGATTCTGATTCTGACTCTGACCGCCCGGAACCCGACCTCGTGCAGGATGACCTCGCGAGTCGGCGTTTTCGCTCAACAACCTGCGTTGCTCCCATGAACTTTGCTGTTCCTGCGAACCCCAGGACTCCCAGGCTGTTTCCCACAGTGACCCCAAGTGCTCAGAGGTCATGGGTCACCATGTCTGATGCTTCACGGTTGACTTCAGGGCCTTACAAAAGGCCAGATCAAAGGTCAGAGTTTGGAGTGGCTTAATGTGCTGTGGCATCCTAACACTTGCTCTTCGGCAAGTACGTCAACTGCTGCCGTTCCTTATGGGCTGTAATGCTCCTTTACCCATCAGGGAGACTTGACAAGCCATTGTGTGTGGTGTTATTAATTTGCAGCGTGATTTAAAAGCAGGTTTTAATGAAACTGAACATGTTTCCTCCTTCCCAGTCATTTTTGGCGATTGCTTTTGGCAAATATAATGTGTTTGGCTGACTTTGCATGCACTAATCTGCGTCTTGGCCAGCTGACAATATTAATACAGTTCCACTAACGTTTGTGGTACATTGTATAAGAAGTGACTAATGGTTTTGGTACCTAACCCAGTACTTGTGCGGCTGAATTTTCTCTGATCTGTCGTTGCTGCGTATTTAAAGGAAATGTTTGCGTCTCACATGGACAGTTCTCTCCAGGATGGCAAAACCTCACTCCCATTGTATAGAGTGAGCAGACTGGATGAAAAGGCCGCTCTGGAGGACGAGTTTTTGCTGCGAGCAATGACTGAGGAGGAGTCAAGCGAATCAGATGAGGGCCAAGGTTATGCCGACCCAGTTCAGGATGACCTCTACGCTCGCAGAATGCTTCAGGCCACCCATCAAACCTCAGTCAAAGCTGACTCTGACAAATTCTTGCCCAAGTTCTGGACACCTGAGGAAGATGCTCATGTGGGACAGATTAGACTAGGCTCCCAGAGAAGACCCTGGTACAGGAAGATGCAGGGCTTCAGGTTGGTCCAAATGGCAGGATGGTGTAGTCACCCGACTAAGGAAACCTGAACTGCTTTAAAGTCATACCTAGAGTGTGGTGATTCTTAAACTATAAAACAAAATTTAATATTTATGTAATATTAAGGTTGGCCTCTAGTTTCAGACAGTACTTCTAGTATCTATTGGGGTACCCAATTCTGGTCCAGTTTGTCATGTTGTTTTTTTTTCTCTGCTTTTCACCCGTTAAATACTTACTAAAATTGGAAATCAACAAAGAAACTGACATGGAATTTTCTGTAATCTCTTAATTGTGCTGGCTAGGGCTTTAATTGTGCCTGAGATTTTAGTCCTTTAACCTGTCAAAATTTTACTCCACCCACAGTACCAACTTTTGATTCAGACCCAACCCGACAAAATCTTGTCCAAATCTGAAAGTTAGCACCTGTTATACTTCTCTTGTAGTGTAGTCTTTAAATTGGGCAGAATGAATAAAGTAAAAAAAAATAAAAAAATAACAATAAAAATGCCAAAATCTGAGACAGGCTGATCATTCTCAACAAATAGCTATAAAATGACCTCTAAGCCAGACAGGGTTTTGTTAGATCCAGGAGCTAGGACCAGAGTTGGGTACCCCAGTCTACCCTTTTTGACCTCTCTTTGACATTCTAAATCCTTCTTTCTCCTATTCCTTTGCTTTCTCTCTTTTCCCCTCTCTCTCCTGGCCTTAGCCAAAGGACGTCTGGCTCATCTGAGGAAGACTCTGACTATGATGTCACTCCCTGGCTTGGCGCAACTCCTCGCAATTTCTCACCCTCTTCCAAACCCTCACACACTTTTTGAGGCACTCCTTGAGACACTGGAAGCACTCCTTGTTCTTTTCTTCCTTTTAGTGCCTTACTGTAGATTTTCTTTTATTCTAGAAGCAATCACACCCGAGCTGTGCCTGGTTATAAAGGAACAAAATATGAACTAGCTAACTGATTTTCAGGGCTGAGTTAGGAACCTCTGCATTAGGCGGGATCGAAGCCATATACATTAAAGCTAACAATTAACAAGCTGTGATATTTTAAGTGTGTTTAAGCTAACATTTACTTTACAGTTGAATGCATTGGTACATAGCCTCTTCAGAGGGAAAGGATTGCTTCAGTTTTGATGGGTGCTCTTGTTTCAACTTGTCCTAAGCTGTTCAGTGAACATTACTTCAGCCTGAAGGATGTAAGGTTGGAACCTACATCTGCAGTGTCTGCTGTTTCCTAAACTGGAGTGAGCTTAAAATGGCAAAAAGCATGGAGTCCCAGGCCAATGGAAACCTGGACAATGTAAAAAACTGGCTGCTGTTTATACTACATGGAGAAATTTGGAAAACTACAGGTCCTGAAGGAGAAAAGACAATTGGCAGCAGCATCTTGGCTACAGTGTGATCAGAGTTCAACGTTTTCCAGTGGAAATTTTTAGTGTCTTGCCAGTTTTTATATTTAAAAGTTTACTTTTGATGTATTGCCTAAAACTCATATAGGTGGAGTTCAAATCTGGACTGGAGGAATGATTTCTGGAGATTTTCTCTAGGGTGTCACCGGAATTTCTGGCCTGACATGGTAGCTAATAATGCCTTATTATTGCTGTTTTTTTTATCAGTGGCTTATATTTATTTATTTGTTTGTTTTAAACTTAAGACAGGTTAAACTCTAAAGGTGCAGTAGTGGTTTGACATTACCACAGTGTAGCTAAATCAGACATGACAATTGTAAACCTTGACATTAAGTAAATATTTTACATTACTTTGTAAGTACTGTTACGTAGAGTCATTAACTGGGAGTTTTGCCCATATACTCTTATTACTATAGCAGCGGTTGGATGGGGAGTTAACCTTTGGTCTCCTGCATGTGGATTGGTGGTGTTATCCACTCAACTGTCCAAATGTATGACATTAAAAGAAGCAGGCTAATAATAGAGCACTACATTTGGTATTATTGGTTCAAAATCCAATGCCGGACTGATAATAAAATTTTCTTCTTAATAGTCTATTGGCTGCTGTAGTGCAGTTTCTGTGATTTACACAATCAGGTTTTCCCAGCACAGGCCATATTTGCTCTTTCTCAGCCCTCAACTGTACTATTGTACGAGGCATTAGCGGTTGTTGATTGCATGTTTCAGGTTTGCTGGGAAGGAGCACCTATTGTCCCAAAGGCTAGATTGGGAAGTACAGCTCTAGAGCTGACTTGGTCTCAGCCACAGATGCTCTGTCCACATGTGGACGGAAAGTCTGATATCTTTAGTGTGTTAATCTAGCCACGCCGTCAGGATCCTGCCAGTTGCATTCTAATGAGCTGATTGTCTGTCTGCACCTCCATATACACGTACTTCCATGTGCGTTGGCACTGGTCAGACGTGAATCAAAGTTTTCTTGTTGCAGCCAAGTTCAGCATGGTGAACAGTCTGAACTACAGACGCCCTTGCCATCGTATGCTTCTGTGTTTCCTACGGGACTGTTTATGTCTATATATTTCAAGATTGCCTCCTTCCACACGTCATGCCAGATAGTGGGCTTGTGATTGGTTGTTTTGCTTGTCAGGGTAATTTCCTTTTCCTGCAGTAGTAGGTGGTTGTTGGCCCCATTAAGTGGCGAAAGGTGCCAGACTCTCCCTAGAGAGTTTGTCAGTGCGAGACCAGAGTTGGCTTCACAACAGTTTTTCTATCCCTTTGGTAACAGCAGAATAGCAGAGTTTTTAAATGTGTAAAATAAGTGTTGGTCACTCATGTCCTGTATTGTTTTACAGCATTTTACAGTGCCGCAATTAAGTCTGCCACCATGTCAAATTAAACTTTAGGGCTTCTGAGGCTTACTGAAATGACCCAATAAAATAAAAAACAAAATAAAAAACTTTTTTAAAAAATCACTGAGAATGTGAGTCATTCACTCTCTGATAATCTCACCCAGGTGGGAGCGGGGAGGCCTACCGTTGTGTGTTGGCGATTTCACACAGACATGCAAATGGTGCTTAAAGAATGTAATTAGAGACCACCTGTAAACTATGTAGTATTTAATTACATGGTTTATGCAGGAGATTTTTATTGCTGGTCTTCAAAGAGTTTGAAGTTGGTTTTCTTATTTTTGTTTCAGCATGAAATCTGCTGACTGATTTTATAAAGTATTTATAGAAGTAGAATTTGGATTTTTTAATAGAATTAAGCTTTACACTTGGTCCTCTGCATTGAGAAGAAAGACTACGTTTTTCAGTTTGATAAATAAACCTTAATTTTTCCCCACGCAAGCAAATCCGAAGCTATCTACTCAACTGTGAAATTGAGAGTGACTAGCTTTCGATTTGTCATTGTCTTCCTGATCTCTTAGAGTGCCCAAGAGACGTTCTCGCCGCGTTGGGTGAGTGAGTGTGTTCTGTCGTATGTTCTGTCTGTTTTTCTGCTTGCAGTTATTCAGTGACTTGTTTTATTCATCTATACGATCAATATGCGCAGCAGTTTCTTTTCTTTCTTTTTTTTTTCTTTTTTTTTGGTAGTGTTGCACCAATACGGTAATTGATGCCTCATTATTGATACTTGCACCTAAATGCAGTATCAGTATTGGCGATTGAGAAACTTGAGTTTGACCAAAGGCATTTCTGATGCCTTTGATGCGATGATGCGTGCATGCGTGTTAGTAGACTGAACTTAACACATTGCTGAGGTGTGAAATGACAAGCAGCCATAAAAAGCTCAGCTAAATCTGTAACAGCAGGTTTTCATAGGGGGGAAAAAAAATGATAACAGGAGACATTTACCTAAATGACTCATCTGCTGCTGTGTAGTCACTCACCATCTTAGTTATTGTTAGTCCAGATTGTTATCAAGGCAGCGTAAAGAACTGGTGGACTCTCGAAGTAATGATGGGCTTTACCCTTGATTTTACCTTTTGCAAAGCAGCACTAGCCCTGCCTGTTCTGTATCTTTGTTGGTAGGCTGTATCACTTGGCAGCGGCTTTTTGCGGCTATACTTCATTCAAGCCAGAAAAAAATGGCATTTGTATCTAATATATGTTATATGTGTATCCAACAAGTAAAGGTTAGATAGAGTTAGTATTGGTTCTTAGTACTGGTCTATATTTTACGGTCAGGTGTCATTTTTCATTTGCTCAAGGATGTATTGTCTTTTCAGTTTTGCTGTATGTTCGGTATGGGGGTACTGATTTCCAGTTTACTGCAGCTGGCTTGAAGCACTGTTGTTTTGTTGTAATGTCTGCCTGCCATATTTCTGTAGGTGTTCTGTAAGTATTATTCAAGCAAATACCAAGAGCAGTTTTGCTGGGCTTTTAGTGCATCTGTCTGCTTACACATCTTTGCTCCTTTCTTTAATGTATTTGTTTGGTGTACATTTTTCTTGCCTTTGTTTGCACACGTACAGTCTAAAAGCTAATTTGACTGCATATGAATATGCACATTGTAAGGTAAACCTGTAATAAAAAGTATTTGCAAACCTCAGGCTTTGGGTTTATTGGATGTTATATCTGAGTAAATTGCCACAACTAATAGCACAATTCATGTAATTAGAGATGGTTCATTTTCTTAACCTGACAGGAGCAAGTCCATGAGTGACCTTGCCTTAGAGCCCATACCACAGGAGTCTGAAAGCAACATGCCTTTTGACCCCTCAAGATCACAGCAGCATCAACAGAGTACAGCAGGAGAGGTGATCATGGAGCCCTCGGCCACAGATCAGGTGCGGCCGAAGCACACACAACACATTAAGACCAGAGTGAAGGACAACGAGGCCAGGTGGCAAGACGTGAGTGCTACTTTACTACCCAAAACTCAGCCCTTGTCATTTGGGAACAGGGGCACTCTACTGCACTGCACAGTTTTCCCTGCTTTGTGAATGCCAAGTCATCATGTAGTTAGCAAGGCCTTCAGTTAAAGCAGAGATGTTTTGAGTCATTCTATTCTATTCACTATTGTGTGCTGTGAGAAATACTAATCACCCAATGTATGGATTTGTGAAAATGCAGTTTATATAGTTGGCCACCAGAGGGCGACAGTTTATGTCATAGGCTTACAGAGCAGAGAATAGGTTTTATGCAAAGACATAGTGGTTATGAGTCAAGTTTCAGACCGTCTAGATTAGTGGTTCCCAAACGGGAACTGTGATGCATTGATGAGGCCATTGGAATTGAAATGTAGCACCCTTCCTGAGGCTAAATGTCCTAAGCCTAATAACGTGAATGAGATGCGCTGAAGTCTGAATGAGCCCAAAAACTCTGAGTTTAGCAAACAAACAATTGTGACTAATTGTTCAATTCAGAAATAGATGTCTTTGTAGGTAGGGGGGAATTATATTCAGAGCTGTTCCTTGTGACTATAGGGCTTATCCATTGAGGGGGCGCTGCAGCATACACTCTATTTTTCATTTCAGCACACTTGCTATAAGCGTCAGCAATGAGCTTTATTCAAGGAGTGAGTGAGTGAGTGAGTGAGTGAGTGAGTGAGTGAGTGAGTGAGTGAGTGAGTGAGTGAGTGAGTGAGTGAGTGAGTGAGTGAGTGAGTGAGTGAGTGAGTGAGTGAGTGAGTGAGTGAGTGACTTGATGTTATTAGCATATAGGGCTACACAATATGAAACACATTAGTATTGTGATTGACGTTGGAGCATAACTTGGTAACAGTAGATCTTGGAAACATACACAATAGTGAATCAATTATGTGCCCAATATTATGGTGCTGATTAACACACTATATTATTTTACTATATTAAGTTTCATGCACTGGTTGCACACTTTGCACTTTGGTCTCCCTGTTCTTTTCACATTGGTCTTAGGCAGTTTTATACATGGTGCATCAGGTGGTGGGTAATGCTTTAATTATCTCTACAACACACATCCATTCTGGTCACGTTTGTTAATTTGGTGTTTTATTTCTTTAAAGTCCTTCACAAGTTAATTCCATCCATCCATTCATTCTTGGATTGGCCCCATTTGCGCCAATAACTTGTGTAGTCCTTCATCTCACATCTTCATTATTTCATCCATATTTGCTCCTGGATGACGTAGGACCTGGACAAGTGGAAGAGTCGCAGACTGAGTGCCAACCTCGACCTGTGGAAGAAGAAAGAAGAGAGAGAGCAACTTGAGCTCTTCTCAAGTGGGGGAGGGGCTGATGGTTTAAGGACTGCTGTGCTCACAGGGGTGCAGGAGGATAGGTAATGAATGTCCCCAATCTTTGTGATACTGTTTTTATGTTCGCATTTAAGCTGTTCTCAGTCCTGATCCTACAGTTCCTCTGCCCTACATAAGTGCCCCCCCACCCCCAGCTTGCACTGGCACACATGGTCCAACTAATACCTAATTACCAAATTTTCCTTTGTTGAAGCAGAGAAAACACTAAAATGTTCATGACTGTGATACTCCAAGACGAGGCTGTTTGAGGGTCTGCAATATGCCTCTACCACACTCTTTTGTTTTGGGTTGAGTATGTGATATTTGATAGTGCCCATCTGTTCTCCTCTTTTTTTTTTTTTTTTTTTTCCCCCCTTCTCTCTTTTTTCTTCTTCCATTGTAGTGGCCACAACGGTGTCCAGGTGTTTACCACATGCCAGCCGGATGAGAGTAGACCTCAGGAGCCCTCGTCTGCCCAACAGCCCTCCAGCAAAGCTTTTCTGTCTTCTCAGCCTTCAGCCCTGAAGGAAGACCCTCAACTGGGGTCACTGGCTTCAGGTGAAGCCTTCCCACCTTCTGAAGCCTCTCCTCTAACCACAAGCTGTAGCATGCCTGGGCCCATGAGTTCAGCTGGGTCTGGTGCTGTTGGCACAACGCTAATGGACCCATTTTCTACCCCTGTGGCACCACCTACAAATGGAGCTTGTTCTCTTACTAATGGTGCAATTGGAGGTGACTCACTGGTGACTGACCAGACCCATGCGACTACAAATGTCTTTTTCAGCCCACCAGAATCCACTAATGCTGTGGAGCCCTTGGCGCCCACTTTGGGGTCTTCTGGTAATGAGCTCAGCCAACAGGGTGGAGAGCCCGTCCATCGTGCAAAATCCCTGGAAGGTGTTTTTTCTGGAGGAACACGAATGTCCGCCACCCTGCCCAGGGGCTTTCGAAGGTCAGAGGGAGGCTCTCGACTTTCCACAGGGGTCACACCGAGACCTTTCGGAACCAAGGCCTCCAGGGTGTCATCTCTGCCTAGGATCTATTCAGTGAGTAATCATTTGTTGCATTTTCAAGTCTTTCCATGGTTTATTTTGTGTGCTTGTGATTTGGACCTTCAAGATTAGTAGTTGTAGTTCTATTTGGTTACTGATTGATTATAACTTGACTCTCAAATGTAACACTGTTTGGTTTCATTATTTGTTCAGTTTAGTTTATGGATATGGGTGACAGTAGTTTTGTTTTTCGTCTGTCTCTCCAAATTCAATGCACATTACTCAATATCTTCAAATCAAAGTGTAATGTTGCATATTTTTTCCAAATGGTAGTCCATGTGTCCTGTAAGATCCTTATCAAGACAGTGCAGAATTTAGAATAAACCTCCACGTGGGTGCTTCTTTCTTTCCTCGCCTTTGCTTATTAGAGGGCTTATTGTTGTCAGTTAATTCTGCAGCTACTGTGTCCCCTTTGCCTTTAGTTTTCCTGCTTCATTTATTTATTTTCCTGGATCCTGGCATTACTACAATATCAGTGAAATATTTGTGAGATTATTTTCTTTTATTTTTTTTTTTTTGTGAAGGCAGAGCGAGGTGTGTATGTGTCCTTCATTGAAGCTGCTTGTTCAGTATGTGTGTGCACAGTGTTCTGCCTGTGAAGTTTAGTGTTACTCCGCTCTGCCTGATCGTCTTGCGAATCATGTATGAATAATAGAACATGGCTGCTGTGCCACTTTATTCTCCTGGCACATAATGAAACCTAAGCTTCCGTCCGAGTGCCCTTCCCCCCCCCCCAACTAACACTTGTGGACTCGATCTCTTTTTCTCTTTTTCTTTCTCTCAGCCGTACATCAGTGCAACACATTAAAGTCCTTTTTAGACAACCGTTTGTACCAATATGTATTAGCAGTTCTGCAGTTCTGGACATTACCCTGAAATATATACAAACCCGGTTCCAAAAAGTGGGGACAGTGTGTGAATGGTTTAACCTGTGTTCAGTTAAAAATGTTTAATGTTTCCGCTTCTGAATGTCATTATATGTTGTTAAATATACCCTTATTCCATATATGATGCCTGCAATGTACTCAAATTAGGAAGTTAGTTTATCACTTTGTCAACTTTCCTTTTAACAGCACTTAATCGTTAATCATTTGGGGACAGAAGAAACCAAGTGATCATGTTTTGAAAGTGGACCCCCTCCCCAATTCTTCAGTTTTACTAGCACTCAGAGCACAGTACATTTCCAGAACACGTTTCCACTGTACATCAGTCATTTCAGATGAACTTAAATGCTTCTGCATGCTTCAGGATGTTATATATGACTTCTGCTGTACAGTCTTATTTTGCAGTTGTGGATGCTGCAATGAATAGTGTTTAAGGACAAAAGTTCCTTGCAATCGCTAATTTCAACCAAATTTTTGGCGAAACCTCCACAATTCTTTCTCACAAAGCACAAGACCTATTCTGGATGCTCTTTTTGTGCTCCTTTTTTTAATTTTATTTTAACATTTCAAAATATTTATGTTTTTTAATTAGACCTTAAATGTATCCTGTTACAGCATTTTTAAAATACCAAGATACTATGAGGTTTGTGCGGTCTTCTTCTTCGTCTTCGTCTTCTTCTTCGTCTTCGTCTTCTTCGTCTTCTTCGTCGTCGTCATCTTCTTCTTCGTCGCCTTCGTCTTCTTCGTCTTCTTCTTGCAGCTTGGAGGATTAATACGTTAATAATTAGAACAACTAATATTAGTCCCTATATTAGTCCCTCTTTAGAATTTCTTTACCACTAATGTAGGTTTTTAAAGTGTCTGCTAACCTCTCTTTAGATGGATGACTCCCATAACAGCCTCGTCAAAGGTCAACGAGAGCGACCTCAACTACCTGTATCCTTCACCTCCCGAGAGAAGGCCACAACCCTGGCCAACGAGGGGAAGACTTGCTCCCACACCCAAAATGCCAGCCACAGGAAAATGGAGAAGGAAAATGAGGACAGAGACAAGGAGACTCACTCACCTCCTAAAGTGCACTCCTTCATGTCTGCTAGCATGGTGGCCTCTTCTCTAAAACAGAGAGCCATATCTGGGAGCGAGGGGGCCAAGGTAAGGGGGTATATCTCAGGATGAGCTTGGTTTGAATGGGGGGAGGCATTGGGGACGCATAATATTCATTTCCCTGGGAAAATGTCCATCCACTCATTCCATTTCTTATGACTTGAAATATAAACCTGATATAATTGTGATGTTGTTATAGTATACCCTAAGAGCTTGTCTTGGATGTATCAGAGGTTGTTTGTGTCAAACTGCACAGTTAGGATCAGCGAAATGCATGCTTTCAGGAGGTGCTTATGTAGAACTACACAATTGCATTGGAAGTCTAATGAACGCCGAATTACAAAGAGATGATGCTTTGTTCTGTATAAAAAGAACACTCTACCCATAGAATGTTTTGACTGGTGCTGAAAAAGTAAGTGTAGCTACAGTTATAGTATGGCTAATATGGTTATTTATTTATTTATTTATTTATTTATTTATTTATTTATTTTTTCTTTTCTCTGAAGTGACCATGCAGTGTAGTTGAATCTCAGGTGTGCATGTTTACCATATTGTAATTTTAGACTGCTACTCGTGTCTCGTAAGCGTAGATTAAATGCTGTGTGATTGTAGGGTCCAGAGCGGAAAGCGCTGCATCAGTGTGTCAGGCTACTCCAGTTTCCCTGCAGGATACAGGTGACACAGTAGCCTAAGGTGACGTGTGTGTGTGTGCGTGTGCGTGTGCGTGTGCGTGTGCGTGTGCGTGTGCGTGTGTGGTCGGTCTTGCGCGCTCTCTCTCTCAGGTGGGGCACACTGATATGCGAGTCAGTCTAAATCAGAAGCCCGACACTGGTAGAGACTTTGGCTTTCAGGCGCATTGGGATTCCACTGGTGCTCGCATCAAATCTGTCCAACCAGGTAAGAGACATGAACTATTATTACATCAGGCTGATCTTTCCAAATTCTGCAAAAAATGAAATGATCTCGTGGGGTTCATTATTTAATTGAAAGTGAGAGGACTGTTTGTGTTGGAGTGTATGAGCGGATTGATTGACTGAGGAGAGTTTAAGTTGAGCAGACACTTTATGTGGTGTAAAGTTCCATTGAAAAGTAGTTAAATGTGCTGATAGGTTGGAGTATTGCTGTACTTCAGAGTGCTGTACATTTGACTACCGCACTTCGTTGGTGCTGGTAATGTGTTTTAATTGTTTTAATGTTTTTAATGCGTTAAGTAGTTATGATAACATATTCATGTTTGTTTATTTCTTAACTTTAACTTAAATGTGACCTGATATGAGACAGACTTAAAAATGAGTGCTGGCTCAAAAAAATAGTCATCTCTGGTGCTACAGCGTCCGTGGAATGAATGAATGAAGCTTATGGCGGAAACGTGAGGTGTTTGTGCGATTATCTAGTTACTCTTCATTGTCGGTAAATATGTATGCTGTATTTATCACATTTAAAAAAGACCTTAAACAGTGCTCCCTGCTTGTGACTTGGTGCTCAAAGGGAGGTGAGCATGAATGATTGATGGTGAACAGTGAAGGTGTTGCTTACTGTGCATTAGCCTGATTAGTCATGCATGCTGATGGTAGGATCAAGCTCATGCAGTGTGGTTCTCGACTCTGAGTTAGTGTGGCATACACATGAATATACACAACTCTGCTCCTCCGCTCATGCATGTTTACCGTGTATGAGTAGGTTTAGACACACAGGTAATGAGTTTACTGGGTCACGTTTAATGGGCCAGGTTTTCTGCTATGTCAAGTGGTGGGAGTTTAATCCTGTGGGGAAGATTTCATGTCAACTTTTTGTTGGTAGTTACTTTGTTTGATTAAATTTGTCAACTGGCAGGCTGAGCAGGCTACAACATATACAGGTAATTGTCTGCAGCAGTCCTGGAGGGTATTTCATAAAACAGCATTTCTCAGTAACTTCAAAGTCAAGCACATCTACCTAGAGAAAAATCCAGGGACACAATGACTTGGTCATCTAGCTTTTCTGAGAACTCGTCTGTTTTGAAACAGTTAATGAATGTGACAAGAGCAGGTCACAGTGTTGTCACTGTAACAAAGCTGAAAGCACCCAGTTTGTTTAAATTGATCCGTCTTCACATAATGTCCTGACTCTACTACACTGCACTGCTATACTTGACATTTGACATTTGAACATGTATGTGAATTTCTGTAACAAAATTAGTCATTTGTTTGTATGACAATGTTGCAACTTGTCTTACAAATGAAGAGAAGTTTATTACTGAGCCTCTAAATCTGATATATTGTATATATTATATTCTGCAAATACCGTCTGTAAAATACAGAAAACATGGATATTATTATTATTATTATTATTATTATTATTATGTAAATAACTTCTGTTTTTATTATATTATGCCTCATTTATATTACACCTCAGACTGAAACACTGCTAGAAACTTTGTATACCTTAGGGCAAACTGCTGTAAGCTTCATAAGAAAATATGTGTACATGTAAACAAGCTTGTTTTAGCAGCTTGGTTTTCATATATGGGCTCTATAGAATATAGAATGTGGAATAATCTTTTAACCATTACAGGAAGTCTGGATTGCTGTAGAAATTAGGTGGCTATTTCTGTTTTAGAACTTTACAAGATTTAGGTTCATCACTTCAGTGGCAGAGCTGTATTGGGCCAGTATGGACATTTTGGCTTCTCTAACTCTTTGTATTGATCCGCAGGCAGCCCGGCTCAGCTGTGCCACCTGCTGGCAGGCGATGAGATCTTGGCTGTGGGAGGGCACCGTGTGGCCGAAATGAGCTACGAACAGTGGAAGGCCAGCATGGATGCTGCACTGAAGGAGGGGAGCCTGCTGATGGAAATTCGACGTTATGGGCAGAACGGTGAGGCAGCATAGACTGGGAATGACCTCTTTTTGTTCTGGTCATTTACACTGCAGAGTTTTTTCAAGTCGCACAGTCATGAACTGTGCAATATAGTAGTGGTCATGAATTACCTTCACACTAATGCACAGTCTAATGCACATGAACCATTGCTCTGCGGGATATGTGTAACTGCCTAAATGTGCACGTTTTCTGTGGCTGCTAATGTGCACTTATCACTCTGCTTCCGCTTTTGTACTGTTTTGGTGTCTCTTTTGTTGCCAGTTAAAGGATGGCTTTAAATGCAAAGTTTATGTAACCACCATGTGATGCTACAGTGCCCGTCTGTAAGTAATTGGGCAGTGACAGTGTTTGTAGTTTTGGCTCTGTTCTCCAGCACATTGCATGTGAAATAGGGCTACTAGGGTATTAAATAATAATTCAAAGAAATGATAGCAATAGGATAGATGATTTTGTCAGCATTTCCAACCGATATTTAACAATATATTTATTGTTTAGGTAATCCAGTTATATGTAGTTCCAATTTCTAGATGTTGTGAATGTTAATGTATTGGCATTGACCTATATTTACAAGGAAAAACCTGCTGCGTTGTCCTGTGAATGTAGTTTTGTACCCTCATTGTTTCATTTCAAATCCACTTTGCAGTTGTACAGAGCCAAAACAGCAAGACTCATCAAAGTGTAATTATGTACAGACTTTGTGTATGTGTCATGGGCAGCATCTGTAACTTTGTACTGATCCGTTATCGCCTCTTCTGGAAAGTGTAGAATGACACTGTTTCACAGTATGATGCCATGGTTCTTGCATGTTTTGTTTTGTCACGGTGGGGATGGTGGTCAGTCTGTCTATCTCTGGGTGTTCTGTCCACTGCTCTGTTCAGTTTAATTACATTCCATTGCCTTAATAGAGATATACAAGCGTACAATGCAATGCTTCATTCTGTTGAGACACACATTAGAAATAGTTCCGCTGAACTGTTTAAGACTACGGATTGTTCAGGGAAAAGTGCAGGGAGAGGCTGACAAGCTTTTTTGTTTATATTTCCATTCCATCACACTGGTGTTTTCTTTCCTGCATCTGCTCTGCTTATACTGAGATCCTCAGCAGTAGAGTTGTTTTCTACTTTTGTGTTTATCAGCTTAATGTGCATTACTGTCAAATGAGTTGCTGAACTTCTTGAAAGAATTGGTGTTGTGGTTCATCTCAGTGGTTCAGCATCATAACCTCTATATTAACAACAGTAACTCTGCCCAGCATTTTTTAATACTTCATTGTAATATTTTTTTCAAACTTCATTCAGTTCTCCCCAACAAAGTAAAGTTGACTTGAACAAATAGCATTAATAGGCCTTACCCACTTTCTATGATTGTTGCGGACACTGGACTCAGCCTGGGGAAGCAGCCACCCATCCCTACCATATAAAAGCCGTAAGACCATCAATCTGACAAGTGCGGATTCAACACTTATAGGTCATCCTGAACACTGTGTCGCGGTTAGCAGCTGTTCCAACTTGCCTGTGGAGAAGGTGACCGAGGCGAAGGTTAACAGCCGTACTGTTAATGTGAGTATGCTGAGATGACGTAGCACATAGCAGTATATTATGAAGCAAATCAACATATTGTCAATGTCTAAACAAAACCTTTTATCTTCGTTTTTGTATTTTTTTTTTTTTTTTTTTTTTTGATGGGTAGATGGTTAGCTAGCTTTATTGTACATTGTCTGTAAACATAAACATATCTGTAAATTAAACTGCATTAAACACTACAGTAAAAGCAACGTAATACAAAACAAAACAACTTAATACATATTATTTGTGCATAAAGTTATAGTAGTAATTTTAGAATTCAAATTCTTTGATAAATTAGATTAGGAATTCACCAGAGACATTTCCTCTAGAATACTCTTAATGTTCTTTATGTGTCTTTGGTACCCTAAAACAGAGCTTTGTCAGATTGATTAGAAACAGTTTTGTCTGTTAAAAGCCACTCACAGCTGTCTCTGAGTTTTGTATAAACTGCTTTGTCATCCTGACAATGTTTGGAAATGTCTTAAAGTTCCTTACTCCAGTGATTCTATATCAAGAAGAAATGTTGCAGGTCAAAACAGGCTCAATTAGAATGTTTGTGCTTCCAAAAAAACTTCCTAAGTAGATATAATCATTGCTTTTTTTTTTTAATTTCATAAATACAATCAGACTTGGCTGTAAAGCTTAGTCTGTCTAATAGAGTGCCTAGATACTTAATCGTCCATTTCCACAGGTTGGTCATTGATTACTACCTGTTTTGCCAACATGGAGTACTTTTAGTGCTAATAATCAGAGCACTTCAGAGAAGAGTGCTGTCTGAACACCAGCTAAGTACATTGCCGTTATGGCTAAAAGATGATGGCTCACTTTGTTGCAAAAGACTCACAAAAGCCGGAGTCCTTTACCAACTCGTACCTGCCATTTACATTGTGTTAAATTTCCCAATGAATTGGATGATCGATACACTGAAAAATGCCTTAGCAGAACGTGTTTATCCTTTAACTTGCATTAAACTGAAGGTTTTTACCTTCTACTGTGAAGCTACCTTCTGGAGGTACAAGGTTTTGTCATGACATTGACAATATGCTGACAGTTTCTTAAAGAGCACAGCTTTCAGTTATTTCAGTAGTTTCAGTTTTTTGTAGCCGATTTCTTGAAGCTGAATTCAGTTCTTGCAGTTAGGAAAGAAGTTTGCATTACATAAATAGTTACAGTATTTTTGTATGCAATTTGAAAATGTGTTCAGTGAGTGTTTTACCAAAAACAGATGTAATTCCAGATTTGAGTGTTTAATGATTTAGGCATGTAGTTTGCAAACTGCTAACATGATGATTATTCATTCATATACAAAGGTATGTGTGAGCATGTGTGGTATGTGTATGTTGATCTTCTAAACATAATTTAGCCATGTTGCAAGTTAACACATCCTCTGCTAATAAGACACCTCTGCATATTTTACAGCTTATTTGCTCAATTTAACATGCTGTAGCAAAAGTATATAATATGGGCTATGCAAATGTATGGCATGTTTTATATTTAATGGTTTGTCCCACCCTCCCCCCATATCCCCAACATGTTGAACTTGGCAAAGAAATAGAAATGTGCAGCAACATTAGCAGAAAAAAATATATAACTATAGTAATTTATTTCAACATAGAAAATCAAATGATTTGGAGTTTTAAAACTTTTGTTAACACATGTAAAGTTTTAATAACAACACTGGCCTTTTAGTACAAGTGCAAAACTGAAAAAGACAAGCATTTGTCTGCAGAAGTTGTTTATGAGTTCATATGTGGCTGAGCCCATTTGCATGTATTTTGCATGTAATAACACAATAATGCCTTGATGTTGACTTAGGGTTTATCAGCCAAAGGAGTAAATAGAAACTTCCGTGACTTTCCAGATGTAACCAGAAACAAAGGTAACCATTGTATTTGTTTGTTTGGTATATCAGATGAGCCTTGATTTTAATGTGACATTTGTCTCATGCTGCTTTCACTTTGAATTCCAGGGAAGTTTATGTTGAAGGTTTAACAGTACAGAAAAAAGATAACTCTAATTTAGTGTCCCATGTTTATTGTTGCCCTCTTCTCTTAATCTGTTTAGAATATGAGCGCATAATTATGAATAATCGCAAAAGGAGATTAGAATTTTTCATGCAGAAAGGTAAAATGTCACTCAGTCCCTACAGGCATCATTTAGCTTCTGTGTTGCGGGGTATTGGCTGCTTCAGTTAATTCAGTTCTCTGCAGAATGCAGTTTGGAAGGGGTGATTCCTATTCATTTTTCCTCAAGTGGGTCCCTCTTGTTTTGTCATACTTATGTAGAAGCACTCTCCTTTACAGTCCTAGCGAAGCAGAGGAACTTCTCTTTTCTGCCAAAAACAGCCATAAACCTATTCATAGGTTTGTATGGCTGCCTGGCAAAGGTAGTTATTCTGTCCTTCGACTACATTTAAAAATAATGGTGCCATAAAGGCAGTGATGACAGAAGAACCACATTTGGTTCCCTAAGAACCCCTGGATGCTTGAATGAATGCTTCTTTAAAAGGGCCATATCATGGAAATCTGGTCAAATTTGTACACATTGTTAAAGGCCCATATCCCTCATTTGCATTCAGAGCTGAAAGACTCTAGAACAGTATGAATGAGTAGGCCTAGAGTGGGCCTAAAGTGGGCTGAAAAGATGGCTAGATGTAAATGTGTTGGTTCGTATGAAGTCAGAGCCTACAGGTGTTTAACATAGGCCATTCTTGCTCTAATTAAAGTGTTTATTATTATTTTTTGTGTGGAGGTTCTTCAAATCTTTAACGATTCTCAACTCTTATATTCTATCTTACATTGTTTATCAAAAGTGGTTCCTTAAGGAATCATCTGAGCTTCTCTGGAGAAGCGATGCTGGTTCTTCCTTGGTTCTTCTTTCATTGCTCTCAAGATTGTTTTTGGCACATCTTATTTTTGTTGGCAGAATCTTTATGTTCATAAAGATTAGCTTGAATAAAAATCTAGCTAATCAAAGAAGGGAACGTCCTTTCTTAGACCTTTGACAACAGAAACTTAAAAAAGAAAATAATAAGAGAAACAACAGAACTAACCCAGCAGGAGTTCGGACAATGTGGCTGGTTTTGTTTTGTTTTAAAGGATCATGATGCAAACCTTATACCTCTCTAGGTTCCTCTGGTTCCTCAGTGGACTCTTGGGTCTACCTTTGTGGTAAATGAAGGCAATGTGTGCTGTGTCTGTGTGCTGTATGGTTTTTAAGACTATCATGAAAGCTTGTGCCTGTAAAAAATTGACGTCTATCATTTTTAATCTATCGTTCTTCATTAATTATCTTTCTTAATTAATTTGTGTGACTTGCGAAAAGCTGCATGGGTGCTGTGATGTTCCATACTGCTGGGTGGTGTATAAGCTGAAAGCTGAATATGTTCCATATTCTGCCTCTAATTGTAGTTTCTTCTCCCCCTCTTCCAGGAGGCTCAGAGTCTGCCATTTCAGATGTAAGCAGCATTTGCTAATCACCACCTTGATTCAATTAAAATATCCTGTGATTGTTCATTTCCTAATGCTTCTATATTTTTGTTCTTTGTTAGCTGAAAGTTCCTTCCATCAGTGCTTCGTCCTCACGCTGGTCATGGGACACAGAGGAGGAGAGGAGGAGACAGGAAAAATGGCAAATGGAGCAGGAGCGCCTCCTCCAGGTATTGTCGTTGCCGTTATTACTCTTCTTCCATGTGTCAGTTTTATATATAATGAGAGAAACAACCAAATACATGAATCTCCTATTTTTCATATTTGGTAACGCTTTACATTAAGTGTTGACTAACTTGCATGAAGTAAAACATTAGTTAATGTAAAGTCTGCCCTTTTGCCCTTTACAGTGTGTTAACCAGACCTGTAGAAGTGGTCCAGAATTATTTGTTCTGGTACAGGGCCTGTATCTTACATTTGTCTCTGTTTTTATGTTTTACTGTTAAAGACTGCGTGTTAACATTTTGTGTAGGGTCTTGTGCTAAACCTGTCGTAATTTATTGCCACATGATTTTCCAGTCTCTATTTATGTGGTAGAATTGAACAGGTAGTTTTGTTTTTTGTTCTGATTGGCTGTACGCAAGTATGTTTAATAAAATTATATAATTATATATAAAAATGTTTGTATCTGAGAATGAACAATATGATTTGAAACTTATTGTTACAAAGGCTTATGTCAAGCATTATAAAACATTATGAATGTCTTACAGATCTGTGTTAATGCATTTATAATGCATTATGGACACATGATTCATGGGAAGTGTTACCGAAATTCTTTTGGCTATGCTTATAGTTTTTTAGCTAGCATTACATTATATTTGTATTTGTATTGTGTGTGCGTGTGTCAGGAGAAATACCAGCGTGATCAGGAAAGACTGGAGGAAGAATGGAGGAGAGCTCAGCTGGAAGCAGCAGGAGAGGAATACCGCAACCTTGAGGTCACCCAGCACACTACAATCTATTATGTGTGATCATTATACTCACAGAATCTGGACAAAAAAATAAAGTTATGGAACCTAGATCTTTCCATGGCTAGTTAATATGGCCCTATATGTTCAGAACATATGAAGTCAGCTGAAGTTGTTGGAAAAATGGCATTAGCTCAGAAACAATTTTTGGAGCTAGATAAAAACATTAACAGTAGGCTTGTAGATTGGTGTGGCAGACCACTGTATGTTTTTAAAATGTACTGTTAGTTGTTAGTAATGGATTAGTTTTGCAGACCACCGCCCAATTGTCCAAATCATTTGTAAAGTCTTTCTATTACTATTATATTTTTGTAACTTTAGATGTGAAACCTAGAGAGGTATAAATTGATGCTAATTAACCCGAGGTGTGTTTTAAGTAAATATTCTATTATCTGTAATTCATTCATTGTCTAATTTCCCTTCTTCCATATCTATAGCAACAGAGACCCCCTTCTATCTCAAATGGAAACACTACACCGAACACCCCACCCCCCTTCCACCTCCAGTCAACTTCCTCCAATTTTTCCAGTCAACGGGCTGCAGAGGTCAGGCCTGTGCAGAGCAGGCAGGTGACTATGCAAATAGCAACAAGCCATCAGGCCAAGGAGGAATGTGATTCATCTGCAAAGACTAGTCAATGGTGAGAGGGGAAACCATATGTTCCTTTAAACATTAGCATTGTGCTGCAGCATGAAAGCTGTTGCTTTTGCTTTTTCGCTTGACTGGATTTGAATCTCCTAACATTTTAATGTCAACCTAACATGGAAAACTCAAAAACGACCAACCAATCAGGAATTTACTAGTTACAGTAAGATATGTTTTGCCATCTGCTAATGTGCTGCAGATAAAACTGCATTTGTATTCTACATGTCTTCTGCTTGCTGCTGCTATGCTGTATTTCAGGGATAGTGAGTCCTATGGATTTGCCAAGCTTACCACCTTGGACAGGTAAGTCTGCTTCTGCGCATAGGAGGTGTAGGTTTTTGCTATGTGTTCAGTATAAAAAAACAGTAATCACTTAAATGTGTCCTCCCCCTTTCTCATGTTGTCGTAATTCCTGTTTTTTTTAACAGGAAAAAGTCCAAATCCACACCTGCACTTGACAGTCACAAGCAAGACTCCAGAGGTCTGGGTGTTCTTGACAGTTTATATTTTTCACCGTGTCCTAATTAGTCCTTGTTATGTCTCCTGTCCACTGATTCTCTGTCTGTATTGGCTACAGTGAGTGTTAAGAAGAGAGGACGGCTGTCTCAGGCAGAGAAAGAGCGTCAGCAGATCCTAGACGAGATGAGAAAGAAAACTCAGCTCAACACTGACAGCAGCTGGATCCGCCAGCGAAGCACCTGCATCGTCCACAAAGAGCCCATCAGTGTGGCACCGATGAGGAGGTCTGTGTGACAGTTATGTAATTCCCTCGGACTCTGTGTTGTTAAGACATTCAGCAGCTGACCAAGTATAGGAGTGCAGTTCCACCATGGATTCAGACCCTTAGTCATAGCTTAATCAAAACTGTATATTTCTGTAAATGCATATGCAGGTTCTGCAGCATGCATTTCTGAGCATCTGGTGGTTACTGTCAGTACCCACAACTGTTTGTGAGCAGAATTGGTCCTGTTTAATAGGATTTAATGCAGTACAGTATGTGAAATGTGTAATAATCATTGTATTCACATGATTGTTGTGTTGCTATCATTATGCTAGCAGTTCTTAAGTGTGACGTTACTAGTACATTTTCACTTGGTGTCAGTAACGTAATGCTTATTGTGAAGTTTTTAGAAGTGTACTATTTTCTCCAGGTCATCTCCCTCCTAGTCACTCATGAAATGCACAGCATACTGAGGAGCAAGGGAGATGCGCAGACACTGGAAAATAAATTGTTGAAAAAAAATCTCGATGTGGTTGTAGTCAGATTTCTCTAGTTTGTAATATACTCAAAACAAAAACGCACCAAGAGTTGAAATTGAATGAAACTTTGTGTGAATGTGATGATATTTTTAAGTGAAAGAATAAGTTTATTGGGGAAAACTATACAAGGTAAGCTTGATGAGATACAGCTGGACATGGAGGCCAACAGGTTCTGTATGGCATTCTGTGGCACATTTGCCCATAGATGTTGCAGCTGGGCCTGAAGATACTACACATTCATCGGTTGCTGAAGCTGGCATCCCAGCTGGTCCCATAAATGCTCAATTGATAATATATCTGGTGACCAGGCAGGTCAAGGATGGGTTGCAATCTGGCTAAGACATTCTTTGGGGACATTCTATGTCCTGCACATATCACTGAGCTGTTAGTGTCCCTCGTATTACTACAAGGGGTCATCACACCAGCAGTTGGGGCAGTGTGTCTCTCCACTGCAAAAGTGGTCTTGAAGCACTCACCACAAGGCTGCCGTACTTTGAACCCGCCATTTGTCCAATCCCAAACAGAACCTGTATTTGTTGTTAAAGACAATGCGGATCCTGTCCATAGTGACAGTGGCTGGGTGTTAATACAAGGGCACATAATGGTGCCATGACACCAGATTTCCTTCTGTTTAGTGCCTGGAAATGGTCCAGGCAGTGACAGGGGTGTGTAATGAAGATGCCACCTGTGTTTGGATGGTGGACAAGGAAACTGGGGGAGCTGCTCGTGCTTGTCAGTGGATCACACCATCCTCTCTACTGGTGGTCTGTCTGGCCTGTCCAGAGCCTGTTTGTCATGTATCCATTCCGTCATGTAACCAGACAACACCTATAATCATTACATATCAACCTGAGATGACTGCATGCTGAGTTTTGCGGCAATCTGACATTTTTATCTGGGTGTGTCAGTTTTTTGTCTATGAGTGTAATTCGGAAAGATGCTTCCAAAAAGTTCTAAGCTCTGCAAACAGTTTTCCTTAACTGTTATTTTTTATTATGATTACCATGCCCTATTATTACCACACTTAAAACATGTAAAAAGTGTGAATGTTCTCAGTCATGTAAGACTCAAAGCTTGCATTGTTCTATAGTCTAATACAAGTTTTACATTCTGTAGTCATCCAGTTTCTTTCAACACTATATTTGTTATTCATTAATAAAGGGTAGGAGGGTGTGGGGAGTGAGAAGGTTGCCTGACTTGATTAAAAATCATATATGAGAAAATCTTTTGTCAGGTCTGCCCTAGTATTGATTAGTGGTATGGATGGAGGGATATTGGCTGTTTGAACAGTGTCTACCTAACAACCATCTCATTGATCATGCTTCCTTCCATTTTTAATTACAGATATGACTCTCTGGACAATCTTCACAGCAGCAGCTCTTTGACCAAGCAGTTCTCCACCATGTCTAACCCAGCCCGGCCTCACTCTGCCATGAGCAATATCACACCATACCGAGGTTACTCGGGTCGCTGCAGCCTGGGCCCCGGCGCTGCCATTTTCTCCACCTCCTCCACGCCACCAGTGACACCTGGTGCTGAGGATACACCCCTCAGTTCCCAGAAGCATGGCAGGTATGATCCACTCACAATGTTAAAACACAAAACATTGACCTTAAGATGAGTTTAAGGAAACTTGGCAGGGCAGGAACATGCAAACTAATAGTGAATGCAAAATCTAATGCACTTTTTCAGTTATTCCTTCAAGGCAGCAATTGCCAATCGGTCCTGGCACGTCCTACTCTCGATATAGTGGTGTTTTCACTTCTCCAGCACACCTGATCCAACACTAATCATCTCGTTTAATAACCTAAGTTACAGTGCATTTGTTAAAGCAGGGACAACACCAAAGTGTGCAGAGTAGGGATACTCCACAAAGATTAAGCAGAACCACTGCTTTGAGCTTAAATCCTCTGTGGTTACATCTTGACTCCATCATTCACCCCCTTCGTTCCATGCTGTCAGGTCAGACAGCAGACTGTTCAGCCTAACTGTGCCGTTGCCATGTCCCGTAGGCTGGTGAGTGGCAGGCGAATTTGCTCGCGCTGCAATCAGCCCCTGGGTAAGGGAGCAGCCATGGTCATCGACTCTCTGGACCTGTGCTTTCACATTGGGTGCTTTAAGGTGAGCCTGGAGGTCACCTGATACCTGAGACACCTGCTTGACCTGCTGCTTGTCACCTATAACTGGACTGGCTGGTTAACCTGAAACCTCTTGGAGAATAGCACCTTGCGCATCACCTAATACTAACAGAAATTCACTTTTGTGTTGGGTCAGGCGTCAAATCACATGCTGCTTTATGGTGGTATGGTGTTAATTAGCAGTAGACTGCTTTGTGAAAGTAAATGGGCAGTTCCTTTTCTCAGTTATTCTCAGTAGGGCTGCATGATAAATCATCTGCAATAAACACACTGCAAAGACGGCTATGAAGGAATGGCTCAGTTTATATCGAGTTTTCATTTAGCTTTAGCACAGGTGACAATGTTGTGTAGAGAGATATGTGTATGTAGATGTTCTTTTTCAGAGTGGGCTACAGTTGTTGGTGAATGTAGAATCAGAAATCGCACTTAACGTTAGAGTAGTGTCCTTCCTGTCTGGATGATAAGTCACAATGAGCAGTTAGTATTTACTATGCTGTCCATCCATGTACAAAGCAGATCTAACAAAGCACAACATCTGAACTATAATTCACTGTTACAGTGCTCTTTTTAACCAAGATACAACAGGAAAACTGTGTATGGATTTGCAGAATAAAATCATTCCTATATCTACTGTTGAATAAATAAACAATCTAAACTTTTCATTTTTCAAATCTGTGCTGTCTGTGACAGCGAAACTGAATATATCGGTCGTGATTTATTGGATTTTACATTTTATATCATATCATGCAGCCCTAATTGTCAATGGATTTTTTACATGCTAACAAGAAAAGGGAAATAGTTTAGGTAATGATAATGTTATGTTCAGATAATGTATATGTTATTTCCCACTTTTAGCTCAGGGATGCTGCATGTGATTTGGTTGCCTTGGTGTCAGATCCTCCCCCTACTGTAGATTCACAAGAGCTTCAGCAAATCAATGGCTCACCTGTCTGTTCCTGGGGTAGTCAATTACTGATCATGCTGTTTACTGAGTTCTGTTTCCTTGGTTTGGCCAATCGTTTCTTCACGGTGACTATTTATAACCTAGCACAAACCATTTAGATTCTTCTGATGATAGCTGCTGGCTCTCGCTGGGATGCAGGTTTTTTTTTTTCCTCTCACAAAATGCACTGAGCTTTATCAAAGCTGCTCTTCACACAATGGTGGATCTTCTATGTTGGTTTTATTGTATGTTCAGATGAGTCTTGGTGGAGGGTCTGTTTCATCTGAACTTGATTATTGCTTGTGGCTGCTAATCAACTTCCTGTTTAACAATTTTGAATCAGCGTGTGTCTTATTGTCTGTGTGGGTTTAACGGTAGAAGAATGGTCACTCAAAATTGATTTGATTGTATCGATATATATATATATATATATATATTTGTTAGGGCTGAAATGATTAAACAACATAATGAATAGGTTGTCAAAAAAAGGCAAAAAATTGTCATTCAAACACATATTACAGTACACTATAGGTTAGAAGAAGTGTAAGGGGTGATATCTTTTGTTGTTTCATTGCACCGCAACAAAAGTAACCACACAGACGCATACCTGTCATCTTAATCTTTGTAATAATGCTGAAATATGTGATAGAAAAAAATCTATAATTTAAGACAGAGCAGACAGAGTTGTAATACTGAGGACAGTAATAATTTCAGATCAGAAATCGATGAGCGTAGGTTTGTATAGTTACATATGCATATTTAAAGAGACGTTTTACAGATTAAAAAAAAAAACTACATAATTCAGCTGCTGAGATGTAATTCAGTAATTCATAGGTTTGATGTGAAAGTATGTATTCTACAGAAACTTACCAACAGATTTCTTTACAGTGGTGATGTCTAGCCATAGCCACCAATCAACCTACACGTCTTTAGTGTTTTTATGACTTGATGAAAAGGTATGTGAAGCCTAAGGTTAAGTTTTCTTTGGTTATTATTTTGCTTAACAGCACCGTGCATGTACCTCTTTGCTGTAAATTCATTAAAAAAATGCGTTTTAGACCAAAACCTTATTAGGCAATATGGTCCAGGCCATTTCATGTAATAACTTTTTGTGAGGGAGCATTCAGTATTAAACTGTTTGCACATCTGGTTCTAATTACCACCACCAGTGCTTTCTGATTTTGCAAGGTTCTCTAGAATAATGCATTTTATGTCAAACCACTCTGAATTACTTTGTTTACATCTTGAAGGCTGAATTATGTAGAAATGCTGAAATGGAATTCTCCCTCAGCACCAAACATGGTGCTGTATTGGACAGTAAAACTGAATGGTGCAATCTAAATACGTACCCTAGTATTGTTGACTCTGGCTGTTGCTTTTGTTGGAACAAATGTGGGCTTTTTTAAGGGGTAAAAACCCAAGAGGAGAGAGGAAAAAAAAAAAGCACTGGCATCTGTGCAAAAGGAACTGATGGGTGCACTGTATCAGTATCTCGGGCTCAGTCTCACACTGTACTGAGACTCACTATGTGCTTTTCTGGCCTTTCAGTGTGTCAGCTGCAGGAGTGACCTCGGCAGAGGCTCTGAGTCCAGAGCTCAGGTGCGAGTCCGACACGGACAGCTCTTCTGTGACACCTGCTACAGCAGACTCCGAGGTGAGCCAGATCTTTTCACTGTAGTTGTCCTTTATGAAGTACTGCTCAGATGGGAATAGGCTTTCTGACCATTTGTCTGTGATGTCAGATTACAGTGGTATGAGATTATTACAAGCAAGTATTAACACTCTCTGTGCCATTCCAAATTTCAGTACCTGTAGTTGGTCTTAGCAGCATCTGTACGTTAATAGCTTGCATGCCCAAAATCTAAATCTGTTGATTGACTGTCTTAAGTATGTCATTAATATTAACAAAAGATCCAGTCACAGTGGTTTGTCTAGTAGTCATGGAGTTTATAAGTTTGGTAGCTGAAAAAAGTTTTTGATCTTTTTGTGGACGTGTTAACTAACTCTGAAAAATCAACAAAACACATATGATTGCCTAGTAATCGTTCAGGAACTGATCTCAGAGTCAGCGCATTGGCATTGACACTAGGCATATCTAGGCAAATAAAATGCTTTATAAAAAAAATGCAATACTGCATTTCCCACGTATACAGCTAGCTAGTCTGTTGGGTTTATATTTTGGTGATGGTTATTCAGTGTAGCCATCAATAGATACAGACAGCATTCCTTTGAACACACTGTTTACCACATAGCAGTGAGGTGTTGTTGCAGAAATGCTTTTACATAAGGCATTTAGCACATGCAAAACTGTTTAACTGGAGCTAAATGAGTGAGATGGTGAGAAATCGGTGAGTCATTTGACAGGCAGTTACTGAAATTGCAACAGAAAAGGTTTTGGACATGTTCTCCGTGATTTAGAAAGTTTGCTTGCTTTTTGGCTTTTATTCAGAATGTAGTACAGCCTTGAGCAGCCCTTGAGATACAGGTTTTGGGCCCCACAGCAGCATTGATGTTTTCATTTAGCTGAAGCAAAAGTTTACATATCACATATAAAAATACTTCCTTGGGAATTTGAGCTTGTTTGGGTAAAAAGGCTCAAAAATGAAATATGCTTTATTTGTTGTCCAGTTAACATTTACAAAACAACTCATAATTCACTTAATTTATAGAAGCAGAACAAAATAAACCAGCCCAGTAAAAGCAGGCTTGTACAACATTAGCATGGAATAGTGTAAAATACTGCTATTACCATTTTAAAATTAGTTATGCCTCTTGCATAACTATTTTTTTTTCTCAGTAAAATGTATGGTACAGTTGGTTTTATAGTTAAGTGATGTTTTTGCCAAACTAGAAAGCCAAGAACTTGGTAAGATGGCTGTAATGACTTTTAAAGGATGTGTTATTCAAAAATCTGTTTCTTCCCAGTCCGTCCCGGCATCCCCAAGTGATCACAATACGTTCCTGGAGATTATAGAGAATCCTTCCCCTGAAGATTCTTCAGATGTGAGCTCAGCCTAATGCTGACCCCAACAACAGTCTGCCGCTTATTACCCTTTATATTGGTCATGGAATAAATGTTAATATTCATATTTGTGTAGGTCATTCTGTTCAGCATACATCTTTTTTTTGGCTTTTCTTTTTTTTCTTTTTTAATTTCTCTCTAATTAACTTTAACCACACCGCCTAAATAACCACACCACCTAAATAAGTATCTTCAGGGTCTGGTTATCTACACTGTAATACTTAAGCTGTATGCTTGTCTGTCCTAGCAACGGGTTAGTTTGAGTAGAGAAGCTAAACTGATAACTGGTATCTAAGAAGTGTTTTATGTTGTTATTATTTAGAGAAATATTCTCAAACGATCACTGCTTTACAGCTTGGAACATGGGCATCTTGTATTTCCTCTCACATATTGATTTAATATATTTATATAGAGACTAAGTATGTATGTAAGCACAGGATATAAGCACTTTGTATTTTCTTGGTCTTAATGCACAAAAAAGTTTAATTTTTTGGGAGAAAATTTAAGTCTGATTTGTAATTGTGTTTGGGGAGAAGTGGCAATGTGACTGTCTCTAAATGAACTGCCTAATATATGTAAATAAAATGGGTCCAATATGCATTTTATTCAAAGGGTAGTTTCACTGATGTTGATTTTATCGATCATATGTCATGTACGGTCCACTAGATGGTGCCGTATGCTTTGTTGTTCAGTGGTACACCGATGATCCTTACATTGTAGTGGCTCTGTCTAAGGTCAGTTTTGTTTTGACCAGCTTTTTGTCCATTTCTCCATTCCACCTTAAATCCTGCAGCAATTATGCCCTTGCACCTGTATGTCAGAATGTAACAGCTGCACCATTTAAGGTGGAACGGGAAGCTGGTGAAGAAGAAACCCAAGCAAAGCCTCATCTAAAGCTGCCACTAATGCCACTGTCTGTTATTCTTCAAAAAGTGTACATTTGAGCTTCTGCTGATGTAAGATGCTTACTCATCAGCTGTACTCACACACAAATGCTCCACAATTCTTCCCTTAGGAATCTAAAATGTGATTTCGCTGTAACTGGGATCAGATGAGGGGAGTATGTTATCCAGACAGCACAACACTGAGGCTTTGTGTGTGTGTGTGTGTGTGTGTGTGTGTGTGTGTGTGTGTGTGTGTGTGTGTGTGTGTGTGTGTGTGTGTGTGTGTGTGTGTGTGTGTGTGTGTGTGTGTGTGTGTGTGTGTGTGTGTGTGTGTG
>CM067495.1:7702905-7724625 GCA_034552555.1 Semaprochilodus insignis
TGTCATTTTGATGCTTGTGTTTTGAGACTTAGCAGCGCGTTGGGCTTTCTCGGCCACCGTATTATTAATTGTTCCCAACACAACAGGCCCATGACCATTATACTGCCTCCACCATGTTTCTCAGTTAGGGACAAGATGTTGGTGTATACAGTGTTCTATCTAATGTGTGTGCAATTTACTGTCTTATTTGCCCAGAAGTGCGTTGGAAGTGCTTGGTGATTTCTTCTGTAGTAACATCTCATCATTTTGCGTTTTTCTTATGGTAGACTCCTGAACACGGATGCTAATAAATGTAGTAGAAGCCTGCAGAGCTTTTAGCTGTCATCCTAGGGTTCATTATCACTTGTCTGAGGATTTTGCAAGGAACCCTTGCACTGGACACTCGCTCTTAGGGAAAGTAGCAACAGTGCTGAATATCTTCAATTTGTAAACTATCTGCCTGACTGTGGGCTGTCGAAGGCCAAGCTCTTTATGAGCGTTCTTGTAGACTTTATTTTTTATGAGCTTTAATAAGTTTACTTATGATATCCTCTGAAAAGGTTTATTTGGGGCAAATTAAATTTGAGGAGAAGTCTGTTGTGAAAAGCAGTTAGATATTATTTGTTTGTTTGCTTGTTTATTTTAAGGTCATGTAGGTCAAACCAATGCCTGAGATGTCTGTAGCACTTTTTCAGGAATGTATTTCAGTTATAACAGTTTTCAGTGAATTGCAATGTGTACATGTTTTATTGTTGTTATTATTGGATGACTAGATCATATTTCATTAGGCATTCATGCATCACGTTTTTCTTTTCTTTCTTTCTCTTCTGTCTTTTTTTTTTTTTTTTTTTGGTCTCTCTCTACCTCATTGTATAAAGTTCCAAAGCAATCCATCCTTCTCTTCAGGAACGTCTCCAACAACTTATCCTTAAGTTACACTTAGCCCACTCAGCTTGATGGATGGACGAATCAAAAGTTTACCACAACCATTAATATAGGCAAGAGCACTGTTTACATCCCAAGGGTCATATCAGTGATCCATCAAAATTTGGATCCATCGGAAATGTTTAATTGCATAATAACTCTCCACATAATGAAAACACTGTTTATATTAATATCCAGACTCCACTGAGTATGGCCCAGCCATGTTTAAAAAAAAAAAAAAAAGCCTGTTGCACTGACATGAATAAAATATAGTGTAGATTCGTGTGGCTGAAAAGCTGTTGAATTGCACTGTTCAGGGTCCATGCTAGAAGGAGCTGATGCTAAAAGTAAGTCATATGACTCATCGCGCTCATAGGCGAATAGACTGGGAATAACTGTTTCCGTCTGGCTGTCTTCATCATAAAGTCTGAAGCTACCCGTTTGTTTTCCTCCCCGTTTTCTCGAAAGTCGCGTGTTTTGGAATGAGACGTTGGCCATGTGAATCTGGAATGACAGATTAAAGCAGTGTTTGGGGGCTGACCTTTTGCCTATTGTTTTCTCAGGCATCTCTGTTTTAGGGAAACGCTCACTGCTCTGGTTCTTGGATCTTTTTTAAGGGAGACTGAGAGCAGATCTGAGCACAGCCACTATTTTAACATTTATTAAATTGGCTGGAACTAAATTGATGGTTAAAGCTGTTCCTTTCCATAGGCTGTATATAGGCCCCATATATTATTGATTATGTAGTAGGTTTAAACCCAGTAGTCATATGACAGTACCCTAGGGATTTTATTCTCTTTGTGAATGAATAAGTACAGGGGTTGGACAATGAAACTGAAACACCTGTCATTTTAGTGTGGGAGGTTTCATGGGTAAATTGGACCAGCCTGGTGGCCAATCTTCATTAATTGCACATTGCAAAGGTAAGTGCAGAGTGTGAAGGTTCAATTAGCAGGTAAGAGCACAGTTTTACAGTTTTGCTCAAAATATTGCAATGCACACAACATTATGGGTGACATACCAGAGTTCAAAAGAGGACAAATTGTTGGTGCACGTCTTGCTGGCGCATCTGTGACCAAGACAGCAAGTCTTTGTGATGTATCAAGAGCCACGGTATCCAGGGTAATGTCAGCATACCACCAAGAAGGACGTTTTCCTCCACCAGCATCAGTAGTGACCTGGCCACTATCCTGCAAGAAGAATGGCTTAAAATCCCTCTGACCACTGTGCAGGACTTGTATATGTCATTCCCAAGACGAACTGATGCTGTATTGGCCGCAAAAGGAGGCCCTACACCATACTAATAAATGATTGTGGTCTAAAACCAGGTGTTTCAGTTTCATTGTCCAACCCCTGTACATGTAGCTCCAAAATGTAGCTATGGAATGGCCAGAAAGTATTTACCAGAGGTTTGTGGTTTTTATATTTCTCTAACTCCAGGCTTTTAACTTGATGTTTCTTAAGATTTCTGACATTCATGTTGAGAAAAATGGTTTATGTGGAGAAAACATGAATCAGCAATCAAGATACTACACCATGTGTTAAATGATACACTAAATGACACCATATAAAACATGCTGCTGTTTCAAAGACAAAGAGTTTTAGGGTAGGGCGTCATCTTGATCATTTGGGCATCATCTTGATAAATTGCAATCATGTTATGCCACACTATGTCTTCCCGAGCATACTGTAGATATTACCACTGTCCAAAGAAAAATATAGTATGTCTATAGTATGGACTGCTGTGAGGAGGGCTGTCGCCTCACAACAAGAAAGGCATGGGTCCGCTTCCCAGCTGCGGCATCAAGAAACGTTTCTGTGTGGAGTTTGCATGTTCTCTCTGTGTCTGTGTGGCTTTTTCCGGGTGCTTAGGTTTCCTCACACAGTCCAAAGACATGCAGAGTGTGAGGTTTGTGTATGTCTGTCTGCTTGTCTATCTATCTGTCTATCTGCCTACCATGCGATGGTTTGGCGGTCTGTCCAACCGATTTTGTCCTCTACTATAAAGTTACTGTTTCGGAGATGCTTGTTTTTCTACAGCATGAATATGTTGTCAGTACTGACCATCTGCATGTTTCATGACGGGGGGGCAAAATGGATCACTTTCACTTGTCTGGTGTCAACACAGTGGAGGACCTCACAGGAAAAATATTTCAGCTGTGATGTGGTTTACAAATTAGAATGCAGATGACTTGTAGATTTTTTCAACCTTGTGATGGTACATAACCTTCAGCAAAGGTCTTTGTTTGGTGGGCTTCTCTTTGAGAACAGCCAATGTTAGACGTGCAATATCTAATCTTTGCCATTCGTCCTTTATTCAAGTCTTCAGCTGCACAAATGTATGGGGCCTTCACTGTGATATAATGCATAACACGTTTACAGTATGAGACCTGTCGGAACTGCAGCCAGGCCAGTCTAGCACTTGCACTCTGTTTACCAACCTTTACATCAAAGCAGGCATGTAGGAAGGTTTGACTTAAGCATGAACTTCCAAAGGGTACCAAAAGGTATTGTCTAGAAGTCAGCATATGTTGCTTTCAGAAATAATGGTACCTGTAAAGAGCAAGCTATCGATGCCATGAGCATTAATACACCTCCATGACATGACATACCCTGGCTTTTGAACATTACGCCGGTAACGATCTGGATGGTCCTTTGTATTTTGGCCCAGGAAACATGACCCCAGTTATTTTCATAAACAATCTTAAAGGTTGACTTATCAGACAACAATACACGTTTAAACTGGCCATCAGTTTGCTTCTGTAGTATCTGTCCATAGTACAGTCCTAACTTCCATTTGTGGGTGCTCAGTTCATGTGGTGATGTCCATCACAGCAGCAAGTCAGTTTATTGTAGTGCAATCTGAGGGGATTGAAGGTCTGGGTCATGTTGTTGTTGTTGTTGTTGTTGTTGTTGTTGCTGCCCGTCCCGTCTGACATTCCCCCAACAGACATAAATGTTGTTTTGTACAATGTCCAGTGTTGTGTAAGCTAAGCAACATGATGATGTTTTCACTAATGTTAATAATTACTGTACAAAAGCCTTAAGACATACCGATCAACACAATTGTCACACGTTGCCCTTGCATTTCATCCCCACACCTGAATGGCTCATCTACCTTACAATGGCTAAGGGAACTCCACCAGTTTTTTTCCCTTCATATAAAGATAACATCACATCGCTTTCACTTTCACAGAGACCTTTTACATTTTAAAATCTGTACTGCACGCTTGCTGAAACATGACGCACCAGTAGACCGATTTAGGCCAGGTAAACTCAACTGAGCAGAGTGCAGTATGTGATATTTGGAATAAAAAAGTGTTTTAGACGTTGCACAGCTTTTCGTAGTATTTTTGTTTTTTAATGTGGCACCACAGGCTCCTTTTTTCCATCTGTTCCAACTAAAATATTTTTCTATCACAGCAGCAAGCCAGTTTAATGTAGTGACCTCATAGAGGATTAAAGGTCAGGGTCTTTCGATTGTCATTGGTCTTTTTCTTTTTTTTCTCCCAACAATCTGACACTGCAATTTCTATTAATGTTGTTTTGTACAATGTCCAGTGTTGTAAATGGTCAGGCCTGTAGTAAGTGTTTTAATGTAAACTAAGCAACATTATAATTTAACATTGCCATGTATATTATATATCAGAAAAAGTCTTAAAGTATTGAGATTGTGATACTTATATTTTTGATATACTGTCCACCCGTATTAAGAAATAAATAAAGAGCTGGTTCAAGATATTCTTAAGCTGGGGTTACCAGAATTAAAACAACCGTATTAACCAATGACAGAGTTTGTTTCTGTTTGGGACCAGTTTTGAATGATTGTTTACCAGTGCTTTTTGTTCCTGGTAAAATACTGTTTCTTTCCGGTTTTGATTTTACTACCTGAAAATCGTTTAGAGCCTTGATGCTGTCAAAGAAAGACAGGAAAGGTGTGCCTGCAAGATTCTGTGGTAGTGCCAAGTGCTCTGCCAACTTAGTAAATGCTGCTATGGTCTGTTTTCTTGACTTTCTGTCTCTTCCCTGAGTTTGTGACATTCAGAGCCAGATTGTGTTAGGCTTTCTTTCTACTTACATTGTTCCAGCTTATATCTTATATCTAAAATGTTTTTTTCAGTGTTTCATTCATTTTGCCTACCACTTTTTCACCATTGCATAAATTAAATATGCTAAATCCCAGAAAACAAGTAGATGTGGGCCACATCTGTGTCAGATATGACACTGCTGGCCCACTGGCAATCTGCTGTAAACTAAAGGTGGCTCACATATTTACAACTTGCATTTGGCCCACCTGTCCCAAAACTGATCTGGTCCACTTCTGGAACAGATACAGCAGAGTTGCTTACTTTTGGTTGAGGCGTGGGCCTAATGTGGTGCATATGTGGCCCACATCTTGCTACCGGGATCGGTCCACCCAAGTGCCATCGAAAATGGGGAATGTGGGCCATATTTGGGCCAGAACAGTTTTGCTGTCTAGGATGTATTTTTGTCTTTTCAAAGGAAAAACAATTACTAAACTGCAAATTAAACATAATTGCTGAACATTGAACATGTTAACATCCCAGCAGACACACTAACAAAGCACAGTATAAGTTAAATACATTCGCCTCACTCCATGCTGGCTGTGATTTTATCCAGTTGTTGTAAAACTTTGTGTTTGTGTTTCTTTAAGGAGGATGCGGGCATGTGCACCAAGAGAGAAAAAGAGAGAGAGTGCGTGTGTGCGTGTGTGCGCGCGTGCATGCTCTGTTCTGTTATTTACTCTTTCTGGAGTTCCCTTTGGCTTGAATTTTTGAAACTGAATTACACTACGTCTACATGCAAGAACTATAAAAAGTTAACACTGTCATTAAAAACATCATTGTTTGATATAAATTATTACATTTTTTCACTTAGTCAGCTGAACACCAAAAGTGGATTTTTTGCCAAACATTCGGTGCATCCCTAGATAAGACATAAATAATAAGCTTATTCAAGTGATTGTTGTGGGCTACACAAAAATATAAACTTTCTTTGCCAATAGCAGATATCAAATGAATGTCTCAGTTACAGTATAGTTATGGATGATTACGTTTACACATGTTCCTGGTAAAATGTTGTTTCTTTCTCGTTTTCATTTTACCATGGTTTGGAGCTGATTTAGTGCCTTGATGGTGTCAAAAAAAGACAGAAAACATGTGCCTACATAGTGCCAAGTGTTTTAAACCCCACAACCTTTCAAGTGATTTCAGTGTTGCAGATGAATTTCCAATGTCACAATAACAGCTCGCTCGCATCATCGTTTGGTGTAAGGTGGTCAGGATGATGGTCTTTTTCTTGACTTGATGTTACATCGAGATCAACCATGTTTAATAAGCTCACCGGACAAAATGTTCGTCACCTGTGACTGAAATATGCCTAATGCAGTGTAATACCTCCATATGTATGGTATGAACTGGACATGTTTCTGGATGGCCACATCAATGTTCAGTCACTCTTGCATCAAAGAATTGTGGTTGCAGTTGGGCCAGATTTGGTGGATGCCTTTCCTGGCACAATTCTGAGGAGAATTTCCTGTAGACTGGGTTTTTAGCCACTGCTGGTAGACCCGTATGACCGTACGCTTCCACACACCTGCAGATTCAGCTACTTCCTTCACACTATAGCTTTTGGCACGCCCGAATACAATCACTCCTTTTAGCCAATCATTAACATCTGCTTTGGACCTTTTTCCACACATGGAATGAGACATTCACTGCACTGTACCACCTCTTCTTAATCTATGAATTTATAGCCTGATCATCTAATGCAAATGCCTCTTAAAGGGATGGTGCATCTTTACTGGCCGGTACACCCTTCAATACACACTGCAAAATCATTGTCTGTGACTGAAAGCTCTGTTATGACACATTGTCTTTAGATGTGAGAGGGTGTCAGACTGTAGGCTTTTCAAAGTCTTCTAGTGTATGGTTAGCATTAGTATATGCTGATGTGGCTCAGGGTCTCTTCCCCAAGCTGCTGACATTCAGAGCCAGATTGTGTTAGGCCTCCTTTCTTCTCGCATTCATATAGCAGCTGCTCTAATTTCATCTACGATGAGTGTGTGTGTGTGCGTGTGTGCGTGCGTGTGTGTGTGTATTGTGCTCAGAACAAGAATTCCATGTAGTTTGAGGCCTTTTGTGTGGCACCAGGCAGCTGAGCCGTAACACCCCCCCCCCCACACACACACCTCCAACCCCTTGCTGTCTCTAATAGCTCATTTCTTTTCTTCTCATTGCTGTTTGACTCTTTCACAACTCTGACTAACAGTGGTGACACTTTACTGGGCCTTATTCAGAATCCCATCATCACACAATCTGGTCTATCCATAGAGCAGGGGAGATTGAAAGAGAGACAGAGAGAGAAAGATAAAGGTGGGAGGAGGGGAGAAAATTTGAAAGAGAAAGAGATGGTAAAATCAAAGCATTGCCCAGGTCTTCAGAATCGAAGGATAATCACTTCGACCTGGGGCATGGCTCTGTCAAAGCTTGACCTTCACCTTTGACGTGAAAAAGAGGATAAAAATAGAAAAGAAGAAAGCGTGGTTTGAAAGGAACCTCTCAGATTTTAAGCTCCAATCTCAGGCTCCTTTGCACACCCACAGATGCCACGATTCCACCAAGTGAACATGGTTGGATGATTCTGTAAAGGCTGAAAAACACATATATACGTACACACACACACACACACACACACACACACACAGATGTGACAAACAAGCCATGCAGCTTCTCCAGGCTTTTGGAAACTAATCCAATCGGAGGGTTTTCCAGGAATAACACATACTTGGCTCTCGCTCCCTCGTTCTCCTTGGCCAGCTGCCCGGAAGATGCCTTGGCAAGCAGAGAGAAACACAGATTTCAGCCAATCACAATGCGATTCATGGAGTTTGTGGGAATTTTGTTTTGCTGAAGTAAACAGAAGTAGTAGTCGGTGGTTGGACAGCTTTTTGACCCACAGCTTCCCTCTTTTATTCTCTTTAACTTCCTTGGGTTGACGATCAAAGGACGTTATACACAGAAGAATAAATCTCACTAGCGCTGGATGTTAGGCACATTCCTTTTCTCCTTGTAGCGATTTTCTCCCTTGCAGAAGCTTTGTAATCCAGCCTTGCAATGCACAGTCCATGTGGAGAGCTTGTCTAATAAACCACTGATGAAAAATCTAACACTGAATATCTTCTGTGATTATTCATCCATTTTTTTGTGTGGAAAAGAGGTTGTTGTTGTTGTTGTTGTTGTTGTTGCTGTTGTTGCTGTTGTTGCATAGAGCAATGTTACCTTGGTTGAGCTTGTCAATCAATCAGAGGCTGAGTTCCTGACTTGTCAACAAAACAAACCTACCCTTCTGGGCCACATGTCATGGGATCAGGTTATCAGATGAAATTTGCGTTAACAAAATTAATGACCCCAGTCTTCCCATTCTTTTATTCTGTTGAGTTTATATACCAGTCCTTTGGCTAGCATTGTGCCGTGTGATGGTGTTGCCAACTAATGAGGCCAGTTATACACCCACGGATGGCTATAGCATCTCAGGATCTCAGGACAGTAGTGCTTAGACAGTCGTGGCACGTCTTGGCACATGAACCAAATGACCCTTGTACCAGGACCCTCAAAAAGGTAAGCCTCTACTTTAAATCTGAAACCACTGTTAGCCACAGTAAAATCATTTTATCAAGCATTTTGTGTGCTGCTATATTTCCTATCACTGTATAAAAGATGCAAAGGTCTGCCTTTTATTGTTGGATGCACTGATTTTCTTTCCCAGCATGCAAGTGAGCTTATTCAGATTGCATTTCAGTGCAATCACTGGTAAGTGATTCGTATGGTTTTGTTTAAGTAGATCAACAGTAAAGCGTAAATGATGTCCATGGCAAGCGTCCATTATAACAATCCTCACTCGAAAAGAAACGTTCAGCAGCAAGCAAAATAAGAGATTACATTGGTGCATTGCGTGAACGTTTGGAGACGTTCATGGTGCATTTCCTCTGACAGGGGTGAAGACATCAACTCTCTGGGTATATGCTGACCCCTGCAATGGTGTTGTGCCAGACTGTCATGGAGTGACACAGAATGGCAGCGGGTCATCTTCAGTGACGAGTCCGCTTTTGTCTTGGTGGAGACAACCAACGAATCCGTGTGTGGAGGCACCGTGGTCAGCGCCGAGATGAACGGTTTGCTGACTTGTGTCACATGTCCAGAAGGCCTGGTGTCACTCCACCTTCACCCCTACCACAACATCTGCAGGAACTGTGTGAGAATATTCAAACTGCATGGGATGGATTATTGTATGACACCATTAGGAACCTCTACAACTCCATGCTGAGACATCGGGCATGCTGCGTTAGCAAACATGACAGCCTGACGCCACACTGAGAGACACTACTTCTGTATGTGTAGCTCAATAAATATTGCCCATATCAGTGTAAATTTATCATAATTTATTGCTCCTGGTAACCTTTATCTTCCTTCCCAAGAGCATCGCAATCCCACACGTCCATCTGTTGATGATGAGTGTATATTTTGTTGATGTATCAATGCCAGTAAAACTAAAATTCAGTGTTGTTGAGGAACACCTAATCTTGGTATATCTGTATAGACAACATATTCTCCAGCACTAAACTACAGTTACATCTCCCTGTTTGTTGACTTTTGCTTGACCTGGTTTAATTTGCTAGGTTTTCAGTTTTGCACACACATGTGGCAAAAAAATTGTGGCCCGCTCTGCTAGAGGTCAAAAACTATCCATTTTCTGTGACATATAATTATGTTAAGAATTCATCCCTCATAGTCGCGGCAGTAGCGAAGCTATAAATTATGCTGTTTTTTTTGTCATAATTGTAGAGGTTGCTTGCGCTCTTCCAAGCCACTTAATTAAGAAACCTCCAACCGGGCTTTCAGCCCAGTGGCACATTGAATGCATGAGCTTTCGAGTTTAGGCTTGTGCAGCCACATTCCTCCTCCTAGACTAGCAGTAGTACAAGTCAGGCCCAGGAAATGACCTGAAAACCTATTTAACATTCGCGGTCCAGAGTGTGGCCAGTCTGGTTTGGGGTTGACTCGGGGTTAGTGACCCAACAAGCCACAGCCTTTTCGGCGGTCGTCATAGAAACAGCCGCTACAGCAAAGAGGCAAGTCAACAGAGGGGAAGCTGATGAAGGTATGATGATGAGTCACCAGAGAGAGAGTGTGTATATATATGTGTGTGTGTGTGTGGGTGTGTGCAGGTATTCCGCTGGGATCTGTTTGCATTGATCATTCCAATAAAGATTAAGCCTTTGTTTGACTAGAAAGGGTGCATCCTCCTTTCAAAAGGACATCCTGACCGAGCAGAAGGCTCCACTAAGATATGACTGAAAGCCCAAAACATAAGGAATCTCACCTTTCCCCTTCAAACTGAGACAGCTCAGGTTCAAATTTGTTCAGCGTGACCTTTTTACCTTTAGTGCACTGACTGAACTTCAAAGACTTGTTTACAGCGATCTACTGCAATATAATACGCAGCGCGGAGGAAATAGCCGACTTCTATTTCATTAGTATGTCTGTTTTGAACGCTGACGAAATCTAATGCAATTCTCCTCCCAGTATCTGCCCATTGTGCTGTAGTTGCAATGTCTGCCATGTCTCCTGAAGTATGACTGAGCTCTGATGATGCCTAATGGTAATTCTGCTTAGAAAACAAAGCCCCAGCCTTACTGGGAGTACAGATCTAGAATCAGCTTCTCCACTCCCATATTCATATTGCTGTTTTCTGCTTATTAGTAACAGCATGGCCCAGAAATTTGTATAATGACATAACTGAAATGTGGCCAAACTACACTCACTAAGCACTTGAACACCTGAACACCTCCTTGTGGCTTCACTCATTGCCCATTTTTTGAGCTCCACTTACATCATACGCTGACATACCAAAAGTCATGGGATAGCAGTATGTACATTGATTATGAAGTGGTGTAACCTCAGGGAATGGCTTGGGAACGCCCAAACCCATACAAGTGTTTGGGAGGTGCTATCTAGCGAGTGAGGTTGGTTTGTGTGTGGCACAGATTCCATGAAGTTTTCAACTGGTAACCATTTTCAGCCCCCCATAGGCTTCATGTACCCCCACAATAGCAGGATAATGCACCATGCCGTTGCGTCCAAGTTGTCCAGGATTGGCTTGAGGAGCATTCTCGAGACTTCAGACGAATGCTGTGGCCTGCATGTTCGCCTGACATGAACCCAATTAAAACATTCCATTATCATGTGGTGGTCCTCTGGGGGTCTTGACCATTGAAGAATAGGGTGAAAGGGGGCTAACAAAGTATGCAGACAAACAGATGGACTGTAGTCTCTAACTGTAGGGCTACAAAGTGGAGCTGATAAAATGGACCGTGAGTGTAGATGCAAAGAGGTGTAACTTGAGCCTCACCACAAGCATTTCATTGCTTGAATGTCCTGACATTCAAAAAGACAAATAAACTTGAAACTCGAAACTTGAACTGATGAAGTGCTCAGCGAGTGTACATTGATAGAGAGTGTTTCATTACACTGATGTACAGTATATTGTGTTTATTGTGAATAAACTTGAATAATATATTACTTGCAGATTTTCCAGTGGTTATCTGTTTTTGTGCTTTAGTTATTCGTTACCTATGTCTACTTTGGACACCAAAAACACCACATGTAAATTAAATATTCCTTTTAAGAAATGAATGTAGTCTGCAAATAGGATCATGTTTTCATGTGTACCCAAGCACTCTTAGCAATGTTCTACTATTGACAAGCTTTTAGGATTTGGATGATTCTACTGTATGCACGACCAACTGGCTTCCAAATGAGTCAAAGTCTTGATTTTGGTACACAGTGTGCTCTCTGTTCTGCCTGTATGAGCTGGACGCTGTGTAGCACTCGGTGGTAGAGGGAGGAAAGTCCCCCCAGTATGAGGTTTTTCCTCATCGTGTCAGGGAGATTGTTTTCTCCACTCCTATACAGTGTATGTGACCACCATGCTCTTTTCCTCCTCTGAGACATCTGTGGCAAGACAGAAGGGAGACTTTTGTAAGGCTTCTGTGGTCATGGGTTGGAGCCTTATTTCATGCCAGCTCGGACTGACCTCATTCCAGCGCTTGATTCACAGTGACCACAGTAACTTGGGATCAAATTCATACAATTTCCTCTTATCCTGCATGTAGTCAGTCAACCAAGACGTGTTTGGTGTCCAAAGTTTGTTTTGTGCCTCGAAAGCACATTATTAAGCAGTCTGCCAGTGCCCGTACAGGCTGTAGCATTTAAGGTGGAGCAGAACATTCAGTTAGGAAGCTGGCAAAAAAAAAAAATCAATTTTAGTCTCATTTGAAGATGAACATCAACCATATTCCCTGACACATGATTGGCAAGGGTATTGGAAAGGGTGTCGATATTCACTTCACAGTCTGGAAATGAACATTTGTGCACATTTAATCGTCACCATTGCTCTTGATATGTTGTTCTTTCTGCGTGAACTGGTATATGTGAATTTTGGAGACATCATTTTGAGTCATTAATTTTAAGTAACAGTCTTGGATTTTGGAAATGGCTCATTTTTCTGACCTCTTTTCCTAATGTGAGATTCGTATTTGAAAGACGAACAACCTTGTTTGAGGTTCACAGTATGTCAGTTCTATGTACTGGACTCTCCTTATTCAGTTATGGTGATGCAAATACAGTTTACCATTTTGTGGCCCCTTTAAAGTGCATCATGTTAAGCTCAAACAGATTTGCTTAGGTGAATCAAAGAAGTGGACAAAAGGGAAGGAAGATAAAGGTTACCAGGAACAATAAACAATGATAAATGTAGACTGGTATGGGTAATATTTATTGAGCTACACATACAGAAGTAGTGCCTCTCAGTATGTCATCGGGCCACCATGTTTGCTAATGCAATATGCCAGATGTCTCGGCATGGAGTTGTAGAGGTTCCTAATGGTGTCCTCTGATAATCCATCCCATGCAGATTGTGTGGTAGGGGTGGAGGTGGAGTGACACCAGGCCTTCTGGATGTGTGATGAGTGACAACAAACCGTTCATCTTGGCGCTGACCACAATGTCTCCACAAATGGATTGATCGTTTCCACCAAGACTAAAGCGGGACTTCTGATGTGGTATTAAGGACAGTGGTTGTAATGGTCTGTGTGCATATAGTCCTGTGTTGTGCAGCTGTCTGCCAATGGTGCTGGCACTAACAGGATGACTCATGGAGGGCAGCACTGCTTGCTGAATGTCTGTAGTTGTGGCTGTCGAGTCAGCCAGGTACAGCGATAAGGCCCGTCCTTGCTTACATCACATGTGCGGCCAAGCGTGAAACTTGAATCATTCACATGTCTCACAATGTCAGACCTACATAGCAAGTTTCATTCCTGTGGGTTGATTCCTTCTGGATGCTACAATTTGTGCAACTGTTCTTTTGATGATGAGTGCAGATATCAATGTGTCATACAGCATCAGAACATCTGTGTGTTCTGGAAGTGTGTGCTGATTTAGGCATGTAGTTTACATAGCAAGTTTTTACTACTTGTTAGCTTGTTAGCATTAGCCTTATAGCTCCATCACAAAACTACATAAGCAGACTTTACCAAACATGACTAGACTGATTTACTACATTTGGGGCAAGTTGGCAGAAGAAGGAAATTGACAGTTTTCAGGATATTAGTTTATTAGAGTGTGCAAACGATTTGATCATAGAGATCTGTTTACATATCTGCAAACAATGGAATATAAGGTCGAGCCATAGAATAAAGAAGAACACTAACAGGTTGGAAATGCACTAGGTGTAAACCAAAAGCCACTTCCTGTTTATGAACTTACATGCATGGGTTGAGAAACAGTTTTTTGCAGGCACCTAAGATGAAGAAAAGGACAATGAATCGCATATGAATATAGGTTTTCTTCTAATTTAGTGCTCAATTTCTATTCATTTGTTTATTTTAACATATTAAAGCTGACTGAAAACGCAATATTTATTATGTTATATTTATTCATGCAAAAACATTGAAATTGTATCATAAGGAGGCTCTGTCAGGGTCTCTCGGTCCCCATGCCTGGTCTTGATTAAGATGCCCAGAGAAGCAAAAATACCGGTACAGAATGCCAGCTATTATTGTTGGGCACTGTTTTCCATACAACATGAATCAAACTGTTTTTTGTTTTTTTTTGGTCATTTGTTGCCAGTTTTGAACCTGAGCTATACCAACAACTGAGTGTTCTAAAAACATCTGTATGGAACATTCTTTAAAAAGAACGATAGATGGATGGATAGGCAGACCCATCATTATCTGGGGATGCATTTTTTTGACTGTGTGAAAGCTGGCAAGTGCTCAGCTGTCACTTCCTGCCGCTGTAGGTTCTGAAAAAGAGTGAGAGAGAGAGAGATTCCAGTTTAGATTACAGTTCGGTTGCCTTAGAAACTCTCCTGCAACACATAGCCTGCTGTGTGACTTCGAAAAGAATGAGCCATTTCGTATGAGTCAAACCGCTGTAACCCCGCAAGCCCCCTGATTCTGCGACACAATGCCGGAACCTCTCCCAAGTTGCACAGTAGCTGAAAAAGTGATGAATATTAATGGACCACTTCCTGTTGTGCATCTCAGCTCAGATTAGATTATTGTATGCAAACACACAAAACTGTGGAAGCAGCCTGACGTACCACAGAGGAATCAGTTGCCTGCGAAAAGAAGAAGGGAATGGATATAGTACAGTGTAAACACTTTCAAATGACATTGATATCCCATTGTATGTCATAGGATGTATTTCCTAGTGCACATATAGTAACAAGCATGAGAATGACTTTAGATCTGCCTACAATATCCTGGTCCCAACTGACCTGCACAAACAATGCAAAATATACTCATCCTCAAAAAAACCAGAAGGAACCCAGAAGGAATCAACTGACAGGAATGAATCTTGGTGGGTAGGTTTGACATTGTGAGACATGCAAATGATTCAGGTTTCACGCTCGGCTGCACATGTGACGCAAGCAAGGACAGGCCTTACCGCTTGTTGCAGACATTAAGCAAGCAGTGATGCCCTCCATAAGTCATCCTGCTATTGCCAGCACCATTTGCAGATAGCTGCAGGACCGTTGTGACAACTGCCATCAACATTGCCAAAGACTGCAATGGTGACGTGCCAGACTGTCATGGAATGGCAGCAGGTCATCTTCAGTGACAAGTCCCACTTTTGTCTTGGTGGAGACGACCAACGTATCCGTGTGTGGAGGCACCGTGTTCAGATGAATGGTTTGTTGTCACGCGTCACACGTCCAGAGAGGTGTAACTCCACCTCCAAGCCTACCACAAAATCTGCAGGAACTGTGTGAGAATATTCAAGCTGCATGGGATGGATTATCACAGGACATCATTAGGAACCTCTACAACTCCTTGCCGTGACGTCTGGCATGTTGCATTAGCAAACATGGCGGCCCGACACCATACTGAGAGACACTACTTCTGTATGTGTATGTATAAATTTATCATCATTAATTGTTCCTGGTAACTTTTATCTTCCTTCCCAATAGCCTTGCAATCCAGCACTTCCCTCTGGGTGCAACTACTTTTTTGAGTGTATATATCAAATACAAATTGTAAACCTGTTTTATTAATAATGATTATTACAGTACTGTGTAAAAGTCTACTGTGCTGGAACGTTATTTGTATCCTGGTTAGAAGAATGCAGGTTTGATTCCTCCACTCCAGCCCCTGCATGGGTTTGTTCAGTTCCATCAACAGCACAGCTGATTTAATTTAATGAAAATGGTGGGAAATGATTAACCTAACACACAGCTGTTGGCAAGAACATGCCGCCTGCCCACATAAATAGCGTCAAATGATTTTGTCTTTTATATATACAGTACTGAGCAGAAATTTTATGCACCTGGAAAAATGGAACATTAGAAAGCTGTTTATCTGAGTAGTAAGTGTTTATTTGCTCAAAATAACACTAATATGGGAATAAATACATGTTAAGTGGTTTATTTATGTCAGTGTGCTTGTTTAACCATTTTGAGACCTCTCCTTGAGAAAGCCCAGTGCTATTTGCAGTTATCATCCCAAACCTGTTTGGCTAATCAGTATTTCATTGCAATGCAATAGAAATCATGAGAATTCATTGGTGGGCCAGTAGTGTTTTGGGCCAGTCATCATGCACTGATGCATAAACTCATGCATTAGCCCAAGAAGGCTCAGACAAGCTTGCATGCAAACAGTTACATGCAAGTGTATATCTGTGTAAATTTAAGGATTAAACCAGCAGTGATTTTGTTTTACCACTGGGCACCAACATTACCTCAATGTACGATATAAATAATGAATAACAGTAAGGAAGGTAGAAGAGGACAAAGTGCAGATTTTAGGAAAAGTTATTTTGCATGAAGACAGTGCAGGCTACATGTATACAGCAGGAGAAATACAGTTAGTGAATTTGGGGTGGACCGGTTTGCACCATGTAACTCTCCATTTGAAAACAAGTCCCACTCCAGCTCTGCTTCATAAATCAAGTGTGCTGGTGATGGAATTTAACAAATGTAAACAATAGCTGGAGGTGTCAAGGAGAAATCTGGAACCAAACCTCAAACTAGCTCCCAACGCATCAGCTACTTTTTAAAAAACGAGAATTTCTTTTTGGTTTATATGGTATTTTCATATCAGTGTTTTTAGCACAAACACACTCATTACCGTGATGAATCTTTTTAAACAATGCGCTTGGACTTTTGCTGAGTATTTCATGCAGAAGTATGAATACCCTGACCAAAAATTTAAATATCAGCCATGGCCCAGACAATGACTTGTAAAATGCACACTGTTAGGTCCAGAAGCAGCTACAGTCATTGAAAGAGAGAGCAGCACCTCTTCATTTACTGACCCACCTGAACACATGAGACAAAGTGAGCTCATAAAAGTAGGTACATAATATGATTTCTGATGTCCAAGCAACATGTGTTTAAGTGAAAATAGCTGGATGTAGGCCACATCAATGTTGAGCCACTCTTGCAGAATTGAGCAGTTGGGCCAGATTTGGTGGATGCCTTCCCTGGCACAATTCTGAGGAGAATTTCCTGTAGAATGGGATTTTAGCCACTGCTGCTAGACCCTTAGGACTGTACGCTTCCATACAGCTGCAAATTCCTTCACACTATGGTATTTGGCATGCCCAAATGCAATCACTCCTTTTAGCCAATCATTACATAACATCTGCTTTGGACCCATTTTCACACATCAAACATCAGACATTCACTGCACAGTAGCACCTCTTCTCAATCTATGAATCCTGTCACTCACACCCCACAGGTATTTATAGCCCCATCATTCTCGTGCAGCGCCTTCTACAGGACACTGAAGTTACTACATCCTTAAACATGCAAGGTAAGAATTTTTTTGTCCCTTATATACGTGTGTGTATGTGTGTGTAAAATACAAGAAGGTTTAATGGGAGCTGTTAAATGTTGGTAAAGCTCTATACAAAACTAAATCACTTCACACCAATCAGAACAAGCTCTGTGGCATTTTTGTCTTCATCATGCTGAATGTAATCAACCTGAATGCTTTAATAACTGAATTATGACCTAAATAAAGCCTAGGTAAATGGAAACAGATATTATTCTTCTGCACACATCTTTGCTAAGTGGTGTTGCGTTGTGCCTGATGTGTGGTATTGGTGATTAAGTTGCTGTCCCTGCACTGCTCCTGCGACTGCAGTGTCTGGGGACTGGCGCTGGTGACAGATGGAGGGCCACAGCTGTCATTCACTCTTGCCTTGAGACACACACACATACACACACACGTTCATGTACTAGCCAGAGGGACTAAACTCTGAACCCTTATGTCTTGGACCCAAACATGTCATATCTGATATGCCCACAGTGCTGTAAATATACTGATTAGTGCAGCACTTCTTCTTGGACATCAGAAGCAATTCTCTTAAAGGGATAAATATAGTTTGAGCAGTGTGGGTGTTGAAAGGGACTCTTAAAGGAATAGTTTGGCAGAACATTCTAATTTAAATCTCACGCTTTTCTCAGGCTGCCTGAAGTCCCAACTAGTCTTGCTTGTGTGGTTTCTGACACTATAAGATGCTGTTGTCTGTAAAGTACTGTGTGGATGCAGTTTCAATAATGCTTATTACTATACACCAGCTTGCATTGCTTGTTAGCTACATTAACCTCATAGCTCGACTGCAAAACACAAACATGTCTTGGATGATTGTCAAGATCAGCGGTAACAGAGACCCACTTGTAGTATCTGTGTGGTTTTGTGTATGTCAGTGTCTGTAAAATCTCTGTGTATGGACTAGTAACATAGTCATGAGGACAAGTCTCATGTGAATGCAAAGCTCAAAACGCTATGACAGCGCTAACATTAGCTTCCAGTGTGCTCCAGGAATACCCAAGACTGGCTTTTGTCAACAAGCGGTGATCCTATCAAATCTTGAAGAGGCAGGCAGAGACTGCTGCTTGTTATCTTCCACAAAATCAGATTTCGGCCCCACAAACAAACAGCCTCTCAATACGGATAAGCGCTGGCTAGAGGCTAGTGAACAAAAGCAGCCCACGAGCTGCTAATTAACGTTCATATCAATCGATCTCATGATTATGCAGACAGCTGTCGCGTTCAACCTCGCACCAGGTCGTCGGGCGGCTGCTTCGTTTTTGTAGCGCGCCTCATCTGATCGTGAAGCGCTTTCATCCGAGGAAAGCGAAAGGAGTCGTGTCACTTATCAGTTCCGGCTGGAGGATTCATCTCTGCACTGATGAACGTCTGCAGAATGTCTGGCGTAGTCCAGAGCTCAGAGCTGGATAACACTATCCAGAAACAGGGGACTGGAAGAAAATGGTCACTTTAAAGGAGAAGGCAAAAAAAAGCAATTCTGGACAATTGCTGTTGGTCCATTCATCCTGCAATTGTAAAGTTAAATAAATATCAAGTGACGTGAAAAAGAGATGAGTCCGAGTTACATCTCAAGTCTCAAGGTACAAGTCCAAGTAAAATCTTGAGTCTCTAGGGTACAAGTCCAAATTGAGTCTGGAGCCTCTGTGATGAGATTCCAAGTTAAGTCGCAGGTTTCTGCGGTGCAACTCCAAGTCTAGTCTTAAGTCACTGGGGTGCAAGTCTGGGGCACTTCTCAAGTCTCTGTAATCAAGGTCCGAATTGAGTCTTGAATCTCTGTGGTGAGAGTCTGAGTTGTCTCGAGTCTTTGGAGTGAAAGTCCACGTTGTCTGAAGTCTTTGGGATGCAACTCAGATTCACATCTCAAGTCTTTGGGGTACAACTGTGAGTCCCAGCTCAGGTCTCTGAGTTGTGAACCCGAGTTGCATCTTAGGTCTCTGGGTGCAAGTATGAGTCGCATCTCAGGTCTCTTGGGCATGAGCCTGAGTTAAACCTATGTATCTGTAGTGCAAATCCAAGTCAAGTCTTGAATCTTGAGTCTCAGTCACATCTGTAATCTTTGTAGTGAGGATCTCATACCCATCTCTGGATCTGACAGATTCAAGTCTCTGTGGTGCTATGTTGACTCTTGAGTTGAGTTTTAAATCTCTGAGGTGTGAGTCTGACTCAAGTCTAGTCAGGTTTATAGATAAACCTGCCTGAAGGACAGAGCTGAATACTACACACAGTAAATGTAGTCTTGTAAGAAAAAAGGCAAAACAACTTGAAAACATTGATTAGTCTGCAGTTTGTACACCAGGTGAAGTTTGTTCTATAAAGGCTTATTTTAATCTCTATCTGAAGCTGATGCTGTTGTGAACAGTAGAAAAGCAGCACTGCAGTAGGGACCACAGCAAAACTGACAGACAAAGTTACACACATAAGGTTATTCATTCACCATATTAACTTGGGTGGATCTAATTTAATCAGTTTTCTCATGTGTCTCAGGCTGAAATTTCATGAGCCCTTGGTCTCGAGTACAAGTTAGGATGTGAGTCTGCCCGCATGCGACTTGAGTGTGACTCTTCAACTCGGGTCTGACTGTTGTTTGTTTGTTGGTTCATTTATAGGGGTCTGAGTCTAAGTGACATGTTTCACATATGCACTAAAAGGATGACTGAAAAAAAGGGAGGAAATGCCCTAAATGCCCAGCAATTTGCAGACACTTACTCACTCAGCGTTTCTTCTAAAACCAAGGGTATTAATAAAGAGTTTGCTCCCACTTCTGCAGTAACAGCTTCTACTCTTCCAGAAAGGCATTATACTGGATGTTAGGACATAGCTGTGAGGATTTGATGGCATTCAGCCATGTGAGCATTTATGAGGTCAGGTGCTGATGTTGGATGATTAGTTTTGGATCACAAATTCCACTCCACAAAGGTACTGGATGGAGCTCTATTACTCCAGAGAAAACCATTCGACTGCTTTACAGCCCGGTGCCGGAGGGCTTTAATCCTGTCCAGCTGATGCCTGGTATTGGGCATGATGATCTTGGGCTCATGTGTGGCTGCTCAATAACATCCCATTCTACTGACAATGCTTTTCTAAGACGATTATGGAGATGTTTTTGCCTGTTAGTCATTGGCTCATGAGACACTAATCCTCTAATCAGTCTTTATAATTTTTCCATTGTCTCATTACTCTGCACATAAGCTGTATGCTTGTGTGGTGTGTTAAAGTACTGAAAATGTGCTGATGGTCACAACAATTGGCCCATTTCCTGCATGTGTGACTGCAATTCATGCAGAGATGTGTAGATAAGTGCAAAAGCAGATTTCCTAAGGAGCTTCCTGTGTAGTGTATGTTTGTATATACACTACATGGACAAAAGTACTGGGACACATTACATCTACAAAAGCTTTTATGACATCTCACTCTAAATCCATGTGCATTAATATGGAGTTGGTCCCCTGTTGGCTAGCAGCTATAATAGCTTCCACTCCTCTGGGAAGGCTTTCTGCAAGATTTTGGAGTGTGTCTGTGAGAATTTTTTGCCCATTCATTCAGAGGAGGTCAGACGTTGATGTTGTATGAGAGGGCCTGGCTCTCGCAATCTCTGTTCTAGTACACCCGAAGGTGTTTGCTGGGGTGTGTGTGGATCAGTCAAGTTCTTCCACACTAAACCATGGATCTTGCCTTGTGCACTGGGGCACAGTCATGCTAGAACAGAAAAGGGCCTTCCCCAAACTGTTCCCACAAAGTTGGAGGCATATAATTGTCCAAAATGTCTTGGTTTGCTAAAGCATTAAGATTCTCTTCAGAACTAAGTAACCTAGGCCAAACCCTGAAAACAAGCCCATAGCACTATTCCTGTCCGGCAGGTAACATTCGCCTGGCTTTCGCTAAACCTGGACTCATTTATTGGACTGCCTGATTCGTGATTTGTCACTCCACAGAACACGTTTCCACTGCTCCAGAATCCAATGGTGGCGTACTTTACACCACTCCACCTGGTGCTTGGCACTGTGTTTGGGGATGTAAGGCTTGCATGCAGCTGCTTGGCCATGGAAGCCCATGCTATGAAGCTCTCGACACTAGGGCTGCCCTCTAGAAGTCGACGAGTCAAATCGTCAGTCGGAGACCCTTTGAGTTGACTGAGAACCTTCAAGTCGACTGACAACAGTGACGAGTTTTTTATTAATTAATTAATTAATTTACATTTACATTTACATTTACATTTACGGCATTTAGCAGACGCTCTTATCCAGAGCGACTTACAACCGTGCTTAGTGTTCCGTTGGATAATATTCCAGCTAGTACAGGAAGTTTAGAGCCTAAAACTCACCCTGAGCTCAGACACTGCCCGAACAGGGGGCCAGTGCTGATACCTAGATAGATCAATACACACATATAGAGCAAAA
>CM067495.1:7724897-7752079 GCA_034552555.1 Semaprochilodus insignis
CTAAAGCTGTGAAGCTGAGAAACACGGGTGGAACGATGTCTCAGAAAATGTCTGGAGGAGCTTTTGAAGAAGAGAATCCAAACAAATTAAAGCTAATTCTGCTCGTCATTTTGTCAGACATCGAACACTGCTTTAAACCAGTGAGTTGACTTTCGTTTTAAACATAATGGCTGTTTGCGGTGAAGGAAAAACGGACCGAAGATGTTTGTTTTATTATAATTCCATTATTTTAGAACCTAAATTACAGATATTTTTATTTATTTGTTTACAGCTAAGATTATTTTTATTTAAAAAATAAATATGCCTTAATATGCCTGCCAATAAACGAGAAATACTTATTTCAGTGCAGGTGATATAATAATTAAACGATTCAGGTCTACTGCTCTCCTTTTCATCTAAAAATATTTTAAATATTGACTAATTTGGTTTTATTTAGGTTCATTATTTATGAGAGATGAAAGACGAAGGGTCGTCCTACTGAAGAAGCTGTTAAAAGTAAATTAAAAAGACGGGCTAGAAGCGCTAATTTTAGCATAAATACGTACTTGCTGCCAGACGCTATATTCTGTAATTAAATCAGGCTCCAATTCAGATCGTTCATCATAAGCCACGTCTCTTTTAGTTCAAAAATATGTTCCTGTGACTCTGCTGACTTTCTAAATGAGGAGGACATCAGATCTGAAACGTATGCCAGTTGATTTATTGATTACTATATAATGTATATGGAGAAAAAACATGAAAGATTAGTCGAATCGTCGGCCAGGGCGGGCGAATCCGATTCGACTGACAAAATTCTGAGTCGGGTACAGCCCTACTCGACACACAGTTTTTGTACTGATGTTAATGCAAGAGGAGGTTTGGAACTTTGAATAGCGTTTATATGGTCTGCCATTTAGAGTAGGAGTGATTCCTAAATGCTTCCACTTTTCAGTAATACCAGCCACAGTTGATCCTGGAATATCTACTAGGAGTAAAGAAATTTCATGAACTGTCTGGCTGCAACAGTGGCATCTTATTACAGTAACATGCTCAAATTCATTGAGCTCTTTAGGACGGCCCATTCTTTCATCAGTGCTTGTCAAGGCAGATTTCATCACCAGGTGCTTGATTTTATACACCTGTAGCAATGGGATTGTCAAGTGTTGTTAAAAGGTAAAATAACACAGTACTCCAAAACTCCAAACTAGACACTGGAAAGTTGCTTCTAAACTTTTGACCCATTGTTTTTGCATTTGTATGTCTGTGTATGTCATTGATGACTTTTGATGGCAATGTCTGTGTTCAACATCCTCACCTCCGAGACGATGGATTCTCCATGCTTCCTCACTCCTTGGTTCTTTCCTGGCCTTTTCTGTGCACAGTCGGAGCCCTTTTCTCCCTAAAAAGGCCCTGTGTTGGGGCCAGCAGGAGGCCAGGATGCAGCAGGCGTGCGTCTGTGCCCCTGCTTTTGTTCCCTGCCGCTGACTGATGCTGGCGGCCTTTTGCACCCTCGAAATACACAGCATGAGGCATGCCGGACCTCCGCGGCGCGGAAGCTCAACTTGGCAAAGAGAGCAGCGAGAGGGAGAGCCGCCGCGACATTTACAGAGAACAACGGCTCACAGCAGGGGAACAATCTGCCCTTTAATGCCGATCCAGGATCAGCTTTCTGTCGCCGTCGTTTTAATAAGCTTTATGAGTTCAGGTGCACAAGTGTCCTTGAATCAGTGTAACCATGGGATCTCCCCATCCAGCCAACATCTTGGCATTCTGTTAGACAGGTCTGCGCCCTACTGTGAACACTGCAGGCATGGGGGGAGGGATGGGAGCAAGTAAAAAATTAGCTTATTGAACTGATCAGTTTGATTTGACCAACACTCTACAAATTAACTGATTTCAGCAAGCATAAACTGTGGGTTTGTTTCATCTTACTCAAATGCAACCAGACAAACCTGGAACCTGGTCTCAGATCAGATTTCATAAATGGTTGGTGGGTTCAATCCTGCCCAAGCTTTAAAGATAACCCTCAAGTTAGTCTCCGGTCAGCAATTATAAACTGATGCCAAACATCAAAGGTCAAACCTGGAAACTGGTCTCATATTATATTTTATCGACTGTGTAACAGCTTAAACCTACCAGAACTCCCCAAGACAAACCCTGAAGTTGGTCTCAGATCAACACTATAAATTGTTAAGTTTAATCCTACCCAAACCCTGTAAAACAAACCTGGAAACTGATCTGAGATCAGATTTCATAGACAAATCCTAACTGAGCTCTACAAGGCAAAACTGGTCTCAAAACAGCATACTTAATCAGCCTCAACCTATCCAAACTCCGCAGGACAAACCTGACACAGGTCTCAGATCAGCAGTTATAAATTGTAGGTAAGCTTTACTCCTATGACAATGCTATAAGATAAACTTGCAAACTGGTCTTAGATCATATTTCATAAATTGTTGAACAGTTTAATCTTATCAGACCTGTATAAGACAAGTCCTAAAAGTGGTCTTAGCCAGCAAAGTAAACAGACTCACATCAGCAATCACAAATCATGGGTCACTTTTCATCCTACTGAAGTGCCACAAGACAAACCTGGAAACAGGTCTCCAAACAGATTTCTTAAATCGAGCATGTGACCAATCAAAATATCGGTATCACTTTACTTTACAGATCACTAATGAGTAGGTAATGATATGGTAATTTTACGATAACAAATTGTATTTAATCAACTAAATGCCAATTTCCTAGTTGTTACTAAATAATAAATCAGAAATTGAGTGTGCGTTAACAAGGCCATTATGAAATGGTAAAATAACAGTAACAAGTTGTATGTACCTGTCAGGTACATGTGGACAAGTGCGGAAGGGCTAAAGAATTTATTTAGAATAGGGCACAGAAAAAGCGAAGTCAAAACAGGCAGGAAGTCAGTGGCCGGCAAACAACAACAACAAAGGACAAAACCAGAGACGTAGTCGAAAAAACAGAGCAAGGGTCCGAAAACCAAATACAGGAAAGAGAGAAAAACAACGTCTTGGTAAGTACTGCAAAACAGAAACGTTACTTCGTGAGGAGTTGAAAGACTGAACAGTTTATAAAGAGCTAGCTCCAGCTGAAATCCATCAGTACTCTGGTGATGCTGCTCTGCGATTGGCTGCCGGCTGTGAGTGAAAGGTCACATGGGAATCCGAGGGGTTCTGGGAAATGTCCCACAGGCGGCAAGGCCCGTGTAGGGTTAGATGGGCGTGTGACAGTACCCAAAAATTACCTGCTTATTTTGTAGTTTTTTATGTATAATAAGTGAGCGACTGTAGTGGTAACAAGGCAGTAATGTAGTAGAACAGATTTACCTCTTCTATTCCTGGGTAACAATACTCTATAGGTGGGCCTACATGTGAAGCACAAGACCATGTTGAACTGATGTTATGACCTGATGCAGGTGCAGTAAGTAATAAACAAGATGGAAATAAGTAAATTTGCATTTTACGGCTGACTGCTTAAATACACAACAGGTAAGAAATAAAACAGAAACAAGTGAATTAGTATTTTACAGCCCTGATACCAGGTAATTACAGCAGAACTACTTTGCTGATTTTGGGTTAACATTATATATTATATACATGTACTCAATTATTATTCTCTCTTATTATTCATTAGGAACTATAAAATAAGCAGGTCATTTTAGGTAAATAAAACTTATTCTTGTTTTTTTTTATCATTTTATTACTAAATACTGATACAATGACTATCTTTTCTTTTATTAATGATTAGAAGATGTGCATATAATATTTAGGAAACCATTGTGTGTCTATTACATTACTGCCTTGTTACCACTACAGTCGCTCACTTATTATACATAAAGAACTATAAAATAAGCAGGTCATTTTTGGGTATGTACAACTTGTTACCATTATTTTACCATTTCATAACGGCCTTGTTAACACTCACTACAATTTCTGATTTATTATTTAGTAACAACTAGGAAATTAGCATTTAATTAATAATTAAATACAATTTGTTACCGCAAAAAATTACCATCATTATTTACTTATTACCGATCTGTAAAGTAAAGTGCTACCAAAATATCAATTATAAATCAGTTCTGGTTCTGAAACATGATTGGTTGAACCATGTTTAAAGCTATTGTAAATACTTGATATATGGACACGTATGAGTACATACATCAACTCAGCTCTGTATTAATGCACTGTTCCTTTTGTTCCTTGCATGCCTTGTGTAGGAACCTAGTCGTTCGTTTTAGATTCTTATCAAGTTAGACTTTTAGTAGGCCAATCAAGCTAAACCTGTTGTTGCCTGTTGTGGCATCCCATTTAAACACTTCTCTCAACGTGAATGATAAACTCACCTTTTCAAACAGACACTGCTTTTTATGTGTTCATTTTTATTATTATTATTATTAATAGCATTGCATAAACATTTGTTTATTTGTCGATTTATGGTTTATTGGTTAGTAATTTGCATTCCTTTGCATCCAGTTTATGAGACATGCTTGGAAACTGGTCTTAGCTCAGCAATCATAAACTCGTCCTTCCATCAAAATGAGACAGAGTGTGCAAGAAAAGAGAAAATCTGCTTTTTATTAAACTCCTGGGGTTTGAGGGTGATAGGTTGATCTGACATGCGGTTCTCCTTGATGAGCTTGATCCTGCCTAGAGTGGTATTATATTAAAAAAGTAATTTTGCTGCATTTTTGCTGGAGGCTTTGGTTGTGCCATAGTTTGGACTCACTCTAGCTTGCTCAAGCTCTCTAGGAACTCAGGGAAGGTCTCAGATCATGTTTGCTATTTTTCTCTAAGTTCAGACTAATTTGAGCTGGAATTGGTAATTAGCAATGATGTTTAATGGGCCAATTTGTAAGATATTTTGTTTAAAACATCCCAAAATGAACTAAAATGATCAATGTGAGAATCTGAGGAAATGACTGTTTGATGGTATGTTAAAGATACCTATGTATCATGCTGCAGAGATATTTTTGTACAAAATGTACTTTGATAATGAGTCACTGTAGTGATGTGAAATATGTGAGGATGAAGAAGTAGCACTGCTGTCCTGAGGGTGTAGTCGAATCTCTTTTCAATCATGTTGAAGGATTTGCTTCTTCTTAGGTCATTTAATGACTGGTAGCCAGTGAAAGGAAGAGTAAACACAACAATGGCTGAAGCTCTTGGCAATCTACCATTGTCACCACCATCACCCGCTCCTGGCAGAATACTACACTTGGCAGCAAACAAAAGAAGTGAGATATTCATTCATTCATCTTCTAAGCTGTTTATCATTCAGCGTCGTAGGGGATGCTGGAGCCTATCCCAGTACTCACTGGGCAGAAGGCAGGAAACACCCTGGACAGGTCACCAGTCCGTCACAGGGCTGACATACAGATATACACAGTCACACACACTTACATCTAGGGGCAACTTAGCATCTCCAATTCACCTGACTGTATGTCTTTGAAATGGGAGGAAACCACAACACCCAGAGAAAACCCTCATGTACACAGGGAGAACATACCCAAACCCAAGACCCTTCTCGCTGTGAGGCAACAGCTGCATCCACTGTGCCACTGTGCCACCTAGAAATGGTATAAATAGAAGCAAAACAAGAGGTTGGTGCTGCTTTCCGCCACTGGAGACACTGTTGGAGAATAAATGGATGAACTTTGAGATTGAACTTGTAGACTGGTAGGTAGTGAGGAAGGAGGAGGAGTGACTGCATTTCCTTGTTTCTTATGATAGGGTGATATGGTGCCCTCTATTTGTTTGGAGTACAAATTTGACAGGTTGCGTCACCTGACCAATCAGTTTGTATGCAGTGCGTTTGCATTGCTGTCTTAGTAAAATAAGAAACCTATGTTGTTAATGAAAGGCCTTGCACCTTATGCTACCTTCAGTTGTATTATTCTCATCTTCAAAAGAATATTTACATGGGCATCTCGCCATGTTTCCCGTGGTTTTGGTTTTGCATGCCTGCATGTGGTTATGAGAGTGTGCGTGCATGTTTGTAATATGCATGAGTACGAGGAAACGCTTGAGGGGTCTTCTTGACCCTGAACAATGTTCATGTCTGTCCCTTTTTACTTCACAGGGACCATCACAGCTTTTCCCCTGCCCTCTCTTCTGCTCCCCTAACGTTCCCTTACATACTGCTCTTTCAGTCCACACATCACAGGTCAAGAGATTGTTCATGCCCCCAAGCCTCATTTCCTGTTGAACCCTGATCAGTGTACACCAAGCGACGATTTGTTTGTTTATCATTTCCACCCCACTGGATCTATACCAAAAGATCATTTGCTGCACTATAACTGGAAAGATCAGACGCAACAACCGTAGACATTGGGGAAGAGATCAATTATATATTAGGCATCGGGTTAAACAAGCCATGATCTGGTACTTTATCTTGTGTTCTTTGATCTTTCCTTTGAACAGCTCATCTGTTTGAGGTAGTGATTCAAAGCCAGCACCATAATTATTGCTACATGTGGTAAAGAGGAGAATATAGAACAAGAACTCTGAGACCACTCCTCAGTCCAGAACCTCTCCAGCTCCTTCAGGGTCCTAGGTTTTGTCTTTTGGACTCTCCTCTTCGCTCATGTCCTAGATTTTTAATAAGGCTTAGGTCATGGGACAAGGATGACCATGTCAGAGGCCTGGTCAGTTTGGGGTGGATCTGTACATATGTTTTGCATCATTGTTCTCCTTGAAGATTCAACCACCACCCAGTTTTAGAGATTTTGTCGGGAACAATTTTCCCCAGGGCCTTTGCCGCCCCAAACATCATAAATCTTAGAGGTACGTAATTCTCACTGGGGTGGGACCCTCAAGGGAACGTCTCCAGCTGTTTTAAATAGGGAACATTATTGTATTGTTTTTTATAATTCTGTTTTTTAAAGTTGCATTGATTCCACACACTCTGTCTCATCTTCAGGTTTTAAGTGCATTGTTCTGTTTTAAAACATTAGGTTATGTAAAGTTACAAACATATACCTTTAAGTACCTTTAAGTTTTAATAATGTTCTAAAGAAATCTTTTAAATGTCGAGAGAATGTTTTCAGGATGTTTCTAATTTAAAATATTGTTAATATAAGGTTAAACGTTGACTAAGACAGTGATTTAACTGCAACATTCAGGGGATGTTTAGAGGGTGTTGTCAGGCTATGGATTATGTTACAATCATGGATGATGTTTTTACAGAACGTTATCCTGCCTTTAAGAAGAACATTCTGGAAACAAATAAAAACCTTTCCATTAAAAATCATTAAAAGAATGTGTAAAAACAGACATGTTCTAGCTAGGCACTTTCTTTCGTTAAATGCTGTTGTACTTCTATCTTTTGCAAACCTTCAGCCTCAATCAATTAATTGGGAACTGTATCACTACAGTTCCAGTTGTTCTAATCTTCTTCAGTTTTGTCCTAACAGTGGATTTTTAGCTATTACCTTATAGCTTTTTTCTTATTTATGAAGATCATGCTTATCTTTGATCATGCTTAAAATTTGAATACTATCAAATATTCTTTCCCTTATTGATGAATGATCATGTTTGACGAATGACTAATGGTCACTGCAAACTGGTCATGTAGCATCACACAGAATGCTGTTGAGAGTGCCTATAAACTCCAGGTTCAACAACATTTTGACACTTGTACATTCATATAAACTGAATTAAATAGTGTTCAGCATCACGTATCACACTTGGCATTAGTTTACTACCACTTCACCAACTTGCTGAGCTGAGCTGAGGTGACAGGCTGTTAACATTTATCTAAAAGACTTGTTTTGTCACATGTAATCTACTGTGGCTTTCTCAATATGGCTTTAATTTAATGTAGCAATGGAAACTTACAGGGTGTTGCGCTGCGGCGATGATTGTAATGTAGCAACTGGATACAATAATGACTGTAGCCAGGTATTACATCTACTATGATTTTGATAGCTTTGATAATGTTGGTGCTAACCAAGCACATTATTCAGATAGCGTCTCTCTCTAGGGTTTATTGAAGCTTCAAATGGGAGATAATGGAACCAGATTTTTTCCCCAGTAATTTGAAAGCATTTCCACTGACCCGTTCATCATGCCATGCCATTTTCCAATTATGTCAAAAAAAAAAAGGCAATGCAAAGATTTCCCCCGACAACAACAATATGCATTTAATGCAATTACAAGTTCAACAGCACTTTCTAAGTACAAGATTCATACTATGAGACTATTGCATGCATTTTACAGCTCAGTCTGCAGTTTATCAGTTTGTGAACATGCTCTAATAAGATAACTATTCTGTTGTCATGGAGGTGACGGCAAGTCTTTGCTACCCTCTTAAGTGTCCCAATCTGGACTTGGTCTTTCAAAACACTACATTAAACAGCTTTTTGCCTGTTTTGCAAGAACATGGGGTTGGGGTGGTGTTCCATTCCAGGGTTTATACTTGGCAACCCAAATGTGTTGCATTTAAGCTAGCATGTGGCCGTGGTTAAGTGACCGCTAAGGTAAACTTCCACAGCCTGTGCTCAGTCTTTTGATTGCATTGCTCAGCTCTCGTAGCTATGGAGTTGGTTTACACAGAGACAAAGGTTTTATGACTGCCACAAACAAGCGCAAAGTGTATTTGCCTATGTTTTAATGACATGCCAGCGTGCTCAACCCTCCCAGACTATCTCCTCATATAAATACAGCATTATGTGCAGATACTTATGACAGAGAAGCTTTGTGTGTTTTTTCCTTTATAACTTCACCAGTAGAAATCTGACGTACGGAAATAAAGTAGGAGCTTCTGTTCTGTTTTTTTCCACATGATAAATGATTTGCTATGGCCTTACTTGACCCGGTGGAGTGGCTTCCTAGATGCAGATGAAGTTTAGCCTTGAATGTAGAAGCATTTTTACTTTGAGCAAAGTAGATTTCTATGCATTGGTTAGTCGGTCCACTTTAGTCTTGGGGTATATATTACAGTGTCGGATGTACTGTGGTTACTGTGGTTGACTTCCCCCCTCCCTTCATTTTTTAATGACAGCACTTGAGTACACTTTAAATGAAACATTCATGTCCTTAACATTCATTACCGTTCAGCGTTTTACATCCCCTTAGAAGCTTTCTCACGCAGGAATTTCATTATTATGCACCTCTCTCAAAGTGCACCCTTGACCACACAGTTAGCTTTAACGACTGCTGTGGCTATCTTCACATATAGAGCCGTGACTCATTTGTGCATTTATGATTTTACTTGTCATTGCTCTATAAAACTGGGCAGCTTCATTGTCCCTCTTTCTCTGCTCCAAGTATATCAAAATGGTTTCTCCTTGCCAAAACATGCAGGATATTCCAGAAATGTTCTCCCTCTCCTGAAAAACAATGGAGTTTCCCTAAAAGTACAAAAGAGCCATTCGGCTTGTTTCCAGTGTTTCATTTGTACTGGTCAGAAGAACGATTATGTTTTTAGAGAAGTCTGAAGTGTCTCTTTCTCCATGAGCAGGACCATCTGCTGTGTCCTGTGTTATGCCTCCACTTTTGAAGAGAAAGACCAGTGGAACCCCATGAATCACATTCAAAAAGATAGCGCGAGACGCTTTCCTCTTCTGTCTGGAGATAAATTGGGCCTTTGTTTTGGTCTTGGCAACAGAAACCCAACCTACAGTATCTTTAAAGTTTAAGGACTGAGGGGACAGTGAGTCCTGGGCTTGTTTAAAGTCTGCTGACACTCTCCAGTGCAGCATATTTATGAAAAGTTCTTTCATTGCTGCCCGAACACACCACCGGCTATGCTTTAAAGGGTGTTCAAACAGCCACAGTGTGATGATGTACGCTAGATGAGACTGCGGCCTACACAATAAGCTCTCAGAAAGAATCCTGAGATTCTAGATGCCCGAAGGAATCCATGGTGTTCCCCTTACTCCAAATGTCGTTGATCAGCTAAGACATGTTTGATGTCTGAAGTTTGCTTCTTTAGTTGCACCGGCTCCATGCGCCACTAAAAAACACACATTTAGGATGCAATGAACAGGACGGCCAACAAATCTGCCCATCTGCTAATTTATCCTCCCACAACACACAGCATGTCCCTACAATGCCTTTAATACTGAGTGCTGCAGTTAAACCCTCCTATGTTAATAGGAAAAATTGGAAATGGAGCTCCCATGGGATTTGTTTGACTGGCATTTGTGATCCAAAGCTAATTATCCAATATCAATACCGGGCCTTACCAATGCTAACATTCCAACATCTAGTGAATAGTCTTTGGGGAACTGTAGAGGCCCCCACACTGAAGCAAAATGGGAATAAGCCCCTATTACATGGGAATGTTGCCAATTTTTCAAAATCCCTGGCCAATTCAGCAACTGAGATATATGCAATTCAGAGTGGTTTGATGGTACAATGGTACAGAGTGGCACAGTGCTGGTGATAGGAACCAAGGGTCACCATGTATACAATGCAAATACAGCCATTTCATTTACTATGCAAAACCAGCCAGGAACCTACACATGTCTTCTGAGTATGTGTTACTGGAATGCTCATGATAGTAAAATAGTAGAACATTTGAACCAAGTAAGTTTTCTTTGGGGACTAATGTGCCTTAGAACTTTCATGCATACCTTCACCGTGGACTGATTAAAATTAAACTGATTAAAGTATGTTTTAGGCCACAAGCTTATTGTAAAACTACTGTACAACAATATCTTTGGCATTTATAACAATTTCATCTGTGAGGGAGCTTTTAGTGACATTAAACTCCTCAGACATCTGGTTCCCATCCTCACCACTGTGAACAATTCTGACTCTAAAATTTCTTTAGAATAAAAAAAAATTACATCAAACCACTCTGTATGATGTCATTGACATGTAAGCCATTTAATTATCATCGATCAATGGTTTTTTAACCCCTCAAAAACCCAGGGCCCAATGGTGGGTACAACTACACACTTTTATAACCTGAAAACAGCTCAATTACTTTGCATTATAGTCCTTGTAGTTACTGAATAATAAGTCTATTACATGGGCTTTTAAGGGGTTAGTACCCTTAATGACTGGATAGGCACTTTTGACCATATTTTGTAGCTTGTTCATGATGATTCTAAAAGGTGGGAATGGCTAAAACATAAATAAAGAAATACCAGGAAACTGGATGTGTTGGCTGTCTTGGCCTATCAAGCATATTTGCTGTAATTTGTATACATTTTGTTATTTATTCATTTATTTATATTATATATATTTGATTATTCACTATTTTTAACGTTTACATTCACAAGTGACATTTTAATTTTACAGTGTGTGTGTGTGTGTGTGTGTGTGTGTTTTGTAACACATGAACAGTCATGGTGTTTTGTGGGTGTAAGTTGAGACAATCAACACATTCAGCTTCATGCAAAAACTGCCCAGACACAGTGAATGACAAAATGTCAAGCAGCATTCAGCGGTTTTTTTTTATTGCTTTTTTTAAGCAAGGCTCAGTATAGCTCAACATGTGATGCAACTGCAGAACATGCTGCAACATTATAACGCAAAGGTTTGAGATAACCACATATCTGTCTGTTCCTTTTTTTTTGAGACTGACTGTGTTTTACTTTTTATACATGTGACCATGGGACTGTGATGGACTTCCTTTTTTTCTCCCTGCAGCGCTGAATCTTAATATTACTATGTAAATTAGTGCCACATAATACACAAACACAACGCCTACACCAACCCAGTCGGCTAGCGTTAGCCTTTTTTCTTGGGCGAGGGAGGCGGGGTGGTGGTTGGTCATCTGTTTCCTTTTGATGGAACTTCCTCAACACAGAGAAACAGACATAGATATAGAGAGAGATAGAGAGAGAGAGACACTGACATAGGGGCAGAGAGAGACAGAGAGAGAGAGACAGAGGGGTCTTGTTCACAATAATACATGCGCAATTAAAAACACATTCGTTTTCTATGCCATGCATTCTTCTAGAAATTCCTATTCCAATCCTTTTGGTGCTGGATATTTTTGAAAAAGCCTTTTTCTGCTGTGGAGTATAATGGTACAGATAAACAAACTACAGATAAACATGAGCACATTATTATGGTAAATCTGAGCACAATGTGCGACTTTACTGAGATCTCTACAAAGACTCATGCAGACATGTGCGATATTTATTGTGGGCTTTTCCTCAGGAGAAAATAAAATGTTATTTAACAGTACACGTGTTTCATATTTCATATTGCATGAGTTCAAAACACATTTCAGACTTTAAACTGACAACATTCCATTTTGTCATTGCTATAACAAACATAACACTACCAAAACCTTACCAAATGTTTCAGTAGTGACAATTTTAGCTGATTTTGAGCAGATCTCAGTCAGTACATGACTAGCAAACACAGCTTGTTTGTACACACATCAAAACATAAATATATTTCATTAAAACACAAAAATGTTTACAGAAAATACGTGTTTCAGTAGTGACACACTAATTTTCAGACTGGGACACATTTACTTCTAACTGCTCACCATGTGGACATATGGAACAGAGATGCAGTCTCACTTCCTGCTCTGAAATGCAGGAACATGGCCAAAACATGGCTCTGCATATGAACTAAAAGTCTGTGATAAATTTAAATATTGAACTTAATTTTAAAGGAAATGTAAAATCTTCTAAAAAAAACCAAAAAACATGCTGAATAGAAAGTACTCCATATATGACGATTTTGTATACAGTGTGTTTAGCTTATGTTCTCAACACCTTTAAATAGAGTTAAACAAGGATAATACCCAAATAATACTTGTAGTTATTTAAAATCATAATACTTAATTGTTTTTGAATAGATTTTACTAGGGTCACTAGGGACTAGGGTTTGATCCCAGTCCCTAAGGATCCTACATGTGGTTTTAAACATTTTGCGAGGACATGCACAAGACAAATGACTGCATAAAAGCCTGCTGGGTTTATCTGGTGTTTGTTCAATGTGTAATGCTTTTAAAATGTAAACTGCATTCAAATTCATGCAATATTTATTACCATTAGTGTGGAGCACTGGTAAACCATGACTATTAAAGCTAGGCCTTCATTTCAGGCCATTTACAGCAATGCAATTTCAATGCTAACCACTTGAATTCACAGTCAGTGATACATGTAGGACTTCCAACAGTGACAGTTTTTTCTCAAAGAAATGTTTCCATCCATTGTAAATAAGACATAAGATTAGTTAGTTATGTTAGTGGTAACCTGACATGTTAGGAATTCTGTCAAGTTCCTGAAGTCCTAACCAACGGAAACGCTCACTTTGCAGTGTCTGCCTAGACACCACAAAGAAAAAAAGTCCTGATTGGATAATTTTCTGCATCAAGAACTTAACCCTGTTGTTTCCAACCAAAGCTAAATCCTAAACAACAGGTCTAGAAGGCACTGACGGTTTCTACAAGGCCAGAGAGAGAGAGAGAGAGAGAGAGAGGGAGAGAGAGAGGGAGAGAGAAAGGCTGTGCTATTGACACTCAACAGGCAGTCCTGTCTGTACTGTCCGTGCATAAATTGAATATAATGCATGATTATTATGACAAGTCCCATAGATACTGACGTGCGGAGGAGCACTGTCTGTTCTGTGCTATATTTAAATCCAGTCAGAGCTGCACGGTTCCCATTGCTTTCCGCTTAACCACATCGTAACTCAAAAATCTGTGTGCTTGTGTGTATGAAGGCCAGCAGGCCTGTTGCACGTATGCACATATGTTCATGTGTTCACAGCTTTGAATAACTGCATATGTCTACATATGTTTGTACCCATGCTTATGTGTGTGGGTCAACAGACACAATGGTCACAGGACCCCCTGGCTCATTTGGGCCTAGTTCCTGTTCCCCATGTTGCAGTCTTCCATCTGTTTCCTATGAGAAAAAAATGTCCGATCTACTTTCACATCTCATTCCACAGTCACCAGTGGAATGCTATTTAAATGGATGTTTTTTTTTCCTACAACACAATAGCGAAAATGCTAACATCAGCTTTTGCTTCTGTGCTGTTCAGCATATTCAGCATGACTGCTCACTGACCTGTTCTCTCAATGTTGCCCTTTGTTTATCTTAATCACAAACTTATGACCTTTTCTGCAACTGTATATGAATATAGAAATATGTATTTCTATATTGGCTTGTTATACGAAGCCTGTCGAACCTGACAGGCTTTTAGTAGAGGCTTACATGTTGTGGCTGTAGCTTTAAAAAGAAATGAAACTAAAATTATTTTTGAAAGACTCAAGACAGACTTCCCTCACTAAGCAACTCATGAACATGTCTAAGCAAAAGAGGTTCTAAGACTAGTCTTTTATTAAGGAACCATAGTTTTATTAATATGCAGTCACTAACTTCGACTGACCGCTCGGAAATGCGTTACTCCACCAGTACCTAGGAATTCAGGGGTTCCCATGTTGTTAACTGCTAACTCACTCAGTGGTGGACAGTAACTCAGTAAATGTAATTGGTTAGTGTACTGTCAGTAGTGTGTGGGTGTATCTGTACTGAAGTATTTCCATTCTGGGTGACTTTTTAGTTTAATTACACTACATTCAAAGTCTAATATCTTACTTTCTACTCCTCTACATTATTCCCAATCTGTCGTTCCTTTTCGCTGATGTGTGCATTAAAACGTAACATGTCCAAACGAAAGAAACGCAAAGCGACCCCACCAATCAGGGGACAGTGGTCACTTTGTTTTGAGCTTGTTTTGACCTGTTGGACAGAGCTTGGTTCTAGCTAATGGAAACTGTTCTCCTTCAGTGTTTTGTGCTGATGATCATTTGAATAGACATCAGTGTCAGACTAACTAATGACCTTCTATTAAAGACTTGTGGACTGAGAGTGACACTAGAGTCTCTTCACCTAAAGTGAGTTGATTAAGAGTCTTGTTCCAGAAATGATAACAGGACATTAGATCCATAATAATTCATGCTACTTTTACTCTCCATACCTAAGTACATTTGAAGGCAAATACTTTAGTACTGTAACTCAAGTGGAGGTCTAACAGGAGGAACTTCTACTTTTACTGGAGGCATATTTTATCTCAGGTATCTCTACTTTAACTCAACTACATGGTTTGAGTAATTCGTCCACCACTACTAGCCATTGCAGCACTGTTGCTACATTCAATGGCAGCAAAATGGTTGGTTTGACTATTCTTCTTCTGGAAATGCTGTTTCGTAGTTTGGTTTTCCAGTCCTCCATACATGTAATGAGATCTTACACATCTTTGTTTTCGAGTTTGAGAAATGAATAACAGTTCGCACTTTTCAACAGTCTGTTGGAAAATTGTGCAAGTTTTCAGATTGACAAATAAATGGGCATAATGGCATACTGTAAACTTTTTAAGAGATATTCCTGGCATATTTACAGTTGTTTAACCACAATGGACCAACTGGGTTAACCAATCTGCTACAGCGCCACCCTGAGGCAGACCAGTCATGCAAACTTTGTAATGCAAACCATTTTTTGGGAAGTCTAAATAGAATTAACTATCAAGCTAAGAAAAGTAGTTAAGTTACATTAGCAGTCATGGAGCAATTTGTTACCCGAAACCAGGTCTGAACATAACAAGTATAATGTTATGGTTCTTAAATATAAAGTATTTGTAAAGCAGTTTACTGCTATGGCTTATAAAAAGTCTTTTTTGCCCATAAGATGGCATTAGAGATTCCAGTGAGGAGAAATGGCAAGGCCATGCTGGCAAGGGCTTGTTTAAACTAGTATTGGAATGGCATGTTTTTCATCAATTACCTATACAAAGAACCACTGATGCATGGAGTTTGAGGATGTAGAATGTTCACTGAGTTGCTGGATATACACCCACCTTTGTAGCTACAATCCCCTACCTCCACCCCAATTCATCAAGGGAAAATTGGAAAGACCACTGTAACATGGCAGTATTAATATTCTGAGCTAGTATTCATATTAGGCACAGAAGCAAACACTGTGTGTCATATTTACCCACTGACTTACATATTAGATTAGGAAAAGAAATTAGATTTCCTTTAAAGTTTATCTAAGGAAGTGAATCTTCCGTACTGATAATTGCCTCAGACGCCTCAAATGCAGCTAATAAGAGCCTGACTGCCAGTCATAAAGCATTTTACCCAGTTGCAAACCATTGCCTTGCATGAACTACACTTGTGTTCACTGTAAACTGCACACAGTCAACCGAGCGTGTGATCTAACCGTTTTTTACTCAATGGGTGGTCTGGCGTCACAGTTGCAGATAAGAGTTTGCATTCATACAGGAAAGTCTTTCATACTTAGTTTATTCTTTGGGTCTTACAGATTAACAGTATGGGCAAAAGTTCAAGATTTCAAATATACAAGTGCAGAGGGGAAAAAGAAATCACATTGTTTACTTCAGATGGGAAAGAAAGGGTTAAAAATAGCCATATGTTTTAAGGGTCCAGTTTGAGGGACTGCTGTCAGGTAGAACAAAACCAAACTGCAACAGTTGATTTCTCATGAGCCAGGCGTTATCTTACACCATCTAACGCAAAACCGAAGCTCATGCTGGAATGTTACCAGAAACTTTGCTGTCAATAAGGGAGACTCTCAAAAAAAGAAAAGTCCACCAGGAGGAAATAAAAGAGGACAAATGTCTGGAAAACAGTATGTGAAACACTAAAATAGTAAGTTGCCGGGGAGTATGAAGAGGAACAGATGCCTCAGAGTCTGACATGTCTGACAGTGGGTAGAACACGAAGGCAGATTCTTTCAGGAAGTTCACAAAAAGTTCCCCCCCAGAGAAGGCAGTATGCGACACCACTGTGTAACAGTTTAGGGAATATTACCTGCATGTCTTTCCCACCTTCAAATCTGTCCAGACAGGCCTGTCTGTTTCTTGTTTCTCAGGAATGCTAACAGAGTTCGCTCAACCGCTTAAGCTAAACATTGTAGATCGCCACCAGCTAGTCATTAAACTTCTGCCAGAACACAGAATGTACTCATACTAATCTGCAGAGGTGGGAAGTAGCCATTCAACCAGCTCCATGGACCGGGTTCTTTGGGGAATGATTTGTACTTTGTATCTTCAAGTGCTAATACTTCTACTCAAGCAAGCTTGCGAAGGAAGAGATTTGCATTTTACTCGGTTCCATTGCACAGAACTCAATTCCTGTTTTCAGATGTGATTTGTTCTCGTCTGCTGACTGAGGATCTGCATTGATTTTTTATTTTTGACCAATTGGATCTAAAAAGTGAGCAAAGCACCTAACTTTGGGGTCCTTTCTTGTTAAATGCTGGATGTTCCACAGACGTTCTACCCTCGACACCTTTTGGACCATTAGACTTTTTTGATGGGTGTTTATATGTCTAAATGAATCATAACATAATAGAAGCAATGATGTTTACTTCAGGATGTTTGCTACCCACTTCTGCTTCCTCTTGGCATGTGCACTTATGGTCTCTCACAAGTGAAGGGGAAATCAATCACCCAAGCCGTTTACCAAGAGCTACTATTAGTCTTAAAAGGGTGTTTAGTTCATAGAAGTGTTTTGAGGGTGGCTTTTACGTAACGTTAGCCATAACCACTTCTTCGTGTAATGATTACAAGATCTCACAACTTGCTGGTCGACTCAAAGAATGGAAAATGCAAATAGGAGAACGCTGTACTTCTGCTGGGTCTGATCATTATATTTGATCTAGTTGTTTGTGAAGGTCACTACTTTTACTTTAGGACTGTGTTTTTAGGCAGTTTTGTCCACCTCTGCGACATGTTTGTTGCTTCAACTAACAACAGACTTAGATAATGCTTCAATTGACAATTCTTGGTCAGTTTCTTGGTCCTAACACTTTTGTAGCTACCAAAACTTTTGGTTTCTGGTGGCTACATACTTTTATACTGGGACTGATCTGATAGCTTACCCACCTCTGCTTCTTATCTGCCCATTAATAACAATCTATTACTTGTTTGTTGCTTCAATCAATAAGGAAATCCAACATAAATAATAAAACTCAAATATTAAGATTTAGGTTCCACAATTAAGAAAAAACTACAGAATACTGTTATTGGACCTATTCTTTTTGCTGAGTTTTCTTCTTTTCACTAGTTTGATACCTCATTGAAAACGACAATACAATTCAAATGTATTTGAATTCAAAACAAACAAAACAAATTCAGCCACAAATAATAAGATCTTGTAAAACATCAGCATTCAGTAGTTTCTGGACATACATTTTTGGTCAAGTTGGTTTTATTGGTAAACGTTTCCTCTTTCTTTTACTTAAGGATGATTTTAGGCAGTTGCAACTACCTCTGCTGCTTCTCTGCCCATTGATAACAATCTATTACTTGTTTGTTGCCTCAATCAAAAAGGAAACCCAGCAATAAAATTCAAATATTAAGCTTTTGTTTCAACAGATAAGAAAAAACAATAGAATTATGTAGTTTTTTTATCTTTTCTTTTTGCTTTAGTTTTTGCTGTGTTTGGTTTGATATCTCAGTGAATGACAATAAAATCCATTTTTAAAAACTGCTTCTTTTCTGCGCACTGATAACAATCTCTCACTTGTTTGCTCTGTACCCACTGGTTTGTTATCTCAATGAATCGAATAAGGACGTTTTTGGAGCTATTTTGTTGCTTTTTATTTTGTGATTTTAGTGTCAAAGTTTTCTTTTTACTTTTACTTGAGGGTGTTTCTTAGGCAGTTCCACCCACCTCTGCTTCTTCTATGCCCAAATGTTTGTTACCTCAGTGAATGAGACAAGAAGATTCTGCCTCAAATAACAATATTCCAACAGAATTCTGTAGTTTTTGAACCTACTACTAGGTTGTTTTTAGTAGCTTACTCTTCTTCCTAGTTTTAATTAAGGGAGTGTTTTGTGGCAGTTCTTCCCACCTCTGCTTCTTCTAAGGCCAATGGTTTGTTACCTCAATGAATGAGACAAAAGGATTTTTCCATTTGAGAGAATTGTGTAGCTTTTGGACCTACTTCTTTGCTCAGGTTCTCTTCTTCCTGTTACTTGTGGATGGTTTTAGGCAGTTCTGCCCACCTCTGCTTCTTCTAAGCCCAATGGTTTGTTGCCTCAGTGAATGAGAAAAGAAGATTCTGCTTCAAATAACAAGACTCCGCTTCAACAAATAAGGAAAATCAACTAAATTCTGTAGTTTTTGAACCAACTACTATATTTTTGGTACCTCTTTTTTTTACTTAAGGGAGTGTTTATTGGGCAGTTTCTCCCACCTCTGCTTCTTCTAAGGCCAATGGTTTGTTACCTCAACTAATAAGACAAAAAGATTCTTCTGTTTGAGAGCATTCTGTAGTTTTTGGACCTTTTCTTCTTTTGCTTAGGTTGTTTTTAGTGGCTACGTTGTCTTCTTACTTTTACTTGACAGTCATTCTTAGGCTGTGGTCTGCCCACCTCTGCTTCTTCTGTGGTCATTAGTTTGTTACTTCAGTGAATAAAACAAGAAGATTCTGCCTCAAATAACAAGTTTCCGCTTCAACCAATGAGGACAATCAACAGCATTCTGTAGTTTCTGGGCCTACTGTTTTTTGTTTTTTTTTTGCTTAGGTTGTTTTTATTGGCTAAGTTCTCTTTTTCCTGTTACTTGTGGATGGTTGTAGGCAATTCTGCCCACCTCTGCTTCCTCTAAGCCCAATGGTTTGTTACCTCAGTAAATGAGAAAAGAAGATTCTGCCTCAAATAATAAGATTCCACTACAACAAATGAGGAAAATCAACAGCATTCTGTAATTTGTGGACCTACTACTTTTTGCTTAGGTTCTTTTGTAAGCTAATTTTTCTTCTTATGGATGTGTTTAGGCAGTTCTGCCCACCTCTGCTTCTCCTGTGCGCATTGACTGCTACTCTTTGACAACATGTGAGTTTACCTCAGTGATGAAAAGTCAATGGTAAGATTCTGAGAGTCCTACAAAGTGGTCCCTTCGTTTGTATGTTTGTTTGTTTGTCACTCCCTGCAAAACACGTACTCGGTGTAGCTGGTCCAGATCTTGTCCTCGTTGGGGTCGCTGCTGGTGTAGGCGCACGTGCCCGTGGAGCTGCACGCGACCATTCGGAAGCCCGCTTCGGCCAGCCGGTCGAAGGCTTGCTCCAGGAAGTTGTACTTGAGGTAGTAGCGCGAGGTGTAGCGCTCCGGGGGTCGGTCGGGGTCCCGGCTCTCGTTGAGCGTTTCCCCGAACACTTCTTTGGCCAGCGAGGTCTTGCCGCACACGGTGATGCGCGCGACCCTGCGGAACTTGGCGTCCGTCTGGATGTCGCGGCCGATCGTGTACGAGCCCCTGTAGCCTATCGTGATGTAGCCGCACTTGAGGGAGGGCGAGCGGGGGTCGTTCAGACTGGACGTGGTGGTCGTGGACGCGCTGGCGAGCGCGCCTTCGTCGTGTTCATGCTCACCCTGCGCCGCCTCGTCGCCGATGGAGTTCTCTTTGCTCACCACTGGCGCGAGACGCCGTGCCAGGTCGCGCAGCTGGAAGAACTCGGCCTCCCTTCGCAGACCGGCCCGCTCTCGGAAGTAGTCGGGCAGCACGAGGTTGCCGTCGCGCAGGTAGTCCAGGATGTAGCGGAACAGGAAGCCGTCCCGATCCAAAAAGAAGCGCCCCTTGGTGTCCGTGCTGAGCTCCGAGGGGCTCTGCTGACCGAACATTCGTCCGAGCAGGGAGTCCGGCACCGAGACGAGCGTGGAGCGCCGCGTCACGTACACCTGGCCGCCCACGTTCAGCTCCACCAGCTCCGGGAACGAGCCGCTTTTGGACGGCTGAGCCATTGCGCGGTCCGGCTGGGGTCTCCTTGCACGCGCGCGCGTGTGTTTGTAGAAATGAGTGTGAGGGTGTGTGCGCACGCGTGCTTGCGCGCGCGTTCTCCGCGATAATGGAGAAGTGTCCCTCTGCTGTGATATTACACGCGATGGTCCGATAAAGAGTCTGTCTGTGCGCGCCCGCGTCCTCCGGTAACCAGCGCGAGGGCTCCAGGAAAAGTGAGGACGATCCGTCTGCAGGCCGTTTTTCCTTTTTTCCTCCCCCCTTTCTTTTCCTTCTTCTTCTGGCCAGGTTTTGTTTATGAAGAGCTGGAGTTGTGTGGGAGGAGGAAAGTGACGGGCTGAAGGAGGAGGACTTAACTCTTTATTAACACCGCGCCACGAAACTGCAGCCGAAACAAACGAATATGTATGCAAGTCAATTCATGAAAGTATTACCATTCGATTAATCGGGCAAATGTTTCGTTATTTTCATTGGCCAATTCGCTGGAAGGTTCAGTAAGGTAATGGGGCTATTATTGGTTGTTATTGTAGTGGCCGCTCACCCCCAGACAAATACACCTTGTGTTTGTTTGTTTATTTGTTTATTATTTTTTGCTGATCTATATGACATATGGGCAGAAAGACAAACTGAGAGAAACATTATATGTCCAAAAGTATCCAGATATCCCTTTCTGCTGACAGCCCATAGATTGGCAGCGGGTCATCTTCAGTCATGAGTCCCACTTTTGTTTGTCATGTGTTTGTTGTCAGAAGGCCTGGTGTCACTCCACCTCCACCCCTACTGCAAAATCTGCAGGAATTGTGTGAAAATATTCAAACGGCAGGGGATGGATAATCACAGGACACCATAAGGAACCTCTACAGCTCCATGCCGAGACGTCTGGCATGTTGCATCAGCAAACATGGCGGCCGACACCATACTGAGAGACACTACTTCTGTATGTGTAGCTCAATAAATATTGCCCTTATCCGTCTAAATTTATCATCATTTATTGTTCCTGGTAACCTTTATCTTCCTTCCCAATAGCATTGCAATCTGGGTGCAACTGTGTAGGCACATATATCTGCCCATTGATTGATTGACTGACGTCAGGTGTCTGCAAAGCACTTTGAGCTGCCAATATATATATATATATATATAAGTCTATCTATCTGTCTGTCTGTCTGTCTATCCCTGATGGAGTGTAGGTTTATTTTAGGCTACAAGTTGAAGGCTAAACGAGGTTATAATTCAGCTCTGGGTGTTCATTCTCAGGTTTGGCTACAGTTTAATTATTAACCATTCCTTCCTATAAACAGTGTCTGGACTCTAAATGAGTAGCCTACCGACAAAAACCCATACTTTCACTTCTGCCGAGTACCACCTGCTCGTAGGACTATTTCCTATAGCCCTATTTATACAAATGTTCCTTTGTGGCCTCTGAAACTCTGTGGATTTTCTGCTCTACACTTTCGGTTCCTCTATCCAGGCTTCAAAGGGTCACCTGTAAAGAATGGGCTTAAACGTTCTCTACTATAGTCCACATACAAATAACTAGCCTATGTCTGTGCAGGAAGATCTCCACGGCATGTTTGTTTTGTGGTTTGTACTGCAGAAAAATGGCCCAAGGATAAACAACCAAATGAGGTTTGCATTCAGTTAGGTGTTAGATGTAATTTAGGGACCAGTGGTGGACACAGACACCTTTCCTCCACAGCTTATTCTTTTTTCACTGATGTAACAAAGTTTCCTGATTAAAAAAGGGCAGCCTAGAGCTTAAGCAGTGAGGGGATCACAGTAGAAGAGCGACATCTAGTGGTGATAGAGCTAATCAAAGGCATTGCTCCTTCTTTTGAGCAGCCCAGATTAACCTCTTTGAACCCCCGACTCTGACTAATAGACAGTCTGACTCCGTTCCAAAACATAAATTAGAAATACTTTCAATCTTCTGCTCAGTCTGCGTAATATTTGGGCTTGGAGAGCTGCACACCTTCCAGTTCTCGTATATTCTTGATGGGTTGATATCGTAGTAAAGTATCCTAACAGTTTAAAAGGTATGTTAGAGGAAACTAGTAGTCTCTATTGGTAATCATAAAGCCAGTCCCCATTAGGAAGTACTCTCACTGTCAAAAAAATATTTGCATAAATAGTTGCACCCAGAAGGAATCAACCAACTGAAATTAAACTCGGTGGGTAGATTTGACATTGTGAGACGTGACTGACTGACCCAACAGCCACGACTGCCGCTTTTGTCTTGGTGGAGATGACCGACGAATCCGTTGTGGCTACCACAAAATCTGCGGGAACTGTGTGAGAATATTCAAACTGCATGGGATGGATTAGCACAGGACCCCATTACAACTCTACAACTCCATGCTGAGACGTATGCATGTTGCGTTATGTCCGTGTGGGTGTGGCTGAAATACTTGAACTCGATCATTTTGAGGACTGTCCACATACTTTTAGACATACACATCTCCAGTAATAATGACAACTGCATATAGCAAATACACCTGTGGTGTTTGTAGAAAAACAAGTATCTCCACAAGACGGCAAAAACCTAATTTACCTTTAATGTAAGACAATAGAACTCAATCGAACCAGACTTTTTCTGTTGGTAGATTCATCATGCAATTTTCACATAATGTAAATGGCAGCTGCTCATTCAAATGATGCGTAAAAGTAAAAATCGACAAAAATAGAGGTACATGTTTTTCATTGGACATATATTTACAAACGTAAATCAGTAAATAAAAGGCACAATCAGTAGAATAAAACATTTTTATGTATAAGCATCATTGGCATATCAGGTTTTGTTGTCTCCTGCAGAACCTTCACTGACCCACAGGTGGGTTAACTGACTTCAGAATGGACACTCAAAAGTGTCAAGAATAGGCAATTCAGAGCTGAAATCGAGTTAATCTAAAGCAGTGTTCTCCCTCCAGTAGCCCATTACAACCTTTCTGAACCCAGTAACCCAGACTCAGAGACCCCTCTCACCACATGAAATTAGAAAAGCTTCCAGGCTTATTCTCCCTACTGCTGTGTCATGTCATGTTCTGTCTGTAGTCTTGCTCAGTGTCTTCTTTAGGTAGGTTAGAGTGGCTAATCTACGGAAGGAAGGAAGGAAGGATAAAAGATATGGCAAAACTCAATATGTTTGAATTCACATTTGTGAACCTTTGTATGAGTAAAGGCTCCACCGGTATTGGTATGTTTATCTCAAAACCCGTCAAATTCATCCAGAGACATTGAGAAAATTGAGTCTAAGTACATAGTTTATATATATATTTATATATATTTATATATATATAGTTTAATATACGTAGTTTAAGCTAGATAAATAAAAGTAGCTCAGTGGACTCAGGAGTAGCATGTCACCGTGCTTGATCACAGTCTGAAATGTTCTTTGTAGTATTTGCAGTATTTAATTTTAGATGGTTTATCAAGGTGATAGAGCCCAGATGCTGGGAAATGTAAATAAATAAATAGCGCTAAGGGATCTGAAGACATCCACCGGGAGCTGGACAAACATATAAAAACTGCAGGCTTACTTCAGTTCAACATTGAACACCAACTGCTTCTCAGCAGATATCTCGCAATAATTTCCGCACTGAGTTTATGACATGACACTTTGACACATTGTGTGTCGCCCTATGCAGCTAATAATCTTGTTACAAGCTAAACAGTCACACATAAACAAGGTTGTTTCCTTCTAATGTTAAGTTGGCATTTTAGCAATACAAGGTTTTGTTCCAACAGTGACAATATATAGGTCAATCTGCTTTAAATCATAAAGAAATATATACACTCATCATCAGTTGCACAAATAGTTGCACCCAGAAAGAATCAACCAACAGGAATAAAACATTTGGCAACTTTTGGCAGGTTTGACATAGTGAGACATGTGAATGATTCAAGTTGCACGCACACGCATGTAACGTAAGCTAGGACGGGCCTTATTGCTGTACCTGACTGATTCAACCGCCTTGACTGCGGACATTCAGCGAGCAGTGATGCTATCTATGAGTCATCCTGTCAGCACCATTGGCTGCACGACACAGAACTACATGCACGGTGACCATTACGATGACTGCTCTTAACATGACATCAACATCGCCAAAGACTGCAACGATGTCGTGTCAGACTGTCATAGAGGGGCTTAGAATGGCAGCAGGTCTTCTTCAGTGAGGAGTCACACTTTTGTCTTGGTGGAGATGACCTACGAATCCGTGTGTGGAGGCACCGTGGTCAGGGCCAAGACGAATGGAGAAATCTGTGTGAGAATATTCAAGCTGCATGGGATGGATTATCCCAGGACACCTTTAGGAACCTCTACAACTCCATACCGAGACGTCTGGCATGTGGCATTAGAAAACATGGCAGCCTGACACCATACTGAGAGACACTACTTCTCTATGTGTAGCTCAATAAATATTGTCCATATCAGTCTAAATTTATCATCATTCATTGTTCCTGGTAACCTTTATCTTCCTTCCCAATAGCACTGCAATAAGACACTTCCTTCTGGGTGCAGCTATTCTTCTGAAGATGAATGTATACTGTAGCTTTCTGCTACAGAGTAGAATTGCATGACTGACTGTGCTGAAAGGTTGCTGCTGTGTTTAGTAAAGGAGCATTAGCTCTGCACCCATGGCACAGTATTTTGAAACCAAAGAGCATATTGCACCCTGAGAGTGATTTGCATTGTAACAGGTTGTGCTGTTTTTTCCTTGACCCACAGGGGGCACTGATTTTACCCTGAATTTGTTTAAAGCGTGTTTGTAACCTAAAGTAGATTTATAAGCCTGAAGTAGGCAGAGTGACAGACTGTTCAAGCAAAAGCATTATTGCAGTGTAATAATAAATGAATAAATTAAAGAAGTAATGAATAACATGTATATAACCTGCCTATAGTAAAACATGCAGTCTAAACTTACACAGGGCCAATGCTCACCTTTCGTTCTTTCTTTCTTTCTTTCTTTCTTTCTTTCTTTGTATGCGTAAGACTTGCCAGATGGATCTGCAGTATTAGTAGGATACTGGAAAGTGAGAGAGCTGTCAATTGGGCGTGCAGTCAGACTAGACACAATACATTGTCGCTGTCCAATGAAAAACATGAATTTCATTTTTGTTGGTTTTTACTTTTTGTGTATCATTTGATCACAACAGCTGCTGTTTACACTGTGTGAAAAATTCATGATGAATGGACCAACAGAAATGGCCCAAAATCCCTTGGAAAAAAGTCTGGTTCCATTGACTTATATTCATATTAAGTTTAGTTTTTGCCCTCTCCTGTAACATTGCCATTTTTGTTTTTCTTTGGACAGCAACAATATTCTTAATAGTCCTACACTTCTTTGGATAAGCTCCGCCTATGAGGTTTGTTTAGGTCAAACTGAGACTCACAGTAGTATTCACAGTAGTGGTGATGGGAAAAAGACATTTCTTTCTTTCTTTCTTTCTTTCTTTGTACTGTCTGTGTAAACTTTACTAGATTAAGTGGATCTAGAAGTCAGACTAGAGACATTAAATACTTAATAATCCTAGATTTCATTGGATAAGCTCCACTTAGGAGATTTGTGTGGGTCAAACTTGGAAAGTCAGAGTTGTTCACAGTGGTGGTGATGGGAACCAGATGCCTAAAGAGTTTAAGACTCTAAAAGCTCCCTCACACAAAGTTATTGAACCACCAACTGAAATGGTTAGATATATTTGCTGCTTGATGCCGGACACATTGTTTTATGATAGTTTTATATTTTCAACCATTTATTTGAATCAGTTCATGGCGGATGCATATACACAGGGTGCTGTGAAACAAGATAGTCCACAAAGAAGACGTCATAGACATTACATACAACTCAGAAGGCACATGTAGGCTCACTTGTGGTTTTGGATGGTAAATAAAACGTGTATATATGTGTTGTCGATATGGTGACCCCTGGTTCCCATCACCACAATCACCATTTCACATCAACCCACTCTGAATGACTCGGTTTAGACCTAAAGGACTGAATTATTCAGATATTGGTTGAATTCCCCTGCAAAGGAGTTATAATTAATTTCATCATGACCATTTCCCAACCCCTTTATTGGTTACAATTAAACAGACTGTTTCTGTTCTGACTAAAAGGCTATTGTATGTAAATGATCTCCCTTCTGATTGGCTGCCCTGTATTGTGCCTCAAAAAGCACTCCAAGCTAAAACACTCTTTCCTTATACCTTCAGTATGAATAGGTATAGCTAAACCACTGTAGGTTAAATAGGCAGATATATGTAAACGGGACATCTTAAAAACCAACTAATTTCCCAGCTTACATTCCATATATTGACTGTGTAAACTGGTGAAGGAATGGTGTCCTATAATTCTAACTAGAATTCTAACTTTAACAGTGTTTGCATACTGTACTGTACTTTTTATAAACTCTGTACTTTTATAACCCCCCCCCCCCCCCCCCCCAAAAAAAAAACAAAGAAAATAATTCTTTTCCACATATGGTCTCTTTAAAGGTGTAGTTTA
>CM067495.1:7755058-7832558 GCA_034552555.1 Semaprochilodus insignis
CAAAGAAAATAATTCTTTTCCACATATGGTCTCTTTAAAGGTGTAGTTTACACTTATGAATTCTAGGGAAAAGCACACTTTTATGTATGTATGTATGTATTTATGTATTTATTTATTTATTTTTATTTTTTTATTATTTATTTATTTATTTATTATTACATAAGCTTTCTCAGGCATGTCTGCAGTCATGCATGTTGTATTAATCGTATTGATTGATCTATGTATTTGAAGTGTGTCTTTTTAATTTACCACCAGAGGGCGGCATTTTCAAATACAACTATGAACCACTGAGCTACATGCTGTATCAGTAGAAAACTGAAGTTTTGGGTTTGAAGATGTTCATAACCTCTCCATGCTGTTTTCCCCTCTTCGTCATAACAATTACTTTGTTAGGGTGTGCACCAGTCATCCAGTAGCACTGAACAAGTCCATGTTAAAGTACCACGAGATTCATCATCCCTCCTATCCTTTTCATTATTAGCCTCATCAGCAACACTTACCAATTAATAAAGGCTATGCAGCATTCCCACAGGGGCCCAAGGCCTACTGCAGTTTCTCTCGGCCATGGAATCATATTGCAAGCATTAGAGCCACAGATAAAATTACTCACAGTGCTCGACCCATAATTAAGTTTGTCTTAAGCCTTTAACCAGCACTGTTCCAGTGTGCTCAGCTCTCTAATTGAAAAATCCATATTGAGCTTGAACAGGCGAGGGTGGGGAGGGGAGTGCAGGGGCTTGGGCTGGTGCACAGTCCATTTTTTCCTGTCTTGGGGCTTCTGCTGTGTTTCATTGTCCAGTGCAGGTGCTAATTTGAGCCTGGTAATGTGTATTAAAAGCATGATGTGTCACAAGATTGTCTGATATGATCCTTCCGCCCACTGTAGAGGCAGTAATTACGTGATTATAGCTGACAGTAAAAACAGTTATTGTACAGTATCGTCCAATTATATAGAAGTCTCAACGAAAAACATATTCTTCAGTAGCGTGTCCACCCTTTGTCTTTATTACACATTCCATTCTTTTCATGAGATTCACTTTCAGTTTCTCAAAGAAATCTGCAGGGATGTTTTTCTATGCCTCCAAAGTTCAGTATTAGAAGTTAGTTGCATTTTCTGTTTCCCACAACGCAAGTAATCCCAAACAGATTCAGTGATGTTGAGGTCTGGACTTTGGATTGTTCTGAGAGCAGCATCATTTCCTTTTCTTAGTAATGGCTTCTTGACGCATCCTTTCAGGCCCATTGTGCTGAGCTGTCACAATGGAAGGATGGACTCCTGTGGATGTTTTCAGATATGATATAAGAGTGGAGCTTGATTTTCCCATCTCTCTCAAAGATGAAAACTTTAAGTGTTGTTAATCTGATAAGGACAGAGTTGGTGGTCTAACAGGTCTTGCATGGGAGTCTAATTTGATAAGTTTTGGAGTTTTCCCTTTCTTTTTTGTGAACAATTGTTTTATTGTCTTTTTGTGATATAAATTGGCGCACATATTATTAAAGTTAATAATCATAGAACATCCCTATTCCACCCTCTTGCCAACCATCCCAGGGGTTTGGTGTTGGGATGTTACAAAGTTGACATTAAGTGCAGCATAACAAACAAACAAACAAACAAACAAACAAACACACACACACACACACACAAGCAAACAAACAAACAAACAAACAAACAAACAAATAAATAAATAAATAAATAAATGTACATTATGATTTGGTGAAGAGGCAGATGTTCTTTTGATGTAAAGCCTTTAAGGGTTTTCGATACATACATACGGGCAACTGAGAGCACCAAGGAAATAATATCCAATTTAGATAGAATACATTGCAGGTGGGCTCCAGCGACTCACCAACAGCTTTTTTGCAGCTGTCAGAGTGCAAAGCATTAGTCTTCTCTGCTGAGTTGAACGGTGGGGACAGTGAGGACAAGTCACACAGATGCTGAGCAGGGGACATGACCTAAAAGAACAGAGAGATCAGTGACAACCGGATGCCAAAACCTCAAGACCTTGCGACAGGACCAAAAGCAATGTAAAGAAGCACCAAGCTCCCCAGAAGCACACAGACAGCAAACAGGAGATTGGATAAGATGCATTTGAAAGAAGCTTTCCCTTCCTTATGCAAGTTGATTTTGTTATACCTGATCCCAACAGAAACATCTCCTGAAGAATGAATAATGGCCCAGTACTTTTAAACAGTACTGAATATATTGCCCATTGTGAATGCAGTTTTGGAGCATACTGCCTACTCAGTATAGATCATGGTTTTCACGGCTTTCTCCTTGTGCATATGGTGAAAAAAGCAAAAAACCATAGGCCTTAGCTTCTTTGCTTAATGCTAAATAACAGCAATGGTAGAATGAAACTCCCAGGCGAACATTAAACATCTGTAAATGAGATACTCTGTAAACAAATGCTGGATGCTAACTTGAGGGTAGTCTCCGGATGGTTGCCTTTTGAAAATACCCTCTTGAATTTCCCAGAGGTCTATTCAGTGCATTGAGGCGTGGGAACAGTCTTTCATATTAGGACCAGCATGACAACAATTTGACTGCAGGCAGATGGAGAAACCAGCGTCTCTGTATTTATCAACTATGTCCTCAGTGTCTTTTTCCCCTTAGCCTTGCTGTTTGTGATCTATCTATCTATCTATCTATCTATCTATCTATCTATCTATCTATCTATCTATCTATCTTTCTACCTAACATGAATACTGTGTTGGGTGTCCTTTGCTCTCAAAATAGCATCAGTTCTTTATGGTATGGATTTCAAAAGATGTCCTTTGAGATTCTGGTCCATGTTTCATGCTCCAGACCTACCACAAGTTGTTTTCCTCTACTCAGATCAGGCAACTATGAAGACTGAAGAACATTGAACTCATTGCCATGTTCATGAAACCAGTTTGAGATGCTCCATTAGAAGATGGTAAATTGTGGTCATGAAGGGATTCACATCAGCAACAATACTCAATTAAGTTGTGGCATTCAAGCAATAAAAGTGTGCCAAGAAAACATTCCCCACACCGTTATACCACTTCCACCAACCTGGACTGTTCACACAAGGCAGTTTGGGTCCAAGGATTCATGCTGTTGGGATCAAATATTGACCCTATCATCTGTGTGCCTCAGCAAACGTCAATATTAACCAGACCAGGCTTCCAGTCTTCACCTGTCCAGTTCTGGTGAGCCTGTGTCCATGTAGTCTAAGCTTTCTGTTTTTGACTGACAAAAGTGGAACCCAGTGCCGTCTCCTGCTGTTGTTGTCCATCCGCCATACGGTCTGATATGTTCACCACTACTGTACAAAGCGGTTATGTGAGTTACTGTAGCCTTTCTGCTGCTAGCCTGAATCCACATGATTTAATGCACTGTTGGTACAATATGAGCTGATTAGAAAACTGCATGAATGAGTAGGTTTCTTCCCCCTTCATTGCTGTAACAGTCATCAGTCTTCTAAGAACATTGTTGTTGGAACATTGCTGTGAGTATTTAACTGTATTCAGCCAGAAATTAATGTGTTGTTGCATTCTTACCTCTAGATTACAAATGCCACTCCAACTCATCTCTGGGTCCAGCTCCAGTCAATCCAGAGAATGTAGTTCTACTGCTCCTTAGCCCCATTACTGGGGGGCTTTATATCGCTCCGTCTGAGGCTTGACTCATGTGAACCTCATTCTAAAAGCAATACTTTTCTATGGACTGTCTAAAAGTAGTTACACCTTAAAGTTGCTGAATTTAGTTAGATATATTATCTCTCTGTCTGTTTGTCCTTCTATGAATCTGTATGTTAAGGGTATATATTGGTGCCCAAGTTGTAAACACAAAACGTCTTATCACTGGGTCCTCGACACTTCACAAATTTCCCTCCTGAAAAATGCAGAGATCCACATCTTTATTAGCCGGTGTGAGTGGACTGGTGTAATTTCATCGAGAATGCGGCCTTCCCTCAGGCATGTGCAAGACAGCTACACTACTGATTTTAGGCGGCTGTGTCCATTAAGAAAGGTCAGGTGCTGTTGGGAATGGGAGGTAATTGGGCATCTGCTATGGTGAACATCATGTAATCCTACTGCCCACTGGGTGACGTATTACGCAAAGGTATGGGCCCAGTGTTTGGTTAGTCAGTGTAGGATATCTTCCTATTTCCCTATTCTCTTTATACCCTCTCCATGTCCAGATATTATTCAGAAGAAACAGTCTGAATTTAAAGCCCAAGCCAATCTTTTGTAAAGCTATATTTGTTCATATTGAATGTGCTGTACATTTCACATGGTACATTGTTATTGCATATTTTACATACTTAACAGTCACAATCATATACTGTATTTGAGATGCCTCAATATCTAAATCCAAAAGTAGAGTGAGGAGTGTTGAAATGAAGATTCAGAATTGTCCATAAACCTATGGAAAAATGTCTATCTTCGCTATTACATCAGAATTTGCTTAATTGCATCATCAGTGTGTAATCAGTAATTCCGGATGTTTTGATGAAAGATGCTCTATTCTGGAGAAACAGTGGGTGTGTCCCAGTTACGCACTTAATACTAATCCTAACTATTTTTTGCATACGTAGTATATAGTCAACCAAAAGAATAGTCAACGAATAGTCAAAAAGAAGGAATCAACCGACAGTAATGAAACTTAGTGGGTAAGTTTGACATAGTGTGACACACGGCTGTGCATGTGACATTAGCAAGGGCAGACCTTATCGCTGTGCCTGACAGACACAACAGCCATGACTGCGGACATTCAGGGAACAGTGATGCCCTCCATGAGTCATCCTGCTAGTGCCAGCACCATTGGCAGATAGCTGCACGACGCAGCTTATGACCACATTAACGTTGCCAAAGACTGCAATCGTGTTGTGCCAGACTGTCATTGAGTGACTCAGAATGGCAGCAGGTCAATTTTAGTGATGGTGACCAACAAATCCGTGTGTGGAGGCACCGTGGTCAGCGTCAAGATGAACAGTTTGTTATCACGCGTCACATGTCCAGAAGATCTGATGTTGCTCCACCTCCACCCCTACCACAGAATCTGCAGGAACTGTATGAGGATATTCAAGCTGCATGGGGTGGATTATCACAGGACACCATTAGGAACCTCTACAGCTCCATGCCGAGACATCTGGCATGTTGTGTTAGCAAACATGGCAGCCTGATGCCATACTGAGAGACACTACTTCTGTATGTGTAGCTCAATAAATATTGCCCATATCAGTCTAAATGTATCATCATTTATTGTTCCTGGTAGCCTTTATCTTCCTTCCCAATAGCATTGCAATCTGAGACTTCCTTTTGGGTGCAAATTTTTTGCAACATCACAAAAGTAATTAAATTAGCTGTTTTTGCATTTCGTGGACTGGGTATGTTTGTGTGTTGCATTAAACCCATATTCCAAAAAACAGGAAGTGAGGACAATTTGGTTTTCCATGATACGGGCTCTTTAAGGTAATCTGCTACTCAAGGCACTGAGGCGATAGCAGCGCTGCAAAATTCAAACATAAAATTGCAGACTCCAAACCTTATTTACTGTTTATGAACTGTAAGAAAATCTGTCTCCTGCTAGTTTCACATTGTGACACATAACCAATTAAGGCTAAGCGATCTAATTCACTACGTGGCTCCTTCACTGTGAGCTAATTGCTTTCATCTCTCATCAGTCCGTGCTCCCTCTTCACAGCATGACAACCTCGTTTGTAATCATAATGATAAGTCGATAAATCATTCGCAAACACCTTCAGCTCTTGCAAAAGGCTGTAATGGTAGAGCAAGAAAGATGGAAAGCAGCCATGGTGCGTAGAAAAACAGAGGTACTGAGGTTTGCTTAAGGACTGCCCTGTGCACTTCTTACTCTGAAGGTATCTTTTAGAGATGCTAATGTTGGACTTGTTTAGGTCATTTGTTTAAAGAGTTGACTTTAATTACATTAGTGCATCAGCTACACAAATAGAGGTTTATCTGCTTCCATAGATTCCAGGGAAAGAGGGGGAGATTGATGCATTCATGACTCATGACGGCATGTATCAATGCATGTGATAGCTCTTGTGACGGTGCCCTGGAAATAGAGTTAGCGAGAAAGAATACTGGTCTTGTTCTGTGATAGCAGCCTATAGGAGAGGAGCATCTCAGAAATCTCAGGGTAACTTCTTTCCTAACCAACCTGTCCATCAGACCCCACCATCAGGTGACACACTGGGCACCCACCTACATTTCAATGCAGTACTTTGCCCTAGTATGTCAGCACATCTGGCCCCCTCTCTCTCTGTTAGTCACGCTTTGTGTTTCAGTGTCCTGCCCTTGTCATCTGATGCCAAAAAGCCTGTAAATATGTTTGTGATAGTTGGCGCCGACCCACGTCCCTCATCACTGTGACTCAGAATACTTCTCTGGGTTTCATTCAACAACTGCACAGTTTCTTTAAAGAAGTGAAGTGGGTGTTAGCGCTGGCCAAGTTCAAGTTTGTACTCTATTCTATTCTATTCTATTCTATTCTATTCTATTCTATTCTGTTACATGTTGTTATAAAATTAATAGAATTAGAATTTAATATTCTGTTTAATTCTATGTGCTGTTCTAGAATTCTTAAATCATGTTTCTTGATTGAATCCTCTATTCTATTCTGTTCTATTCTATTCTATTACATGCTATAAAATTAATAGAATTAGAATGTAATATTCTGTTTAATTCTGATATGTGCTGTTCTAGAATTCTCAAATCATGTTTCTTGATTGAATCCTCTATTCTATTCTATTCTATTCTATTCTATTCTATTCTATTCTATTCTATTCTATTACATGGTGTTATAAAATTAATAGAATTAGGATTTAATGTTGCTTAATTCTGATATGTGCTGTTCTAGAATTCTCAAATCATGTTCCTTGATTGAATCCTTTATTCTATTCTATTCTATTCTATTCTATTCTATTCTATTCTATTCTATTCTATTCTATTCTATTCTATTCTATGTCATTATAACATTAATGGAATTAGAATTTAATATTCTGTTTAATTCTGATATGTGCTGTTCTAGAATTCTTAAATCATGTTTCTTGATTGAATCCTCTATTCTATTCTATTCTGTTCTATTCTATTCTATTCTATTCTATTCTATTCTATTCTATTCTATTCAGTTAATATTCTGTTAAGTGTTGATATGTGCTGTTCTAGAATACTTTTAATTAAGTTTCTTAATTCTTTTCTTTTCTTTTCTATTTTTCCATTTAGGAATATACAATCCAAAGTTCTAAACCGAATGTTCTATTCTATTCTATTCTATTCTATTCTATTCTATTCTCTTCTCTGTTTAGGTATATGCAAATCAAAGTTCTAAATTGAGTATTCTATTATATTTTATTCTCAGAATATTCTGTTCTAGAATATTGTATAAAATTCTAGAACATTCTCCTCTATTCTATAATATTCTGGAATATTTAGCAATGTCAAATGTTATATACAGTATATTCTGTATATTCAAATGTTCTAAAATACTCATCTTCATTGCCAGTGCTCCGCAGGGCTCAGCTGGGGTTTGTTTTGAGTCAAGCTGGTTTTTAATAACCACAGCATAAAAGCTCCCACTTATATTCTGTTGTTGTGAAGCAGAGGGCAGTATTGATCAACTATATGACTGTCACTTTAATGTACCCCATTCCAAGCAGGCCAGTCGCAAAGTACAATATGTACTGCACAAAAAGTGCCAAATAAGCCAAGCTGCGAGAACGCTCCTGAATTATGACCACATTCAACTTGAAACGCCATCCAGATATGTCACTGCGGGAGAGCGTTTTTGTTCTGAGAGTCTAAATTCAGCTGGAGGTCTGACCTCAGAAAAACAAGAGGCTTCTCCCCTGATGTCTGCCATTTTGAGACGCTTGTTAATTTCAACCTGGAGTAGCTAGCCGGAAGTGAGAATATGACTGAATAGACAGTTCTGTTTGCAAAGATGTGAATTTCTAATCAGTCTTGACATTTTCAGTTCCTTATCTCTTTTTCATCACCAGGATCTTCTCTCTCTGTCTGCTGTGCTGATGTGAGGCTAGATCACTCCTCATTAAGACTCTGTACATGGAGGGGTTAGCCAGTTGGAGTTGGAGTGTCAGTTTTGAAACCTGTTGATCCTTTTAATAGTAGATGGTAGGTCTTGCCTTGTTTTCAGCTTGTGGAGAGAAATCACAGAAGGTACATTTGGCTCTGCTTTTTTACTTGGTGCGCTGTTTTTCCCAGACATTCTGAATGCAACATTAGTATTGGTTCAATTGTTCCCTCATGCTCCACTAGGGAGCTGTTTTCTGTCACTACGGACATTGGCTTGCTCATTAGATTTCTGCAAAGCCGCTTTGCAACGTGGTTGCTTGTGTTTAGTTAACCCTTATACTGCATTATGATTGTAGTTGGAACAACAAATCTTATTCCATGCTTTGGAATGGAGCATTGGTAAAAAAAAAATCTGATTTGGATCGGAGCATTGGTGGAAGATTCTGATTTTTAATTGGAACATTGGTGAAAAAATCTGATTTGGTAATGGAACATTGGTGAAGAATTCTGATTTGGTAATGGTACATTGGTGAAAAATTCTGATTTGGTAATGGAGCATTGGTGGAAAATTCTGACTTGGCATTGGAACATTGGTGGAAAATTCTTATTTGAAATGAAGAATTGGTGGAACATTCTGATTTGAAATAAAGGATTGGTGGAAAATTCTGATTTAAAATGTAGCATTGGTGGAAAATTCTGACACTACCAGTGATACCAATATGGTCAGCAGAATGTTCAAACAACAAACCTGGTTTTGTACTCAGAACAATGAAGTGCCCATCACAGAGTCCAGACCTCAATATCATTGAATCTGAATCATGAGAAGCAGAAACCTCCTAAGACTGAACTTTGGAGAAATGACCATACAAACATACATTGTACACATTGAAAATATATACAAATTGCAAATACAGACTTTAACTATTAACTAGCTTATGAAATCACATTCATATGTTTTTGTTTAGTCTTTGATCTTTGATCGAGTTTATGTCCCCAGGAACTCTTAATACTGCTTCTAGATCATTAACACAGTTATGGTGATGTGTAAAGGACTCCTACATCACAAAGTTGAATTATTAAAAATCAAAAGCAGAACTCACAGCTATGCTTAATAGTGAAACGGAGAGCATTTCCACACGGGAACTCACAGAATTGGGACGAAACAGCTGTGTGGCCATAAGAAAACCACCTGTTAGTGAGGATAATCATAAAAAGACTTCAGTTTGATAGGGAGCATAAAATAAGACTCTGGAGCAATGGAAAATCAAGGAAAGAACGGAAGCCCATGAAGTGATGCACATATCATACATATTGACCACTGCAGAAGCCTACAGAGGCAGGGGAATGGACTGGGGTTTGTTTCAACTGGTCAGAAATAAATGGTGTGATAAGTTGTGTCATAAGGTTGCCAAAACAATGGCACAGCTACTGTGTGCTGTAATTAAAGCTAAATGCTGTGCAATGAAATATGAGAGTGTGCAATTTTGTTTGGCCAGGCAGTGTGCATGTCTTCTGATTCTTTCCCAGGCACCAAAATGGAATAACTTGTGCCTGATGGCCATTTTGAGCGTAAATGTAATAATTAAGGAGTAGGCTTATGGATATAAATGATATTGCACATAAATGTCCTCTAACGTCTTAACCAACCCTGAAAGATCTTCAGGTACAGTGTGTCCATGAATGTGTTTATCTTTCTCTCTTTGTATTTTACCAGCTGTGTGTTATGTGAATGTTGGTTTTAGTGTCTCACTGGTCTCCCTCAGTGGTACGATTTAGTCACACGACATTAACTCATATCACTTCCTCCAGCACATGGCTAATCTCCTTCCGTTTCAGTGATAAAAAGCTGCCAGAGCCATGGAAGCACTGGACCTAACCTTGGAAACCAAAGAACTAAAATGTGAGGGGAAAAAAACATTCAAATGAATTTCCAAACTATGGAACAGTTGTTCTCAAACTTTTTCGCAATTTCAGTACATTTTCTGTTAGCTGTTCACAGAAGGCTAGCTAACCAAAAACCATCAGCTTAACATTGCTAACACTATCTAAATGACAGTTGCTACACCTGCCAAGCACCAAAATCACGCCAATTTTTTGGCAAGCACTAAGTGAAGCTCAGAGGTTTGACATACTGCAAATTTGTCCTTGCAAGGTCGTCATGAGTACAGAAGTCATGAGTCCTTCAGTATAAAAATTGGAATATAAAAATAGGCATCCACCAAATCTGGCCCAACTGTGCAAATCTTTGATGCAAGATTTGCTGAACATTGATGTAGCCTACATCCAATAACTTGTCCATGGCAAATCGAATCACAGCTGTTATTCGTGCTCATGAAGGTATTTGGTAAATTAAAAAAATATATTTTAAATATATGTGCAGTATTTTCTAATGCAAATAAAAATAATAATTATAAAAAAAATAAAAAAATAATTAAAAAATTGTAATAATTTGCCATATTAACTAGAAATTAAATTGATTAAATGCAGATCTGACTTAAGTCTATATATGAATAAAATAAAATAAATATGCAATGACAAATTAAGAAATCACATTATTAAAGCAGATGGGTAAAACCAGTATGTCTGCTTTCTCAGTGTAAAACAGAAAAAAAATAGCTTTTTCATTTTTTGATTTGGGGTAAGTCAGCAACAGAGCTGCATGAAGACGTCATTTCATACGAACAAGGGTCAGACAGACTTGCATTCTTGCCGTATGACCATTTATACCGTAGTCAAATGCATCAGATGTGATTTGCTGACGTACCTCTGTCTCTCTTAGAACTCTCTCCCTTTTACATGAATATGGTTACATCTGCATAGCGTCATAAATACGGCTTGATCAATATAAAACCAACTGCTGTCATTGAACCTTCCATTCATTGTAAAATTGACCTTTGACCCTGTTCGAGCCGTCAGTGCCTACCTCCCCACAGTCGTTCCCATGAGCACCCTCGCCACCTTTTCGGACGATCTGATTGGTGGTTCTGTTCACCTTCTTCCAAGGGTTGTGGCTGCACCTCCGCTTTTCAATCAGCCCTAATGGATCTGCTGGCTGGATCTCAGCTCAGTAAAAGCAGCCTTACACACACATACTCACACAAACGAGACTCCACGCCTTGCCTGAACGAGTGGTGCTGCATGCCAATGAAAATGTGACCCTCAAAAATTGTGGTGATGTTCCTCAGTTGCTACTGATGAAGAACAAGTTGCACGATCCTGTGTGCAGTAAAAGCTGAAGCATGATCGTGGAGTCCAATTGGAACATCACTGTATGTGCAGTAATTGCATCAAAGGACCTGATTCTAGTTCGAAGCAAGTGAATCAGCTTCCTAGAGCTGTCGTTTTAAATGATAATGTCTCTGGAGCATTTACCCTCCTCAAAATTCACAGCCAGAGACAGGAACTGCCAGTGACATAAGGAATCACCTTTAAATGCCCCATTGAGGAAGCAGTGAAACAGTGCTGCACAGTCATTTTACATTTTTTATGTTGTAATTGAAAAACTAACAGTTATAAGTTTGGTGTTAAGCTGGGATGTAAGCCAGTGACTTCGCAAGTCTTCTATTTTATCCTTTAACCTTAGAAGTCTAGAGTTATTAGTATTTCCATTTTCTTATACTACTTTTTATGCTATCATGCTACAGAGTATTGTAATTATGTAATTACAGGGGTTGGACAATGAAACTGAAACACCTGGTTTTAGACCACAATCATTTATTAGTATGGTGTAGGGCCTCCTTTTGCAGCCAATACAGCGTCAGTTTGTCTTGGGAATGACATATACAAGTCCTGCACAGTGGTCAGAGGGATTTTAAGCCATTCTTCTTGCAGGATAGTGGCCAGGTCACTACGTGATGCTGGTGGAGGAAAACGTCCTTCTTGGTGGTATGCTGACATTACCCTGGATACCGTGGCTCTTGATACATCACAAAGACTTGCTGTCTTGGTCACAGATGCGCCAGCAAGACGTGCACCAACAATTTGTCCTCTTTTGAACTCTGGTATGTCACCCATAATGTTGTGTGCATTGCAATATTTTGAGCAAAACTGTAAAACTGTGCTCTTACCTGCTAATTGAACCTTCACACTCTGCTCTTACTGGTGCAATGTGCAATTAATGAAGATTGGCCACCAGGCTGGTCCAATTTAGCCATGAAATCTCCCACACTAAAATGACAGGTGTTTCAGTTTCATTGTCCAACCCCTGTATGTACTGAAGCAAAATGTGTCTACATGTAAACATACTCAAGTTCAGTATGTAAAAATAATGTCAGAAAATGTATCGTTATGTCATGTATTAGTAAAAAAGTATGGAGTGTAAAATATTGGACTGAAAAAAGTGTGATGTATGTAGTGAAATGTATTGACACCCAGGGTCCTGTCTGCTTAATGATTTCTGTGAACTAAAAAATACAAGTTTCTAATTTTGACTTTATTAAACAGAACTTGCATTGAAACTCTGCAAGTTATACCATACTGCTTTTGTCATTTTGGGCAGAAACAAAGGGTTATGTTTTTAAAATGCCTTGTGGAAAATAAGCCAATCATGAAATGTTTTCATGTGGTATTCAGACAGGTGTGGCTGAGCAAGCTCTCTTATAGTTAGGACTATATGAGCTGAGGAGAATACCAAACTATCGGCATAATTACAGAGAATCGAGACTTGTCTCAAACTCGCATCCTGGACACTCCTCTTGGACTTGCTAACCAGAGACTCCATGCAGAATCATACCCCAGAAGTTCACACCCCTGAGAGACCTGAGAATTCTCTCAGTTTGACAACGTGGGGACCCAAGACTTGACTGGAACTCACTCCCTAGAGACTTCAGATTCCACTTAGACTCAAGACTTGACTCAGACACGCATCCCAGAGACTCAAGACTTGACTCAGACTTGCACCACAGAAATTTGAGACTCCACGTAGCCTAAAGACCTGAGACTCAACTCAGACTCTTACCCCAGAGATTTGAAACTTGACCCCAGATAGTCATGACTGAACTAGGACTCATATGAAGTGAACATCTCAGTCCTGTACCTTTGGATCCAGATAGCTGTGGCCATCTTAGCATACACTATACATCAAACAGTCTGTGTGGCTCTGTGGGCAGAGCATCTAATGCTAATACTAGACCACTACTAACAAAGGCAGGCCTCTTTGAGTAGCACACAGCAGTGTGTTTTGAATAGCTGGACACACGCGTTGCTTGTCCCCCCTCAGGGCTCTGCTTTGTGAACTTAATTCAGAGGTCTCATGAGTGGAGTGCTGTTGCCCTGCATGACTTAGAGATAGGGAGAGCAAGAGAGAGATAAAGTGGTAGAGAGAGAGGTAGAGTGAGATGGAGATTGTAGGACCCTTTTATCTGATAATAAAGCATCTCCATCTTGCAGATTTACGTCTATTCAGGCAGAGCTATGAGGGAGAGAGTGGAACAAAAAGATGGGCGCTTTGTACAGGAGTGACGGCAGCAAAACATCAGTGCATCAAAAGACCTCACTGAGTCAGCTTACATAGACACACCGGCCCTAGTTCAACTGCTGGTGTTACCTACATGTTGAATCTGTTGATCGATCAATTATAGACAACAAAAAATGTTACTCACTCATGCTTGAACATGATAGGGAAGAAGCGTCAGATGAACTAGGCCCACTGGGTCTCTGTAATTTGACTTGGCAAACGTATATCCTAATACACAGGTACTGTTTATCTACTGACAAACATATTAGGACAATGTAAGACATGTACTGTGGTCCGTGCATGGCACATTGTATGTGTTTGTTCCAATATGATGAACCTATAAAATAAATAGAAGTTGTGCACTATTAAATTTTGCTCTCTGTAGAAGATGTAAAGGCTACTGAATTGCAAAGCATCCAAAAACCACAGTACTAGTGCTCAGAGCACAGTTCAGTTCCTCGATGTGTGACAGAGCACCACTCAGCATTTTAGCATTACCACAATAAATTTAAGCCGTATGGAGACCATAGAAAGCCACAATAGATCACATGTGGCTTGAAATTTACTCAGAGGACGGTCTTCTAGATACACAGACAAATGCTAACGGCTAACGTTGCTAGCCAAGCCTTGTTCAGTTTATGCCTTTCAGCTTGAAAACAGCTAGTTTGTGAAGGTGTAGTAAACTAATGACAAGCATAATAAGTGATGTTTAAAAACACTTTATTTCATTACATTTATGCAGGTAGAGTGTAAAAATGAACTGTGAATAGTCACAAGACTCACACAGATGTCCTTATGTTGTGATATGGCAAAGAGGTGTCGCATTGTTCTCAATGAGTTTATATGAACAAGAGACTCAAATCTCAGCTTAAACTTGCACAGCAGAAATTCAAGACTCACCTCAGATTCGCACCCCAGAGACTTGAGACTCCACTCAGACTCACACCCCAGAGACTTGAGACTCCACTCAGACTCACACCCCAGAGACTCCATTAAATTTAGACTCCCCATTGACTCAAATCGACTAAGACTTGAACTCCAGAGACTCAAGATTCCACTCCGACCGTCACCTCAGATACTTGAGACTCGACACAGACTAACACCCCACAGGCTCAAGATGCATCTCAGACACTACAGATTTGAGACTTGACCAAAGAGAGTTATGACTAAACTAGGAACTCACAAGAAGTGAACATCTCAGGCCAGTACATTAGGTTCCGGATAGTTGTGTCCATCTTAGTGTACAATATACATTAGTGCAATCTTATTGTATTATCTATTGGCCCAGTTGTTCTGAAGCTTTCTGAAATGACAGAGAGAGACAGAGACTTAAGAAAAACCTGTCATATCGTACAGTATGTTAGCCAGGACTCTCCATATAGCTCTCTGTCCTGTTTGGAATTAACTTCATCCTAGAAATGGCTGGAATTAAATTCCATTCCCTCAGTATGAACACTGCTACTTTTGTACTTAGTGCTTAGGCTCTGTATAGGCTCTCTACCCAAAGGTTCTATACCAATCGATGTTCTTTCCTAATAAAGTACAGCCAACTCAATGAAGATCTCCTTACACAGCATAAACAATAGCTGGATATGTTCAAATTAGGTCAAAAAACAAAAAAAACTACAAAAATGATTTTATTCCAACAAAGATGATTTTATTCCAACAGAAAGTCTTTTCATTCATTCATTCATTCATTCATTCATTCATCTTCTAAGCTGCTTAACCCTCTGGGCCACAAGGTAGTGGGGTGCTATCCCAGTGCTCTTTGGGCAGAAGGCAGGAAACACCCTAGACAGGCCGCCAGTCCAGAAAAGACTAATCTACGTTTTAATTATATGCAGATAAATGATACATTTTATATGTGTATCTGTGCTTCCTCTATACGGCACTCCAAAGTTAGAATTATCATATTACTCATATCATGCTCATTTGTAATTCACAATAATGATATTAATACATAAACTTATTCAGCTGCACAGCATGGCTCCATGATCTTGATGTTGATCTTAGTGTTGAGCCTCCTCTCTGCCGTATGTCCTGTACACCGCACTTATTGGCTTTGCTTAAGGAGATCAGATAAAGACTCAGTCGTCTCATCTAGAAGCACACAGACTCCTTATTGAGACAAATGTAGCGAGTGAACGAGAGAGAGGAAGAGAGTGAGCGTGCGCGCATGTGTGTGTGTGTGTGGGGACAGAAATAGAAGGGGGAGGGGGGGCATTACTTTTCCATATATTACCATATCTCCATCTTCCCCCTTTTATGTCTCTCTCTCTCTATATCTCTCTCTGCCTCCCTCTCTTTCTTTGTTCCTTTCCTTTTACCTCCCAGCCTATCTCTCCCCTTCCCCCGCCCACTGCTGCTCGTGCTCTCTCTCTCTCTCTCTCTCTCTCCATTTTTCAATTAGATGTCTTGCAATTACATTATAGGGGACATCACTTAAGGAACACATAAATAGTACCAAGTCGCCCAGTTGGCTGAAAATCAGGGAGAGAGGTGGGAGGACAGAGAGAGAGAGTGAGAGAGAGAGAGAGAGAGAGAGAGGAGTGGGAGAGAAGGGAAATGAGGTAATGCAGTTTTACGTCAGAAAAAAGGTAACAGAGAGAGAGATAGAGAGACACATTCAGAAAAAGCTATCATATCGTACAGTATGTCAGCCAGGACTTTCTGTAGCTCTCTGTCCTGTTTGGACTTGACTTCATCCTAGAAATGACTGGAAGGAATGCCATTCCTTCAGTATGAACACTGAACACAGCTACTTTCATACTTTACTCTCGCTGCATTTATTAATAAAGGGTTATTTAGAGAGACCCCATAGACTCTATACCCAGAGGTTACCAATCAATGATCTTACCTAATAATGTACAGCCAAGTCAATAAAGATATCAGTTCAGTTCAATTCAATTCAATTCAATTCAATTCAATTCAATTCAATTCAATTTAACTTTATTGGCATTATACCAATACAGGGTTGTACAGTATAAGAAAACTGTGAGGCTAATTCTCCAGTGCAGTAATAAAAATAGATAAATAGTATGTAACAGTGGAAAGACAAAAACACAAAGGACACGTTACAATATGTGCATAGACAGTAAGTAACGTGCAAAATGTGCAAGAGCAGCAGCTTCTCAGCATTGCTGTGAATAACTCTTATTGCATGTTTAGGAAAACCCAGCATTAAACATGCATCAAAACTCCATATTTGAGCATTAACGTTTTACCAGAGCAATAAATTTGAGCTGTTCAGTGTCTATGTAGTAAACTGACATCACTGACACAGTCACTGCAGTGATATTAGTATGAAACATATGGCACAGATGCTTCTTGTCCTGCAGTGTGTTTCTTAGTGTACATGTATGATCGTGGCTTAAGGCTACACCAGCTCTAAAAGCACAGATCTCTGTTTTGTTCTTGGTTTGGTTACATAACAAGGTCCATCCAGGACCCATGTGCTTCCTCAGTAGCTGTTATCACCAACTTGTGTTATACAGTACTTCAAACGTAGACTATTATTAAATAATATATTAATAGTATATTAAATATTAAAATATTTTGTTACACTGTACTAACTCAGTAAAAGTGTAAGAGTTAACCCAGTTACATACTGTTAACTTAAACTTTTTTAACATTTCATTTTTTTAATGTTGACCTTACTAGTTATTAAATATTCTCAAATTAAAGGCAATCATATCAAACTGGAGGTGTGGCTGAATAAAATGAGTGAAATGGTGTAGATTTAATTAGTTAGTGGTAACTAGGAAACGTAACCCCCTCACATGTCCAGGACCACCTGGCAGGTCCAAACTTTCATTACACACTTTTAAGATTTCAAAAAACAGATATCAAGCACTAGGACACAAACAGCCATTCAGAATAGTTTGGCATTATAATGCCCCGTTCTAGTGAAACTTCCAGAACTGTCAGAAACTCATAGAAATGTGTTACATTAAAAGTGAATATGCTGCTTAATACCTGAGATACTGTTTTATAATAGTTCTGAAATAAGGTTATGGCTTATTTAAAAAAATACATTCATGGTGGTGAGGTACATGCAGGACACTGATTGAGGTTAAGTAGTAGCTCATTTGTCACATTTTTGCATCATTTGTCATCTCCAGTTACACTTTGTATTGTGTTACATTTTTTTGATGAACAGATCAATAGAAATCATCCAAAGTGACTTAAGAATATATCTGGTAACACATTATTTGAAGGCCACGTACACAGGGAATACATAACAGCTGCATAAGCACTGAATAACTTTTATAAAGCTTTATTTCAGTATTTATGACCATCTTATGCTGGTAACTACCAGATGACATATGATGTTATATGAAGTAAATTACATTGACATTAGGGGTCTAAAACTAAAGTGATGGGGATTTGTTCTATTTATAACACTATGATGAAGCATTGTTCCCGAGTAGACTTAAAGTTTTAAACGGTTTATATCTGTTCTACATACTTCTACATGAGTAAAAGTACAAAGCTCAATGCAATTTCTTTTATTTCAGCTCATGGTTTCTTTTGACTACTGGTATAAGCTGTTCACAAATATGTTACAAATTCTTATATAAAACATTCTAAATACGTTATTCAATGTTTATACACGTGTTATGACATATGTATAAACATATGTAATGATATATGTAGGTAGACATCAAATAAAATCATTCATTTACAATACAAGATCAGAATGTTTTTTCTTCTCTTGTAAAGGTGCCAATTTGGAGGCTAGATAGTAGGTTTGTGTAAATTATATTATTTTCCATTTTAGACATCACAACCTCTGGTTCGTATCACCACCACTGTAAAGAAATCCAGCTTGGCAAGTTTCTCTACCATGAACCATTTTGCATCAAACCACTCTGCATGACTATTAACCACACCTCGTCTGTTTAATTATGCTCATAATAATATATTCAAAAAGAAAAAAAAGTCACAGAGCAAGAGGGAGAAAAGTGAAGAGTGAGATAAGCAGTCAAAGATAGAGGGTACCTGAAACGGCCCCAGAGGAAAAAGGAGTTTAATGTCTGTATTCGTCCCCAGAGTGCTCTGCATTCCCAGCCACTCCTACTGATATTGATCCCACTTAAAAAAGCACAGGCTGTTTCAAGACCGAACCTGAATCGACCTCAGTCATTCAATCATCATAACAGTACTTTACGTTATTATAGCCAGCGCTCTGCAAAAAAAAACGAGAGTCACTGAAACCATGTCTAATGGTAGAAGCCCAGTTGATACGAAACCAGAAATGGTGTCCGCAACAAATTACAATACATTTACACAGTCTCCCCGCAAAAGTAGCGTACTCTAAATGTACTGCAAAACAATGTTTGGTGTCTGAAATTTGCTTCTTTAGAATTAAACGTATGATAACAATATCTCATACAGTTTCAGAAAAAACATAAAGAAGTCTATTTGAGATTACTTAACAATTCAAAACAGTTCAGAACTAGTCTGTGATGATTTACACTTTCAGTTTGCTAGTTACAAGCTTGCTAGGGATGCATGATCAGAACCAGCTAAAATCAGAATCAGATGATTTCTGCCCCAAACAAATTAGCAGCTGACTGATGGATTATTTTATTTTTGCCTGATTTGTGTTAAAATGTTATCGTAAGCAGGTAAGTGCACACACTTTGTATTTAAATGCTCATGTGTTCACATGCTATAAAACTACACTCACTGTCCATCTATAAAACTACACTCACTGTCCATCTGTTTCTCTGTATACTTTATCCCCCTTTTAGCCTGTTTTTTAATAGTCAGGACCTCCACAGGACCACCAAAGAGCAGGTATTATGTGGGTGCTGGATCATTTTCAGCACTGTAGTGACACTGACATGGTGGTGGTGTGTTAGTGTGTGTTGTGCTGGTGTGAGTGGATCAGACACAGCAGTGCTTAGACACTCCTACCTTGCTGCTCCACCTTGTAGATGTACAGTCAGAGACGATAGCTCATCTGCTGCTGCACAGTTTGTGTTGGTCATCCTCTAGTACTTCATCAGTGGTCACTGGATGCTGCACACAGGACGCTGCTGGCTGGATAGTTTTGGTTGGTGGACTACTCTCAGTCCAGCAGGGACACTGAGGTGTTTAAACACTCCAGCAGCACTGCTGTGTCTGATTCACTCACACCAGCTCAACACACACTAACACACCACCACCACATCAGCCTCATTGCAGTGCTGAGAATGAACCACCACCCACATAATACCTGCACTGTGGTGGTCCTGTGAGGGTCCTGGCCATTGAAAAAAGGTGATGGGAGGGTAACAAAGTATACAGAGAAACAGATGGACTACAGTCTGTAACTGTAGAACTACCAGGTGCACCTATGTGGTAAGTGGAGCCGCACTTTCATTCACAAAGTTAAAATGGCAAAAAGGCTCATTAAAGCTCATTACAGCAAACAATGTAGTTCATAGTGTGACTAATAGAAAAGTTTGAGGCCACATAGTGTAAGCTACAGGTTAAAATAGAAATCAGCCTATTTGGCTGTAAATTTTCCAATTTGGCTGTGAATAAATTGGAATCAGAAAAGGCAACAAAACTTCATAATTGTTTGTAATAATTCCTGTTTGTTGGCTTAGTCATATGCAAAGGTTTTAACGGCCCGGTCAAATGAAATGCTTTGTTTTTTGAAGTGAAAGTTGGTTTATATGTTGATGTTATGCTGTGTGTATGCTCAAATACAAATCCAGCTTCTGTCCCAAAAAACCAGACCTGCAGTGTCTCAGGGTGGCGCTGTAGCAAATGAGTTCACCCAGTTGTCCTTTATAACCTAACAACTGTAACTACGCCCAGGATAAATTTGAAAAACTTTACAAGATGTCATGGCGTCTTTGTAAAATTGAAAAACCCAGTTTTCAAAGAGTTTGAACCTTGGAGTGAACCTTCACTTGTCTCCCGAACTGAAGACAAAAGAGGAAATCTCAGTTAATGTGTGGAAAAAACTATTTTCAGAGGAAGAACTGTTAAATCAAACCTTTTGGTGCCATTAAATCTAGAATCAGCACCGCTATGGTAAGTGAGTTAGCATACAACTGTACATCAGCCTTGGAGCTCCAGTACAAAACTAAAGGAACAAATTTCAGATTGTGAACAGGCCTTGGCTAATCGACTACTGGGCTGAGAGTAAGATTGACTGTATTTGATTTTTATGCACCAGGTGAACCTTTAACAGTGAAAAGGGCTACAATGGTGCATTCATGTGCCAATCTGCTGTTGTACTGTGACCAGTCAGGCAAAAATGACCCTTTTACCTGAATGAGTGACTGCTCTTTTGAATTAACTCCCAGAGAATGGATGGAACCGTGGCTCCGTGACAGCTTTGGCCTGATGCTGATGGGATCTCTGGGTGAGACCCTTTGCCGTCAAAAAAAAAAGAGAGAGAGAGAAAAAAAAAATACTGTCTCCAGGCCCTGGCTCCATGATGGCAGCCGTGACATGACCCTGCTGTCAGAGAGAAAAAGGGAAAGTGAGAGGGAGAAGGAAAAAAAACAGAGAAATGTGGGTGAGGCGGACCCCAAAGGCTTTGGGATCTGGGGAGAGGAGAGAGAGGCCAAAAAGGTTGACGGGATGAAGAAAAAGAAGCATGTTGCTCTGCTATTCTTGCACAGTTCAGAGAATACAGTTCATTACTGTATGCGCCCTCCAGAGTTATTGAGTTTCAGCCATCATTGTGGTTACTGTACACATAAATGGCTATATGTCCTTAAATGATATATCCTGATTAATGAGATGTTACAATACTCCGTCTGGGTAGTAGTGCTACTTCTTCATCCTCTCATGTTGGACTGATCCGACTCAAAGCTACAGTAACTCACTATTACCTCTCAAGGTACAAGGTGGGATTACGTGACAGGACAGGCCAGAGTTAGCTGGTTATCATGCTAACTTCAGTAGATATGTCTGCAGCAAGATACAAAGACATGTTTGAAACACCATCGATACTGTTATTTCTTCACATTCGGTTGATAATTGTAGTTCCTTTTGCTTTAATGTCTGCAAATATTAGGGAAACAATTAAGCACTTTGCAGCTGTGATAAACCTGCACTGATTAGCACGCAAGTGCACTTTGGAGATTTGCACTAGACATTTGTTGGAGCCGGACAGTGCACGATTCGGATGCGTGCCAGCTCAACAATCTGGAAGGTAGGCCAGATGAAAGCCATTCTTTCCAGTCAACATGGCCATTAAGTACAAATTATTCTTCAGCACAAGGAAAACATTACAGCTTCTTTTCTGTTCAGGTGATTTACTTTAAGTTCACAATTCAAATAATCCCTGACACATTGAATGATGTTGAGGTCTGGACTCTTGAGTGGTCGGTCCGTTATGCTGAGAACACCAGCAGCTTCTTTGTACTTGTACTTTATGGTCGTGTTGAGTAGAAGTTAAATGGGTGGTCTCTCAAAGTTTTTCCCACTGTACTGTATGTGCCTGGATAAACATCACATATCACATATTACAGCATACAACAGCAATACAAATATATCAAATACATATCACAAGTTGCTTAAAACTTTCATGAAAGCTACTGAACCCACCCGTCCTTCATTTCCCTTTTCGTTTTGCCTTTTAATGATTTCTCTTCTTTGATGGTGAGCAGTTTGTCTATTCTGGCATACTATAGCAACATTGCAGTGAGGTGCTAATTCTAAGATAAACACACTGATTTGTAATTACAGGTAGTTACACACTAATAAAATAGTTTTGTATTGTGTATATTCAATTCCTGTTAATAGATTAGCCTAAATGTTACACAGTTGTCCTTTAGACAAAGACTATTTAAATTACGTATAACACAATAGCTACAACCGTTTCAATTCTGCAAAACAAGCCATGTAATATGTGATCATGTCAGATGGCACTGTCATATCATTTCAACTGACTGAAACACAACGGGCAAAAAAGAATAGTCTTTTTATATAATGTTACTCCTTTGCCACCAACCAGTTCACATAATATAATAGTGAGCTAGTCAATGAAAACATGACAGCCCTTGGATTTTGTTAACCAGTATCATAACATATGTAGCTAGGTTATCCACTTTTGCCTCTCTTGACATAAAAGTATATACTATATATATATATATATATATATATATATATATATATTCAGAACCGGAACCTGATCCTGGAATTGAGGCGAAAGTTTAAGGAAGGGCTGTAAAGAGAGTGTGTTGACGTCAGCTCTAATAATGAAAATCCTCGACTGCTGTTCAGACAATTCAATTGTGCTATGCTGAGCTATGCCATATCCAGCTCTTCTCATGTGCGACCCCTCCACTCCAGCTGGAGTTTCTTATCGCTCTGATCACATTATACCCCATGTCTTCTGGAAAGGCTCAAGACTACATTTCCCAGCATGCTCAATTACCAAACCAGGTTTAATGAGGGCCAATCTGATTAAGCTACCTCCTTTGATAAGATTGATGACTTCCTTGACAGGTGCACAAAGGCACTGCGATTATCTAATGCTAAAATAGTGAAAGGGACGGTGCCCCAGATGGCCTTCCACTTTTGGTCTCTTACAGCACCCAGGGGAGCAGGCGGTTCTATAATTGAAATGGAGGATGTATTTGTTGAGGTTCTGTGGTATGAAAGTATAAATACTGCCGTGTTTAAATACCATACTAAATGGGGCATTAAACAGCTGATTTAACTGAATTCACTGTCACTTGGAAATAAATGAATAGTTTTAACTCAGTGTACAAAATTCCGCCTTAGCCAGACGCCGTAATACTGTTAAGCCCAGCTGTTGTTGTTGAATTGATTGATTAGACTATAAAACAGAACACATGTCCTCTCTGTCTTCAAGCTGATTGAATCGTAAGTTACATATTTCGGAGGGAGAGTCTAGAACCGGCTCAATTGCATTAATAGGCTGAGTCATCCGTGGGAGACGTGACAAGAATTGTAAATCATCTAAGTGATACATGTATAAACGTGGAAAGCCATTGGAGAACGTTCGACCAGGTACCAGTAGCACTCTTTGAAAATGAAGGTGCAGAGGTTCTTTGGAGTGATGCCTTTGGAGAACCATTTTTGATTCAATAAAGAAGATTTCAGCGGAAAAAAAACTCTTGTGAGACCACTTAATTGCATTTCTTTAAAAAGGGGGAATTCCATGGATTTCATTTCTACATAATTCAATAAAGCCATTCAAAGTGGAGTCTTGTCCACAATGATGGTAATAGGAATATCGAATGTCCGATGTACAAACCCCATTTCCCAAAACTGGGAAATGATTTGTTATTTCTCCTGACCTTTGAACTAACAACAGTACAAAGTAATGATCTTTGAAACTTAGTTTTGATGTTTAGTTTAATTTGATGCCTGCAGCACACTCAAACAATTTTGGGACAGGGCAAAAACTAAGTGCAAAGTTCATATTCCACAATAGGGAAGTGAACTGGTAAAAGGTAAGGGCATCATGATTGGGTATGAAACTAGCACCCACCAAAGGCTCAGTCTGTGCAAGCAAACATGGGTCATGGCTCAACTCTTTGTGTAAAGACAGAATTACAAGATTACAGAATGCAAGATTACACACAATTTAGGTCAGATCTACTGTACATAATATTGTGAAATGATTCAGGGAATCTAGAAATCCAGAGAAATCTGAAAGTCTGTTCACGGAAAGGCCAGAAACCACTGTTGAACATACGTGACCTTCAAGCCTACAGAGGCCACTGCATGAGAAACCATCATGCTACTGTGTTAAATATAGTCACACGCACTCTGCAGAAATTTTGGAAAGCCACTGTGCCTTAACACAGTCTGATGCTACATCAAGAAATGCAACCTGAAACTCTGTAACACAAGAAGAAAACCAGAAATCAGAAAGTCAGAAAGACAATGGAAATGTGCTCTGCGGTCAGATCAGTCCATGTTACAGCCGTCGAGTTCTCAGTGCCAAAGCTGAAATGGACCATCCTGACTTTTATCATGCATGCAAAAGCCAACATCTGTCATGGTGTGGGGTGGCATCAGCGCCCACAGCATAGGTGACTTGATGTTTAAGAAGGTAATACTGACCCGGGGGCTTATACTGGGATTTTAGAGAGACACACACTGTCATCAAGATGACATCTATTCCTGGGAAGTCCATTGTTAGCGGTACAGATCTATCTCCTATTGAAAAATTCCGACTGTTGAGCAGCTGAAATCTTGTATCTAGCACTAATGTGCAAACCTCCACTTGCAAACCTACAAAAAAAAAAAAATAATACAAAAAATACAAAAAATAGTATCCTCGGTTCCCAAACCTGAATCCTGACGTAACACAGTAAACATGCCTCTGTTCCAGTTATTTTGGACTGTATTAAAGGACTTAAATTGTAATGCTGTGGTTGGTGTGGCCCAGCGGATAACACCACTACCCATGTGGGAGATGGGGGTTCGATTCCCGGTCTGGGTAACTATGCTGTGCTACACCATATTTGTAATATGAATCACCTTGTAAGTCGCTCTGGATAAGAACGTCAGCTAAATGCCATGAATGCAATATAACTAAATTTTTTTATGTTGACAAAACAAAGTCGAGTTGGTCAGTGAAAAAAATCTTGGTACTTTGGTCAGTTAAATAAAGGTCCAAGAGAATCACAGCCACTTGATTTTATTGCAAAATCAATTTATTTTATTACAAAGCATTCCATCTTTTCTTGAAATGGGGTTTGTATTTATTTGTCTGTAATATTTTCTTGAAAAATAATAGGTTGGCTGATGCCTGAGACATTGTTTATGATAACACTGAGACTAGATTTTGTCCTTAAACTTTCCACCAGAAGACAGGTGTAGGCTCACTGGTCATTTTGGATTTTAAACAAAATGGCTATATTAGTGTTACAGACATTATATACCAGGTTCCTAACACCACTAATGTAAAGAAATCCAAGGTTCTTCTGTTGCACGACTCCATAGAACCCCTTTCAGCATATTTAGATTTAACTGCCAGTAAGGATTTCTTAAATCACATAGTTTCAGTGCTCAGATTTTTGATCCTGTGCTATTCAAAACCCGTATTCTGGTATTCCTCGTCTGCACAAACAGTGTAGGGGCCAGTTCCAGATGCTATTTTTGATAGTCACGAACGCCCCCTCAGCTGGAAGGCACTAAATCGCCTGGACTTTTGGCTGAACTGAAGCATTTATTTTTGGTTATTAATCAGGGCGAGTGCACTTTGTTGTTCTTAGTGAATGGATCTCTGGCATCTCCTGCCTCGAAGACTTAATTGGATTAAACTTTAGGATGGCAAGGACATGATGGAGGACGAGCGAGAAGGGACGTGGGAGAACAGAGGGTGGGGCGGCTTTGCCTTCGTCATCATCGTCGCCACCACCAACCCCCAACCTTCAGCAGCCATGGGGAACTGTCGCAGTGGAAGAAAACGGGAGGCATAAAGGGCCCATCCCAGCCCATCGACCCAACGCCACCTCCCCATCCACTGTTCCCCCTCCTCCACCCCACACTTACTCCGCCTTACACTCCACCCTGGCAAGACTGGAGGAGCACTTAGCGTGATGTAAATAACGAAAGGCCTATTTTTAGAGCCACTTTTCAGCCCCCCCCCACCCCTTCACCCTATTGTGACTTTGGAAATGGAGGATAGAAGAAAAGTGAGTATAAATTCTTGTCACATTTTTCGTACAAGCACTCGCTTTCTAACTTAGGCACTGCCGACGTTTGTCTCAAGTCATAGTGAAATGACCGCCTTATATAACAGCGTAGCCCTGCAGTAAGAATAGAATGAAAAATGTACTACATATATCTATGTAGGTGAATATGAAAAAACAGTAATAACATGCAGGGTTTTTTTTGTGCTAATGTTAGCATGTTACAAAAACATGTAAAATCATATATCATACATAATATCATATATTATCATATAATAATACAATATGGACTTGTTGAAATATGGCACATGGCAAAAAGACACAATCACTAAACTTTTAATAATAGAATTTATTTATGTCGGTTTGTTCTACATTTATATTTTTTTAGGCCATGATACATAAATAAATATAGATTTGCTGGCCTAAAGCTGTTGTTCACCAAACTGAATATTAACTCTAACAGCACATTAAAATGACGATATGCATTTGTATATATTTTTTTTTCTTAAAATATAGAAATATAAATAGACACATCACACACAAAAAATCTTTCATCTTTAAGACAGCAAATGATCACAGATACTGATTCAGCCTCGAACCAGGTACACGGTAGCTTCTTGCAACATTTACGAGTCTGCAGGTCACAGAATAACACAGCACAGGTCCCTTACGAGTATTACATCGGGTAAATCTTTTGTAGCAGCTACATTCATTTTCGAGTCCCAACAAAGTGGCTGCTGAGCTGTTTGCATAATATCATGCTGAATTTGAATCGGCTCCGTGTTTGACGCATAGTGCGCTACGCGGGGAGTGAAAGACGTGGCCGATGCGGTGGGTGCAGGAGCTGGTTCAAATTCAGTGGTAAGACCCCCCCCCCACACTTAATGCAGTTAGTTAAGGCGTCTGGAACAGTATATTCCCCACCCTGTTCTGTATAACACCAAAAATAATGTAGATTTATGCTGCATGTGCAGCTATCTCACAGTTATACCATGTATTTTAGCAATGGAAACATTTTTTAATACATTTTCATGACAGGACAATAAGATAAACTGTACTAATATCTAACGTGGGGGTCTGACATTAGGAGATACATATTCCTTAAACTTCTATGCTGATATACATTTATGCTTTAGTTCTTTTCACTTCTTTAAAATAAACTCTGAGCTCTGGGATTGAGTTCAGAGAAATGAATATTGCTATTACCTTACCACATATATTATATAGTCACAGTATCTATGCTTCTTCATCAAAGCAGAGAGGAACAGTTTGTTTCATACATACCACACCAAAGTGTAGGTATTCCACAATGGAGACTCGGTTCCTTGGTTCCGTGATGTAAATGCTAACCACGATTTCTCCACATTTGTCGTTCTGCCTGGAGAGCCAGTTAGTGTCCTGTAACCGCGATGGAAAATCCAACACATGTATGGCGAAAGGAAACTAAACATGTCCTTCTTTTGTCCTTACACGAACGTGATGTTCATTCAGGCACTGTCCTTCCCATTGTCCTCCACAGAGTCTGAAATCAAAAGGCAGTGGAATTCACTCGTTTTCATGACTGGGAGACTCTGGACTGGATTCGTCCTCTTCAGTCAAAGTTTCCTTCCTGGTGAAAGTGCTGGCCAGCGTGACGCTGAGCCGCGGCCGCACCGGGGCCATCTCGTTCAACCCAATGATGTTCCTGTTCACCAAGGTGGTCCTGTCCATGATCTCGGCGCTGTGCTTGGCCACCACAGCGTCCAGAAAGTCGTACTTGGCCGAAAGCGTGCCGCTCTCGAACAGGTACTTGAACAGGTAAGAGAAGGCCACGTTGCTCAGGAAGGAAGCCAGCATGGCCACCGTCTTGAAGGGGAACTTCTGGAGCACCAGGTGCTCCACCTCCTGAGTGGTGTGGTGGACAACCTCTTTAATCTCCCACCCAGGGTAGTAGATGAAGGGGGGCAGTTTGAGGTAGGGTTCGCCGCCGCCGATGCGCAGGATCAGGCCAAAGATGTAGCCGGCCACCGAGCCATAAGTGTTGGTACCTCGGACAAACAGGACGCTAAGGAGCTGGGGGAAGATGATCACGTACACCAGGTCCGAACTCAGGTACCAAAGCCCATACACTGTGCCTGTCAGGAGAGCCATGGCTGTGGCCACAACCCCGAACACAAAGATGGTAATCCTCATGACCCATAAGATCTCAGAGTCTGATGCCTAGAGTGTACACACAAGCAAGAAGACACTCAGTCCCAATGGATATAACTGATGGCTAAAAGGATGGGTTAGCACATTTTGCTGTATTGCTGGATTATTTTAAGGTTGCAGTCGGTCACAGTAGTAGTTTGACACCAATTTAAAGAGGCTACCCAATATCCATTGTCTGTGGCAATTAATGCTACAATGCTGCAGAATGAGATTACTTTGAAAAAAGAGTATTTTCTAAACTATGTTTGTCAATATATACTAGAACACAAATGCAGTTCTTGGAAACACCTAGGGGTCAGTGTACAGGTGTGCATATGGCCAGCTGAAGGTTATCGATAACATTATATTTTCACCAGACACCAGACGTGTGCTCACCGACTGGCGGAAGGCCAAGTGGTAGATATTCCTGGCGAACATGGAACTGGCCGAAAGGATGGATGAGTCAGCGGATGACATCACTGCAGCTGATACCGCCCCCAATCCAAAAAAGGAGATGTAGGGCGGGCAAAGGTGCTGCAGAACGATAGGAAGAATCATTTCTGACTGATCTTTCTTCATGGGCGGCACTGGCCCGTAGCTTGTCTGATTCCAGTCTGCAAGGGAAAGTGGAGAGATGATTACCACGACATAGTATAAGCTTCAGTCTACAAATCACACTGTGGGTGTGAATGTACTGCAACATATTTTACTAAATGCAGCTGAAAGAAAATAATCGTTTGATAAAACTTGCACTGATTTATAGTAGCACGCAAACATTGGTTGGTGTAGCTCAGCGGGTAACACCACTACCCACCAGGGAGCCACCACCACATGTGGGAGACTGGGGTTTGAATCCCAGTCTGGGTGACTACGCTGTGCTACACCAATAAGAGTCCTTGGGCAAGACTCCTAACACTACATTGGCCTACCTGTCATATGATTAGCCTTGTAAGTTGCTCTGGATAAGAGCGTCAGCTAAATGCCGTAAATGTAACATCAGGCCCCACCCTGCTTTTCACAATCCAACAAATCCTAAACATATTTTTTTTTTCAGTACCAACTTTATGGCACTTTCAGACCCTGTCTCACAGTAGAAAGACGGACAGAAACAGCTGGATGCTTTCAAATCTGAAGCAAGACTGGAGCCTGACTGTCTCTCTCTCTCTCAAAGATTAAAGATTCAAAAATTATCATCTGATAGGAGCTGTTTTGGTGGACTATCAGGTCTTGAACAGTTGTTTGAAATACACTACAATCCATAATACTTTATTTAATTTTCTTCATCTTTATGCAAGTGAATCTTCTTATATTTAATCTCTTTGAAATATCCACTGAAACTGAAACTACTGTGTTGGTAGGAAGTTCAATAAATAAATGGTGCTACACTAATATCTACATCTAGCTCAACATCTCAGGACTGGAAATGGTCCAAGGTTTGGTTCCTTGGACATGGAGTAAACTATTTTGAACTAAATTACAATGCTGCTGATGTTTCATCTCAAAGAATTCTAAATCAAACAGTGATTTAACTCAATCAGCACCTAGAAAACCAACCGCACACATACGTCCGTTGATGTATAATTAATGACAGCCTAAATTTTATGGTCACATTGCAAACTCTTCTTATTACAGTGTCTAGTTGCAGCTGTGTTTCCTAATAGGTCAAGAACCACTTCCTTGCTGTGTCTTTGATGGTGAAAATCAGTAGATTAAATCTGATTCTTAGCGCTTCCCTCAGATGTAATATTTACAGAGTTCACATCGTTAAACGGATACGTCCTCAATAATGGATGAGGGAGACCAGCTGTTGTTATTTACACATTTCTTTAGAGATCTGACGGGAACATGGCCACCACCCCTGGTCAATACAGGCAGGGGAAAGACCTCCCTGTCGTGAGAGTGCAGTTCAGGAAAAAAAAAATCAGACAGTAGCAGTCAAACGCTTTTCCCATGTGACGCTAAGCATCTGGCACGTCATCATAATCAGCATGTGCATGCTTCACTGATGTTTCGGATATTAAACAGGGAAGAGTGTTTAAGGCATACGGAGAAATCACAGTAGAAATATTGCTTTCATCTGACTGATTTTGTTAAATGGTCAATTTGTAAGTCAGGGAAGATGGCATGCAAAAAACAATTGCAAAAAATGCCTGTATAAATTAGAGTGCACTGTACATCTGTTGAAGTGATTGATGCCTCAAGTGCTCTTCAGAACAGGCGGTACACAGCAGTGAATTGGGCTGATATATCAAGATTGGCAGAGCTAGCATATTTTCCTAGGTGGCAAACAGTGGACTGGCTCCTTTGACCAGTCACATAATAAGCTACTTGCAATGCATAAACCTGATAGTGTGAAAGCTTAAATGTGGCTGCCATGTTTCCATTGGTCTAGTAGCAAAACAGCAAATTGCTTAAATAAGAAAGATACTTTCAGTGTTTGGCATTAAGAGCTAGAAATTCTCCTCATCATTTGCTTACATTAAAGTCAAGTGGGCGCCTTCAGTTGATTTATCAGACTGGCTAGTTGGCCGAGGTTTCTTTAGGACCACAATGGAACAACTGATTGTACACTAGTTGCTCAATACATCACTTGAGTCAACTGAAGCACCCTCAGTTAAATACAGGATTAATTAACATTCTGACTAGCTGGCTACAGTTTGTTGAGGACCACATTGGAAACATCTAACCAGTTGCTAGTAGTTAAAGTCTCACAAAGCACAGTGTAAAATATAGAAAAGGTTTATATGATACTAAATTTCTACAAGCAAAGTTTAAATGTAAAAACCAAGACAAATGTTATGAAACAATGCAAAACACACTATCTGAGATTTAAGATCGAAAGAGGAGAGTGTTGGGAAACTACAGAAGCCATTTATTGGGAATTGGAAAGATATTCTTAATTACAGACTAATCAGACTTTTATTTCTCTATCTTCACTCCTTTCCTTTGCTTGTCTTGTTATCTGGTGTTGACCCAAGGAGGATGGGTTCCCCTTTTGAGTCTCGGTTCCTCTTGAGGTTTCTTCCTTTGACCTGAGGGAGTTTTTCCTTGCCTCTGTCGCCCTGGGCTTGCTCACTGGGGGCTCGGACACCAGATTATTTGTAAAGCTGCTTTGTGACAACATCTGTTGTAAAAAGCGCTATATAAATAAATGTTGACTTGACTTGATATTCACAATCCACTTTTATTCTGTAAGCAAGATGAACCTACTTGCAAATAAAATTCAGATTTAGGTTCCCTGGGATTTAGGTTTCCTAAAGTAGGGTCTACTCTGTGCTAAGGATTGGCTGTTGAGTCAAGGCCTTTTGCCACGAACACTTACAATACAGCCCCTGAACATTGCTGGAGACCTTATAAGTCTCACCTGTGGAGGCCCCGATGGCTCCAATCAAGACAGAGGGTACGGCCATGACAAGGCAGCCAAAGGCGGCCAAGAAGGAGAGAACTTGGGCATAGGTAGCTGAAGAGGCAGAAAGAACCCGTTGAAAATAGACCTGCCAGGGTATTCCCCCCAACATCTAGGAACAGAAATGGCATAGTAAATACAGACACCAAGCAGCAATACACCAACAAACAGTTACCACATTACAGTTCAAGACCATCACTGGACATGTATAAATAGACAAAATTCCACTTTTTGACACCTTTGACACTAAGAGCTTTTGTTTTCATGGCTCCACAATGTTTTCTCTGGCGCACCACATTGTGAGTAACTATATCCCTACACATAGTTCACACACATTTGCATTGCAACAGTGGATTGCCATTTCTTGCAAGCTGTAGACGACAACAGCGCTTTTCATTTACAGGATGTTTTTGTGAAATCACTGTGTTCCATAACAAGTCCTTGACATTTAGAAATACATATAATTTACCTCTCAAGCAGAAAAGGGTCATGCTTTCAGGTTTAGTTTTCTTTAATCTTCACCTTTCATTTGGTATAGGTTACAGAATCCAATTACACTGCAGAGCTTGACACAATTCGACTCAGATTGGACAGCTCAGTAATGTTTGTACAGGTTTTAGTAGGATACCTTTAAGACTGTGTTAAGGATCTTCATGTTTTTGGTTCATGTTTGGTATATTCGTTCACCTCTTATTTCTTTTTATCGTTCTCAGCAGGATTTTTTTAAATTAAGAAATGCATGGCTATTATTAAAACTAGCAACATATTTCCAAGGAGTGACATTGCCTAGGCTCCTAATTCCATTTTTTTCCCCAAGTATTGTAGCCTGATAGAAGCAAGTCACACTCACTTGTATGTGTTTCTACAGCGTGTATTGGTTGATCATTTAATAGAATGTTTTCTTTTTGTATCTTGACCTCAATAAAAACAAATATGCCAGCTGGTGGAATGCTCACTACCTTCAAAACCAAATTAAACATTGTTTCTGAATGGTACTGTATTTTTTCAGAAATGTTTTGTATATAAATTCGTTTACAAAGATCCTCTTGTGAATAGAAGGAGCAGATATTTATTTCTAATTCTACAAATTCTGAGACAAAGTTTAAAGTAATCTGGACATTTGGACTTGATGAGTAAATGATGCTTTGATTAGTATAATAAACATCTGCATTACTAAACACAATACTTCAGCATGTATGTTTATTTAATTAACAGTAAAATGTAATGTGTGTTTAGAAGTAGATCTATGAATGATCTATGAATTTGGGGTACAATATTATAATTAGTGATTTCAGTATACTTCACTGTCCAATATACTGCTACTGAAGTTTTTAAAAATTAGCATATTATTATGAGGATAACAGACCCCAGCAACTAACTAAACATTTCCTGTGTTATAGTAACTCCATTTCTGTCTACAGCACTGGGCTAGAAAATAAATTTATGTAATATGTATAACATTGTATATGTCTTACATAATTTAGCTGAATTTAGCATGTAATATTTTCTGACTTTTTTCTTCAGTGACCATGACTGTTTAAACATTTTGTTCATTTTCGATAGTAATGTAAATAAATATATGTGTTTAATGTTAAAAATTTCTTTGTTCATTAGTATTATTATTATTGTGGAAAAATTATTATGAAAATTGTGTAATATTTTAGTCGCCACACATGCAGTTCCAAGCTTGGAAACTTTCTCATGCATCTGTACATATAAGAAACACATGAACACTTTAGGATTTGTGTTATGTTAGTGATAATAAATATGTTACAATACATTTTCATATTTCATGCACCTAAGTCCAAATGTCTGGTATGCTAAACACTACATTTTATGTTTTGCAGTAAACAAAAAAAAACATTCACATATAACATTATTTAGTACATAGGAGAGAACATGTTTATTAACAAAGAACAGTTTTTAAGTGTTCATTCTCAGGGCAGGGGAGGTAAATCCCACTTACCAAAAGGCAGAAATTATCAGCCCACATCCATTTAGCTGTGCTCTCGATTTCCCCTAGCCACGGGTCCTGGTAGAGCTCTTTCACTGCTGTCACTCCGATGTCAGACACGGCAGGGTTTGACAGCGCAAAAGGAACGCTGATCCACTGTAGCCAGAACACAAAGGTTTACACTTTCCTTGAGGAACTGATTAATACATTGCATTGCTAGCATATTGAATACATCATCTCATTATGACTTGCAAATGCAAACCAATCAGTCTCCGCAATACTGTTAGACATTTGCCAGAATTTTCATTATAATACAAATTCTGTATCTACATAATTCTACAATTTGATGGAATGACTCTAGAAGTATTTGTAATTAGGACACTCTAGCAAGTTGAGCAGTGCATACAATTCTGTACACACTGGAATAGATAGGAGTTAGCCTTTCATAAAAATTTTGAACCAGATACACATAAGCAAAACCTAATATCTCTACGAAGAAGATTCTAGGCTCCGACCCAGTCAGTTCAGCATAATGGGCAAGTTTCACCAGTATGCAGTCAGCATGAAGAGTGGTGGTACTTTATAAAACACATGTGAACACTTCAATTAGAAACTCTTCATAACTGACGGCACTGTACAGCTGTCCTAACCTAGGAAATAATGTAAACTGTACCAGTCCTGCGAAGATGCAGAAGAGCTGAACCACATCCGTGTAAGCCACTGAATAGACTCCTCCCACCAGTGTGTAGAAAATGGCGATGAGGGCCGAGATGATCACAGACATGTTGATGTCGATGTCCACGATCACACTCAACGTTGCCCCTATTGGTCAAAGAGAGACATTTCATTGTTATTTGCTGAGAATGACGTTTACAGAGTTGTTATTAATAATAATTATTAATTATTATTAATTGATGCTTTTTGTGTGTTTTATGTGTATTCACATTATAGTTGTTATTAATAATAATTATTAATTATTATTAATTTATGCTTTTTGTGTGTTTTATGTGTGTTTTCACATTATAGTTGGACTAATAGAGCATCAAAGTCCATTGCTTTCTTAATCTATATCTATCTAGTGAGACCAATGCCTCTGTAGTTCATGTATTATTGGGTCTAGCTGGATAGTGTAGTGTATAATCCACAGAGGTTTGGTTCCCTGTTCAGGCAGGAATCAGAAGCACCGCTACAATACAGCAATAAAAGATTTGGTAAAACCCAAAAAAATAAAACATTTATTTTTATAAAAGCATCTGCAGAAATGTCAGTGACAAAGGTTTAATGAATACTGAAGGCTTTGCTTGCTTTATGCTTGCACAGTTTCTTTTGGCAATAACTGTGTTGGTGTTTTTTCTTCAGTGCCTTTAGTAATACATTGTTAAACGTGGCCTATTTTATGACTGTTTCTTTTATGTTTAATTAACTTCTACATTTAATTAACTTCTATGTTTAATTAAAATTCTGTTTAGAGATGCTTCTTATTAACAGTGGTGCCCTGGTAAAAGGCACATTGCTCATGGCGTGTTTTCACCAAATTCTAATAATGTGAAAGTGGACAAAGACTAAAAGTTAGTGACAAACATAATGCACTGAACTGGCTTGATTCAAATGTGTTAATCATTTGCACATTTATATATATTATATATTATTTATTATATATTTTATATACATATATTATGGCTACCGAAAAGACAGGAAACTGTTATAAATGTGTTTCGTGTCTCGGGAAAACTGAATCATGTAAATCTGTTCTAGTAGACCCCAAAAATACAATTTGAACATTATGTCCACTTTAAGGTGCTCACCCAGCATGTCTAGGATCCAAAACACAACATTCAGGTCACTTACTAGTGACCAGCATATTGGAGTCCATTGCTGGGTCAGTGAAGGTCAGCAAATACACAGAAACAGTACAAACAACTGGTTTGTTCTCTGTGGGAGATGTCAGCAAGACATGAAAACTGACCAGAGCGTGTAGAAACTTTTCCACATCGCTTTATATCAACATATTTTGGTTCACTTACTTCTGCCGATGATATTACATATTAATAAGATACTTTATTCGTGTGGCTGCAGGTTATGGGCGAGTTCTAAACAGGCATCCGCCTCCTTTTCTTACCCAGTGCTGACAAGATGGCGGCCGACCAGAAGATCTCCCCCATGAGCGCGGGGATGAAGAGCAGGCCGCCCATCCTCTTCCCATACAGCTGCTGGAAGGGGTCGAGCATGGTGACGTAGCCTCGCGAGCGCATCGGTTTGGCGAAGAACAGACCACCTGCACAGGGTTAGCTAGTTTACCGTGAAGCAGCGGTGGGCAGTGTTGTGAAGGTTAGCACTGTATCCTTAGAGCCATTGAGTAAGCAGGTGTTACGGAGGTACGGAGGTGTTACTCACCTACTACCAGACTCATGGCGTAGCCGAATGGAGCCTGCGCCCAGGCAAGGCCGTGACCCGGCAGATACACGTATTCAGCCGTGCCGTTAATGTAGCCCCCTCCTACCCAGGTGGCTGAGAGACATTGGAGAGAAGAGTGCATAGAGAGAAAGGGGCACGTTTACAAGATACGTCATCTTAATTACATTCAGAAGAACGTGAACTCCTCGAAAGGAAAAAGAACAGACTGAAAAGATCTGGGTCTCTCACATTTGAGCACGTACTCAAAAAAAGTAAGTAAATAAAAAAAAATAAAAAAAAAACATAACTAACTAACTAACTAACTAAATAAATAAATACATAATAAATACTAATAAATAAAATACTAAATAAATAATGTAACTAACTGACTGACTAACTAACCCACTGACTAAGTAAATAAATAAATAAACAAAACAAAGCAAAATGAAATAAAGGGTAAAGAGGTAAAATGGATGAGTGCAGTAGATTTGCACATTCACAAGAACGTCAAGACCTTAACAATGTATATATGTGTGTGTGTGTGTGTGTGTGTGTGTGTGTGTGCATTTTTAAGGAGTTGACGTTCTTGTGAATGTGCAAATCTACTGCACTCATCCGTTTTACCTATTTTTTATATATGTATATATACACATTTATTTATATAATGAGTCCCGTCCGTGACTCAAATTAATTTACAAGCAATTCATTGAATTACTGCATTAAGTGGCGCTTCATATGCGCGTGCGTCTGCCAGTTAAACGCCAGATTTGGGTCCGGATTGCGATACAGATAAAAGGAAGTTCTGGAAGTATGAAACGCAGAACTACACGACTGGGGTATCTTCTCTTTAGAGAGTGAGTACTACCGGTCATGGTGAAAGCTCCCACGAAGAGTCCGATATCTCTCCCCCCGACCATGATGGTCTCATTACGGTCCATTCCCTCCTCCACCCCGGAGTTCTTGTTCTTCCAAGCGGCCCATATCCCCACGAACAGGATCAGCAAGTAGAAGATGACTATCGCCGCCACCCCCTCTGCATGGAAGGCCATCTTCTCTCCGCTAAAGTGATTGTTCTTCCAAAGAGCTGAATGGCATTGAGACCCGAGGAGGGAGGCTGTTCAAGGCTGTTCAACAGATGGAAAAACGGGCTGAGTTGACCAGTTCAGAGTTAAGTAAACCACTCTCCTAGTGTTATTTATCCTGATGTATTTTACAGTACCCAACAGCAAAATCTGCTGGAAAGCGTATATGAGCTGGCTTATATTAAAAGTGAAGCATTGCCATCTACCTCATAGCGCAGAACGTGCCTACAGAAAAGCGTCAACTGCCCTGATAAGCGTAAAGTGCGCTTAAAAATACCATGCACATTGCTCGATTGTGCATAAACTACTCCAAAAAGGGCGTAAAGCGCATCCACAGTGTTATTTAAAAGCATAAAGCGTGCGCGTAAAGTGTGTCTTAAACGCGGCCGAAATGCGCAAAGTGTGACTTACCTTTATGCACTCCTCCTAGACAGCCAGCAGGCACCGATTCAGGCGAAAGAATGAACTGTCCAAACGCAAGGAGCGCAATATTTCACTCGAGTAGAGCAACAGTCCCGCACTTCCCAGCTGCGGAGCGCGTAACCGCGAATCTTTATATGAGAGCACGTTTCGTCAGAGGGTTAATAAACGCGGACGTCAGAGAGTTGTGAATGGAGACCCGTTTCTGAATAAAGATGTCACACCAGTGCGAACGAACCGCGCCTTGCTGGAGCCTATCCAGTCCAGTGACCTATCCAGTAGCCAAGCGCGTAAAAAAGAAGGGGGGGAAAGCAGCACTGTAAATCAATGCAGGTTCAGCTGGGGTCGTTTCCATTCATTATTCTCTGACGAAAGTTTCATGACTCATCTGTACGCGCAGATATGAAGCACGAACAGATATACGGTGATTGTTCCAGGCGGTGCAGCGCTATGGGACCGAGCGCAGTCACTGTCCGTGGTGCTGAAGTAAGTCCACTTGCACCGTTAGGGTTTGTAGTGGAGCAGGCGCGGCCCCGAGGCAGCTGTAGCTTGACAAGCAGTGATGGAAGCAGGGTTTCCCCCCGTTTTTATTTCTTTAACACATTATTCAGTTCCAAGCGCAGTTATTTAATAATTCATACTGGGTAGTTTATAATAATTACAGAAATGTTCAATATAGATACAGAATAGAATAGATATAGAATATGAATTACCAAATAATTCATACTGAACAATTACCAGTAGTTACTGATTATTCATACTGGATATTTAATAGTAATTCTAAGTAGTTATTTAATCGTTTACGTTTATATTGAATAGTTGATTAATAATATTTAATGCAATGATTAATGCAGTAATTCCTAGTAATTTTCAGTACTGTGATAGATACAGTAACACATACTGTGATAAAAACTGTGATAGATACTGTGATATATGCACCCACCAACCATAACATTTACCCTGTTCTTTAATAGACAGGACCCCCACAGGACCACCACAGAGCAGGTAGATGTGGGTGGTGAATCATTCTCAGCACTGCAGTGACACTGACGTGGTGCTGGTGTGAGTGGATCAGACACAGCAGTGCTGCTGGAGTGTTTAAACACTGTGTCCACTCACTGTCCACTCTATTAGACACTCCTAACTTGCTGGTCCACCTTGTAGATGTACAGTCAGAGACGATAGCTGCACAGTTTGTGTTGGTCATCCTTTAGTCCTTCATCGGTGGTCACAGGACGCTGCCTACAGGATGCTGTTTGCGAGATAGCTATGGTTGGTGGACTATTCTTAGTCCAGCAGTGGCACTGAGGTGTTTAAACACTCCAGCAGCACTGCTGTGTCCAATCCACTCACACCAGCACAAGACACACCACGTCAGTATCACTGCAGTGCTGAGAATGATCCATCACCCACATAATACCTGCTCTGTGGTGGTCAGTCTGTAGTTGTAGAACTACGAGGTGCTCCTATGTGGTAAGTGGAGCTGATTAAATAGATAAAGAGTGTAGATACATTGAGGTTGTTTTAATGTTATGGCTGATCAGTGTGCTATGTTAGATGCAGTGAGAGACACCACAATAATAATTAACTTCTAAATATTAAGTCGGGGGGTGTTTAAAGGGTTAACGGTTCCAAATCCAGCCCAACACACTGACAACTGAGAGTATTTCTTAGATGTCAGAATACGTGTCGCACAACCAGATTCTTCACAGCTATAAACCCGGTAAACAGCGTATTTACATTTAGAGCCATAACAGACCTGGCCAGAGGAGAAGGGGCTGCGTTTAATAAGCTGCCTAAAATACTAGGTGAGGAACTTCACGAGGAAGCCAATTTAACGGTGACGGAGCTTCAACTTCTCCTGCCCAAACTCCACTAATTGAACTGGGAGAAACATTTGACAGTCTGCCAAGAAGCGTCCAATTATGAGCAGCCACGGAGCTAGCACACTTCCCATACAGATGTTAGGGGCTGTCTATAGAGGAGAACGGTCTGGTCAAGATCACTCTCCAGCGTTCAGCAGCGCTCCTTAAAAAGCAGGTCCAAATCAAACGCTGTGTTTTGAGCCTGAAACTGTCAGTTTGACTGTGTTTTTGAGCGCAGAAAGTCGCACTGGTGTAAACAGCAGCTGCTCCGGGTGGGACAGCAGCCCTTGGGGTATCCGCCATGCTTTCTGGTTACAGTGGTGCCTCTGGTGGCGCGGTGGCGCGCGCTGCGCGTGCACCGAGAGGAGTTAATGAGCGCGCGGGCCACATCTGGCTCTACGTCCTTTGAAGTGTGTCGAGGAGCCCGAGCGTTTGAAACCCAAATCCCAACCAAACACGAAGCATGTTTACTCAAAACAGATGCATCCATATAGACATTATAGACAGCGTAGAAGCGCCATCAGATATCATTAACACTATCATACATTAGACCTGTGAAGTGCATGACTTCATCCACCTGTCACTAAGACACATGTACCATGTCTAAAGGTTTTAGGTCTGTTCGGGTAGCTGTTTTGAAGTAGGTAGGTACACCCATCAGCCACTTTATTAGGTACTCTTTGTATATACTCTCAGTGTCCATTTTATCAGCTCCAATTACCACATAGGAGCACTTTGTAGTTCTACAATTACAGACTGTCGCTCATCTGTTTACATTATCACCCTGTTCTTCAATGGTCAGGACCCCCACAGGACCCCCACAGAGCAGGTATTATGCGGGTGGTGGATCATTCTCAGCACTGCGGTGACACTGACGTGATGGTGGTGTGTTGTGCTGGTGTGAGTGGATCAGACACAGCAGTGCTGCTGGAGTGTTTAGTGTGTTAGTCCACCAACCAAAACTATCCAGCCTACAGCATCCTGTGGGCAGCATCCTGTGGCCACTGATGAAGGAAGCACTGGAGGATGACCAACACAAACTGTGCTGCAGCAGATGTGCTATCGTCTCAGACTTTAGATCTACAAGGTGGAGCAGCAAGGTATGAGTGTCTAATTGAGTGGACAGTGAGTGGAGACGGTGTTTAAACACTCCAGCAGCACTGTCAGTGTCACTGCAGTGTTGAGAATGATCCACCACCCACACAATACCTGCTCTGTGGGATCCTGTGGGCCTCCTGACCATTGAAGAACAGGGTTAAAGGGGCTAATGAAGTATGTAGAGAATCAGATGGACTACAGTCTGTAATTGTAGCACTACAAAGTGCTCTCATATAGTAAACAGAGTTGTACCTAATAAAGTGGCTGGTGGGTGTATGTATCTAAAACGTAGATAAGTAGTTAAAAGATATTAAACGAAGAATAACGTCAACAATGTCCATAATAATACACCAACAGGTAAATCATAAATAATATATATTAGGAGAAAAGGCACTGTATAATATTGCATCAGGAAAGCAGAAAAATACTCAGAATCTTCAGCACCTAAATATAATACCAACATTTTCTGCGTTTATTGTGTCCACTTTTGACTCTGTTTTCCTGAGAAAAAGAAATCTGCAGGCACATTTTTTGACAGCTACACATCCTTTCAGACCCATAGTGTTGAGGTGTCTTCTCACAGTGGAAGGATGGACAGAAACACCTGTAGATGTTTTCAGATCTGAAGCAATGACTTTTGCACAGTACTTTATAAGCTCACCGGACAAAAAATAGTCACCTGTGACTGAAACGTACCTAATGGTGTGTAGTATCTCCAAGAGCACGAATAACAGCTCTGATTCGATTTGGCAAGAACCGGACAAGTTTCCACATCAATGTTCCAACACTCTTGCATCAATGAACTGCGTAGTTGGGCCAGTTTTGGTGGATGTCTTCCCTCATGTTATACTTGTTGTTTCAGGCAGTCCAACAGATTTTCAAAAGGATTCAAATCTGGGAATTGTGCGCTAGTCCAGATATGTGAATGGTCGTGAATGTTCATCATGCCAATCAGTCACATTTGCAGCCCTGTGAACACAAGAATTGTCATCTTGGAACACAGGGATAGGAATTTTCTGGTCCTCTGTAAGATGATGAGCAAAAGGCAAAACTTGGTTGTCCAGCAGCTATGCACTCTGGTTCATATTCACTGTCACCTCAACCAAAGGATCCATTGCCTAATTTTCTGTCGTAGAATAATTGTACATACATAGACATATTTTGGCTTCTGAAGTCAGGATTCAATCCAGCGCTTTGCATCTTACGTGTTAAAAAGTTCCTGGTTCGACAGACCTTTAATTATATACTCATGCCGTCTACTGCAGAACAAAGGACTGCAAAATCCCTGTCCTTGTACAAAACAATGATCTTATAAATCAGTGCAACTGAGCTATGAGCAATTCCAAAACAGACAGGATGCATCAAAAAGCCTCACGTTGATCTGTGAAGGGGTCAACAAATGACAGTAAATGTGAAACCTCCAGAAAAGATGCACCACCAATATACGTCTCTGGCCACCGTTTATGTGTCATATACAAGCTGATGCTGCCGCAGGTGTGGTGTGCTGATGCTGCCTAGTGGCTTCAAGGAAAAGCGCAGTCCATACAGAAACCCTGCATGTGCACCCAACTCTTCAAATGCAAGTGGGAAGCCTTTTCACTAGGTGTTGGAACATTGCTGTGAGGGTTTGAATGCATTCAGCCACAAAAGCATTAGTGAGGCCAGGTACTGATGTTAGATAATTAGTTCTGGATTACTTCAACTCATCACAAAGGTATTGGATAGACCTCCATCACTCCAGAGAATGTACTTCCACTGTTGTGAGGGGTTTATATCCTTCTAGCTGTGGTTTGGCATGAAGCATAGCAATCTTAGGCTTCCCATAATGCACAAATAGCTGCACCCAGAAGGAATCTACTGACAGGATTGAACTTGGTGGGTAGGTCTGACATTGTGAGACATGCGAATGATTTAGGATTCACGCTCGGCTGCGCATGTGACGTAAGGGGCTTATCGCTGTACCTGACTGACTCAACAGCCACGATTGCGGAGATTCAGTAAGCAGTGATGCCCTCCATGAGTCATCCTGTTAGTGCTAGGCTAATGGCTGCACAAAGCAGGACTACATGCACGCAGACCGTTATGACGACAGCCCTTAACACCACGTCAACGTCGCCAAATGCTGCAATGGTGGAGTGACTCAGAATGGCAGTGGGTCATCTTTAGTGTCGAGTCCCGCTTTTGTCTTGGTGGAGACAACCAGCACATCCATGTGTGTCCAGAAGGCCTGGTGTCACTCCACCTCCACTCCTACCACAAAATCTGCAGGAACTATGTGAGAATATTCAAGTCGCATGGGATGGATTAGTGCAGGACACCATTAGAAACCTCTACAAGTCCATGCTGAGACGTCTGTTACGTTAGCAAACAGGGTGGCCCGTTACCATACTGAGAGACACTACTTCTGTATGTGTAGCTCAGTAAATATTGCCCATATCAGTCTACATTTATCTATCATAATCTATCACCTTTATCTTCCTTCACAATACCAATTTGCAATCCAACACTTCCTTCTGGGTGCAACTATTCCTTTGACGATGAGTGAAAGTTTTAACAATATTTAACATGATAATCTAGTTTTTCTGTCACATGGATCAGATTCTTAACAAAACAACAGAAAATCTAAACATGACAGTGAATAAAAGTATGACACTGTTAGATGATCATAGTAATGTGTACGTATACACAGTTTCATCACTTTACACCGATCAGAACAAGGTCTGTAGCATTTTCCCTTAAATCATACCAAATTAAGTTGTTGGGCCTAAATGGGTTAAAGCAATATATGTTGTAATATGATGACTAATGATAATCATTTGCTGTTTGCAACTACTTCAGCGAGGTTGTAGACTGACCAATGTAAACATTCATACATATACTGTCAAACTTTGACCTCCTGGACCGACTCATTTCAGTTCGATCCACATGGTAAAAAAGGTGAACTTTAGTCATATGTACTCCTCACTGGAAGGCGTCTACACTATTTCTGAAACCTACATACTGTCTCAGATTGTCTGCAACACATGACGAACGACATGATTTCATTAGCCGTTCAATTGAGTGGGAGCCCCCTGCTTCTGTATGTAATTCCATAAGCGACAGATGGGCTCCTGATTAGACGTCGCCATCTTCTGTTCTTCTCCATGCCCATGCTGCATGGAGGTCTTAATGAGGGAGCACATCTGATTAGTCACGACTGAGACTGCAGGTCGGCCTCCCCACAGCAGCTGTTCTGGGAACAGTGTGGAGAGTCTCATGGGGGCTGTTTTATTAGACTCGTTGATTGACCTGTGGTCTAGGAAGAATACAGCCACTTTTGGCTTACATGTGGGACTTCCTTTCAACTGAACCTGACAGAGTTCAGCCGTTACACTGTGGCTTATGTAAGAAAACACAGCATTTCCAAAACAGTAGGTTATGGGTAGAACTACTTCCTGATATAACAGCTTTAACATGTTTACAACATATGTACTTTTTAAGTAAGGGGGAGGATAGACACTACTATCCCATAGTGTGAAGCAGAAAGTGGACGCTACTTCAAGCTGGACATTTTTGAAAATATGGGTGTAGTATATATCTTTTACTATTAGTGCAATTACAGTGAGGGGAAACTAATATTCAGACACTATTGTTGTTGTTATTTTATATACTCCCAGTGTTTTCATAAGCAAATGCAAGGTAAATCTACATATAAATGCTATAAAAGGCTAAACGTGTTCTTGTACATTGCACCTGGCCAGCGGCGTGGGGGGCAGAACTTGCAGCAGGATGTGGTTCTGGTGGTCCGAAACAGTCAGAAAAGAGTGGGCAGGCTGACCAGTCAGATCACACTAGGCTCATTTGGGAGGGGTGGGGGTTAAAGACACAGGAGCTCTAACAGTGTTTCAGACAGAGGATTAATACAGATGTACAGGATGAGAAAAATATTGTGTTTTGGGAAAACTGGAGCATGTAAACCTATTCTAGTAGACCCCATAGAACAAATTAAGCCACCACAAGGACTTGATTCATTAATATGTATATGGGAAAGTTCATGGAGCCACAACTAATCATCCCCAGCTGGTTGCCATGCAAGACTAATGAAATGGTAGGTAAGAGAGAAGTCAGCAGTCACCAAGAAAAAAAAAAACAATAGCATGATAACAAAACACAAAGCACTGCACCTCAACCTGCCTGTGTTCTGCACCCCATAGAACTCTGCAAAAATAAAAAGCACATAGATGCACATCTAAAACTTCCACACAAGCATTTAGAGAAATCAGAACAATTATGTGATCTAATTAGTTAAAACAAAAAACAGAACTCGAAATGTAGCTCATGTCTGGAGACAGAGGAGTTTGTAGCATCCCAAGAACAGCATACCCACAGTGAACCTAACTTGAACCTCACTAGAAAATGTATGTAGGACTTTAAAATGAGTCCAACAGAGGGACCCTCATGACCTTTGCAAGTTGAAGACAGTGTACTAAAGGGAATAAACCAAAATTAATCCACAATGCTGAATAAAAAAATATCAGACGTCCCAATTGCATTAATGCAAGCAACAATTAGCTATTTCATTTATTGATGGTGCCTGAATTAGTTATGTGTCCAAATGTGAAGTGGATATATACAATGGAAATATGTTTAATAGCAAAAACCAAAGTGTCTGAATACTTCCCCCTCACTGTAGATGTAAAGGTAGCTTAACAAGGCTTACAGAACCGCAGTGGAATGTCTTAGAACATTAAGCAATTAAACTGATTTAAGTACATTGATAATCTTCTATGTTTTAACCCTTTTGGTGGGGAAAATAAAATGCCAAAGCTCCAAAGTGAGAGTGACAATAAAACAGCACAGCTTAATCAGCAGAACAAAATGTTGTATCATGTTGCATAAATATCTACTGAAGTTAGCATGCTTACCAGCCCCGACCTGGCCCGTCTCGTAATATCACCTTGTACCTCAAGAGGTCATAACGAGTCCCGGTGGCATCAGTCTGCCATTAGTCCCCACAAGAACAGATGAAAAAGAAGAATACGCGCTCTTGGAAAGAAAGTACATTCACAAGTAAAGAAAATAAGTGGCAAAAATAGCAAACCAATAGTTAACACTGGTGTTGCTTTCCACTGCTGGAGAGTAAAGGGATGAAGTTTGATGCTGAACATGGAACGAAGAGAAGAGGCTGTGTAAAGCATGAACTTGCCAGAAGGCATCATCTTGCATATTGCTTCTTTAAAAAAAAATAAAATAAAAAAAAACACCTGAAAAGAGTTATGATGTTAACTGATTACAATTAAAGGCTAAAACCTTTACTTTTAGACATTTTATTCTTCAAACATCCTAATACAGACAGATTTAAGAGACAACCCAAAAGGGAAACTTTACATTCCTTGAGTGTACGATGCAAATTACAGCAGTCTACATTTATAATATGTATAAAAAAAAATAATATAATTACTGCCTCAGCACGTGTTTTAGTAATAACCATGACATATATAAATACCTAAAAAAAACAAAGGAATGTTTCTTAAGCAAATATTTCATCCGTCATATTGTTCACATATGTACGCCAGCATAGTTACAGTAACACAATATAATTCCTCTGTAGGCAAAACTCTAAAACAAGCTCACTGGTTAAGAGGGGGTCCCTCAAGCGGCTACTTTAAATACATCTAAAAACTCATCACTCTTTTAAACTCATCACAAAGAACGGTGTGGGGCATTTCACAAAGTGGATAACCAGACAATCTGAGCTACAAGTCAAGCCTGTGCAATAGGAAAGAGCCAATAGATGTTTCTAAAGGATCACCTACAACTTTAGACTTAAATTATCCAGCCTGCCTGGACCGCTCATAAACCTGTACGTGCACATGTGAGAACAAACAGTGAACAGGAAGTAAAATGTTTCTTGTAATGAACGAGCTACTGCCAATTGCAGTCGTTAATTTTAGCACAGTATTGATGTGCCAGTCTGGGAGGTATTTCTCAAAGCAGGATTTTTCATTTAGCTGGATAAAGTAATCCCCAAAAGCCCAGCCTGTCTGATAGGTGAAGTGCAAAAGTCATTCAAACTTAAACTCCCTTTTGGTTTATACAGCTAACTGAAAAATCCACCTTTGTCCAATATCCTCCATGTTTACAAGTCCTACAAACATGGTTGGTGAAATGAATCATGAAGACTAGTAACAAAAACCCTGAGCTAGATAATCCGGTAACACTTTACATTAAGTACTGACTAACTAGCATGAAGTAATACATTAACAATGGTTAACTAGTGTTAAGTAATAACTGTTACATGATTACTTAACATGTAAACATGCAGTTGTTTACTTGATTTGGGTACATGTTTACTTAACATTAATTAAGCACTGTAACCGTTGTTTATATATTACTTCATGTTAACTAATGCATTACTTCATGTTAGTCAGTCAACACTTAATGTATTCCCGATTTTAAAAAAGTGTTCCTGATAATCTGCATCAGTTTGCCTGAAGTTTGGTTGGGCTTAGGTGATCTGGCTAACAGAAAAATCCTGCTTTGTGAAGTGTAAAGAAACACATTGTTGTGGTGGGCTATATTCACAAATATGGTAGCCAAATAGAGTAAAATCTTCTGCTCTTCAGCTGAGGTATAAAAGTGTTTACGATTTCATAACATTTTACAGGCATTAGGATGAGCATATCTGACTTATTTGCTTGGCTACTATAACATACAATCTAAGAATGTGGAAACAGCAATATGCGGTGCAACAAAGCGAAACAGCATCTCGCACTACCAAACTCTGAGCTTCCTAGCGTGGTTCACCACAGACGGCCCATCAAGCCCACGCATTGAAGGCCAAGGGTCAAGCTTGATTTGACATCTGTGGACAGCAATCGCTACTATTTCGTGAGCAAGATGCATCGTTCTTCCTCGGGGTTTTACGATGACTTCACGTTCTCATCGTTCTGATCTGATCTGCAGAGGAAAGACAGTTCAAAGTATGAGGAAATCACTCAACAGACCGTCAACAGGACACTCTGATTCAGGTGATGGGGGCACACTGACTAGCACAGGGCTAAAAGTAGGGTAGTGTGTTGCCGAAAAGTAGAAACACAAGGGCAAACAATACAATATTTTCTTGTGCTATGGGAGAAAATATAAAACATTCAGTCAACTAGGGTTGCATTTCTGTATTAGAGGCCATATGGCATCAAATCCCACATATAGGGTAGTTTGTATACTCAGCAACTTGTGCGGTCTGGATACAACCGTAAATGACTGAAGGTCACAGATTAACTTCATTAAAGAGAGGAGCTAATAGTTCACAGCAGTTCACTACACCACCACTGGGAGGTACAACTTCAAATACTTACAGGGCAATTTGTTCTATGGATGAAAAAAAGAGCAGAAAGTAAATCAAATGCAGCTGAACGCTATACATGATAAAGTGCTTCTGTGATCATTACTGACTAGAGGGTTTTTTGAGGGTAATCACATAACAGTAACAATAAGTACTGACCTTTTAATTTAGTGAATTCTAGACATTAATTTCCGAAAAAATATTTTTCATTGTTTGTTTTTGTCTTGGGAATATGAATACTAAAGCAGAACTGATCCTAGGGGTGGGTGATATGAAGCCAAATTGATATTTTCAACTTTTATCTTTAAAAACAATGCTTTTCATTACAGCAAATTTAAAGGGACTTTAAAATTCCATGATGAAGCCAAACTCTACAGGTCAGTACAGCGTAACGTGCCCTTTCCAACAAGCTCTGGATCAGCCCCGGAATCTCGTACATTTGTGTCTGACTTACAGTATGTCTCAAACCTAGGGCCCTGTGCGGAGGCAAATCCCTGCAGCGGAGATCCAGAGAGCCAGAGAAATTTAAAGCGCCGTGACTTCATGAAAATATCAAACTTGACGGGATTATAGGGTGATATTCCCCCTTTCCAATGACATGTGGCATTTTATTGTAGTCTTCAGAGATGATAACGAGTAATATATAATCTTTGAAGCTTTGTAGATCAATGTAAGGATGAAACTCCACAGTTCAGAACAGCATGATGTATCCTCTCCAATGAGCCCTGAATTGTGTTGCTAGAATTCAGGAAACCAAAGATACAGAATGCGTTTTCTGAGGTGTCCATGTTGTTGGTGTGATTAACGTGTGCAAACCCTGTACTGGGTTCACATGAACCTGAGCATGAAAATCGTGTGAGTTTTAATAGAGCAAACGCAGTTTTAGCACAGCTGTCCAGTAAGAGTAATGTTCCGACCAGTGACCATATATATCATGTAATCTCCCCTGCAATTACATCCAGACAAATTGGTAAAGAGAGGACATGGTTTACTGGAGAATGAACGGGAAAGCTTTTAACCCTCAACCTGGCCAAGCTGCAAGCAGGAAAAGCCCTCCGTTGTTTGGATAAATGTGCAGATGCTATAAAACCACATGTGATTGTTATCTGACTTTATCAGTAATTTCAAATATATTTTGCATTGGTTGTCTCATATGAGTGGAAACAACAGCTCAGGGGTGTTGCCAAGTGGATAGATTTTCTTATAAAGACGTTGTAACCTTCTTGCTCCATTACACACATTCAGTGTGTTGAACTACTACTGCATACCCAATGTATTTTTAAATCTTGTATTGGCATTTCCATTTAAACCTGTACATCTCTCACCCCAAACTGATTTCAACCTTGATGAACACACAGTAAAATAAAGCCAAATAAATCTACTAATCTGTACCTTGCAGCCAGTCGACACCCTCCTGCAGGCCCTCGCCCTGGACAGCATTGCTGGCACTGAAAAACACCCAAACACACACATTGTGACTGGGATTTGGACAGGACAAAGAGAGCTAAAGCTTCAGTGCTTGGCACTGTAGGCAGAAAAACATATGTTGGGAATTTGGTAGATGGCTACAAAGTCTGTTCAACCCTTGTTAGTTTGTTAATGTACAACAAACTAAGAATTAGCCACACAGCCATAGAAACCAAAACAACATGTTCTCTTACCAGATGTGCCAGGGCTTGTCCTTGATGTTCTCCAAACAGAGGAGCTGAGAGACCTTCACTGATGACAGTGCGTCCCGTAGGTCCATCTTATTAGCAAAGAACAGGATGGGGATCCTCCTGTGCTTGATATCTGCATACATAGGGAGAGAGCAGCATAGGTAAAGTGGGCAAAAGCATATAGATAAGGCAAAGAACTGCTTCAAACTGAAATCAACCCTAACGTAACATCATGAAGCCCCTATGAGAGGGCCTGGTTTTAAAAAGTTAAAATGTCTGGACGTTATGAGTTTTTAATCTTTAACGTTTTGAACTCTAAAAGTATCTCTAAAATGTAGCGGATACTGATAGGCTAAAAGATTAACAATGTATCAGCCTAGTAAAGAAAATAACCAAGCAACTATTCAAGAACCTCTGATTTATTTTCAATGTTTGTCTCTGTTGCCAAATTTACATTTGGAGCCAATTCTAATTGAAGTACCCACATAACGGTAACAGCAAACACTTACCAGGATGGTTCAGGAGGGTGTCCAGCTCTTCTTTGGCCACCACCATTCTCAGCTTATCACTGCTGTCAATGACAAATATGATGGCTTGTCCCTCCCTGGACAAACAGAGACAAAACATTTAAAAGCAGTCACAATACATGGGCTTCAATGACATGGTTAAGACTGTGCTTTTCAACTGCAAATGTTCAAAAAGGAACATTTGTTAGTTTAGGAGAAACAGGAAAATATAACTTTAAAATATACAGTACTTACATATTGTGGAAAACAGCTTAACATTTGCAACTAGTTATGTTTTTATGTATTGCATTGTAACAATAATACCCTTTTTATGCAGAGTGTGTTTTGCCCTCTAACAGAAAAGAGGTTTCACTTACTTGTAATAGTGCTCCCATAGGTTTCTGTATCTGCCCTGGCCTGACATGTCAAAGACTGTGAACGACAGACTATAAACAGAACAATATGGTCAATAACAAGACAAACAGTCTCATCAGGAAATAAGTACAATATTGATCCTCACCTTGATGTCTTGAACTTCTCTATGCTAAAGCCAATGGTGGGTACAATGTCTTGAGCCTGAGCCTGTAGGAAGACCATTTTAAAGTTGATCATTTTCACAAGTGACCTTAGATGATTTATTGTCTGTACAATTTATAAGCAACTCCCCTAAATAATAAGCTATATATTGCCAATGAAAATAACATGTAAGACCTGGTGTGTTCAAATGAATACTCCAGATTTTGTCAAGCTCTACCTGCTGAATCTTTATCATACTGTCAATAACCAAGCGCAATAGTTTCAACAGTTTTTCTGGCGCTTGGAAAAGAACAGAAAACCTGCTCACCTGAACCTCACTATAATAGAATTCAAGTTGTTACCCTCCAAGAGTAAAGGTCTTTTAATGAACCATAATGAAAACTACCTTACCATTATTACAAACCACTACTTCTCTCTGGAAACCAAGTTTCAGATATACAGCTTAACTTGACATGAGCATGAAATAATTGTGAAAGTTAACGAAAACAGATAGTTCTGCATAAACACTTTCTGTAAATTCAGCACCTGCATCCTGTCTCCATTTTGGTTGACAAGCAGCATCTCTGACCGTGCTGTAATATTGCATTAATGAGTCTAGAATGTTGCACTGCATGAGATTTAACAAACACTAATATGATTGGCTACTAAAACTGCCAAAGCTCTTAAAAAATAAAGTTAATAAAATACAGAATGCCAAAACAAGAAGACAGAATGCCAAACAAGAAGCCAACATGAGCATCCAGAGAAATGTGTTAATTAAATTAAATGACTTTAATTAACAACACTTATTCAAGAAAATTAAACTTTCCATTTTTCAATTGGAGATGTTTAACGATGAGATAGCGAGTGGCACAACGGATCAGCTGCTGGACTGCTGAATGCAGCGAACGCTGTGTCCCAAACTACACACTTTTATACACTACCACACTAATGAGTGCACTTCTAATCGTGTATGTGCCAATGTAGCATGCTATGGTATTTTGTGTTTTATTATACAGTTTGAGACGTGGCAATAATAGCACAGCACAAAATTACAAACAACCAGTGCCCTGCCGAGTTGCCTTTAAAAATGGCTAACAGAATATTATGAATAATATAAAAGCAGCATACACAGACTAGGCTGAGCATTCCTATAAGCTGACCCAAATATTCATGGAAAAATATGGCTTCAATTCTGCAATCCCTACTAATGACACAATATGAAATAAGTGGAGGCACTTACAACCCCCCCCCAGGTGATAAACATATCCTACAGTGCAATAGCAGGGGAATGGGATGTACTAGAGTAATCTCTGGCTAAAGTGAGAGAGTAACACTCACATTGGTAGGCTTCAGCTGGTTTATGATGGTGGTTTTTCCGCTGTTATCCAACCCCAGGCACAGCACGTTCACTTCTTTCTTTTTCAAGCCCAGCCATCCGGCCAGCTTGTCGAAGAGCCCCATTGGCCTTTATGAATGGGGCCACACTGTTCAAAGCAAACAGTCCAAAGCCAAGAAGATTCAGTCGATGGAAACCGCTTCAACTTCTATTTATGATGGACACACACTTTATAAATAACTGTGTGGAAATGGCAATAACACAAAGCCAGAAAAACAACTTAAAAGCACTGTGCTCATAGGCCTCTTACAGTTCTGTGCTTCTTAAAGCAGATACCTGTGTAAAGCAGATACACAGCAGAAAACAGAGAACTACCCATGCACAGCAGCCATTACTTTCATTAGGGTGCAATCTTTCAAAACAAAAAAGAGCTTTTTGGCCAACAGGTGACAAACACTGTCAAAATAAGAGACCTAAATAAAAAAACAAAGCAAAACAACAAAACACTACAAATTATCAAGTAAAACATAAAATTATATAGAGCAAACAGGAAAGGCCCGAAACGTACATCCTCATTTAAACCAGGAAACTGTAAGACTCCAAACCCAGAATATTTTTTTTCCTGAAGAAAAAGCCATCATTAAAGGTAAATTAGTAAATTAGTAATTAGTAAATTTTCTATTTACCATTAACACATTAAGTAACAATTGTTGGAGATTTTAATATCCACCCAACAAACCACACGATCCAAAAGATATAGCATTTGCATCCATAATGCCTATAAAACAGTCTCTGGCACTAAGAACTTTTGTGCACTTCATTCATGACATCTGGGAGCTGACAGTTAACTGTAATGTATGTAATTTATTGGGTGCGTACACAGTATTAACGTGGTGTAATATTAAGATTAAGAGACTAGAAATAAAAAATAAAACAAGTCAGTCTGATAATTAAAAAAGCTGTCATCTTTGTAAGACATCTTTGAGCATAGAATACCAGTATTCCAGACAAATGGGACCATTTCTGCATAAACATGCTTATCTGCATTTAGGCAGTGTCACTAGAGGAAATCGTCTTTCTTAAAGACAGGGACATGATGCATCTTGAAGGTGAGAGGAAGTTTGGAAAAACTACATCTACACTGGGGAAGTTTTTGGCTTGGAAATGTTTTTGCCTGTTTATTTCTTGCTAGCTAGTGAATGCAGAAGGAGGAAACGCTGCATTGTGTAACTGCGTAATGTGCGTGTAGTGTCTGTTGGGTACTGCAATGAGAAAACACTGACAAATGAAAACAGGAAAATCATATAAAACCGTGAGTTCTGTCAAGCCGATGAGGCTGAGGATACATACTGCATAACACAATATTAAACGATATTAAACTCTATGTCTGCACACTTTGTTGGGCCAGGATGCCCCTTTGGGTGTCCTCTGATACTGTGATACATTCTGAAAATACTGTTATATTGAAAGCCCTGTTTTAAGTTCAGACTGAGTAAGAGATTTATAGAACACAGCTGTTTTCCAGATCCAGGAAACCTGGACTAAACAGAACGAATGAAAAATTAGCACTGGCATTACATTACAGTACAGGACTGGACTTAATACATGCATGTGAAATTGGTTGTACTGTGTTGAGAAAAGGGCATAAGCTGCACTCTACATTGGCCCAGAACTTCTTAACTAATGTTTCTTCTCTGCACTTTTGGACCTCCTACCAAATCCAGTGAACTGCCAAGAATCATATATGACATAAATCACTAGTGGAAATACACTGCATGTTCAAAAGCAGCCAGACACCCCTTGTAATTGTGAACTGAGCTAATGTGATGTTCACTCGTTGCTATCACAGCTTGTATAATGGAATAGAAAACCACTGACCAAACAGAATAGATGCTGAGGAGCAGCCACCCATCAGCCTTGGGCCACCATGACCAATATCAAGCTTCAGGTAGGAGGGTATACAGCCCCCAGCGTTGGGCTATGGAGCACTAGACCATTGTCTACTGGAGTGATGTGATGGAGCACCATCCAACACCTTTGAAACCTCATTAGTGCTCCTGTAGCTGAATGCAATCAAATCAAAAGCTCCACCATGTAATGTAAAGCCTTCTCAGAAGGGTAGAAGCTGTTACTGCAGTAAATGGGGTTCAAACTCCCCTTTAATGTCCTTCATGTCAGAAGAAACACTGGATGAGCTGAATGAGAGGGTGTCTGCAAACGTTTGGACATACAGTGCATCTCAGCCTCTCATAAAACGTAGCTGAAGAGGACGAGAGCTGGCGCCGCAATCCTGCTGACAGTAAATTAATTAGCCATGTTAGAAGTCTGGAGCTCTAATGTTGAGTATTCACTATAGCTGGACAGCAACTTCATGGCCCTTTAAACCTGCTAACACTACCTCAAACTATCTAAAACCCCTTCACGCATTTTTAGCCACATTAGCTACACATTAGTTAGCATAGCTTTAAGTGGGAAAGAGCAGAAAAACATTTTTTGGCCAGAGATAATCGCAGAAACGCAGCTATTAGCCAGGTATCAGTCTTAATCCGATGAGCCACTTTAGTTAGCTAGCTAGCTAGCTAGCTAACATGCCCGCTCCCCTTGCATAACCCGCACTAGCTTCATTAGTTTACACCAGGTGGGGACATCCCCGGACTTTACTGCACTTTCGTACCTCTGTCGGTTGGCCTAAGTGAGTAACACAATGCCCTGCATGAAGATAACAAGGGCTACCATCACGTTAGCTCGCCTCAGTCATCATTTCACCGTGTTGTGTTGTGGGTTAAGTTAGCTATTTATCCAGCTAGCTCGGCTAGCATGCTAAAAGAAAGCTTCCCTTACCTTTCAGTAGTGTTTACAGTGCAGTGCAGCTGAAGTCAGCGTCCGAGGTCCACTGTTTATAGGCTAAACAGTAAAATCACATGTCAAAGACAACAACAGGTCTTTTATAAGAAGGACATTTGAGGGAAAACGGCTAATCTGTCTGGAGCTGTGTTGCGGGGTGAGATATTTACACGGTGTTGCTTAGAAACCAGCGTTGTTGCTGAAGAGCGCCCACCAGTGGTCAAACTCAGAAGAGCAGCCTTTCCTCATACGGTAAATCAGTGTTTCTGGAGACACCCTGCCCTGCACATTTTAGTGCTTTACCCTTCTCCCAGCACACCTGATTCCACTTATCATTAACAAGCCCTGTCAGAGTTACAGGGGGTGTGTTTAAGCAGGGAGCCCACTAACATGTGCAGGGCAGGGTGCCTCCAGGACCAGGGCTGAGAAACACTGCTGCGGTAAATCGCTGCATCCCAAAACCACAACATACTACGGATTCAGTTCAGGCAGTTCCTGTTATTAGTACCAGAAAAACATGTAAACAAATGTAAGTAATAAATAAAAGTAATAAAATATATAAATATATTATTAAAAATATATAATAGGTTTGGACACACCTTTTATCTTTATTTTATTATTTTCTACACTGTATTTTAATACAAATCTATGCAGACATTACCACATATGGAGTTATGTAGTAACAACACACGTGTTAAACAAACCATGTTTTATACCTCTTTACCTTAGACCTTAGGCGCTGATGACACCTTTGCACACTCTTGGCATTCTCTCAAAGATAAAAGCACCTTTAAATGACTGTACTTTTGACTGGTACAGTATATATATTTCATTAAATGAACCTACCTCGGATTCATCAATTCTGCTTAACATATAGGAGCACTTTCTTGCTCTACAGTTACAGACTGTAGTCCATATGTTTCTCTGTATACTTTAGTACCCTGTTCTTCAATGCTCAGGACCCCCACAGAGCAGGTATTATGCGGGTGGTGGGTCATTCTCAGCACTGCAGTGACACTGGTGGTGTGTTAGTGTGTGTTGTGCTGGTGTGAGTGGATCAGACACAGCACTGCTGCTGGAGTGTTTAAACTCAATGTCCACTCTATTAGACACTCTTACTTTTCTGCTCCACCTTGTAGATGTAAAATCAGAGACGATAGCTCATCTGCTGCTGCACAGTTTGTGTTGGTCATCCTCTAGACCTTCATCAGCGGTCACTGGATGCTGCCCACAGGATGGTGATGGCTAGATAGTTTTGGTTGGTGGATGATTCTCAGTCCAGCAGTGACACTGAGATCAGCAATGCTGTCTCTGATCTACTTACCCAAGCCCTGTGGTGGTCCTGCTTTTTGTGTGATTCACTTGTACCATCTCTATTTTTGCCCTGACAATTGAAGAACAGGGTAAAAGGGGATCAACAGAGAATGCAGAGAAACCGATGGACTACAGTGTTGATTACACTGGATTGCAGTGTGGATATACAGTATATACACACAGAAACCCTGTAGCCACAGTTAAATATGATGGATTATTGATGCTGCAGGGCTGTTTTACTGCTAATGGTCCAGTGGACCTTATGAAAATAAGATTTCCACTAAAATGAGATGATCTGCCTCTGCAAGAAGGCTAAATTTCAGTTGTGGGTGAATGAACTCTTCTGTAGGATAATGACCCTAAACACACATCAAACTCACAGAAATTGTTTTGCAGTGGACCTCTCAGTCTCCAGATCTGAAGTCAGTTAGAAAACCTGGGGTGTGTACTGAAGAGGGCAGTCCACAGAAGGCCCAAGAATATGAGTGAAATCATCAATCATCAGTAATCAGAGAAAACACTGTTATATCCCCCTGGTTGCTTCCACACGTTTGGGCGGTACTGTAGATCACACATTTATAATCATGAACAGCATCAGCGTTCAGCTCATTTGCATATACATGTATAACTGGCTCAAAAACCACAAAAGACAAAAGGCATCCATTATCTTTTATTTTTTACAAACATCCAGCCTAATCCACCTATACCTCTTTTAAATCCATTATAAATTATAAAAAATAATATACAATTAGATTACTATTCACTATACATTATAGTGTGTACTGACCTGATTAACCAGTCTCCCCTCATCTGCTGGAGTTCACACCGTTTCTACTTTCACTCTCGCTGTGTGAATCAGGAGTCTATGTTGACAAGAATTCTCAGTGTCCTGGACATGTGTTCCAGCACAAAGAGTCGTGAGGCGGGATCTGACGAGTGCAGCCTCTGCATGTGGCACATGACTGTATGTGTGTGCTACATGTTAAAGGGCCCATATTCCACATTTCCCTTGCATTGCGTTCTTTGAAGTCCTTTAATGACATTTGTGTGGGTTTTATGTTCCAAAAGCAGTCTCAACTCATTTACCGACCTCTCTTTATACCTTACTATTATACCGGGTGTTGTCACTGTGCCTTAAGGCCTAATATATGCAAATGAGCACTATTCTGATTGGCTGACCTGTATTGCACCTCATTCAAACACTTGTTATATCTTCAGTATCAATGGATGGGGCTAATCAGGTAATTAGACAGTTTTGCAGTACTGAGCAAAAGTCAGAGACCACCCTTCATTTATGTCAAGTTAAAACAGCTATCAAGTACAAGGGATTCATTTTTCAGCATCAAAAAAAAGCACAAACATATCTGTATGTCAGAGACAAATGTAATCTCAGTATTTAATGTCTCTACTCTTTACCTGTGTTACAGATTGCATTGCTTTCAGGAGACATGCTCTTAGTTCTTTAGAGAACTCAGCAGGAATAGTTTTGACACCTCCAGAATTCAGTCTTATGCTGCATGCTTATATGCTTATGGCAAACCTAATATTCCATTGTTTTCAAAGGTGCTGCAACAGAAAATTATCCCACAGCAAGTGGCAACGTTTCGCAGACCGCAGCAGTAAGCAGAAATATCCGCCAATTTTTAAATGCTGACCACAGTGGTGGAACAAACCAGATGTGTTTGGGAGCCATTGAGGCTTACTGCAATGATAAAGCTCTCCTCTGAAAATCAAGCATTTTCACCACTCATCTGCCGTGCATGGCTCTGTTGGGCAGAATGACTTTTTTCAGCGGAAACATGTGAACACAGCATTAGAAGTTGGTTTAGCATTTTCTTATTTGGTTTAGCACTTCTCATAATCCAACTAACCCCAAACACATTCAGTGATGTTGAGGTCTTGACTCTGGGGTGGTCGGTCCATTGTTCTGAGAACACCAGCAGCTTCTTTGTTTGATTTGCAATCTTTCTTTTTTATCTGTTTCCTATTTTTCAGTTTTAGCTTCTTGACAGCTACACATCATTTCAGACCCATAGCACTGAGTTGTCCTCAAACAGTGGATGGATGGACAAAAACACCTGTGTATGTTTTCAAATCTGATGCAAAAGTGGAGCTTCTGGGAACTTTCTCCTCCCTTGTGGAAGTGGACTCTCTTAGGTCTAGTCTCATCAGAAATGTCTCCTGAAAAGGAATAACATGTATTTATTCAACAGGAAGTAAAGTAGATGAAGGGTGGTCTCTGACCTTTGCACTGTACTGTACGCAAAAATGTTTCTGGCTGTGACTTCACAACCATGAATTTAAAATGGATCATTTTTATATTTTGTGTGGACAGTATGGACAGTGGAATGAATACTAAACTCTAACAGTGTTCACATACTACATAAAACTTTTTTAAAGCAAGGGCAATTCAGTTTTTCACTATATGGACCCTTTAAGTAAGCAGCACGGAGCAGTATACTGAATAACTCTTAAGCACGCTAACCTGCAAGTTGTGTATTTGTCTGATACCAAGGATTTTCACTGCTTCACACCACCTTACATTCAATAAAGGTTTTCTATTTAACCCATTCATGTCCAACAGCTAAATACGGTATAAGGAACAACATTCCAGGACTTGAGGTTATACCTAGCATGAATGTCTTTCAGTTGTGTTGTTATTATATAGGTCTATTATTTTCATACTTTAGTCAGTCCTTTTTTTTTTTTTTTGCAATTACATTTAAGTGTTGTGTTGTTTTGGTAAAAGTCAGTACTCCTTTCTCTGTTTCTCAGCAATTTCTGCATAATTCAGTCATTAAGGTGTGAACAAAGTTGTTTCAGAGTGGGTTGGACTACGGACTCTTCCATTCTACAGAAACCTATTGAGTTAGACTTGTTCACAGTGGTGGTGAGAGGAACCAGATCTGCAATATGTTTCAGTTTATAACATTCCAAACTGAACTAAACTAAACCCCCCCAGTATTCAGATCAGATACTCTGTATACCCCATTATACTGATGGAAAAATGATAACTAGTTTAATGTTAGGATCCGATCAGATGGGACACTTATTATCATAACACCATACCACCATACCAGGGCTTCATTTTCAGTTTAGCATTCTTTAGCTTCTCTGACTTGCATGAAAAGGTAACATTAATGACAAAAACATTAACCTGTCATTTTGGAAATAAATAATATTTTGCTTGAAAAAAGTCAGTATTTGTATAAAGTGGAAACAAATGTGTCGACTGTAAACGCCAATCAATCACTAATGCTAGCTAAGTTACCTGGAAAGTTACTACACATTAATGGAACGATGTGTCAGTGGTCACAGTAGTATTCAACTAACATTAGCGTCTTTACATCTGTCTTTATATGTTAAAAGCCCCATATGAGGGCTCAGTCAAAGTGGTGATCATTGTACGTAATGATAAGGAGAAAATACCTAACCCTAAGCATATCGTCGCTATCCAAAGAAAAACAAGTATCTCCAAAATTACCACTTTACAGAAGAGGGCAAAACCTTAATTTAATTTTAATGTAAGTCAATAGAACCAGACTTCTTTCCAAACAATTCTGGGTTATTTCTGTTGCTTAATTCATCATGAATGAGAGCAGTTGCTGTAATCAAATGAGGCATAAAAGTTAAAATCAACAAAAATGGAGATACATATTTTTCTTTGGACAGAGACAATATAAACATCCATTCATGGTAGAGAGGTACATGCGGCGCATAGCAAGGCAAAATAGTATCTGTATCTTTCCAGATTTACGACTCTTTTACCATTATCAGCACTACATAGAAAAATGCAGAGGACATATGTAGGTTCAATAGTTGTAAATGAAAATGGGGATGTTTGTGACATCACAACCCCTGGATTTAATAACCCACCATGAAGACATTAAAGTCAGTAAGTTGCTCTACAACAAACCACTTCACCTCGAACCGCTCTGAATGCCTTTGTTTAGATCTTAAAACTGAATTACGTTGAAGTTCTGAGAAATCAGTGGAAACTGCTCTTTGCTTTTCTTTTACCCATATGGTTTGATCAGTTCCTTCGGATCTGGACTCGGATAAGCTCAGAGAACATGTAAAATAGAGATATGGACATAAATGGGTTAAGAAACAATAATAACAATCTTCTGTGTCTCGCATGGCCAACGAAATACCGAAAATACCAATTCTAAAAACCTTGTGCATCCCAGCAGAGCATGTCCAAGTCTCGAATGTCAAGACCAGTGCATACGATTCATGAGTTTCGATGTGTCAGGCCTGATGCAGAAGCATGAGACCATGGCTTTCAGTCTTCCAGAAGGTCTAAGGTCGTTCTTGTATGGCATAGCTGACTGCCTGAGGAGGTCTATGGTTTCTGTATGGAGGTTTTTTTTTCTTCTAACAGAGTAAGATACAACTCTCTACTCCCAATCTTGGTTCTTTTCTCGATGTTCCGAAAAGACCGCACATATTGCTGAGGAAAAACAAACAAATAAATAAACCAAAATAAATAAATAGAAAACAAACAAACAAACAAAAATCACATACACAGACGTATAAATACCAGCATAAATATCAGATGTGATAAATAATGGGTTAATAGCCATGTAAATCCACTGACATTCAACAGTCTCTCAGGAAGTAGCATGATGAATAAACGATAAATATCTCTTTAAGACACGTACTCGTTACATTAAAATAGCAAATTTAACTATTAAAAGTTCTTGGACTGTGAGTCCGGCCGGTCACCGAACTCGTGGGACAACTGACGGAATTGACATCACCATTGCGACAGTGCCGTGCTCTCGCTGAACCCTGATTGGCTGTCCACCTTCAACTGTTTTGCTCAGCACTAAGACAAATAACCAACGACATTCGGAATCTTCTTTCAGTCTGGCCTTTTCTCTTGGTTTGAACTGTTTATTGGAAGTCCTCGAAGGCCAGTTGAGAAGTCTTGAGAATAAGCCGAAGCACTGCAGTTCTCTGAGTGTGGTCGGTAAGACAGATCAAGCCTGGCTATGTGCATGTATGTGTGTGTGTGTGTGTGTGTGTGTGTCTGTGTCTGTGTGTGTCTGTGCGTGTAATAGTGCGTGTGAGTGCTTGCTGGTCTGTCTCATACGTGGAAGCCACTCTGTTGAACGTGGAGGAGCTGCAGTCGTAGCGTCTGTATGCTGCTCACTATCCTCCTCTGGTGGCCAATCAGAGACACACCAATCCTCCTGACATCACTGAGGAAAGAACAGAAGGAGAGGTAAAGCGAGGGTAAGGAGAACATTACCAGCACTCAGAAATGATTGAGCTGCATTTGCTGATGGTGAATGGAATGTTTTTACATACAACAACAGCAAACTCTCAAGTAAGAAACATCTGGTTTACAGGGACTCTTTAAAGGGGAATTCCACCAATATTTCTGTATTATTGAATGGTTAATGTGCAAACAACGTCTTTTAGAATGTTTTATGAGAAGTGGCATTAAGTAAAGTGATGGTGATAGAAACCAGGCATCTAAAGCATTAAATGCCTCAAAAAAAATGTTCATGAATATGCTGGCTAATGCATGACAAGTTGTTTTATAATAGGTTTGGTCTAAATCTCATATTTTAAAATACATTGAATACTTTCTAGCATGCAGGGTATAAGTACTGTCTGAATTTATTTTTTTCTGATTCACTACAGTAATTATTAAAGCAGACCTATTATGCTTCCCCCCCTCCCCTTTCCTTTAGTGGGTTGTAGATTTTTGTGCATGTAAACCGTCTACAAAGTTATAAAGCCCAAAGTACACACCTGTGGGAGAAACTCTTTTCCACAGAAACCACATTTCTACAGCTGCCTGAAACGCCCTGTTGAAATTCCAGTCCGTTTCTTTGTTAGAACGTGACATCATCTCGTAACACAGTCCTTATTGCCCACCTACCGGAAAGCTTGGCACGCCCTCACACAACACACAGTGAGCTGAAACAGTAAAACCTTACCACCCTGCTCCAGTCAAGCTTGTGAAGCTGGATCAGGTCTACCAACTTGTTCTACTGGACTTTCAGTATAGGACTCAAAGTTGTACAGCAGAACCGACCCTGGTGTAAGAATAGCTACAGCTGTGTGGGGGCGGAACTTGCAGCAAGATACCTACCACAATGGTGGTTGACAAATCAGAACAGAGTGAGCAATCTGACCAATCAGAGCACACTGGGCTCCTCGGGAGGTAGGGCTTAAAGACCCAGCAGACTTAAAGTTTTAGACAGAAGGTGAATACAGATGTACAAAATGAGAAAAATATTGTGTTTAGATAAAACTGAAGCATGTAAATCTGTTCTAGTAGACCCAAAATACAACTATGAACATAAAAATTAAGTATAATAGGCCCCCTTTAAAATTACATATACAAAACTGGGTACATTTGCACCATTATGACACCTGGTACCTATCACCGCCACTGTAAAGAAATCTGAATTGGCAAGTTTCTTATGTCACATCAATTACATCAAACCACTCTGAATGATGTCACTTGCATCTCAACAATTGACTAACACACAATTTCTGAAAAAGATGGTGGAATTTTAAATGTACAGAGTGTATATTTTGGCTATTAACACTGATCACTGCACTATATCACTCACTCAATGCTCATGCTGGAGATGGAGTCCAGGGTGGTGTACCCTGCAGCTATGAAGTTATTCTTGTACTGACTCATCTTAATGGAGTCAAGCCAGTCACCAATGGAGATGAAGAGAGGATAATCAGGCATGTCTTCTGGAGATTCTGGTAAACTGAGCAGACACCGAAAACAAATATTACAGCACTTGTAACTCATGCATTTGAATCATTTTTTTCATTTCATTTGAATCATTTGAATCATTTTAGTGTATATTCATTTATACTGCATATGGACAGTTATCTGAATAGCTCTTAATAGCCCTCTGACTTTTGTACTGTACCATACGATACTGTACATATGCAGGGATGTCTGCAACCTACAAAAAACACATATACTATTTAGACTAATAGTAGACCATAATAGACAAATAGTCTATTAATACCTTCCCGAGTTACTACTACTATAGCTACTATGAACCTGTTATGTGCAAGTTATATTGTTGGTATGGTCTGTAAATGTTACTGACACTAGTACGTATTACTGACATTCCAAGTCCACAGTTAAATCCTCTACATAAACCCTCTAATCTGATTCCTAGTGACATCCTCTAAATTACAAATTTGACTGGCACATGATGCTTATTAATCAGAATAAATCAGAGTAAAGTTATGTACACTAACACATTACGCTTACTGAGTTACTGTACACCTACACGCTGCTTACAGTACACTAACACATTACACTTACTGAGTTACTGTACGCCAACACACTACTTACAGTACACTAACACATTACGCTTACTGAGTTACAAAACACTGCTTACAGTACACTAACACATTACGCTTACTGAGTTACTGTACACCAACACACTACTTACAGTACACTAACACATTACGCTTACTGAGTTACTGTACACCAACACACTACTTACAGTACACTAACACATTACGCTTACTGAGTTACTGTACACCAACACACTACTTACAGTACACTAACACATTACACTTACTGAGTTACTGTACACCAACACGCTACATACAGTACACTAACACATTACACTAACTGAGTTACTGTACACCAACACACTACTTACAGTACACTAACACGTTACACTAACTGAGTTACTGTCCACCACTGTATTTAGTATTTAGTCTAGTTAGATCATGTGTTAACATAAAAGCAATCATCTGTTTTTCTGTTAGCTCTGATGTTGTATAACGAATGTGCCCTTGCTCCTGGACAACCTGTCAGCTTTCTTGACGAATCCTTGGAAATATAGATTACTGCTTCTTTGAGGTGGAGCATTAACTCAGATCATATTATCAAACATTCTCAATAAAGGCATTTCTTTTGGAGACAATTAAGAAAACTACTGGTTAAATTTTACTTATCCGTTACTGAGAGTGTTCTCACGTCATCTGCTACAGAAATATAAATATCCAGACTCATAATACACTGCAAGGTACTGTCAGGAAAGCTTCAAAGATAATTGGAATATCGTTTCCCTCAGCCTCCTTTGAGCGAGCAAAGAGAATAATTACAGATTCTTCTCATCCAGTGTATCATCTTCTGGGAGGCACTACAGATCTTTAAAAGCTAAGACATCCGGTTTTAAGAGCAGTTTTTTCTGAGTAGTGTTTATCATTATAGTCTGACTGTAAGATTTACAGACAGACAAAGAATGCATGGATAAAATTAATGTGTAATTAATTTCCATGATTCTCCTATATTAAATCTTGTATATTGTGTATTGTATTGCATATTGTTTACTGTATATGTATTGCATTGTATGTTTATCTTGTTGCACCAGATACAATTACCATCGACATGCCATGTGGTAATAAAGAATCAATGAATCAATCAGTCTCTTCTGTCAAGAAGCAAATTGATGGAAAATGGCCAGAATTTGTTTATAGGATTTATTATTAGAATTTATTAATTCTGAAAACACTGTTCAGTTAAGCAGTACCCAGCAGCACACTGCTGTACAGGCTTGTCTGTCTTGTTGGTGGTGGGTATGCGATGCCCACAGAACCCACTGAAGCTCCCTTATAGCAAAAGAATCTATGGGGTTAATAGGCTCCTGTGCTGAACTCTGAAGTCCCAGGGAACCTAGGCCCATGTTTTCCAGGTATGTTAGATCATGCTAGGTTATGCTAGGTATGTTAGATCATGTGTTAAGTATGTCCTGTAAATAACTTTTGAGTGATTGATATAAACTGAGTGAAGGAAGGAACTGAATGTTGTCCTAGATGGTGGCTAAGATGTTGCTAAGTCAATCCTATGGTATTCCAGGTGGTTGTTAAAGTGATCCTAGGCCACTGCTGGGGTATCTCAAGTAGTTCCTAAATAGAATAACAGCGTATAATAATATAAATAATGAGAGATAGAACAAAGCAGAACAAAGTGTAACAGATGGAGCTTTACCTGTGCACGTCCTCCACCAGTGTGAGCAGGCTGCTGGGGTTACGGATGAGCTTGTCCAGGAAACTGACCACGTCATGGAAGCGTGGCCGCTGGCTGCGTTCCTTCTGCCAGCAGTGCAGCATCAACTGGTGCAGAGCCACTGGGCAGCCCATGGGGGCCGGCAGCCGGTAGCCCTCCTCAATAGACAGGATCACCTACGCAGAGCAATGTTGAAGAGCATTAAAGGGCCGTGGATGATCTCTGATCAAATCTTTAATTGGCCAGTATTCTACACTTTTCTAGTATTTTATTGATCTTCCATAAAGTCCAATTATTATTATCAGCAAAATGATTATTCTTATACTCTGAGGTTTTCCACTCTAATAACTCTTGTCTGCTTGAATGGGCAGGCCTAATCTGATGTAGGATGAATGGGTGGATATTTAAATGACTGTAACATTATTATAGCATGAATTGTTTTGACAGGGGAGTAAATGGTATATTTTGAAATAGCTTAACAGTGTTTACAGTGAACATCAATTTGTTCTACTTTAAAAAAGAACATTTTAGATTTTAGGTGAAATGGGTCCTTGAAATTGAAGTGATCTGTTACTATGGGAAATTAGCACTTTGAGAACATGAGTATGAGAAGAAGCTTATAGAACGTTTAGAAATTAATATATATATCTGATTTAATCTGCAACTTACAATACTGAATATGTCAACGTCTACTTTAATAACCGGGAGGCGGGGCTCATAGATGCAGGAGCTCTAACAGAGTGTTTCAGACAGAGGGTGAATACAGATGTACAGTATGAAAAATAAACAAAAACAAAAAAAAATATTGTGTTTGGGAAAACTGAAGCATGTAAATCTATTCTTCTAGTAGACCCCAAAAAGACATTTCTGAACACTGAAAATAAGCATAATAGATGCCCTTTAAATGTGCTCTTAAAAAATCCCTAGTGCACAATTTCTATTTATTTGCAATATTGCAAAAGCATAAAACATAGAATATAAATTATGTGCCATAACCTTTGCACAGACTACATTCCTCCCAAAAAAACTAATAAGAAGTAACAACAAGAAGTGCTGAAGTGTGTATATTTTCACTTAGAAAATCATAAACATAGCATTTGACCATGGGCACCAAAACTTTTGCAAATGAAACTGAATATTCTCTTTCATATGTTGCATGAGTATTAAGAAATAATGATATTAACAGAGAAGACTCAAAAAAAGGCAGGAACAACTGTTTGTATCAACTACGTCTCAGGAAGCGCTAATATTCTTTACCCAAAGTAAAAAGAAAAATAAGTAGCTCACAAAATGAATAGACTATTAAAAAGGGGGAGGAGCTTACATCCTGATTAGACATTTCCCAGTAGGGCCGCTCTCCGTAAGACATCACTTCCCACATAACGATGCCGTAGCTCCAGACGTCGCTGGCTGAGGAGAACTTTCTGTACTGGATGGCCTCCGGAGCCGTCCAACGAATGGGAATCTTCCCTCCCTGAAAAACACACATTATGCATTCATCATTTCCACATGAATAAAACATAGCACGCCAACACGGTTATTGCCAGAAGTAAATACACTGAGTTCTGTAGACATAATGTACAGATTTTAATCAAGTCAATTCAGTGCATCACTTTCTGTCTTCCTCTCTTTGACTCTTTCCCTCTTGTAATTCAGCTCATGTGTCATAAAATCACTGCCAGTCTGTCTTGTGATGAGAGAGGATCTAATTTAGGCATAATTCACTACTTTGTCCAGAATCTAACAGGAGTGGATTGTGTTAGCTTGTCGAGTGTCTCACAGATAGCATTAAGAGAATGTTCTGAATATTCAGTTTCTAGAACTCTCCGTTAGCTTACCTCAGTTTAATTACCCTATCCGCCTTCGGAAATAACTCACAGTCTGCACACACGGTAGACCCAGTGCCAACTCTCTCTCTCAGCACTCCAACACTCACTCACCCAGACTACTGGTGACTACAACTGTACATTATATCAGTGGAACTTTGTCATGTATTTCACTTTTGGTAATGAATGAATTGATATAATATATTTTATTAACATGGAAATGCTGTGCACTGACCAAAAAAGCATTACAGATTCATCGTCAATGTGATGTCACAACCGTACCAAAAACGTAAATGCACCAGGTGTGTTCACGCTTTTGCATATGACCGTGATTTATTAATGTGGAGATTTTAGTGTGTGTTTAGTGACTAGCTCTGTATAGCAGCATCTTTAACCCTCACAAATTTAGAGTTTTGGTATGGTTGTGATATCACAACCACAGTAACAGTCCTTTTCAACAGTCCTCCAAGTTCTAGGCCTTGACTATGTCAGTGTCAGGCACAAACACCAGGTAACAATAAGTAACACCAGGTAGGTACTAGATAAAGTAAATTTAGGCTTTAAAAAACGTGATTCTTAATATGATTTTTACAATCCTTAAGTTTCTTCACTGATTAATTGTCTGTGGTCCTCCAGTGCAATACTGCTGAATGTGAAACTAGAGGATTTACTTTAAAATTAAAGGAAATCTAATTGAAATCTAATTTTAAAGGTACGTTTATTTATGTTTTTTTTTATACTGTAGAATGTGTGAGTAAATGTGACACCTTTAATTTAACATATTAACCTCTTTGACTTAATTAATCTTTGGATGTGTCCAAATTAAAATTCCGTGGCAGGTGGGGAATACAAGTTGAGGGAAAGGTCATTGTTTAACCTACATTTGCCACAAAATGGTGAGCTTCTGTATTCTTTAGTATTCTTAACTAACTCGAGATGCAACACTGGTCTGCCTCAAGGTGGCACTGTAGCTAATCAGGTCATCCAGTTGGTCCTTCATGGCCTATCAGCAGTAACTATGCCCAAGACATCAGTAAAAAACTCGACACAGCACCATTGTAAATCTGAAAACTTGGCCAATTTCCCAAGAGTTTGGTGAAAAGAGTGCAACTTTACTGCATAGAGGTGTAATATCTAACTTCATGTGATGAAGAGCACATTACTAAACTACAAAAGAGCATTTCCAGATTGTTAAACCAAATAATTAGCTGCCATTGAGGGTAACATGGATTATAGTGGGTTAGTTAGCAGCCAGTTTGCATGGGACCCCCGAATCCCAGTTTTTTTTTGCACACTGTGCGAATTACAAATCTAACTCTTTGTAATTATCCAGTTTATCACATAGTTATTCAATGAACTGCATTTTCGTTTGATTTACTTTCTAGATTTCAGTACATTCTAATCTGCACTTTTTTCCATTTGTTCTGATATCAAGAAAATAAAAATTAAAAGTTTTGTTTTCCCATCCCATGTGGGAGTGGGTTGGGGTTGGAATGTGAGGTGTTGCTTGGTTTTTCTTTAAATGGAATATGAAAAAAAAAAAGAATCACAAAAATTAAAGAAAGTGAAAGTAACAGCGGTGATATGTGTTATTATTAAATTCAAATAGTTACAAAATATTTCTATGCCTACTTACAAACATGAATGTGGCAGGGATCGAAGGTTTAGAATCTACGCTGTTAACAAAATAGGTTTAAATGTTTTATTGAGCCATGAGTGAGAAATGATTAATATGAAATCAATGGCATGCCTCAGTTAAACTACAACTTCTTGTTTATGTCTCTCTCTATGAGGAGCCTTAGATATTGAAATTCAGTAGTAGGACTGTGCGTGTATGTGTGTGTGTGTGTCTCACTGTGGTGGTGTAGGCTGCCTCCGGGTCGTCCTCCAGCACCCTGGACAGGCCGAAGTCCGACACCTTACACACCAGGTTGTCATCCACCAGAATGTTCCGGGCTGCCAGGTCCCGGTGGACGTAGCCGATGTCGGACAGGTACATCATACCAGAGGCGATGCCGCGCAGCATTCCAACCAGCTGGATGACGGTGAAGTGCCCATCGTGCTTCTGCAAGAGGGAGAGAGAGAGAGAGAGAGAGAGAGAGAGAGAAATAGAAAGAGGAAACTGTATTCAGTCAAGTGAGACTTCACCCTTGCAACAGTGGATCACTGCTGCTGTACACTCCACTGACAAAATGTAATGGACTGAATGGATTTGACTCAAATGTGTACATCATTTCCACATATATTCCCACATATTCCACATCCTGTAGTGATTGTGTTGCTGTAATTTATTTAATTCATGTCAAAATTATACATATTTGAATGCAATACTTTTTCAGCATATACAGTACAGGCATTCAAGTCCTTCTAAGTGTTTATCCTAATCACCACTGTGTAACCAAGCCTGTCATCAAATGGTTATTAAATGGGACATTTCCCGTAAGTCTGCCCCATGTAATGTAGCTGATAATTAATTTTTCGTGAATAACAATAATACATATGGGTAATATAGCACAGACCAATCTCAAGGCACTGCACAGATCATTACCAATGAAAAAACTAGAAATAGAAGTTAATGATGGAAATACATATGATGAGATACATATAAAAATAATACAAATGAAATTGTATGCACAAATAGAAAAATGAGAAATACAAAAATGAAAAAATACGTAAAAAAATCATCATACACAAAAACTGAGCAAATTGAAACTATATATTAACCAATAAACAGAAAAAATGAGAAGCATAAAAATATTTATTTACATTCTGCACACTGTTTTAATGTCTCACGCTGAATGAATTAACAAATGTTTCTACTCCTGTTACAGGTTAGATGATTTACAGTAGTTCTTTATTTATTATTAATGCTGTCTGTAGTTTTTTACTTGGACTAGTCCTGAATACTTTAGGCCAGCATTATGAATAAATGATAAATGTTGAGCAGACACATCCAAGACTTTATAGCATTACTGACAATTATTGCCCAGTAGGGCCAGTGCTGGAATACTAACTGGGTTTTATTCATGGTAGCATAGATGAAGGACTCTTTGACACTTATGGTAATGTTCTTACCCTCAGGAAAGAGTCCAAAGATCCGTTCTCCATATACTCCACTACTATCATCACTGGGCGACCTGCACACACATACAAGGCAACCTCCATTAATATATACAGCACAAGAAAGGAGGACAGCAGCATTTAGATGAAGATGAGCAGATATAGAGATACACTGCACTGCAAAATCAACATCAGATTCATTCATTCATTCATCCTTTAAGCTGCTTATCCTTATTGGTCACAGAGGGATGCTGGGGCCTATCCCAGCGCATATTAGACAGAAGGCAGGAAACACCCTGGACAAGATGCCAGTCCATCGCAGGGCAACATCTTAAGATATTTTCACATAATAACATAATAACAAATTACTGTGAGGTTGAGCTGTACTACAGGGGATTTTGGGATATGACAGATTTTCAGAAAAACATGAAATGACTATGAGTTAAAAGTTGGATTTTTTTTTTTAGATTATCAAGGTGCTTATCAAGTTTAAGTTGAATATGTTATAGTTTATTCACATTGACAGTAACGTTTTCTTTTTTCGCTCATGTTTGTGCAAATGGGGAAAAAATTTATACTGCATAGTATTGCAATATTTTGCATGTCAACATTGCATCAATACACAGATGAGAAGTGTCAATATTTTATTACGGAAATGTAAAGGAATTGTTTTATGAGAGTGTCAATGACTCGGTTTGCTTGACAGTCCCATATTGCTGAAATAAAATGGACTGAAGTGACATAAACAGATTGAAACCTTTACCTGATTAGATAAAACGGATGTTGACAAATTTTTCTTTTAGAGGCGAAATTTACAATTGGAAAAAGGTAATAAACTGCAATACATATTAACGCTGTACTATATCACAATACTTTTAAAATCAGAGTAATGTCATATTGTGGAGCCTTTAGTGGTTTCCGTGATATACAGTGCAAAACATTTTTGCTTTAATTAAAAGACTTTTTTTCAAATGTAAATGTCGAATAAATTACAGGCTACTAAGCTACATTGCTTTTACAGCTCTTATGCAAAGCTACTGGAGATTACTGTATTTTCTGTATTTTCAATTACAACTTATTAGCTGTTAATTACCACATAACTGAACTTCCCAGTAATCTTATGTTCACTTGATTGTTAAGTCACAGACTGCAGTTGCTATTTCACTATTATTTGTTGTAAAGTGAGGCAACTAGTAGCCGCTAATCTACTGCAATTTTAGAGTGTTTTTTACAGTGTAGCTGAAGAATAGGAGAGACATAAATAGAGACAATATACAGGTACTTCTGCCACTGAATTCCATCGCAAGTGTGTTTTCAGTCAATAGCTTTTCCATTATTTCCTAAGTACAGGGAAATATGGTCAAAGTGCTATTTGTGGTAAGTGGCCATATGCTACAAATACAACCAGAAGAAATCAGATAGAGAAACACTGGAGAGCACTAAACCCTAAGAGCAGAGAAAATTAATTATAGAGAAGTGCAAAAGACAGTTTAAAAACGTTATGCACGTATTTCTTTGTCAAAGTCACACATGACACCTCTCTGAACACTGTCATCCATGTTTTGTTTACTTAAACATATTCATAGTATCAGCCAGGAAACCTGAGAATGAACACAATTAATACACTTCATTTTCACCCCAAACTAATAATACATGTGCAATCAGTCTAACACACTCTCTCTCTCTCAATCAATCCCACATAAACATATATAAGCTCACACAAACAAAGTGCACAATGCAAAACATTCAATCTTGTGTTTTTAATCACAACAACACACCTAACATACCAACCCCCCCCCCCTTTAAATTAACGTTTCACATGCTGTCCCCACCTTCCGTAGAGCTGAGGTTGGTAAAAACTGCCCTATAGACCCTAGCAGTGCACAGCAGTTCATAACCTGCATCATCACCGGCTCCCGCAGCATCAGCCATGTTTCACGCACAGTTCCTCTCAGTCACTCTTTCTGAAGCACTCATCTGATTCCTCTAATTACCCCCAAACTGCCTGAGCCATTAGACTGATTAGCCAAATCCCTGCTGAGGGGAGGCCAGCAGAATGAATAGGAAAAGAGAGATGAGGAGCAAACAGAAAAAGAAGGAGAGATGTGAGGTGTTGGAGTGTACAGTATGAGGCTGCGTATTTACTGTTGTGTTGTGTTAAACTTCACAACACAATTCAGTGATGTTTCTTTGGCAGGCCTGATTAGATGTATCCTTAAATGCTGATTTGGGCAAAATACATGTATTTCATTAAGTGCTTGCAGATGCTCCACATGAAAAGGAACCAAACATGTGTCTTTTCTGACCATCTCACAAGAGTTATGGCTAGACAAAAAAGGTTTCTTGGTTGGACTAAGACTGTAGCTGCAAACGGGAATGGATGTTACATTTCTGTGATAATGTAAATACCAAGTTTAATAGAGTTCTGATGGTGGGTAGAATTATTGTCTTACTCTTAGTGACCACGCCCTCCAGTCTTATGATGTTAGGGTTGTCGAACTGTCCCATGATGCTCGCCTCTCGCAGGAAGTCCCGTCTCTGCCGTTCAGTGTAGCCGCCCTTTAACGTCTTTATGGCCACGGGGGTCTCCTTCTTCCCTGGAGTCCGGAGACGACCACTACACACCTCCCCAAACTCACCTACAACACACACACACACACACACACACAGACACACAGAGAATGCCTTCAATATACTAAACCAGATCAGTGATCGCTCACTTGTAAGTATGCACTCTAGTCACTAGATGGCAGTGGCATAATTACAGAAGCATGGTCCAGTAAACCTTTCACAGTATTACAAACCTTGCAAGCATCTAGTTTACATGGTGAAATACACCCACCTGCCACTTCATTAGGTACTAACCTAACTCACTGTCTGCTTTTATCAGCTCTACTTACCATGTAGGGACTTTGTTCGTTCTCACATTACAGACTGTAGTCCATCTGTTTCTCTGCATACTTTGTTAGCCCCTTTCACCCTGTCCTTCAATGGCCAGGACCCCAACTGGACCACCACAGAGCAGGTATTATGTGGGTGGTGGATCACTCTCAGCACTGCAGTGACGCTGACGTGGTGGTGCTGCTGTGAGTGGATCAGACACAGCAGTGCCGCTGGAGTGTTTAAACACCTCAGTGTCACTGCTGGCCTGAGAATCATCCACCAACCAAAACTATCCAGCCAACAGTGTCCTTTGACCACTGATGAAGGACTAGAGGATGGCCACACACAACTATGCAGCAGCAGATGAGCTATCGTCTCTGACTGTACACCTACAAGATGGACCAGCAAGGTAGGAATGTCTAATAGAGTGGACAGTGAGTGGACACAGTGTTTAAACACTCCAGCAGCACTGCTGTATCTGATCCACTCACACCAGAACAACACACACTAACACACCACCACCACGTCAGAATCAGCGTGATGCTGAGAATGATCCACCACAGAGGGCTGGTTGACAAGCTGTGCATCAAAGTACACCTATATAGTGGACCTGTAAGATGTGAGACCGGTGAGTGGAAGCACAAGGTGGGTGTTTCTAATAAAGTGGCCGCTGATTTTATTGGACCCGCTATAAGGCAAACGGCAGCCGTAAAATACAGGCAGATCAAACAAATTGCACAGCTCATACCGGCTCCGATAACTCTCTCTATACGGATGCGAGATGGGTCGATCTCTTTGGCGAAGTCATGGACAGCCTGTGAGGGATCTTCATAAGTATCCGGATCTACATAGGTCTTTATTCCCGGGAATGGCACTAAAATAGAAAGCAAGATACAGAAACAATTACAAAAGGTACTACTCAGCATGCAAGCACTTATGCTTAGCTGGTTAGCATTAGCATAGTGCAAAAAATGGGATTGTGTTTACTTTCTCCACTCCTGGAAAGCCACATCACAGCAGAGTGGAGTGGCTTCCCTGCACTACACACACCTGCTGCACCTCCTGTGGGGCCGGATAATTAGCTGATGAGTTGAATCAGGTGTGCAAGGGCTGTGTAGTGCTGCAGCTCTCCAGGACAAGGACAAACAAACAGTGTAGAATGTGTGTGTGTGTGGAGGGGGGCTGTAAGTGCATGTATGTGTGCACAGACAGTTAAAACAGGACTAACCTACAATGTCAGGACCAAATTTAAAGCACTTTCATGCAAATGTTTATTTTGTTTAAAACTCGAGGTGAGAATGGAGAAGGGAAGCTGTTTTCTTACTGTAACACTTGGTCATTACTGGGTCATTAAAAAATCCTGGTAGAGAGTAGAATGATTCTGTCAATTATGGCAAGTAGCTCAGGTTCTGAAGCAAAGCATCCCATCACCATAAAACTACCACCACCATGTCTGAATGTTAGTATGATGCTTTTATTGTGGAATGCATGTTATTCCTAAAATTTCCCTGGTGTTCCTGTTTGTCAGCAGCGATTCCCAGCTTGCAACATTCCTATGGATACCATTTTTGCCCAGTAGTGTCCTTCTAATGATGGCATAAAGAATGCTGACCATTTCTGGGGTGAGAGAAGTGTACTTTTTAGATGTTTATCTGGGTTCTTTTGTGACCTCCTGGATGAGCTGTGCTCTTGGAGGAATTTTGGTAGGCCAACCACTACTGGAAAGATACACCATGGTTCCAAGCTTTCTCCATTTGGAAATAATGATTCTCACTGTGAGTCCCAGAACCTTAGAGATAGCTTGGTAGCCCTTTCCAGCCAGATATACATTGTATATAACTCTTATTACACATTTATGTAAATACATTTTATTTAGATTGCGCCACTTGTTGATCCTTTAGCCTACTTCATCTTGCTGGAAAGGTTATATTTAAGTGATATTTAGATTTAATAGTTTCAACACAGTTATCAACTACACTGTGTTCATGGGTTGATTGAGTAACAAAGGAGGAAAATACTTTTTCACACAGGGTCTTTTTCCTTCACTAAATAAAACAGTCATTTAAAAACAGTGTTTTGTGTTTATTCAGGTTGTTTCTGCCTTATAATAAATGTTTGAAGGTCTGAAACAATGATACGTGTGGCAACCATTCAAAAGCAGAAGACATCAGGAGGGGCTTGTGTGAATGTGTGCGTGTGTACCATGTCCATTCTGATACTGCGTCCTTCTCTTGTCCTCTGATTTCAGCTTGGACTTGATATACCACTGACACCTGTGCAAACAGTAGAAAGAAAAATACTAGCGTCAGTAATAATACAAAAAGTGTCAAATGAAACCTATCAAATCTGATGGTGGAGATACAGCTGAAAAAGGCTCCTGGGCATAAATCTAGATAACATTCAGCTGACAACTATGAGTGCATGATAGATCAGTGGCTATTTATTATTTGCCAGATCTATTACTTGCCCAAATATGTGAAAATCTGATCTACTGGTTATTGACATCACTATTGGCCACGGCAAGTAATTAATTACTGGTTATCATTATCAGCCCAGAAAATTAATATTAATGCATCTCCAGCTGAATACTCTGCACAAGTGCTCACCAACCCTCCTCCAGGAGATCCAGGAGAAGTCCACCCTGCATCTAACATGCCCTTATCCAACACTTATGAATCTGATCCAGCCAGATATCATTAACATGCAGATGTTAACTAGCTGGAGGAGGTGTGGCAAACTGTGACTGGGACTACAATTTGCAGGGAGGTAGATCTCTAGGGTTAGTGACCACTGCTACAAGCTATTAATGATGTTGAGCCATTCCTTACAAACAGAGCCAGTGTTGATGGTCATAGTGCTGAACTGTTTAACATCACAAAGCTAGTTTCACCGTTCAGAGTGCTGTGCTGTTCCTTTTTAATATTACAGAGCCAGCTTTGCTGCCCCCAGTGCATGAACTGTTCCTTTTAATTCTACAAAGTAAATTTTGCTGTTCACAGTGCTGAACTGTTCCTTCTTAACATGACAAACCTAGTTTCACTGTTCACAGCGGTAAACTGTTCCTTTTTAACATTACTGAGCAAGTTTCGCTGTTCACACTGCTGAACTGTTCTTTTTAACCTTACAGATAAAGTTTTGCTGTTCACAGCGCTGAACTGTTCCTTTTTAACATTACAGAGCCAGTTTCACTGTTCGCCCTGCTGAGCTGTTCTTTTTAACATTACATATAAAGTTTTGCTGTTCACAGTGCTGAAGTGTTCCTTTTTAATATTACAGAGCCAGTCTCACTGTTCATACTTCTGAACTGTTTTTTTAACATTACAGGTAATGTTTTACTGTTCACAGTGCTGAACTGTTCCTTTTTAACATTACAGAGCCAGTTTCACTGTTCACACTGCTGAACTGTTCTTTTTAACATTACAGATAAAGTTTCACTGTTCACAGCGCTGAACTGTTTCTATTTTAAGATTAAAAAGTCAGGTTCACTGTTCATAGAGCCGAACTGTTCCTTTTTAACATCAGGATCCGACGCTGCAGTTTGTGGTGCTGAAGTCCTCTTTACATTATAGAGCCACTGTGGTACTGAAAGCAGCCTCCCTGAGTGCCTAGCAGAGGAAACTATAACTGCATGAATGAGTGGCATGAACACAAACCCAAACTGAACTGCTGGCGAGCCAAGCCAGAACAGCTTATAATATACATTATACCACTTACATTCCCCATGCTTTGATGAACAAGTAAGTCACTTCTGCTATGTCGGACATGGGCCTAAAGGGCTGTAATCATTTATTCCGTGTCCAATTGAACCCTCTTGATTTATTTGCGAGTTGTTGACGAGGGTCTGTTATCTGTCTCAGGCCGCTTCTCCTCCACGCTGTGTCTCCACATCACACACACACAGCGGGGAGCCCATTAGCCCTGGAGCGCTGCGAGTGGACGTGAGGACACTGAGACCACAGCGTCCGCCATAGTGTCACACACAGTGCTGATACACCGTGTCATTCTGAGTGGTTTGACTGAACCATGCACACTCCCCTTCCACCACCATATCACCCTGTGCATTCTGACTAATTAGGCAGAATCACACTGAGCAGCCAATTGGAAAATAAGAAGGACTGCTCAACGGCCAACGGACGCATTAGGAGACGCCTGAGTGCTTAGGAGAAGCAATGTGAGAGAAAAGAGAACGAGAGATTACAGGGAGATAAACAAGAATAGAACAGTGACTTAGGGAGTATATAGGGAGGGGACAAAAAGAGAGAGGACAATGGAGAGGGTTATAGAGAGAGTTATAGAGTTATAGAGAGATAAACAGGGTATAAGTAATGGAATGGAAAAAAGAAAGAAAGAAAAAGAAAGAAAGAGTGACATATGTAGTATGAAAAGAAGGAGGGGACAAAAAGAAAGAGGATATAAAGAAAGACAAGAGGGTTATATACAAAGTGAAACAGTGTAAGTGATGGGAAAGAAAGAAAGAAAGAAAGAAAGAAAGAAAGAAAAGGAGGCACATAGGGAGTATGAAAAAGGGAGGGGATGAAAAGAAAGAAAAGAAAAAAGAACACTCTTTTGCTCTTTTCTTTCTCATACTATGAGGGTCCCATCACCCCCTGATATAGAAGCTTACTGTTCACCGCTGATCTCTCTGTGGTTATCCTGGCTTGCTCAACAACGCTTTCAGTACACGTGCCACAAGAGTGAATCACGGGAG
>CM067495.1:7835058-7857558 GCA_034552555.1 Semaprochilodus insignis
AATGCATGGGACTTCAGAATAACAAGTTCAGTGACACAGAGACGGACAGAGAGAGACTGAGGGAGAGAGAGGAAGAGAGCATAGCGTGGTATACTTTTGAACAACTAGCAAGTTTACATGTTACGATAACACATTACATTGAGTGAGTGTTGAGTAACTGTCATGGAGTAATACATTAGTTAACATTAAGTAATGCATCAGAGTTAACACGAAGCAATACATTAACAATGCTTAGCTAATGTACATTAGATACAACAGACAAGCATCGTTAATGTATTACTTCATTTTGGTTACTCAACAATTAATGTAAAGTGTTACCAATGTTATTCAAAATCCTTTACATGCACTATGTTGACTCCTTTCCTAAATAGGTGACCCTTTTGTTGTATGATAATCGTTTTCTACTACGATAACTATAATTTCTGGTTATTTCTTTGACTTTTCAGTGCTGTGACGCTGAGATCACAGTTTAGTTTTGTACTACGGTCACTCCTTTTTACAATGACTTGCTGTGCTGAGCAGCGGAGCAGTTGTTGAGTCTGCATTGCAGAGAGGACAAGGGTAAACAGATGTTGTCCAGGTGGTTCAGCAGCATCCACGGGCTGTGGGTCAAGTGCAGCATGGACAGCAGATAGCTAATTGGGCTCGATGATATCTCTAATGCGCACACCGAGAGAGCCATATAAAACAGCTGGAAGGTGACCATCGTCCAGCTCAGGTAAGTCACTAGTGGTGGAGGCATTACCATCATGCCACCATCAATGGCACAGTGAGCAGCTGAGAAAGCAGCTGACAGCCGGGTAGAGTGCCGCTTGTGCCATTCTGTGAGACGTGTCGCCATCTACAAGACACGGCCCTGGGCAAGGACTAGGGATGCTCATTGGTGCACCTCAGGGTTTGCACTGTCAAAGACTGTGCATGTGCCCACAGACTTGGTATAAGCTGCTAGGCTGCCAGGGACAGCCAACCTTTAAAGGGAGGTCTATGTAGCAGCCTGCTACTGCCTGGCAGTGACGCCTAGAAGCTTGCGAGGTGTGGCCATGCTGACGGCCATGTCAGGAGAATTATATGCATGTCTTTTGGCTCTATGATGGCTCATTTGCACTATATCCTTTCATACTATAGGGAGTTTTCTTCTATGATAACCATTCTAACCCCCATTTTGTGCTATGATGACCACTTTCTATCATGGTGACCCATCTGCACTATGGTGCTTTATACCTTCTCATAGTACTTGATCTCGTAGTCGAGGATGGCAGCATGGGGTTGTTCGGCCTCTTGCCAGGAGAGTGCGATACTGTTCTGAGATGACCAGTCATTCCTCACCATTCCTACCAGAGATGGACCTGTAGGGCAGATGTCAATAAAGCACTCAGACTTTGGCCTTTCATAATTAGATTTTATGGAGATATTATAGAGAGAATGTCATTCAAGTGACATGGAAATACAAATAATGAAAAGAAAAGAGCATCAGAAAGACCTAAACCGATTCAGTGTCTTTCAGAGTATGATGTGTTCCAGACATAGATACACTGAAGAAGGCTTTGAGTTTCTAATTGAGAATTACGAGCTGGAAGGCTGTTTTTAGTGTGCACTTAAAGTGCATTAAGAGCAAGAAAGAATAGAGCATTTGTTTCTGTTTAGCCCACTATTTTTGCACAATATGTTTCAGGATGCTGAAACTGCATGCTTTCATGTAATTTGCAGTGCTATTAATGATGAATTACCAAGGCTTGCCATAATTATTACACAAAATTACACAATGGTAAGCTTTCACAAAGATATGTTGTATTGGCTGTTTTTCGGTTGGGTTGAGGCAAATGCACATAAATAAAAAATACAAGCTTCATACAATGAACAAAAATTACTTTTGTTAAATTAAACTGTTAATCACAAATATTTATATGGCAAATAATAAGCATGATTATTGCAGGCATAAACAACCCTACATTCACTATTAAAATACACTATTAAAACTCTCCAAAAAAGATGCTATAAGGGGTTCTTCGAGTGATGCCACAGAAGAACGAGTTTAGTTAGTTAGAATGTAATGTAAATGAGATGTAAATGAGATGTAAATGAGACTCTACCAATCAAAAGTTTGGAATCATTTGTCATATATATATATATATATATATATATATATATATATATATATATATATATATATATACTCATATAACAGTAACATATAGTAAGAAATAATGGCAAACAAAATCATACAAGTTTTAATAAATAATAAACTATGATTTTATGTTTATTGGAATTTGTTTTCACAAAAATACTATAAATTGGTCTGTATAATTAGGGAGATCAGTTTTCAAATACTGTGGAGGTCAGTTTCTTTATAAGTTAATTCTCAGTGCTCAGTGCTGTACAGATTTCACAATAGCCATTTACCACAATAACAAAAGACCACTCACAGCTTATCCTCAAGAACGTCATTTTTACAGGTTCCTACAAACTTAGAAAAGTTTCATCGTTGAATTATTGGTAACACTTTAGAACAAGCCTACCCATATAAAGGTTTATGAATGGTTAAAAATTTAAGTTAAGTTTAATAGTGGTTATTAATTAAATTATTAGTGGTTAATAATTAAATAAACATCTTAAAATCATTAACAAGCAGTTACAGCACATAAATAAGAAGGGCAGCGGTAACCTATTGTTAGTCTGTTGTTAGTAAACCACATTGATCTATACTGAAAAAGTTTGGATGTTTATTGATCTTATTTAGTCTTTTTTTCAGCATTAAACCTGTCAGCTTCAGCTTTTTGTTTGGATAAGCTCCCTTTTGCCCCTTTTTATTAATGTGCTATAATTGTTTATTAATACTCTATAAGTGTTTAAGACCTAACTAATAACAATTAATAAACTAATTTTGAATAATGAATAATCCTTTTATAAAGGTAGCTTATTGTGAAGTGGTACCGAATATTCTATACATATCTTTAAAGAAACTGGTTTTATATGAATGAGATCAGTGACTCATGTAATGCAAGGATTCTGTCCTAATTGAAGGGTTCAACGATTCTTCCTAGAAAATAAAAATAGATTGTTTTTATATATAACATGTTTTTTTTCTATGGCATCACACAAAATAGTATTAACAGTGTACTCACATAGCAGATGAGGTGGTTGCATGTATTAAGGGTGGGTGATATGGCAAAAGTATCATATCACAACACTTAAAGACATTTTACAATACACAATCTCGATATTTTGATACACAGACAAAATGACACATTTAAAAAACTGCTATGAAAATCAGAATGAGAATCAGAATCAAACTTTATTGGCCAAGTATGTACACCCATACAAGGAATTTGTCTTTGGTTACATTAGCTCACAGTGCACAGAGAGTGACTACATTATACACAGTACCAAACACACACATTCCTACCACACACATGAATACAGTGATTACTACTTAACATTTTGCATACTGCACTACACTAGAGCCAACGAAAGAGACCCAGTGATAGCCCCTTTATAATAGAACAAGCAGCTGGCCAATGTTCTTTAAGTACTGATGATTGTGATATAAGCTTATGTGCTTTGTCACAAGCAAGATGAGCTATACTGCTGCTATCATGATGCACGTTTGCTTGGACTGCATTCACGACAATGGAGCTCTGATTGTTCGGCCTGATTTTTAAGACATCCATACAATATAGAAAATCAAGCTGCCTCTGATTAAAAAAACGTATGCAGCATTTTTTCTCTGCATTAATACGTGTAGGTTCATTTTCAAAACTGCCCATCTGTCTGTTTTGTTTCCTCTTTCCGTCTGGAAAAAAACAGACTCACTGTGAACAGGCCCTAAAGTCCAACTTCAGGAAGCAGCATCCGCATGGTACATCGGCTACAGCACAGGGACTTCCATAAAGGAGGCCTTCGCCGCTAGCTTCCCGCCCACGGGCTGAGGAGGAGCGCATCTCTAATTGAATCCTGCAGCAGATTAAACTGGCGGCTGAATGGCATTAGCGGGGCCTGATTGGATTTCTCTCAGGTAAATATTCACTCCGGAGGCTGTGGAGGCCGCCTGCAACGGTAATCACTACCTCTGTCATAGTAATCAATCTCTTACTGTTAAAACAGCCAGGAAAATATCAGGGCTGGGCAGAAAGGGGGAAAGAGACAGAGCGAGAGAGGGTAGGGAAAGGAAGACAGGGCAAAGTGGGGGGGAGCAGAGAGAGAAAGTGAGGAGGAAAAAAAAAGAGAAAGAAAGAATTAAGAATGGGGACGATAAATGAGAGACAGAGGGAGGAGGGAGAACAAATAGAAAGAGGAGAGGAGAAGAGATGGTAAAGCTGCTAGAGCAGCTGCAGACACATCTGCCCCCACTGTCTGTGCTCCCCTGAAGCATTGATGGAATTGATTCGGAGAAACGTGATTGAACGGAGCTGCGAGAAAGTGAGACACCATAAAAAACGACAAGCCGAGTTTCTATTTGCGCACGCATGCACACATACATGCAGGGGGTCTGTATCTGTCTCCTCACACACACACACACACACACACACACACACACACACACACACACACACACACACACACACACACAGATTCTCCTAGAAAATCTCTATCTTGTTCACTGAATGTGGAGGTCAACTCCTGTCAAACTGTCCTTTTCTCCCTGGCGTGCTCCTTCTCACTCTTTTCATACATACAAACAGCAGCAGGGTTGCAAGATGTGGTCGATACCACATTACTACATATAGAGTATTGCCTTGCATTACACTAATACACACTGTGGTAAACCCTGGATGCTACTAAATATAGTGATACTAGAATACTGACTTTGCAATATGTGAATGAACCTCTCTAGCCAACCTTGAATGCTTCATTATGAGTTGTGAGAACCGTGATTGATCAGACATCTATGTATATGGGGGTCTGGACAAGACAAAGCATTCATATGATCCAAGCATCTTATCTAAAATCATGGAAATGCCAAATTTGGATTTTATGTAGTTTTTTGCTGTCCCAACTATCTAAAATATGTCCCTACATGCCAGCATTTCATGTGCTTCATTTTTTGCTGTCCAGATTATCTAAAATCAATCTAGAAATGCCAAAATCAGATTTCATGGGGGTTTTTTTTTGTCGTTGTTTTTTGTTTTACATACAAACAGCAGCAGGGCTGCACGATGTGGACAATACCATATTACTACATATAGAGTATTGCCTTGCATTACACTAATACACACTCTGGTAAACCCTGGATGCTACTAAATATAGTGATACTAGAATTCTGACTTTGCAATATGTGAATGAACCTCTCTAGCCAACCTCGAATGCTTCATTATGAGTTGTGAGAACCGTGATTGATCAGACATCTATATATATGGGAGTCTGGACAAGACAAAGTATTCATATGATCCAAGCAACCTGCCATTGAAAGATGTTTTACATAAAAATCTGGTGAACGCAGCATGCTGGAGTCTTACTTTTCTAATAAGTCAAAAACACAGCCTCTGTTGGCCGAACCATTGGCCAACGGTTTTGAGCAGCCAGAGCGTCTAGACTGAACTGCATCCAAAAAAATCTGATTGGAATCGCATTAAAACAAACTTCAAATGTGGTTTCTGGTTCAGATTTCATGTGCTTTGTACTGTCGAGGCAATCAAAAATCAATCTGGATATGCTAAAAATTGGATTTCATGTGTTGTTTTACTGTCCAGACTATTTAAATCAATCTAGATATTTGGGCTGCAATTCTCAACATAGCCTAAATAGCTTTTAAGCAGCTGCTTACATCACAGGATGTCTCCCTGCATGTGATCTTAGGTCTGCAGCCCTAAAGGACCTAATGCAAATAGCCAGTACCAGTACCATATACTGAAATGTATGGGAACACGGTTTGCCTAGACCTCCACGTTGCACTGTTCTCTTTGCTTTAGCTCAGTAAAGATGTGAAGAAGAATTACTCTGTAGTTTTTAAAGCTCTAAAAGACCCTGAGCACCTGCTTACAAGACAAACTGTCTCTCTGTCGAAGTTCCAGCATGTGATCTAAGGTCTGAAAATCAATCCTGATATGCCAAAGATTAGATTTCATGTGTTTTTTTGCTGTTCAGACTATCTAAAATTAATCCAGATATGCCAAAAATCAGACCTCATGTGTTTTTGTTGTTCAGACTATCTGAAATCAATCTGAATATTTGGGCTGGAATTCTGAACATGGAATTCTGAATGTGGTGAGGCATTATTCTGTTATTTTTTTCAGAACTATGGATCTCAATTCCAGCCTCCATTAGATAGTCAGGTTCAGTGCACACATTTAAGAAACATTTGTGTTTAACTTTAATTAGAGAGTTCAGAGCCTTGTTTGGCATTGATCTTTTTAATTTCATCTGTCTGCCTTATTCAGTATGATTTCAATTTAAAACTCATAATTTATTCTATTGTTAAACTCGTCACCCGTCTGTAAAGCACCCTGAGGAGCATTATTGTTATTGTTGTTGTTGTTATTATTTTTATTAGTATTATTATTATTTTGTTGCTGTTATTATTACTGTTATTACTATGCATATTATTATTAATATTTGTGTTATTATTAGGGACAAGGGCAGAGAAGCTGGAAGCATGGAGCCAATATATATAGTTATATGTTTAGGCATTTACTCAAAACTCAAGACTAAGGTGGAAACAGCTGGAAGAACCTGGATATATCAATGCAGAATGTAAATGGAATGTAGATGTAACTCATTACCCAACTGACCATGTGATTATGGTCCATTGATTTATCCTGATAAAGTTCAGATTTTGATGCTTATTGATCTTGTTTTGCCTTTTTCCATCAGTCAGCAATAAACCTGTCAGCTTCAGCATATGTATATTCATTGTGCGGAAGAGCTCCCTTTTGCCCCTTTTTATTAATGTGCTATAACTGTTTATTAATACTTTGTAAAGTGTTTATTTGTTCCATGTTAAGCTATTTATTAAATTCGAAACTAAGGAGGAAAAAGGTGGAAAAACTTGAACATATCAATGCAGAATGTAAATAAAATGTAGATGTAACTCTTTAAACAACCGACCATGTGATTATGATACTGTGTAATTCAATTTAAATAGCGTACACAGCAGCTTCTAAGAGTTAAATGCGTGATTTCCGCCACACTATATCTTTGCTGCGTGTGCCTCTGAACACTATGCTACGAAATGTATGGGAACACTGTTTGCCTAGGCCTCCATGTTGCACTGTTCTCTTTGCTTTAGCTCAGTAAACACGCGAAGAAGAATTACTCCGAAACCTGTCACAGTCGAGATGGCTAATAATTTATTGAAGGCAGCAGGTAAACGCGCTACATCACACCCCGACTCCAGGAAGCTTGCGTTTACACAGAAATATTTAACACACTCGGAGCAGCTGCAGGCCAGGCTGCACCTTCATAAATAATGAAAGCTCCTCAAGCCTCTATTTGCGAAAGTACAGGCTGAGTAAGAATGGCAGAGCAGAGGAAAGGACACAGCTCAATAGAACTCAAAGTTTGCCTGCCCCTGGACTCAGTGTGACAGAGATGTTTGATCAGGCACTGAGATCTAGGATAGGAGTGTGTGTGTGTGTGTGTGTGTGTGTGTGTGTGTGTGTGAGGCTGTGGGATAAATTTAGACTTCATATTGATACTGTCTGACTCACTGAAAAGGCTGTTAGGTTCTGAAGGACACCATGAACTCTGACCACCACTGCGAAGAGTGTCTAGCAACAACAATCAAGGTACTGCTGCCAAGTTTATAACTACACTAGCGTTCAAAAGTTTGGAATTAGAAATATACAGTACTGTGTAAAAGTCAGAGAGTAGCCTTAAGTACAGAAAACAAAATGTATATATATATATATATATATATATATATATATATATATATATATATTACAGTTTCTGATGGGGACAGTTTATATACCAGTCTATACCAGGTCTTGTGCAGTTCTTAGGGGTCCCTTTGGTTTTTCAATATATACATAGCTACTGTCAGAACAAAACTTTTATTTTTTTTTTAGTTTGTGACATAATTTGAAAATGACTGTTACCCTTTAAATTATGTGCAAATTTCATGATGGAAAATAAGGAATTGCCCAAAATTGCTTCTAAAATTGGTTCTATTAACTTACATTAAAAGTAAAGTGTGCTTGTCTATCAGCTGTTTGATTATCAGCTGTAGATGATACTGAACCTAGAAATACAGAACCTAAAATAATATCCATAATGCCTCATATCTGAAAAGCAGTGCAGGTGAAATATTCACAGTAATTTCATAACAAGAAATGACATTAAATGGTTCTTTTTTATCATAGAAAAAAATCATTTCCATTATTGAAACATCCAGAAAGTTTAGGGCAGTTGTCTACATTGTGGTCACTCAGGCTGGTGCTGGGTGTGAGGTGTGCTGGCCTTTTATATTGTTAATGTTGTTGTCCGTATGCAATAAAAGGTATGCAGTATTTGTTATATGTGTTATTTAGAGGCAGGAACCAGGAATATTGTGTAGGAGTTTTGTGTTGGGGGTTGGTCATCAGACACATACAAAGCACCGAACACCAGCCATACAAGTCACCCAACTGTGTACAATACACCCAGCTTTGTATGTTTCTTTTTGCACTTCTCACAAGGGAATCAAGGCCTCCTCTGTACGCCAACGCTACCATATATCACCTTCACTTTTACTACACAATATTATTTAAAGAAACCCTTTTAAGGGTGCCGTGTAGGTTTTCTAAACTAACAACTTAAAGGAAAAGTTCTGCAAAAAAAAAACAAAACAAAAAAAACCATTCACAATTTCCCCCCATTCTTGATCATAATCTATCAGTCAATGAGTATTCAGTGTCTGTGTTTGTTTGTTTCTAAAGTATTACATTGAAGCTAAGAGGCTAATATAGCTAGCAAGTTTTTATAGCTAATACCTTATTAGCTAGCAACATGCTAATCACTTTACCACCTTACCTTAAACCATATTGGGTTGTTTAGTAATATTTGATAGATATTACTTTACAGGGAAGTCTTTTGGAGATTACTTAGACATAGCCTGAGGCACATCTGTGTTGCTTTAGGTACACAGGTTGTTAGTGTTAGAGAGTTAGAGTTAGAGCGTTGGAGTTTTGCTTTATGCTTTTGCTTATTTTTACAGACAAAAGTATGTAGGCAAGTTTATTTGTGTTTGCTTAACAGAACATGGTTGGTGTCTGAAATGTCTGAAGTTTGCTTCCTTAGCTTTGAGCTGGAGCAATGAGGCTAAGGTAGCTATCAACCATGTAAACTGTTCTGTATAAAAACAGAGAAAATTATGATGGCTAAAACAATGTTAACAGCAAAACTGAGGCATGGATTCTGTCCATATTTATAATCATTTTCATATGCAATTGTATGTTACTACACAATCAAGTTTATTTGAGATTACTGGTCATGGTGTGAGGCAAGACATATTTGGTCTATCAAGTTTGCGTCTTTAGTTTTGAGGTGAGGTTTTTTTGTAAACAATGTATTATTATTATTTTTGCCGTTTATCACAGTACAATTCACACAGCCTCTGCAATGAAAATAAGTACATGCAAGGGCAATCCAGAAATATTCTTATATAACATATACATATTTACACTTGTGTCTACCACAGGGTAATCCCCAACAGTATACATCTAATGAGCTAATAGTATTTCTAGTATAACAGTATTGCACTGATGGAGTCGTATCCCATGCCAATACAGTTGCTGGGTTAGCTTTATTTGATATTGCTGTAGTCAGAGGTGAAGCTTTAAAGCTAACAAGTAATTCAAATTGAAGTTTACACCCTGCCAATTGTGCGAACTGCAGTCGTAGATCATTGCACACGTGGTTCCCGATGTTTATGTGGTTTCCGACACTGTATAAGATACTGCTATACATAAAAACTGGACATAGGTATGCTACAATGGTATCAACAGCAGTACTGAAGTCTGAGTTTACATGAGGAAGTCTATTTAAGATTACTAATAACAGGACGCAGTTTGAGGAACTGCAGACCTCTAAAGAAGTAAAAACTTTGGACAGCAAACACGTCTTGGCTCATCAACTAAAGGGAAATTTTGCTAAACTAATTGCCTAGCAATTGCTTAGCACATTTCCAGACCTTTATCTGACTATATGCATCTAAATGTTGTCACTGAAAGTTTAATGGGAAAACATTTAGTACTACTTTATATAAGCAGAGTTGGTTAGTATGCAATGGAGTGTGTGTGCACTATATCAAAACGTCAAAGTGCAACCAGCTGAACTGAACATTACAGTGGAAAAGTGAAGATCAAATCGAGTAAACAGGTGTTGGCCTACCGGGTAAAGCTGCACACACACACATACACACACGCACACCTTCATCAAGGCGAAGCAAGAATGAGGAGCTAATGGAAAGTCATTACGTGAGATTTGACCCGCATTTGAATTTTAATTAGCTAGCCCACTCCCCTAAAGGGCTCTTCCATTGACTCCTTCAAAGAAATCAATTCAGACTCTTTTACGGATGCTACACAGGGCCCGAACGATGGGCTTGCCCCATAATCAGCAATCATACTGCACTGAGCAAAGCAATCAGCAAAGCCAGAGAGAGGATAATTGGATGTTCCTTGTTTTTTGAAGAGTAAATTTACGTTGCACTTTCTTATGACAGGGAGATGGTGGTAAAATGACTGTCAAGAGAGATGTAATCGTGGTGCACGTGCTGGGATCCCACACATACGCCCAGGTAGAGACACACACATACACACACAGAGTCGTACCCCTATCAGTCTTTCACCTCTGTTGCTCTATAGGGGACATGCATATGGAATGTGTCCTCACATCTCTTTAAACCCAGTTTTTCAAAAGCAACACTTCATCTCCCTGTTCACTCACCTCTGCTTCAGAGGCGACTTTCATCCCCACTTTTTTCTGAACTGCAGCCACTTGTTTTTATCCAAACGTCTGGGATGAATGCGCAGCGCCTCGCTTTGTTTCAGCCACGGCTTTAGGATGAGACGCATATTGAGGTGGTATCGAGCGGTTCTTTAAAATCCTGAAATGTGCACTGAACCTCAGACCTGGTGACGGAAAGGAGTTTGAATCCCAGTGGCCAGGTGTACATACATGACAAGGTGCAGCACAAAAAGTTGCATATCGTCAAATCTGACGTCAAATGTATGCACACCTGAATTGGGCGTTTTTTCATCTTTAGTGTATCTGTGCAATCAAGCTCACATCTGGTACGAGTGCGTGTACATATGAGCATAACACTTGATTCGCGGTTAACGAACCAAAGCTGTTATCAGTATCATCTATAAGTGTGGTTTCCAAACCCCTGGTCCTGGAGGACCCCATGCCCTGCACTTCTTCGTGTTTCCCTGCCAGAACACACTCACTTCAACTCAGGAAGCACCTGTTAATTAGCAGATTAGTTGGGTCAGGTGTGTTGAGAGCAGGGAAAACACTCATTTGCAGGGCAGGGGGTCCTACTGAGGACAGGGACATGTACAGACATTTTGAAGGACTGTTGCTCTAAACTGAAAAAAGGCCAGCCCCTATCCCTCCCAGTTTTAGATGTCATCAGCATACACCTTAAAGGTGTAACATATGGTCGTTTAAATAATCACAAATCAATTTTACATTAGTAATTAGTTTTACATTTTATGATCTAATGATAATTTTAATGAATTAAATTTAATTAATTGCTATTGCTACCCCACTGTGGAGAATCTTCAGCCAGCTAAACATGAGTGGGTGACTGAGTAACTGACTGACTGAATTACAAGCCAGGTCTAAGTGGTGCTTTGCATCTAAAAATCAATCACGATTGATACAAGGACAGCAAAAGCCTAAATCTATACTGGCATTAATGAAAGAGTACGATACACCTGTCTTTTCCCAATCAGGCCTTCACTAAGAGACTTTTTTATTGAAGGGTGGGGCTTCCCATAATACAACTACCACGGTGAGATTCATAAGCGTTGCCAATTGTAATTTGTCCAGTGAACTGTCTCTCCTGCAGATAAACTCTCTGCCCAAAACTAACCTTGGTCAGTCCAAAAACTTGGCCCAGAAAAAGCTTTCCCGTTCACAGAGGCTTTATAAACATGCCTGCAGAATTATGGCCTACTCTGTACTGCTCCTGCTCTGCACCTGTAGTAATGCATCACCAAAACCACTGCTAACCATCAATAAAAGCTGGTTGGGGCCAGTTGGTTTTCTCAGCTATCATTCGTTATTAGCCACATTAGCATTTTTTGCTTGACAAATTCCTTTAAAGCATCCTCCTCCTTTTGTGTGAAGAACTGTCAGAGGCCATAAATACCAGCCCGGAGCTTCTAGAGGAGAGGTTCTTTATCTCACATAAAGGAATCCTTCAACCAAAAATGCCTACGTTGCTAACAGTGAAAGAAGGCTAGCAAAGTCGATTAGCATGATGTCATTTGCATAATGCTAACCGGAGTCTTTCATTCATTGTTAGTTGCATTAGCATTTCTGATCGACCTCAATAAGCTGTGCCAGATACACTGAGAGGACAAAATCCAATCGATGCATATAACAGGCAAACTCTAAAGGCATCTCTACACAGACATCACTGTACATTCTGTTCTAGAAAATGAAGAAAGACAGTTAATACCGGAGAAGCCAACAATTAATTGATAAATGCAGCAATGTTGGGAACACATAGCCAATAGCATGACACAGTACAGGACATTGCCATCCAGTATGCATATTGATTAACTCACCATGTGTGAAGTTTGTGTGGATTGCATGTAGTGATTGATTTGGACCAAAGTCTATACTGCAATGATTGGGTACAATGTCATTATTACAGTGTACCAAATGATGTGTAAGTCTGATTATTCAGTTGCATAATTAGTTTTCCGACAGCTTTGTTCATTTAACCTTAACAAGAAAAGCAGTCTGTTAACTTCAGAGTTCATAATGGCATATTGCTTTCATCAACAAATGAAAGTGTATGTGTGTAAGAACAACTACGTTGCAACAAAAGTTTCAGTACAATAACACAGTGTAAGGCGCAGTTCCGTCTGGAATTCTGCAGTCCGCTGGGATTTCGCTGTAAAACTAATCGAATACACCTGTGTTCCGCTTCTTCTTAATGAGCTCAGGTAGGGGTGCAGAACAAACGCCTGTATATCTGGTTGGAAAGAAGTGCTTACCTTTGCAATCAACCTATGCAGAAGGAAGGGATGGGTCAGTTGAGGTCATGCATTACAGTGGTTTTACCATAGTTAGGGTTTGTTGTTAAACACCACATAAAAGTCTGCTTAGCTGTGGTGAAATCGCTGTAGCACACGCCTTTGAATAAGCAATTCTTCTACAACGTAAAGTAGTTTGTTAACAGTTATGCTAACATTAATACATTTGTTTAATAAATTGTGTATTACTGCATAATTCGATGGATGTGTGCAGTTTTATATGCATATAAGACTTAGAAACTGGCTGAATCAATTGAATTTCAGATAACATACTGTATGCATGAATGAAAAGCATGTATCTCCATTTTTGCTGATTTTTGTTTTTATGCATCATTTGAACACAGCAGCTGCCGTTTACACTGTGGAAATTTCATGATGAATGGACCAACAGAAATGGCCCCAAATTGCTTGGACAAAAGTCTGGTTCCACTGACTTACATTAAAATAAAATCAGGTTTTTGCCCTCTCCTGTAAAGCTGCCATTTCAGAGATACTTGTTTATCTCTGGACAGTGACGATATGTTAGTGGTATTGAATATAGACCATGGCTATGACCAAAATGGACCCTTACTCCCTCATAGTTTGTAATGTATATGGGGGGGTTGGGGGGGTGTGGGTGCCTTGTGGCTTACTACTAACATTAATTCAATAAAAAAGTCGGGACAGGAGCATTTCTAAGGTGTTTCATCAGATTAACTTAAAAATGTGGGGACTGAGGACACCACTGACTGAGAGCATGGACTGGACCATAAGTAGGCCAGTCTAGCAACCACACTCTCTAACTATAGAGCTATGTAACGTGCAAAACGTGGCTTAGCCAGCGTTGAGATACAGCGACATATGTTGTTCCAAAATGTGTACTTCTTTTAGTGTTTATGGGGCAAGTTACCCATGCCATGGGAGCTAACAAATCCCTGAATCTTTTGAAAGAAGGTGAAATACCTGAAATCCCTGCAGCCACTGAGGGACGCTGCTTTTAAGATTTTGGTTTATTCAATGATGCCCTTTCACTTAAGAGGTGAGTCTCAACCTAACAATGCTTATAAAGCTAAAATGACCTTCTCTGGATGCTTCTTTAATATCCAAGCATGACTGCATCACCTGATTATGTACATGGAACATTTCACAACATTCTTTCTTCAGTTCACATTATCCTTATTTTAATTTCAGTCCTTTTATTTAATTACTTTTTATAATCCTTTTATTTGTCTGCTTTTGCCTATTTATCAATTTATTATCTTTGGAATGAGTTTATTATATTAATTTATTATTTTCCCCCTTTAGTAATATAATATGAATTGTTCTCTTAATTCGTTTACCTTTTATCTTGTTTGACGTTATTGTCAATTGTCAAGGGTTGATTGATTGACTAATTGATTGATAGATAGAATTGAGGCCCCTCTGTCCATGGTGTTTCCAGCTTTCCAGGGATAGGTGTTTCCAGGGATAGACTCCAGTACCCTTCGTGACCCAGAAGCTTAAATGGCTTAGAAGATGAATGAACAAATGAAAGAATAAACTTGAGGTTTGTACTACGGATAAAGAGTGTCATAAGAAATGCTCCTTAACCATGATAAAATAACTGTAGCACAAGGCCTTGAGTGACTTATTAAGTTATATAACATGGTGACAACATGCAATGCATTAAAATACGCACATGCTTAATAAATGATAGTTTATTATTTATAATAATTGCAGTACAATCTTCTCCGCTAAGCAATGCACTGTATTAACAAAATGCGCCTTATGACGCGCAATGGTTTTAATGACCTGGTGAAGTAACTTGAGTTCAGCTGGTGTGTGTTTAGTCTCATGTGTATTGAGTATTCTACAGTGGCTAATTCAACTGATTAGATTTTCAAGCTAGAATTATAATGCTGTGAATGTGTGTGTGTGTGTGTTTACACATGGGGTCAGAAGGTCTTTATTCGAGCCAGCCAGGCCTTGTTTCCACTTTACTAGCATTTCGGAAAATGCAATGAGGCATTATAACACAACACTCGCTGCTCAAACAGGCAGAGTGCAGGGCCATGGCAATCAATACTAATTCACCCTTTAATAGGCAAAGGGTAATTAACAAGACACAGGAAATTAGTGACTCACCGCCAGCTCTCCAAGCCAAAGCTAGAAAGTGTTTACTGTACCATGAATAAGCCACAAAACAGTGGAGCAGGGGGAGCACCTTCGCCGCCACTTCTATTTCTAAAACATGCATCTCCATTTTTAGTTTCTTTTTTTCTACGTCATTCGAGCAGAGCAGCTGTCTTTTACATCGTATCAAAATGTCTCAATCAATGAACCAAAACAAATGGTGTCAAATTATTTACACACATAAAGAACATGTCTGCCTCCTGTAAAGACACCCTTGTGGAGATACCTGCCTTTTGCTCCCTGTAAGTAGGAAAATGACTGTATATTAAGAAATCAGTCATTCCTAAAACACAACTGCCACTTGAGAATAAAAGCAGTGCAATTAGATTCTATGCACTGTGTGAGTACTAAAGGTTAAGTGAGAATGAGACACGCATAAAAATATACTGGTGGGTTAAATGTAGTCTTCATCTTGGCAAATGGATATAATCAGCAGAAACTGCTCTGGTCAGCCTTTTTTTAGTATTCAGTTAGCAGGAAAGTGGAGCTAACTATCGCCTTGCTAATGTCAACACAACAAAAATAGCTTGAAAGAACTTGATAGATAACTAATAAGAAACCAGCTAACAAGCTAACAGGTAGTTTTGAATGAGGAAGGTTCCCCATGACTGTCTCACAGGAATGTCCAGAAACTAGCCCTATGTTCCCTTGGGCTCCGTGTTCCCTCTTTATCATGTTCAGACACAGTTCCATATTTTCAGGGTCCTATATTTCCAGAGTCCTATGTTTCCTCATTAAGGTTTAATGGGAAAGGTCTATGTTCCCATGACACCTCAATCATATTTCTTCAGCATTAATATAAAATGTTCATAGTCCAGGTAGATTTATATGTACACATATGTGCACATTTTGATGTTATATGTTATGATGCAAGAGTGTCTGAACATTGATGTGGCCTACATCCAGAAACTTGTCCAGTCCATGCCAAACCGGAGGTATTACACACTGCTAGGTACGTTTCAGTCACAGGTGAATAACTATTTGGACTGGTGACCATATATGCGGCTTCCAAAAAGATTCCCTTAGTAAAGCGTACTCAAATTGGACATTAAGAAACATCACTGAGGCTGGTATTCGAGCACAACCTCAGTGACAATATGTACTCTTCATTTCTACATTTCAACACTATTCTTAACATGCTTAAGTCAACTTGCTCTCATCGTTTCCCCTTGCTAGTTGCTAGTTAACTTGCTACTTGGCATACTCATGGCTACATGACTAGCAATAATGCGAAAGGAAGGGCAGTACACCACACTTAAACCAACATTTATTTAAAAACAGTATTCCAGAGTCAGACTATTAAAAATTGGTTTTAATTGCAAAGTTTGCTCATTTAATTTCAAGTTATGCCCAGCTGAGTGTTCCTACTGAAAAATTTCCAAGTATAATAACTAATACCGGGTAATAATAATTCTTCATTTATATAGCGCCTTTCACAAACCCAATGTTGTTTTATGCATACTGGGAAAGAATAAATACACTTACAATAAAGGAAAACACTGAGAAAACAGGTAGGTTTCAGGCTGCGCCTTAAAGGCTGAGACAGAGGCGAGACTACAGCCTTGTATATTCCCATGATCTTAATCATGACCTTGTAAACCCTTTCTTAGGTTCCCTAAATGTATCATGTAGATCTGAGATCAATAAAAAGCCCTGGAAACACAAAGCTCTGGGAACATAGAACCTTAGGAACATAGATATGCTAACGTTGGCTAACTTGTGTTAATAACCTTTTCCTAGGACCATTTATAGAACTATTTCTCAGTCAAGGTGAGCAACACAAACTGGCATCAGCTGAAATTCTATTGCAGTTCAATTTATGACATATAGCATCAGTTCACACAAACCACCCTCCACCCGTCAACTCTGCCTCCACTTTATCACACATACATATGGGGAAACGTCTTAGAGAGGGAGCCTGTATACAGATCCAAGTTGTGTTCCATAAAATGTTGTGAAACTAAAGCGTGTTAATTTAATGCAGCCATCACAGAGCCAATGCGCTCAATACTTCATAAAGAGAGAGCATGAATCAAAAATTGATTTGACTCAGCTTGCCTCCAACAAGACACAAACAAAGAAATGAGAGTGAGGGAGACAGAGGGGAATTGAAAAAAAAAGAGGGATACGTTATTTCCGTGACTAATTGCGTTCCTTGATATAATAAATTTGTCTTTGGCTGCAGAAAAAGTAGACGCATCCCTCTCCGGGCCGCCCCGCCGAATCTTAATTACTATATCTATATGGGCCATTATGTGCCAACGCACGGCCTCATGGGATCTATTTGTATAATCTGTAATTTTTCTCTCGGAGTGGTACCTGCTTCCGGAATGAAGAAACAAAAATAACAGTAATAGATTTACGCCTCCCTCTCTCCCTGAGCTCCAAGCTTAGACGAAAACATCAAGCTTTACTTTTTTTTTTCTTTTTTTTTTCTTTTGCTAAAAGCTCACTTTAGATATGCACGGCTATTCATTGTGTTGAAGCCCTGAGGAAGTGCAATGCTTAGTCTGATCTGCGGTGAACTCTGAGTGCAGAATTGTCATTAATGAATAATAATGCAGCTTAAAGGAGGAAAGGTGGGGGTAAGGCAAAATAGAAGTAAACAATCTACTGAGAAGGTAATGGTCTATAGCCCGGTAGGTGTGAGCATATATTACTCTAATACAGTATAATAACAGGAAAGAAACACTTCAGTCCAGATCTACAGGTCATGCGATAGTTAAAGACACTTACAGACCGAATTAAAGAAATAACTCAAGCAAACATGCTGACGTGGTGAAATGGAAGCTCACTGCCACCGAGTTAACATGATATAATATGTCTAATGTTAAATGGTGGCTATTCAGTTGTTATTCATTGATAGCAACATCAGCATTCCGTTCCCTTTAAAGGACTCATATATCCCACGTTTTTCTTGATCTTATTTTCTCTGAGGCCCACTTATAATGTTTGGACGTGCCAAACGGCAACCATAATTCATTTTTACGCGACCGTTTTCCGGCCTCTCTTGATCCCAGGCTGATATTTGTAAATGGCCTCTGTTTTGACAGGCTGCCCTCATTCAAAGCAGTCTGGGCTGAAACAAAGTGAGCAGGCAAGGCTAAATTGCTATACTCAGTCTGAACAGGCGTATTTACAGGCTGTACACAAGGGCATACCTTTGGGTTGAACACAGGGTATGTTAATGGCAGGTACCATGCGGTGTACCAAGTCTTCTCAAGTAAAACGTATCATCCTGATACTGGCTCGTTTGGGAGGCGTGGCCATGTGGAGCGGTGAGTGCTCAGCATCATGGGCAGTGCCTCAGCAAAATAAGCTCACCTTGCTTGTTTAAGGCGGTAGTAACTTCAGGCTCCTGCAGATTGTGCTGCATGAAGATGTCTCGTTCCATGTGTGGAGAATGGGTCCAAAGCAGATGTTAATGATTGGCTAAAAGGAGTGACTGCATTTGGGTGTGCCAAAGACCATAGTGTGAAGGAAATAGCTGAATCTGCAGGTGTATGGAAGTGTACGATTATACAGGTCTACCAGCAGTGGCTAAAATCCCAGTCTACAGGAAATTCTCCTCAGAATTGTGCCAGGGAAGGCATCCACCAAATCTGGCCTAACTGCGCAATTCTTTCAACAAGAGTGGCTGAAAATTGATGTAGCCCACATCCAGAAACTTGTCCAGTCCATGCCAAATCATACCGCAGATGTTATTCGTGTTTGTGGAGGTATTATATGTTATCAGGTATGTTTCAGTCACAGGTGACTAATTTCTTGTCTGGTGGGCCTATTTTCAGGTTGTCTCTTTTTTTTCTCCATACTTTTTCCATACTTAATCTCCTTACCTGTGTGTTTGTCAGTGGAAAGATGGATTGTGTCTGAGGCTTGGGAATGCTCGATATGGGACTGAAATTCCCACTGAACTTCATGCAAAGATTATTGACCATTTTATCAACCATGGCTCATCCAGTACAAAAGGTGGAAGGAGGTCCAATCCGAATCTAAGCTGACACACTGTACCATCATATATACAAGCTAAAAAAACAGATCTCATTAGGCATATACAGTCTTTATACAATAGCAGACTTATCAACTCCACATGCCTCTGCTGATCTCTGGCCTCCTGTTTGTCATCACTGTTTGTTATTCTCACCTATTTTCATAAGCATGGATAAAAGCAAAAAGCAGAAACAAACATTTCTGCAAACCTTTTTACTTATTTATTTATTTATTTGTTTATTTGTTTATGGTGGATGGCGATGTGTAGTTAATTGTCTTGATTATAGTATCTCTCATAGAATCCATTGTTCATTTTAAAAGCAATCTTAGATATCTTACATACTTACATATTTGTGTAGAACAGTTTCCTATAACAGTCTTACCTGTCAACCAGGTATGCAATATATACATACAACAGACACATCAGACCGCTGATGCACATAACCCATACTTATATACCTAGAAATATATGTCCCGCTTCCGGGTTCTCCTTCCATTTCCGATCTCCTGAACTCCATCGCCTAAAACCCACCACCTGATGACGTCATCGTCACATGTCCGGAATCTCCCAATCACATCCCATGCTCCCGATCATCATCCCCGGAGTTCTAACCACTCACACCTGTCTGTAATCAGCCCGTTTGGTTATATACTCCTTTGTTTCATACACACGTTGTGAAGTATTGCCACTCTGTATCATACCGAGCGCGCTCCCTGTTGTTTATGTTATTTGCTGTACTGGTTTGTTGGATATCAGTGTGTTTTGTATACAAGAGTGTTTTCTGCATTATCAGAATGGAATTATATGCATGTACGACAGGAGTCCCTAAGAGAATATTGTTATCAGGGTTGTACAGGACATAGGTCAAACGCCACGTGAAGGACAGCTGACCATCTGTTAACACTAGATAAGGACAGCTGACACATCCTCTTTGTATCTTGAGGGCGTGTATAAAACCTGTGTGACGAAGTTCTGTCTTTGGACTGGACTGAGTTGGACTGGATGGGACTGCGATCGCCATGAAATAAACTACTCCAACATCCCCAACTTTCGGTCTCCTGACTCTTCCCTTCTGTGCAAGCTAGAAAAGAAACAACAGGTTACTACTATTTTGTTGTTTGGTTTTCTCTTCTGTTTTTTCTCTCTTGTATTTGGTTGCTGTTTGTATTGATTGTTTGGTTTTGAGTTCTGCCTGTTCTCCTGGTTTCTGACTCTGTCTCTGCCCTTGTGTTATGTTCGGCCTGATCCTGTTGTTGAGCTTCACCGCCAACCTGTACAATAAATCTGGCTTTGCTTTTAGCTCAGCGTGTGTCAAACTCAGTTTGTTAATCATTTCAATATACCTATAAACGTACCTACACTAGCTACTTACTTTCGAACTCGTCAACAACAAAAAGTAGATTACAGTAGTGGTTACTTACTATGAAACTCTGTTGAGAAGACTAAAGCAACAGAACACATTTCTTCGCTACATACCAACCAACAAAATAAAAACCTGCCTCAGCTGACAGTCAAATGGAGTCGATCGTTCAATAAATACAATAAAGGGCACATAGTAAATTGAATATCAAAAATGTCTGTTTTTTTTTTTTTTTAAGCAGCTGTTCATTTAACAGACTCCCCCTTCCTTCCCCTAAATCTGCATGTAATACTGGCCTTGCACACACACACAACATGATCAGGCAACCGAAGCATGGCCGAGTACTGTTCTGGTTCCTTTACAGCAGCAGTTGAGAAATTCGGTTTCCTGAGAGGGTGCTGCTTTGGTGCTGGAATGCATTGGATTGTTCAGAATTCTCTTTGGCGATTTTCACCTAAAGTGTTGAGTTTAATACACTTTGAAGAGCTGGGAATAGTGTGGCAGGTAACTGTTAATGTAAAATGGGTTCTCATATATTTTCATAAACCATTTGTGTCTAATTACTGATAGTATTGCAAAAAAATGTCTCTAGGAAAACATTTACACTGTGAGTGAATTACCCTATGGGAGCTAGTGGGAACAGCCACACAGTCACAAAGAAGTAAGTTCTGTTCTGAAGCTCACATTTGTTGCTCTTACAGCTCATATGATCTACATTGTATTCTCTCCACTCACTCTGTAAATGTGTATATTATATTTACACTAGATCTGTTTTTCTACCACCTCACTGTCCATAATTGTGCATATTGCAACCTTTGCATCACTTGCCATGGTTACTTCCTGCACTTTGTATGTAAATAATACTGTATTTTGCACTTCTGGTTAGATGCTAACTGCATTTTATTGGCTCTGTACCTGTACTCTGCACAATGACAACAAAGTTGAATCTAATTTAATCTCATCTCATCTATTTTCTCATTCTGAAAAAACAGAAATATTGTGAGAACTGGCTAATTAAGCTTTTTTGTTTATTCCTTGTACCGTATTTGTTTATATATGATTTAAATTCTTGTTTTTCTGTATCTTCCTGGTTTATTTTCACCGCTCAGGCTGGGGATTGAACTGGTGTTAGTCTGTTTTACTGTGGTCTGAACAGAGTTATGAGAGGCAGATACAAGTAAAAAGGAAATCTAACTGGAGAAAGACTAATTTAAATATTTTAATTTAAGCCAGAACAAAACACCCCAAAGACCTATTTTGTGTTTTTTTGTGTGTGTTTGGCTAAGTATACTGGCCCACATTCAGAACTACTAAAGAACTGCTAAGGCTCACGACTTCTCACTTCATCTAAATGTCACATCTATCAAAAAGTTTTGGAGTTCTCCATATGCGCAAACACGGCAGGAAACAAAAAGTGAAGCAAAAGTAAAGAGCACAATTATTTGGTTCCAATGTGTCTCTAAGCACCCCACCTCTTCCCAGACTCCCTGCCTATAATACAGCTGTATTCTCACCCCATGTATGATCAGCCTCTGCATTTCTCGCCTCCCTCCTTTCTATTTTGACATCTACCATAAGAATGTGAATATGAATTGAGATTTAAGCATAATCACAGATGTAACATCACTCTGGCTCCCTAATGTTTTAATACATGGAATTAATTAACAAGTGGTTTATAGGTGTAATGATATTTACGTTACGATATGTTAATATTCATCATAGCAGTATTAGTAATAGTGACACATTTTTTATAGTAGCATTTCTTACAACCATATTTTGCATTGCTTTATAATCAAACAATTAGTAAT
>CM067495.1:7862558-7906151 GCA_034552555.1 Semaprochilodus insignis
ACAACTTGTGCAGAGTTCGAGTGTCTGAATTGAGATACAGGATGTCAGATGGTGAATAAATCTGTTCTCTGTCTCTCCATCACTTTATTTCTGTATCTCTCTCTCTCTTTCTCTCGGTGTCTCTCTTTCTCTCTCTCTCTGGGTGTCCCTCGAGGGCAGTGAGATGTCAGTCTGACTCTGAGTGTCCTCATCTCACCACGTCTCTGCTCGCACACACTAACAGCTCCTGACAGGACACACACTCATGCATGGAGACACACTCATACGTACAGACACACACAATAATGCCTATGGAGTTACACATCCATGAGGGCAGGTATGATTATACTACATAACAACCATTCAAACAGTACTATAATTGATTTTATAATAATATTATATTAATATTATGTAAAATTAGATTTTCAGTCATTTCCAGGGGACATACACATAACCAGAACTACTTCTAGCCTAAACCTAACCCTAACCTTACCCTGACCCTAAAATGTAATGAGCTACACTGTGGGGCACAAAGACAAAAAGGTCCCCTCAATAAGTGTACAGATTTGGTCCCCATAATGTGGCATAAACCTGACCTCATACACACACACATACACTTAGCTCCTCCAAACATCTGCACACAAACACACTTAAGCACAATACACACAGAGGCACACGCAGAGGTAGGTCCCCCATCACTTGTCTTTTCCAAACATCTAAAAACACACAGACACACAACCCCCAGCCACTCCACACACAAACCCACACATAAACACAGTACACCCACTTACACAGAGGCCTTGCACATCCACGCACATACACATTCAGAAGCCCCCTGTCACTTATCTCTGGCGCTCTGCAGCTCTGGCAGCAGGTCCCAGCCTCCCCGCTCTGTCTGAAACTCAGAGTGAAGGGGAGGAGTGTGGGGCTCCTCAGGGGCCGTTTTGGCTCACACACTTACACAGCCACAGCGGGCCCGCCATGCTGAGTAAATGACAAAGCGCTCAAGGAAGAGGGTCACTGCACCACGCTCGGGGCCATACCGGCTCCGAGACTTCCACAAGGACAGTGCAAATATCACACTGCTCTCAAACACTCCAGCTTTGATGTGAGCCGCGATGTGACTTACAATGAACCAGCTTTAAAGGAGTACTTTGGCCAGGAATCCATTGTCCACCACCACAAATGCAGCCACCATATTAAGCTTGCTTGTTTAGTTTTGTACTGGAGCGAGGAGAACAATGTAGCTAACAAGTAATGGAAGGTTATGTAGACTGGTTAGCATAATTAAATCCTCACCCATGTGCCTCACACCATATCAGGTTATATGATCACAGTGACTTGCTTATGAGGTTTCTAACCCCGTAACACACTCTGATATCTGTCCAAAAAGTATGTATGTATGTCTAAAAACACGTGTGCCGTATTGCTTAAAACACTAGCAGCATCCTGTGAATTCTGTCTGTCCAGTGCTGAAACACAGGGATGCACAGCCTGGGGTTTTTGGAGTTGACTCCAAATCTGGACTCCTCCCTCTGGAAACAATGGAATTGATTCCTTGACTCCACTTAATGTTAACCATGGCAGTCCCTGAGCCAATAATAATGTGTTCGGCAGCTTCTTCTTCAACTTTTTCAGTCCACCTTAAGTGATGCAGCTGATACTTAAATGGTGCGCCGCTGGCAGAATGAAACTGCAATGCTGTTTAAGGTGGAATGGAAAGTTGAATAAAAAGCTGTCAAAAAAGGAGCAAATCTGAGCTTAATCCTCTTTTGTTCACACTGGTCTGTTAACTGGTTGGTGCTTGATTTTGTTCCTGTTTATTTTGCTAATAATTGTTTACTGGATCCCAATTCATGAAGAAAATTAGCTGGAAAATCTGGTGTATGTAGAAAATGGCCTTTAAAGATATGTGTTATAAAATTCCATGCATTCGTATTAAAAACCACTATGTATAGACTCAATATCTAATCATATCATTAGCAACAACAATAAAGAACATCTGTAATAATAAAAACAGAAAACAACAGCTGTCTATTACGTTGGTGTCTACCCCCCACCGTGTGCTATCTAAGCATAGCAATGACAGATTGTGCATCGATGCACTTCATGAAGGCATTGCATCATCTGCTTCATTAGTCTGTTTTCCCTTGCACTTTCTAGCAAGTGACAATTGCTGTCGTCTATTCTGAGAAGATTTTAGATGCACTTCTTTTGGCATTTTGAGGTTATAAAGGTCCCACACAAAGCAAAACCAAGAAGTGTCAGAGCATGTCACGTAGCGCATCTGAACGGATCACGTTGTCAGAAATCAACACTAGCCAATGAGATTTCATGCTTAGGTTCAAATCCTCTTTTTCCTTTCACGATTGGTTGCTGATACAAAGGAAATTTCCATATTTGGAGAGTTTGCAGACAATGCAGTACTGCATGTGGCGCTAGAACGCTAGCTTCAGAAGAAATGTACAGAACAACATACATGAGAATAAACACCTAAATGTGTATTTAGCATGTTTCTTTCATGTAGTCTGAAAGAAGGAAAGTTATGGAAGCAAGATGTGGAAGCTGACCAGTGCATGATAAATTATGTTTTTGCCTGCCGTGTCGCGCCTTAAGTCTCTTGTTAAAGAGCCCTGGCATAGAGCCACCACTGTTTTCCATTTCTAACATCTGACTATGACGCACTGCTACCACTTGTACTTGATTGATTACACCGGCATGTTAATTTTACTGGCTAGAAGGTCAGGCTGTCATGTCATTTCCCAAAGTCCTAACTAATGGAACAGCTTGCTTCGATCTACCAACCTCGATACCACAGAGGGGAAAAATCTGATTGGACTGTTTTACACTGGTTGTTTAATTTGAAAACCCCTTTTTCTTCCAAACAAAACTAACAATGGCATTCCCAAATGGATATTCCTACAATATTTGCAGGGTTCAAAGGGTTTCCCAGTGTTCTTTGTCCTTTACCCAGTATGTCATACATTGTCAGAAAACCCCTGGAAGTCTATTTGAAATGACTTAACAACTCAACCTGACCTGTGATCAGTGTGAGATTCGTAGTTGGCATGATGAACAGGTGGCCATCAACTTCTATTACATGTTAGCTACATTAGCAAAACTAGAGAAACAAACTTCCAGCACCAAACACACCTTGCACCACCAACTACATTGGGCATTTTTTGCCAAACCACTGCTCTAACATGTGACATCTTAAGTTAGGACAGATTTTGTGATTTATGACATGCAAAACAAGACTCAGCTTTTCTTTACCCACCGCCAGGGCATGGCCGTGTCGTAGCGCAGCAGAAAATATTATTGCTAATTTTCCACCGATTGTGTCACATTCATATTCATAAGGCAGATCGAGGCTGACTCCTGTGTCATTCTTGTTCATTCTTCCTTCTTTTTAAAAAATGAGATTTGGCCCGCTCGTTTAATGTCAGGGATTGGCATTTTATTAGCGCTGCTCTCATTGCCAATGCGCACAGCTTGAATAATTCAGGGATTTTACACATTTTCAGTTATGAGAGAGGGTTTTTTTTTTATTGAATTCCCTCCATATTTCACCGAGGCCCGAGATGTTTTACGCTGGCGGAGCTGGCAGAGAGAAAAGCACTTTCATCAAAATTACAGACGCCGGTTGGAATTGATTCGGTCTAAAACATTGGGGATGGCTGCATAGAGATGGGAGGTAATAGGGCTTCTAAAGCATGCGGACTTACAGAACTAGACAAAAAGGCTGCGGAGGAATATAATTACACAGTAAGACTCTACTGTCTGTGAGCAGCGAGAGATACCGTATCACACTGAGTCAGTGGCCTCCTCCTGCGTCTGTGTGTGTGTGTGTATGTGTGTGTGTGTGGTTTAGCTATCTAGGGGACTTGGCAGAGGTAGGCTGTTCTGTTCCATATGCAGGCTATAGGCCTATAGGTAAAAGACAGGCTGTAGCACTTGTGGAGAAATGATGTGAAACATTTACGACTGCATTTATTTTTGATGTACATTCTATTTGCAGGCTCCAGTCTGCTGCAGATGACAAAAACGTGGCAAAAACATAAAGGACGAGGGCAAGACTGTATGCAAACTACACGCATTTACATTACAATATAATAATTCATCCGCTAGTCATGAACACACATGTGGAAGCTTAGAATCCAAACAGCAGAATTTCTCTACTTGTTTCAATGCACTATACATGATAAGCAATCCAAATCAAACTGCATTCGGCTTTTGTTATGACCAGGGATTGCAGTGACTTCTAAGGGTTAAATCACTGACAATACAGAACACAAATGCTGTACATGTCAGCAATTTGCATGTGTCTGCCAGCCTTGACGACTTGGGGGCTATGAATATAGATAAAAGAATATAGATATGACTGTGGTGTATATTGTATAAGCCAAATTTATATTAAATAAAGTCAAGTTATAAATATCTGATTCAGCTGGCTTCGAACTAAAAATACCTGCCATGTAGTTAGTATCACCTTATTAAATATTAACCATATAAATCATCTTGCTATCATTTTGTGTGCTCCCTCATTGAGTCAAGTCAAGTTTTATTCACACTCGTCATCATAAAACTAGTTGCACAAATAGTCGCACCCAGAAGGAATCAACCGACAGGGATGGAACTTGGTGGGTAGGTCAAGCACCATTGACAGATGGTTGCACAATGCAGGACTACATGCACACAGACAACGACTCAACGACTGCCCTTAACACCACGTCAACGTGGCCTAAGACTGCAATAGTGTCATACCAGACTGTCACTGAGTGACTCAGAATGACAGCGGGTCTTCTTCAGTAACGAGTCCTGCTTTTGTCTTGGTGGAGACGACCAATGAATCCGTGTGTGGAGGCACCGTGGTCAGCACCAAGACAAACGGTTTGTGGTCACACGCCCAGAAGGCCTGGTGTCACTCCACCTCCACCCCTAGCTCAAAATCTGCAGGAACTGTGTGAGAATATTCAAGCTTCATGGGATGGATTATCACAGGACACCATTAGGAACCTCTACAACTCCATGCCGAGACCTCTGGCATGTTGTGTTAGCAAACATGGAGGCCCAACGTCATGCTGAGAGACACTAGTTCTGTATGTGTAGCTCAATAAATATTGCCCATATCAGTCTCTTCCTTCTGGGTGGAACTATGTTTCTGACGATGAGTGTATATAGCACCTTTAACAACAGATGCCACAAAGCAACTTTACAGAGAATCCGGGTCCAGGTGAGCAAGCTAAGGGCAACAAAAACTTGCTTGGAGCAGAAGGAAGTAACCCTGTGAGGAACCAAGACTTAAAAGATTAACCCATCCTCCTCTGGTCCAGACTGGACGGCAAAACAAGCACAAAAGCAATATAATAAGGTTAAGATTTTACAACTAAATGCAATATTGAACAGAATAACCATTCACTGTTATAGTCTTATGAAACTAACAATGAAAAACATACTTGAAAGTCTGAATGAAAATTAGTCACTGATTTTCAGGAGGTGGTCAGGAATTCAGGAGCTGACGTGAACGTCCTATAAGCCATAATCAGCATGATGGTGTAATCAGTCAAGTTTGAGAGGTAGCCTGACCAAGGCATGTTGGCCTGATGTTAGAAATGCGAAACAGTGGCAGCTGTATGATTCTGGTGGAAATGTGCAAGATCCCTTGTACCCTGTACAAGAGCAGATGAACGTGATGATTGTGAGCATGCAGAATGAACATGTAAAGAAAACTCAGTCAACTCGTTTTTTTCCTGGGCTTTCTTGACTGCTATGCTGAAGAGTTATAAATCTATAATGTACAGCAGTCTAGTTCAACTTAGCGCAACAAGCAGATGGGGCCCCTTCTCCCCAGCTCAGCTCCCAGAGGGATCATTTACTAGGGGAACTGAGGCACTCTGAGATGTCTGCATTTGTTCTCTTACTTTAACGCTCAGAGACAACTGAAAGCTTAAGCGCACGTTCTTCCAGGAAGACTCCAATGCTAGGTCACTCATTCATTCATCACTCTGGCCAATCGCAGTGCCCACCTGCCCTTAAAAGGATTCAACTCAAGTAGTAGGCTCTGCGATGGATCTGCGAGGGTACGAATGCTTCTAGACCTGGGCCCAGGACAAGACACCTTATTGAGCACTAAAATATCATTTTCCATCACTTTTGCCTTCGCCATTCTGAAGTAATCCTAACACAGACTGTCGGTGATACAGCATACAGTAATGCACAGAAGCAGTTTCTATGGTTACCACACATGACTGTCATTCACACCGTCACCCAGCTCTCACGCACTCTTCGGGCCCACAGGGTCTAAACCGGCTAGATTAAGGAGGGAAGACTGATCCTCCATAACACGAATTACAGCAGCTATACATATGAGTCATGAATTATAAGTGGTGCGGCATCATAGCCAGCCTGTGTGTACTCGGCCAGCGAGCTATGACTTACGAGGCATTCAAAGCATTCAAGCCAGAGATAAAGGAGGAGACGGTTCACTGGTGGAAATATGGATGATAATGCTCATAACTCTCAACATAGTGTTTGTTTACGGTGAAAGCCCCACCCTTCACGAAAAAACATGCCACCAGCAAGGAAAGCCCCCCTTGTTGCGGAGGTCTGCACATGTGCAGTAGCCAGAAGAACCCTGCATTAATGAGCCAAACGCTTCAAAGAGTTTATGAGGCTTTTGTCAGGTGTTGTTAGTTATTTTTCACTTTGTAGCTCTAACGTGGTCAAAAATCACAAAACTGCCTGCATGCAAAATTCTGAGCGGTCCTGCTTTCCATTGTTAATGTTGCTACAAACGTTTAGTTCTACGTTTAGTTAAAGCGGAAGAATTTTAGATTTAATAGGGAAGGGGTTTGAATAACTTAGTCTGCTCCTCCGAATGAGCTATAGCTAATGCAAGCTAACCTGTAACCTGTAGTTACTGTAGCATCCTAATACCACTATGGACAGCTCTGGCCATGGACAATCATCAAGGACATGAAGTGGGACTGCAACATCAGCTCCATCATCAAGAAAGCCCGACAGAGGATGTACTTCCTGCGCCAACAGAGGAAGTTCAACCTGTCCCAGGAGCTGATGGTACAGTTCTACACTGCCACCACAGAATATATTATTGCCGTGTGGGGCAGCTCAGCCACCAAACAGGACACTCATAGACTGTTGCACATCATCAGGTCTGCAAAGACCACTGGAGTTAAATTACCCACACTGTTGGATCTGTACACTTCCAGAACGAGGAAGCATGCAGAGAAGATCATCACTGATCCATCACACTCTGGAACAGCTGAACACTACAATGCACATTACAATCCACACTGCTCTTATTTATCTAGAACTACATAAACACATTCAATCCACACTGCTCATATTAATCCTGAATTACACAAACACATTACAATCCATATTCGGGGGACTTTTTATCCACTTCCTGTTCTTGTTGTACGGCACTTCTTATTTACCTTACTTATCTTAGTAACAGTTTCACACATCATTCCATCCTCTGTACTGACTGTCCCAGACTGGTGCTTCTTCTTGTACTCCACTTTTATAAGCCGTAATGTAATCTGTCTATACATCCTGACTGCATCTTAAGGGGATGCTGCATTGGTTATTAGCTAATTACCCTTACAGAAAAGTCACAGGAAGAGTGGATGGGTAACGTTAGAGACCTTATATGAGCCAAAAAAAATGCCCATGGTTGCAAAACATTAAGCTTCTAATGGTGTTAACAACAAACCGTTAAAGTAATAGATAAAGTGACTTAACATGAGAAGCTTTTCCCTTTCATTTCTTTAAATAGTGTTTTAAAAGTTTTGTGGTTAAGCTTGCAGATATTTTTACAGAAGGAAGAGTCAATATTGTCCACTCAGCACTGACGACTTCAAACCGCTAAACAACACTGCCAAGTTAGCTTGTGTTTAATGCAAGACAAATTATTCTCTATAGGATTCAAATCTGGACTCTGACCAGTCCAAAAAATCCAAAAAGACCACTGTGTTTTGGGCTTGGCTATAGTCTGTTAGAAGCTGCTGACTTGCAGAAATTGATGATGACATTAATGATAAAAAAAAGTTCTGTGAGAAAGTCACACCCATCCACACCCAGTCCCACCCATATACACAACACCCCCCATACACACAACCCCCCCACCACAAACATACCCAAACCCCATGGACCAACACCCCCATTTCCCCTACACCCAGTTCCACCACACCCAATCCCCCAATTAAATATTAAATATGATGTTTCATTTAGTAAATACTATTTACTATATACTTTACTATGTAATAGTTTATAAATGCTGAAAAACAGTTTGTGTGTCTGTGTGTGTGTGTGTGTGTGTGTGTGTGTGTGTGTGTGTGTGCTGTGTTACCATGAGTGTTTGGCAGCACTACCTGTCTGTGTGCGTCTGCAAGCTGTCTGCCGGTCTGTGCATGTGTGTGTTTCTGCTGCTCGTCTGCCAGTTATATGTGTGTGTGTGTGTGTGTGTGTGTGTGTGTGTGTGTGTGTGTGTGCGTGTGTGTGTGTGTTTGTGTATATATGTGTGCATATCGACTGCCTGTCTGCCTGTGTGTGTGTGTGCGCATGTGTTCAGTAATGAGAGCTTTCCTGACATTATGTGCGCACAGACGCAGGGTACATTTGACAGCTCGGGTTTTGACGAGTCTATCCGAAACCTAAAAATATAACATAAATAAATAAATAACCGTGTGCAGGAAAAGCGCACAGCTACTTGCTTCCCGGCCTCCAGAGAGAATCTATTTACATTTGAAATGCCCTCACACACACACGTAACACACACACGTAGCACGCACACGTAGCACACACACGTAGCACACACACACACCTTGTAAGGACATGGGGTCATATGTGTCCCATGCATATTATATTTTAGCGATTAAAAATATATCAGCAATATGGCCTATATGTACCTATATATAATAATTATATTAATATGTTCCAGATGTATTACAAACATATGCCACTGTTCAAAGACAAACAGTCTGATTTAGAGTCTGTTTACAGGAGAAGGCAAAAACCTTCTTAACCCTGAATGTAAGTTAAACTAAGGCGGTTGTATTGTCCATCTCACACCAAACAAGCCATGAAAGTTGGAACCTTCTGTAATAAAATCCTGCAAGTCGACATGGCTCTTTCTCTTCTGATGTTGTCTTTGCCAGTGTGCTGAATTCCGATTCCCTGGCAGTATCCAACTCACCTTCACATGCAGGCCTGACATCCAGGCTTATTGACACTGCAGATCATGCCTGCAATTTTATTTTATCAGTTATTTATACATAGAAACAACTGAAATCATGAGTGTTATCTTTTTAAGTGATTTTGCAGCATTTCCAATTGTGTAATGATTGTGAAATTCGTACACAATGTAAATGACATCTGTTGTCTTCACATTCTGCAGGAAAATGAAAATCAGCAAAATGGAGGTCCATGTGTTTTTTCTTTGGACAATGAAGAAATATGTATTCCATGTAGGTACATCTATGTATTTTACATAACTCACTAGATATCAGCTACTGTTTAATACTGTAATAAATAAGCTACTTTTTCTTTTTACATAATTTGCATTTATGTTTATTTGCATTCACTACAAATAAATTATCGATTTGTTATAAATTATTTGCTGTTATTACTGCAAGTAATAAACATGTTCTGATTAATCTTATTTTGTTCACTCATATGGCTCTAAAGAAAGCACTGCTTTTTTAAATAATAATAAAAAAGATAATAATATATATAATAATATATTATAATAATATTATTTTAAAAAATAACCTAAAAAATAACCCAAGATTAACTACACAAACTAATCTGATTAATCAGATTTTCTAAATTATTTTTTTTAATTATTTTTTATCATTTTACTCTTCTTGTTCATCAGCAGTCCAAATACTGTACATTTTAGGTCCTAGCACCTACATAATAATCATAACAATATTATGACCCATTTGTTTTATATACTGTACGTAATTGTTTCTTTGGGATCAAAACCATGTATCTTGTGTATGAAGGTTCCAGTTGCCCTGGGAAAATTCCATGATGAATGGACCAAGAGAAATGGCCCCAAATGACATGGGATAAAATATCTTTACATTAACGTCCAAACAAAAGATGTTTTTTCTTCTCCAGTAAAGTTCCCATTTTTGGAGTTGCAAAGTTTGGGTCTGACAGCACTGATATGTAACTATATGTATTATTATTATTATTATTATTAGTAGTAGTAGTAGTAGTAGTAGTAATAATAATAATAATAATAATATCATTTTAAATTTCTCTAAACCTCTTTACATTAAAAAGTATGTAGTAGACAAGGTAGTTTTCTGTACTGAAAATGTATAAAAACACTCTCTCTCTCTCTCTCTCTCTCTCTCTCTCTCTCTCTCTGTCTCTTTCTCTCTCTCTCCCTGTGCTTTCATATACAGAGTGGAAGTGAATGCCTGTTCTCCATAGCTGCTGTTCCAGCTTCCACTACAGTCAGCATAAACGTCTACATTGCTTTCTGAGCTTCACTATTTCCCCCACATTGTATGACTCTGACAGTGAATTTAGGTGCTCTGTTTTCTTTGGCCATGACATGTGCAGCATCAAACCAAGGTTGGGTCAGGCAGGTGGACTGGAGCTGCAGTTTCTCTTATTGATGTTTCAGTCAAAATGGCCATTAAGTACAAGTTATTAAATTGTTTGTGGAGATTATAACATAATCTGGTTGCATGAGAAAAGGAAAGGTCAAAGGGCAACAAGTAAAAAACTGATGCATAAAACTGGACAGGACATGGTAGGCCACCAACAATATTGTCCCCAGGTGGAGATCAAGCTCCACTCTTGCTTCAGAACTCCCACGATCTAAAGGGAACTTCTGTCCGTCTCCCCGCTGTGAGGAGACACCTCAACAAAGAACAACAAAGAAGCTGGTGGTGTTCTCACCACTCCAGGGACAGTCCTCAACATTACTGAACGTGTTTGAGGTTAATGGATTGTCTAATCTAATCCAGTAGGAGTGTCTAATAGAGTGGACAGTGAGTGGACACAGTGTTTAAACACTCCAGCAGCACTGCTGTGTCTGATCCACTCACACCAGCTCAACACACACTAACACACCACCACCAGGTCAGTGTCACTGCAGTGCTGAGAGTGATCCACCACCCACATAATACCTGCACTATGGGGGTCCTAAGGGGGTCCTGACCCTTGAAGAACAGAATGAAAGGAGGGTAACAAAGTACACAGAGAAACAGATGGACTCCAGTCTGTAATTGTAAAACTACAAAGTGCACCTATATGGTAAGTGGAGTTGATAAAATGAACTAAGACTGTAGATACATGGAGGTGGGTGTAATGTTATGGGTGATCAATGCACACACGCACACACACACACACACACACACACACACATTCTCATGCACAATGAGGTTGCAGCAGTCTCTAAACACCATGCATATTCAACGCCTAGGTTTATAATTAATATCCCAGACTTAATATGATTTCAATTGTACTATCACCTCGTGCACTGCTAATAGTTATGCATATGCATGCTGCTGCCGTCGCAAAATCCTGCTATTTCCGAAACATGTTCTCAGGATAGGGGGAAACCATCTGGACTCTCTGGTTTTACCCTAATTATCACTACCACAACATTCAGCACATTTAGATTAGGTTTTCTTGTTTCTTATTTGTTTATCTATTGTTTGAATACCACATTTGCACAGCTAGAATGCTTTACGGGAGGTTTCATTTTAGGCATTAACCAAAAACTGTCACTGCCAAAACAAAAACTTTAACTGTCCAGGTGAACAAAACGTCAAATAGGCAAAACAGAGACAAGTTTCCAGCACATATCAGCCAATATGTTTGAGGGGTAATAAAGAGCAAAGCAAATATAAGCAAGACTCTATATTCAAAGACCACTTTGCGTTTTCAGTTACATTGGCATCGACCGGTCCAGCTGGTCTTCTAGCAGCTTAACAGAATCCCGCAGCTCAGAGGCCTCTGTGTGTCCACTCTCTCTCATTAGAGCAGGACTGGAGAGGAGAGGAGAGGAGGACAGTGTGGTGCAACTCGCCCCGCTACCCAGCTTCGACTCGAAGTGCAGTCCTGGATTAGCCTCAGCTTCACTGGTCCCTAATGAGGAAACTCCCATTAATCCTTCCTCTGAAGTAAAATGGCCAAGCAGGGCAGAAAGAGAGCCAATCCCTGCTGTGCAGACCAGTCAAAAGTTTGGACACACTTGATGAAATGATTTTTTTGGGTTTTTTTTTCCAGAGTCATCTGGAAACTTCAATCTAAAGGCTTCTGCTTCAAAGCATGAACTTTGTTTCTAAGACAAACAGAAGAAAAAAAGTTGACGCTTGTGCCATCAAGATTTCAGCATATGTGTATACTCTTTAGGCCTTTGGGGAAAGTATCTTAGAAGGCTCCCCATGAAGCTCTTGAGGGGGAATAGGAAGAGTGTGCAAAACCTTGCAGTTTTGATGCCTTCATTATTGTAAAAGGTAAAAAATAGGAATACACTGAAGTGAAAATACCCAGAACAGTAAATATCGGACTCGGACAGCTAAATGTGACTAAAGGATGTAAGACATTTTCTTGGCTAGTGAGAAAACAATAGATTGTACATCCCTGCCAATGTTACACTCTTTGTTAAAAGAATAGGTGCACAAATAGTTGCACCCAGAAGGAATCAACCGAATGGAATGAAACTTGGTGGGTAGGTTTGACATTGTGAGACATTTGAATTAAAGTAACACGTGGCGTAGGCAAGGGCGGGTCTTAACACTGTACCTGACTGACCCAACAGTCATGATTTTGGATATTCAGCGAGCAGTGATGCCATCACCATTAACAGACGGCTGCATGACGCAGGACTACATGCACCCAGATGGTTACGACGACTGCCCTTAACACCACATCAACATCACCAAAGACTGCAATGATGTCGTGCCAGACTGTCTTGGAGTGACTCAGAATGGTAGCGGGTCATCTTCAGTGACGAGTCCCTGTTTGGTCTTGGTGTAGACGACCAACGAATCCGTGTGTGGAAGATGAATGGTTTGTTGTCACACGTCACACGTCCAGAAGGCCTGTTGTCACTCCACCTCCACCCCTACTGCAAAATCCGCAGCAACTGTGTGAGAATGTTCAAGCTGCATGGGAAGGATTATTACAGGACACCATTAGAAACTTCTATAGCTCCATGCTGAGACGTCTGGCGTGTTGCATTAGTGATGCTACTTCCATATGTGTAGCTCAATAAATTTTGTCCATACCGTCTAAATTTACATGGCTAAATAAGACATAGAATCAACTGAAATCATTAGTGTTATCTGTAGCGCCTGTAGTTACCATATTTACCTATTAGGTTCTGAGCACAGCTGTACAGACTTTGTAGTTCACATATGTAGTTCTATGTACATGCAAATGTACCACAAAATAACTTGCAAGTGTTTCATATTTATAATTATATTCTGAGTTGGCGCTGCTGTACATACCTGGTTGTTAATTATAAAGGATGTACCAGCATCACATACATACCTATTTAACATTAGGTACTCAGCATACCATAAAATAAAACAGCTAAAACATTCACCAGTTTTTAAGCTTTACGTGATGTGGAGCGTTTTTATATAAATCTGTTAAGTGGTTCCACACAGCTGTGTTTAGTAGCTTTCAGTCTGCTCAGTTCAGCAACATGCAATATGCTATGTTGATAGGTTTAAGTTAAGCCTGTCTAATTTTGTTATTACTGTGCTACTATCTACATGTAAATCTACATCTGTTGTAGAATTACCCTCAACAGTAGGTTACATAATAAGAACGTGCTCTTATGGCCAACAACACTGTAGGCTGATCAGTAGTCTGTGGAAAATAAGAAAGATGCACACACAAGAGAACTCAAAGTTCAAAGTGAGTTAAAGTAAAACAGTATGCAAATATATGACACCAGAAGCTAATGCAAAAAAACACTGAAGTAAATCTGAATCTTCTTTCAGTTTCATTAAAGTAGCACAGCTAACTCAATTTCACCGACTTACATGCATTTGTTGAATAATATAATTAATCAATATCAATAAAATGTTGAGCACAAGTTCTGATAAAACATAATATGATACAGTTTTACTCTAGAACTGAAGGTGACAAAGACGTACCCTTGACGGTACCACCTCAGTGATGTGAGGGGTTCCACCTTAGTGATGGTTAGACTAGTTTAACGGCCTTTAAGTCACTGTTGATTCATAAACCTGCTGTATATAAATCAGTTCCATAAAGTCAGTGAATACAAAAATGTTGCGGAACCTCATTATTCATTATGATAATGAGTGCGGCAGGCTGGCAGTTGGGAGATTTTGCTAATACATACTGTACACACACTTCACGTTAAGGGGGAAGGCAAACACATTTCAGTTGACTGAGTGCTTAAGCCAAGAGAGAAATAAAGTGGTGACTGCTGATCTAGGACCAGTTTTGGTCTTTCAGATTTCAGTGAATGTACATCATTCTTAGAGGTCACAGAAAGGCCTAAAGATGATTTTAATTTCTTCATCTGAATTATTTCTCAATTGTAGCTCATTGAAATTAGCAAATCAAACAATTCTGAAGACTGCAAAATTTCTATCAGTACAATCTGTGTGTACAATACAGTTCTATAAGTTTGTGTTTGAAGAGATATTTTATTGTAATTTGAATAAGATGAAATGTTATTATTGCAGAATAAAAAAAAAACCCTTTACTGCTACACTCATCATCAAAAAGAATAGTTGCACCTAGAACTAAGTGTCGGATTGCAGTGCTATTGGGAAGGAAGATAAAGTTTACCAGGAACAATAAATGATGATAAATTTTACAGTCTGGCATGACACCATTGCAGTCTTTGGTGAGGTTCACGTGGTGTTAAGGGCAGTCGTTGTATCAGTCTGCATACATGTAGTCCTGGGTTGAACAGCCGTCTGCCAATGGTGCTGGCACTAACAGGATAACTCATGGACGGCATCACTGCTCGCTGAATGTCTGAAATCGTGGCTGTTGGGTCAGTCAGATACAGTGATAAGGCACCCCCTTGCTTATGTCACATACACGGCCGAGTGTGAAACTTAAATTATTTGCATAATAATGCGCCAAACCTACCCACCAAGTTTCATTCCTGTGGGTTGATTCCTTCTGGGTGCAACTATTTGTGCACCTATTCTTTTGATGATGAGTGTATGTTTTTGTTCACTGTTGGACAAACATCAGTGTCTTCTACCTGTTTACGCAGAATGTAAATTTACTGTGTAATGTGATTAATGATGTAACCAACTTTATAATAGATCTTGTAATTGTCAAATGATATTTTAATAGTACACAATAAATGTGCTTTTGGCCTGAATGTACAATAGTAAAAGAAAAGCTGCCACAAGGGTCTTGTGTGTTTTGTACGGTTGAAGAGGGGAGACCACACTGGATTCAGGATGTTAGTTTATTTTGGAGCACTTGGTTTTGTGTCCAGTATACGTCTGCTACAATAGCTTAGAGATGGAGCTTTATACCCCCAGGACCCTTTTGTACAGTCAGCGTTCCCAGAGACTCAAATCCTGTTGTAGATACCTCAGTGTACAATGCCTGTTCTGCTTCGGGAAGGCAAACTGCTGCTCTGGGGTTGGGGGTTGTAAAGACCATTTGGACTGTCGTGAAAGGAGCTTTGGTATCAGTACTGCTTACAATGAAAGGCACTCATGAACTAATAAGGAGGGAAAATAATAGAAATAATAGAAAACAAGTAATGAAAACATAACCCAGCTGCTCCTTATAGCGAGAACCAAATTAGATTTCCCAAATAAAACTGCTTGAACATTTATGAGTCTAAAGTAAACTTTTGAAATGGTACCTACTAAGCAGGTTATGTTCATAATTGTATTTTTGTATTTCTACTAGAACAGATTTACATGCTTAAGTTTTCCCAAAACACAGTATTTTTCCTCATACTGTATATCTGTATTCACCCTCTGTCTGAAACACTCCGTTAGAGCTCCTTTGTCTTTAACCCCTGCCTCCTGATGTGCTCTGATTTGTCAGTTTGCACACTCTGTTCGAAATTGTCAATGGTCAAAGCAGCATCCTGCTACAAGTTCCGCCCCCACACCGCTGAGGCTACTTCATACAATACTGTCGGATCTGCTGTATCAGTTTGAGCCAGAGTCTGATCCTGAAAGTCCCGTGGTTTAGATCCACCATTCACAATCTAGACTGGAGCTAGACGTTTTACAGTGGTAAGTTTTTACTGTTTTAGCTGTCTATGTCTTGTGTGCGGTAGTGCCAAGCTCGCCAGTAGGCAGGAAATTCTGATTGTGTTACGAGATGACACACTGTAACAGAGAAAAGAGCTGGAATTCCAATGAGGCCTTTCAGGCAGCTGAGAAAAGTGGTTTCTGTGGGACAAAGGTTCTCCCTCTGGTGTGGACTTTAGGCACACAATATGTTTAATATATGTAAGGGGTCATTTTTTGTGTTGTGTTGTGTTGTGTTGTGAATATAATAAACACAACTCAAGTTTTGAAAATATAAACGTGTACTAATGCTACCATACTGATAACCCAATTACATGTGTTCTGCATTCCATGGATGCACTACTGATGGACAGGGCTGAACAACAAGATTCAGACTAATTGGTTATTTACCAATGTACATAGCTGTGTCATAATTTACTTTGATATCTATGACAATTTCATTATCTTTATTACAAACCAAATTTTAAGAAAGTCGGTGCAGTATGTGAAAGGCCAATGAAAACAGAAAGCAGTGTTTAGCAAATTCTTTTGACCAGAACTGGATTGAAAACAGTACAAAAACATTGGATGTTGGATGTTTAACCTAATGAACCTCTTGTTTTTTTTTTTTTTGGAACTATTAGCTTATTCCGAAGTTGCTGCCTGCAACGGGTTCCAAACCAGTTGTCACAAGAGCATGTTTACCACTATGCTACGTCACCTTTGCTTTTAACAGCACTTACTCATTCATCATTTAGAAAGTAAAGACACTGATTCATCCAGTTTTGAAAGTGGAACCTTTAGCCTTTCTTCTGTTTCAAAAGCCTTCAGCTGTGCAACAGTAAGGAGTCATTACTGTGCTTTTACACACATCCCATTTTCAGTGTGAGCGGTATGGACTGCGGAATGGCCATTCAAGCATATGCACTCTTCCACTGTGCATAGTACAGTCTTAACCTGAATCGTGTTTATTGTACTGTAAAAAGTGTTTCGTTGGCTCAACCTAAAAAATGACTTCATGTGGTACCAAGTTAGTCAACTAGTTTTATTCAACCCAAACAAATCAAACAGATCAGCATAATTGCTACACATAATACCGTGGCAAATCCGGTTCACTGGCTCATCTACCCTACATTGGGAAGCTAAAACACACCAGAGGTTTTTATGTTATTTAGCGATGGGATCATAGTGTGTTTTCCATTCTAATACAGATTTTTCTTCTTCTTCTTTAAATCCACATTTGCCAGCACTGAAGCCGAAGCATCTGTAGCCACTGTTAATACTGTTCATGCATTCTCCAGAGCCCAGCGGTGGTCTGTGTACTGAATGCATAATATATGTCTGTAAATATTACATTTGGGTTTTTAGCAGATACTTTTATCCTAAGTCAAACTTAGTCAGTTTAACAGTAAGAGTAACAGTGTCTGAATCTGAAAGGGAAAAAGTACTGGTTACCAGTTTGTCATTCATGTCTGAGACTCTAAATCAGTAACTACAGTGAACTACATAGAGTATGACTCAAAAGCAATTACCTATGTTTTTCAACGAGTCACTGTGTCTTATCTTTCTTTTCTTTTCTTTTTGCCATCTTTTACTTCTGCGCCATCTCTGTCCCAATATGGGGCATTGTGGTTCAATACGGATCAATAAGGCTGCTGCAAGAAAAAGGTCGCGTGACCGAAACAGACAAACTGGGAAAAACAATAAGCCATAATATGTGCCTTAACTTTTGCCCAGGCTGTTATATATTTCATTGTCATTTCCACCTAACCGTTAAGTTAAGCAAATAACGAGTGTATTAAACTGCATAGACGTTTGTTCTCTGGACAGAGTGTGGTAACTTCATTGATCTCCCAACAAAATACAACTTTTTACCACTTTTGCTTATGACTGTAAGCTAAACACTGGCAGCATACAAATGACTACTAGAGTTCTACTCCAGTCATGCTAGGCTATTCCCTAAACTCACTCACTCAAACACTCACTGAACCGTTTCATCCTTTTTGGGTCGTGGGGGGCGCTGGAGCCCATCCCAGAGCTTACTAGGCGCAACACAGGAAGCACCCCGGACAGGAAGTCAATCCATCGCAGAGCATTCCCTAAACTCATTATATCCCATTATTTTATGTTTGGTATCTATTTGTTCATTTGAGTCTTTGTTACCTACAACCTTCGGTATACAACCTTCATACATGGTTCAGTTCTTAATTTACAAAACCGGTTCCTTCCATTGAACAGAAGTTGTTATTGTATGGCATCACTCCAAGGAACACCTGTATTTTTAATAGTGCGTAGCAAAACGGCAGTAATGGTTCTAGACTTGTAAGGATAAATATGGATGCTAAATATGGATACAGGTTTCACCTTCACAGATCCACACCTGGTAATCCCCCCATGTTTCTCTCCCTCTCCCTTGCACTCTGGCTCGGTGTGCCTGTAATGACGGTGTAGGTGTCAGCAGGTGGTAGATTGTGGGGTTGGTGGAGGGCTGTGTTACTGTGCTACTCTCTCTCGGCCGTGATTAGAGCTCACCAAGCACACGCGCGTCTCAGCAATCACACCACCATCGTGACTGCCATCAATACTGATGAGCGTCTCTGTCACCGGCACACCACACCGGCAGTGTTAAACACAACCTGGCCTCATCGCCACGTCTGACATCTCATACATCACGCTGGTAATTAACGGAATACTTCATCCGAAAGTGCTAACGTCGCTAACAGTGAATGAAAGCCGGGCTGGTGTCCTCATCCCTCCTGACTCTTCTTTCCTCCCTAGCGTCCTCTGAAAGCAAAGCCCTGATCTCTTGCATGTTATAAAGGGGACAAAAAGGGTTCAGTTCAGACCTTTTCAGAGGGATGGACCATGATGTCTGAGTTTGAAGGAGCTTTACTTAAGTTTAAAGCAGCTCCATATAATGTGAAGGCTTTGTAGATTTCCTTGTCTAGGAAAGTAAACCCAGGACATGAACCATTCTGGAATGCTACAGCTTGCTTTTAGAAAATGCAACCGCAAAATGAGTCACAATAGTACTCATTCTCGCCAATCATAACAAAAACATGGTGTAATTTTATCAGTGGGGAACCTTCAGGGCCTTCTAGTCTGTCAAAGAGGGCCTTATGATTTCTGGGAACCTATGAAAAATAGATGGTTAGTTCATTTAGTTAAGTTCAGAATCATCATGCCGGCTATATTTAAACTCTACAGATATTGAAGTGTTGGTCTTATTTCTTTAGGATTTGGTTGGAAACTACTTATGTGGTGTCTAGGCAGATCTCCCATTTGTTAGGCTTTGTGGAGCTGAACTGAAGATCTTCGGATAAACTACCAACATAGACTAAAAGTGAAGCCAACCAAGGGAGTTTTGTTTGGGAGTCAACCAAACATGTTTTGATTTACAATGACTGGGATGGACTTTGTAAGAAAAAATGACCAACCCTTGCCTTGGAGATGAGCCTTCCTTCAGAGTTTGGTTCCAGCCGCAATTGGTCACCCCTCCTCCAGCTAATTACCTTTTAAAACAGCCTTTGATTAGCTAGATCAAATGCATTCGTGTTAGAATCAGGTTGGAACTATCTAACTCTCTCCAGGACCAGGGCTGGTGGCTACTGCTCTAGGCCTTCTAGATGTCTCAGGCTTTATTCAGACTGCCAGTCCAAATCTTATTGTTGGCATATCCAGATCGTATCCCGATTGATTTTTGATAGTCTGGGCAGCAAAAAAAAAAAAAAAAAAAAACAGGCAAATCTCATTTTTGCAAATAGAATCCAAAACACATTTGGGAGTGGTTTGAAATGTGATTCCAATTGAATTTTAATAGATGTACCTCAGTCTGGATGCTTTGGCCACTCAAATCAGATTTCAAACATCTTTTGTGTTGCTTGCATCCCAACAGAGAATTAATTTATTCATTTATCATGTAAACCGTTTATCCTCCAGGGTCGTGGAGGGTGTTGAGATTATTGACACTTAAACTGTTACCATTTCAACCCATGCAGGTAAGTGGGTGATGTCTAGACACACAAATCAAATCTGGTCATGTGCATGCAACAGTGTGGACAGTCGTCTCAAAAGATCTGATTTGAGAAACAAAGCTGATTTGCTAGCAGTCTGAATACAGCTTTACATTTGATCAGTCTGTAAAGCAGCATATATATGCTATATTACTGAAAGACTCGCAAAACTGCATCATTTGAAATCCTTTTTCTTTCAAAAGCTGAGTAAATTATGTAAATTATGAGGAAACCCCATGTCTTTATATGTTGACCAAACAGCTGTAATAATCATGGTTGGCCATCAAAATATTTAATTATATTATAATAATTATTCATCAGGAACAACTCATCCCTGTAATCTGATCTTCACTCATCATCAGAAGAATAGTTGCACCCAGAAAGTGTTGGATTGCAAAGCTATTGGAAAGGAAGATAAAAGTTACAAAAGGAAAAATAAATGATGATCAATTTAGACTGATATGGGCAATATTTATCGAGCTACAGATACACAGATACAGAAGTAGTGTCTCTCAGTATGACGTTGGGTTCCCATGTTTGCTAACTCAACATGCCACACGTCTCGGCATGGAGTTGTATAGATTCCTAATGGTGTCCTATTATAGTACATCCCATGCAGTTCCTACAGATTTTGCAGTGGAGGGCATCACTGTTCACTGAATGTCCGCAATCATGGCTGTTGGTTCAGTCAGGTACAGCGATAAGGCCTGTCCTTACTTACGCCACATGCACAGCCATGCATGAGACTTGACTCATTTGCATGTCTCACAATGTCAAACCTACCCACCAAGTTTCATTCCTATCGGTTGATTGTCTGGTACCTCATTTGTGTTTATACACAGAACAGGGGATCTAATTTGAAATTGGACCAAAAGCCGCTGCTGTATAAAAGACTAAATGCCTTCTTTACATTTTACCCTCGTTTTTTGGGGTTTTTTTTTTTTTCATTTTTTTGCATAGAAATTAATGAAAAAACTCATAAACTCAGACTTACAGAACATACATTTTATATACATGTAATTGATTGCATGACTTTCAATTGGTCATGCCATTTTCCTTTATCTTTACATTCATATAGTATAGCAAAATGACACCAATAACTCTTGACTTCTAAAGCGTCGCCAGGGCCGGAGCCATTGGAGTCTGAAGAGCAAACCCATCTGAACTGAATGTAGCAGCTCATTTGGAAGAGGCCAAGCAATGGACACATAATAAAAGAAGACTGAAAAGTCCTCTAAGAAGGTTGGAGGTCAAGAGCTGGGCAGCAGAGCCTACAGGACAGACTAATAGACCAAGGCAGGAGTCTTGCATTGACCGTATCTGCTGACATCGCCGGGAGCAGGTGTGAAAAAAGAAGAACACGTCGTCCTGAGGTACAGTAGTATATCTTTATTAGTGTAAAACTGAGTCCGGGCGAGGAGAAGCAGTAGCTCTTCCAATGACACGCTGAAAGAAAGACCCTTGTCTTCGAAATGGGTTTGCTCAGCACACTGAGAATAGAACTGGAGTGGACTGTTGTGCTATCATATTTCCCTGAGGATCGCGGCGAGGTCCACAGTGAAACAGAGAAATCTCTCCTAAGAACAACTGTGTACCAATGTACAATATTGGCTCTCGAACTCGAGGGCCTGGCGCCAAGTGGCAGGAGCATTTGCTGAGACAGTCAGAGAGCTTTATTTTGATATAGGAGAACTTGTGTTAGACTCATACCTGTCAAAGTATAGGTCAGAGGGTGATTTGTTAGCACCAGTTTTAGTCTTTTACAGCCCTAATAAGTATGATTGTTTGAAAATGCATGAACTGATTCCAGATCAGTACAGTTATTCTTAGAGGCCAACTTATGATGATGGTGAACCCAGTTGTCCTAAGGTGATTCCAAGAATGTCGGTCTAAATAGATTCTGTAATTTAATACTAATTATGTAATGACCAACAAACACTGTTGCTACATAACCAACCAATGTAGCCACAAAAGCTAGTATTTGTAATAAAATGTGATCAAAGATACTTAGCTAATGTGTGTTGTATTGTACAGTTCAAGCCCCATACTCAGTGATAAAGAGCAGGAAGGAAAGTCACCCCCTTTATAATAGCATTCATATGAACATTAATATGGCATTCTCAACTTTCTCCACATCATCTTCCACCACACGGCCCATCGTCTATATTACTAGAAAGCATGAGGGCCCACAGGACAACAAAACCCAATGTGTTTGTTTAAAATTGTTCATTTTTGGGAGATTTTTGTTAGGGTACCTACCCCCAAAATAAGGTATCAACAGATAAGGCAAATATAAGTTTGTGTTACGTCAGAAATCAGGAAGGATGGTGGCAAATTAAGTGGAATACACTACACTACTAGTTTCATAAACCAGTTGGGAATGGATGATAGTAATTTGGGGAAGGGGGGCGTATCGTTTTAAGAGGCAGTTAACCATTGGAGAGTGCAAGTGAACGCCCTCTTCTAAGACCTGTGAAAATGTGCCACATGTCAGCAGCGAAAGAAAGACTTCAGAAGAAAAGTGAATCTGGAAGCATCAGAATATACCAGAAAAATCAGCAGACAGAAATAAGATTTATAATACATTTATATGAAAATGAGCAAAAATTAACAGAAATCTTTTTTAAAAACTAAGCTTGATTTAACCCTCATTATTTGTTTTTGCAACATGTTTTAGAGACTTTAATATTTAATACGTAGCTTGTGGATTTTATTAATATTTTTTATTATTTTTAAACTATTGACACAAAATTAACTCCATAGGCCCACCGCAGTATTGGACCGAGGACCACCAAAGAGTGCTTTACAGTCCACTTGTATTTCATGGCCCAGTGGATGAGAAACCATGCTACTTTAAACTGAACTGGGAAACATTATTATATTAAAATATGGCAATTTTTCAGGCAATCCTTTATTATGCTGTATTGTAAAATGTATCGAACTGAGATATCACTTACTGTTTTTTTTTAACCAGTTATTAATTTTGTGCATCGTTAAATGCCTACTAATAGAGGAAATGCTTAACATAATAGTACACAGCCAACAAATGTGTTCCCATAAACTTGGCTAATATGTAATACATAATTTTACGGCACAACCAATCACACTCAGCTAGAGGATAAATATTATATTTACATAATAAGTAATAAAATATCATCACACAGTCTTGGCTGATATTTAGTAATATCATAAACTGTGGAATTGTGAAAATGTGGAATTGCTTGTTCTATTAATAAATGTTGGTATTTCATTCAATAATAATGTGTGCAGTGCAGATATATTGTATGTGTAAAATATTACAGAACTGGACAGTATTTTATATTTTATGTCAAATAAAAGATTTAAAATTCTCAAATTCTCAATGCTTACTATAGAACTGTCTACAGCACTGATTATCCTACTGGAGACGTATTTATATATTTGCTATTCTTTTACAGCATCTATAAGTTAAGAAGCTAAGAAACCTAAGAAATCTGTACAAAGTGCATCTATATGGTAAGTGGATCTGATGAAATGGACAATGCAGGTCTGTGAGTGTATACATGTGTCTAAATTAGTTTTGATTTCAGACTTTTGAACACTACTGCATGTAACGCTCCCATTAACACAACCATTAAAATCATGGCTAGTCTGTAGCATCAGCTCTGACGCTGAGCATAACTAACTACTGAAATCAGAAGCAACAACCCAACACACGGAACACTCATAATGTTGGACATAACCAGCGAAAGCAATCAGCCCTGCTGACATTAGCACACAGTACTCACCCGCCTGCTCTGTGCTGATGGTGATATTGGCCACCTGCCGTGCTGCCCGGCCCATACCGGACACACCGTTGAGCGCCTCGATCTGAAACGTGTAGTTAGCATTGGCCATGAAATCCTGCACAGCTACTGAGGTGCGTGTGAGGCCCACAGGCCTGGGGATAAAGCGCACATCACTGTCGCAGGGATCGCATGGCTGACCCAGCCCACCGCAGCGCCGGCACACCACGTTATAGGTCAGGTCTTTCCTCCCGCCTGTGTCGCCCGGCGGATCCCACTCCAGCAAGAGGGTCGTCTCGTTGATGTTGTAGATCAGGTTACGAGGAGGTGAGGGTGGTCCTGTAAGAAGCAGGACGAGGGCAATGAATAAGTTTGTGATGCTATTTGAATGCAATTATGTCATTACACACACGTATATATTTATTTATTTATGTGTATATTTTGACACGGTAAGCGTGTATTACAGTCATATTCAAAATACATTCCTTATCAACACGTTTAAATCTGTGCTTCCATCTTTTCTCTGCTTGTTTCAGTGCCATGAGCTGCCGAAATGTAATGGTTGGTATCAGAATTGTTCTCAGGTGGTGATACCAATTAAACATCTGGGGTCTTTACAGTCTCTAAAACCTACCTCACAGTAACCGAAAATGGTTAACCCCTTACAGTCCTGTGTAATTCATGTACCACTGTCTGTTCACTTCCTTCCCAGCCTGGAGCGCTAGGTTTTTCCACATAGTCCACCGTTTTTGTTGCTGTTGCTATTTTGTTTCGCTGGCCTGGCTTATTATCCAGTAACTACAAGGACTACTTTCAATTTGATTGGGCTATTCTTGGGTTATAGAAGTGTACGGTTGGACCCTTTGCTTTTAAGGGGTTTATAATATGTTGACTAATGCCCGAGATATTGACTGCATCTGAATGCATTAATAATTACCCCATTATAACTGGATTTCTGTAGTTATCTGAATATTCAAATGCTCTTGTAAACATCATGCTCTGATTTCTTAGATCAAATTAAGGCCTAGAAAGCAGCTTTATAGTATTTGTACAGTTGGTGCTCCTTGTTAGCACTCCTTCACACCCTGTAATAATTGGATAATGAGCTCTAAAGGCAAGATAGGAAAAGTGCAGTAATGTGTTCTAATGTCTAGACGATGGATGTATGTGAACACGTCTTTTATGCTAAAAGTATTTTAAGACAGAAAAGAGGATCCCGATCTGCTTCACTCTCTCGTCACTTCCATATATTTAAAGTCAGGTTTCTGTATCAACTAAAGAATGTTCTTTTGCACAGTAACACTTTCATTGAGTTATGAAAGCATGTGAGGCAAGGTTCAGATTTCCATGCTGGTTCTGGAGCTCGAAGATTCCGTCTGTTTATCACCTGCCTTCCAGAGTCAGCTCATAATGATAATGAGAATATGTCCTGGACATAATTATCATAGTTAATGATAATTGCGCACGCTTGCGGATAACAAAGGAATGATTATTTCCTCTCCACGCTGATGCTAATGCGTGCTGTTGTTCCAGATGCCGACTATTTTGGGTTTTTTTTTTCCCCGAACAATTCTGAGCAAACAGGAGGGAGAGGCGTAACCTTAAACTGCAGGAAGTATTTAATCAAACAGAAGGAACATTAAAAAACAGAAATAGAACAGCAAACTGGGGCCTAACCAATAAGAAGTTGATAAGAGTGATACCGACACTGAAGCTAGAAAATATGATAACCAACAATAGTAACCAGTGACTTAACATGGTCAGCTTAAAATGTAATACTAATACTAATACTAACACTAATACTTAACATTAATGGCCTTTGTCTGATGTATTGTGCTCTTCTCTATTAGGACTGTGTTTTTTCCGTGCTGTATCTGTCATGGTACCCTCAAAGGCATGTCTTCAGTACCTTTAGTAATTGTACCATATTGTTCTATTTTGAAACATTAGTTCATGAAAAGGTACAAATGCATACTTTTTCCCTTGGAGAAACTTATCTGAGGTACACAGTCGGACCTTAGAGGTGGTGTTTCCTTTAAGGGGGAAAATTTACATTGTTCGCACTGCAAGCCTTGTGAGTCTGGGGCTATTTTTGGCAGTTTTTGAATACTGTTGATATTGCTTATTTTAGGGCTAAAAATGCATTGTTTTTCTATTAAAATCACATGTTAAAAGAGTGCAGTTTTCAAATCGTAGGAGCTGCAGTTTCAGCTATAGTGAAGGGTGATGTTGTAATATTACTTGACCTGATATTAGAACTTGTTCTATGTTGTTCAATATTAGAACCATGTTCAATATTTCTCAAAGTTCAAAGTCTCAAGCCAGAAAAAGTGGATGTTCTAGTCTGCTAGGTTCAAATAATAAGCCTGAACGTCAGCATATGGAAATAGCACAGTTTAAATCCCAGTTGCAGTAAATCAGAAAATTGATTATTATATCACAAATATACCAATTCATATATATATATATATATATATATATATATAGATAGATAGATAGATACACACATTTTCACCTGATCTCTCAACACCAAACATAAACTAGCATAGCATTTCAAGTCAGCGTTTATACTGGAAGTAGACAACAATGCTCAACATGACAATAGGCGTTTATGTTGTGATGCCTTGAACCATATTTGGTCTTTGTGCATGATCAGTGACTCAAGAGAGTAATGAATGAATAATGTACATGCACAATACCTTTTATAATATATATATATAAAAGCTGATGAGGTGGATCTTTTTCTCTCATGCCATACAAGCATTATGCCATTAAATCCTCAGTCCTTATCAGTTCTTTAAAATAGACAGCAAGCCACTCAATATCAGTGCATCTTTCAGGGTCATTTTTGCTGATACAGATCAAATAAATATCAAAATGAGAGGACAAAATGACACTAAACGTCACCCAGTTTTATCAGTTAACTAATGTACTAGTTGGACCTGACTACAAACAGTTAGAGTCAGCAATTAGAGAGGAATATATAGAGGAAGAGTGATAGCATAGTCTAGACACATCTTTAAATAAATAGAGGCTAACTGACGTGTGCAGGCGGTGGTGGGCGGGTCTTTGCCGGCTCTGTAGAAACCTTTCTCACAGTGGCACAGGGCGGACGCCTCAGAGTGGCTGAAGCTGTGTGGGGGACACTTGGAGCACTTGATGTTCCCCGCGAAGGCCTTGTAGAAGCCGGCTCTGCAGGCTGGGAACACACAGTGGAGAAACACAGGGCATTAAACTCTCAATGTTTGTACAAACCTCGACAGAAAGAAGGGGCGAAATGTAAACCTCAACTTTAAATGCACATCAAATGCAGACAAAACCAGAAAGATGAATCTTGAATGTTGTGCCTTTTCAACTTCATTCACAAGGACAATATTACACTAGATCTGCTGTGAAATGTTCAGGAAACATCTTAAACAAGTGTTCAGGAAACATCTTAAACATGCTTGGGCTTAAAAGGAGCATGCAGGAAAGGTTTAGTGAGTCTGTGTGAGCAAGGATGAATCACAGCTTGTCACTGTGCCGAAAAATACACCGGCGCATAATCCAACAGTTTAAAAATGTTCCTGAATGAGCAGCTTCAGTGGTAGGTATTTCACCCTCTACAGTGCATAATACTGCAAAGTATTCCGTGAATCTGGAGAAATCTCTCTGTAAATGATTAGGCCCAATACCACAACTGAATGCCTGTGACCTTCGACCCCTCAGACACCACTGCATTAAAAACTGGCCTGCTTCTGGGATGGATCTCACACGGTGTCAATAAACACTGTCTGTTGCTGCATCCACAAACGCAAGTTAAGACTGTACAATACAGAAGAAGTCATATGTAAACAATGTCCAAAAAACACTTCCAACTTCTCTGGACTTCTGGACATCTGAAACGGACAAATGCACTGCAGAAACGTGTGTTCTGTTATGACGAGTCAACCTTGTTTATGGATATAATGAACATTGTGTTCTCTGGACCAAAGGAGAAAAGGACCATCCAGATTGTTACCAGTGTAAAGTTCGTAAAGTCAGAGTCTGTCGTGATATGGGGGGTATTAAAACTTGTGACTTGTAACTTTAGCATATCTGTGAAGGCGGTATTGATACTTAAAGATGAAAGCCCACAAGTGGAATCACCAGTCTGAGATCTTTTTTTGCATTTAGAATGCAATTATCTGTATGGATTAATTACAGTATATATCCATACAGAGCAGGCTGCAAACCTACTTACAGCCAACAGTCTCATAGGCAGCTTCATCACATCCACTAGTTGGTGGAAGAGCTGCCATTTAGAGAGCAGCAAACCTCGTTTTGACTGAGAGAAGCACACAAGCAACTTAAATCACAAGTGTTTATTGTGTTTAATTAAGTACCTGTATTTATGTCGAGCCATTATACACAACTGAGTCATGCAACCTGAAAGCAACCTTTAAAAAGCTGCTATTTTCAGGGAACTCTTTACATTCTGTTTAATTACATGATGAATGGACCGATAGAAATGGCCCAAATTACTTGCAGTTATCTACTATTTTGGAGATAAAAGATTTTGTTCGAACACTCTCAATATTCTTGATATAATAGTTTGTAACTGTACATAAATGATCATAATAGTGCAAATAAACTGTTACAACACCACAATATAAGGTTTCATAGCACAAAGTGACATAATGCATTATAATACATACATCTAACATTATTGGTGAGACCAGCATCATAAAGTCTAATAACAAACATTGTGATCATTCATATGATGCCTAAACATACTTTCAGACGTTCCTCAGTATCATCAAAATGAAAATAGTTTCATAACTGCATTGAACATGCAATGAAAACACTCTCTTTACAGACTCTATGAATGAGTCCATGTTAATATGAGCGCATAACAACTGTAAATAAAGTAAGGCTGCCTTAAATATGAACGTCTAAACAGAGGAAAACCAGAATCGGTAGTTTGTCCTTTGAATATGGATAAATTCATTGATAAAATATACTTTTACAAATTACATGCTGATATCAATTCATCTGAATAAACAGCTTCTCTACGTCTACATTTTATCAGCAAACACCTAGAGATTGTGTCAATGACTTCAACAATATATAGTTTATAACGCATTATGTCTCTTGGTGCCATAAAGCTTTATACTGTGGTGTTATGACAATTTATGTACAGTTACAAAGGCTTATGTCAAGTGTTATAAAGCATTATGAATGCTTTGTAGATCTTTAGGAATGCATTTATCATGCATTATGGATACCTGATTCATATAAATTGTTAGCAAGTGTTTTTCATGCAAAAAGCTTTAGATGTATCACAGAATGTCTACATATAGGTCCGTAAACCAATTGCAAAAGTTTCTTCAGACGTCCCGTCCACACTTTTCTCCTTGGTGCTCTTCAGTGATTTGCATGTATTATGCTATTTTAAAGGGAAACAAAAACATTTGCTTCAAAATAACCTCAAAATAACAAACCATAAGTGATATGACTTTGAACAGTACCTGGCCAATTATCACTCTAATGAAAATAAATAGAGCGGGGGAGTGGTCATCCTGTATGCAAATGAACCTCCAGAAAACCAGGTAAAGAAACAAATGGTTGGTCCCTCAAATGTATACATGGTTTTATTGTGTTGTATTAACCTGCTAAAAGCTGCTTTGGACTGACCTCCACAAGCTTTCTCTGAGAATTATTGCCTCTGTGTAATCCTCGTCTGGAGCCACTGTGCCGGCACTGCCTTTGGCATGTCAGCTCTAACGAGAGAGGGAGAGGGCTTTTTTGTTGTTGGGGGATGATGGGGGGGGGGGTGGATCTATGTTTAGTATCTCCAAGTGCTTATCGGGTTTTGAACAACCTTGTTAGATGATCAGAGCCAAAGGATAACACCGGCTTTCCTCCACCAACACACAGATTGCTGAAATAGGTTTCCTGGCGTTTCATGCAAAATGACCCTGCTAAGAATAGCTAACAGTTGTTTACATACACCAGAACCTCATTATATAACTGTATTTGCTGCTAGCAATTGCCTGTAATTGCATTTAAACTGCAACAATTAATTCTACTGCTGCATAGACCAGCTTTCGGGGTCGGTGTTCTACTTTTAGAGGCTTTCGATTTCTTTTCAAGCAACCTAGATCATCACAAGCTTTCAATTATATGCTCCATAAGTAGGCACCAGAGGTATACCATTATGAAACATAAACGTAACCTCCAGTTACAGCATGGCTTAATAAAAAATTAAAAGCTGTGGCTCATTTTAATGTGGCTGCTTTTTTGTGGGTTTGGAGGCATGTGGAACAGTAGAAAAAAATATGGAAATATTTGGGAAATTATGTTACGTCATGTTATGTGGTCAGGTGCTCTCAAACTACTGTATATACTGGGTTGCTGGTTTATTAGAAAAAGCTATATTGGGTTTATCCTCACTGGCCATTTAATCAGAGTCTTTTAGCATATAGGTGTATGCTAAATATATGCAGATTTTTAATCAAGCCTGAAATTATGGCTCAAATATTTTGTCCAAAACTTGACCCGAACCCAAATCCAACCTGGCCCAACTCAAACCAAATTGTCAAGCTCTGAGTCTGAAACTTGCCCAAGTCACAAAAAAATTCTGCTCATCATCACGCAAAGGAAGTTAAATCCCTTTAGATCACCAACAAAATAAAATAATAATATAGAACATTAGAGATATACACTCATCATTAGAAGAATAGTTGCACCCAGAAGGAAGTGTGGGATTGCAGTGCTATTAGGAAGCAAGATAAAGGTTACCAGGAACAATAAATGATGATACATTTAGACTGATATGGGTAATATTTATTGAGCTACACATACAGAAGTAGTGCCTCTCAGTATGGCGTCAGCTAACGCAACATGCCAGATGTCTCGGCATGGAGTTGTAGAGGTTCCTAATGGTGTCCTGTGATAATCATAATCCATCACATGCATCTTAAATATTCTCACACAGTTCCTGCAGATGGTGTGGTAGGGGTGGAGGTGGAGTGACACCAGGCCTTCTGGACATGTGACGCGCAACAAGAAACTGTTCATCTTGGCGCTGAACACGGTGCCACCACACATGGATTCATTGGTCGTCTCCACCAAAACAAAAGCAGGACTCGTCACTGAAGGTAACCCGCAACCATTCTGAATCACTCCATGACAGTCTGGCACAACACCACTGCAGTCTTTGGTGACGTTGACGTGGTGTTAAAGCCCGTCGTCTGTGTGCATGTAGTCCTGCTTTGTGCAGCTGTCTGCCAATGGAGCTGGCACTAACAGGATGACTCATGGAGGGCATTACTGCTCGCTGAATGTCCGCAATTGTGGCTGTCGGGTCAGTCAGGTACAGCAATATTGCTTATGTCGCATGTGCTGCTGAGTGTGAATCTAGAATCATTCGCATGCCCACCAAGTTTAATTCCTGTCGGATGATTCCTTCTGGGTGCAACTATTTGTGCAATCTTTTTTTTTGATGGTGTTTGTAATAAAATAATCAACTGTTCAAATTAAATTTAAATCCTGCTCAACAAATTATTCATCAAGCAGGGCTTTTAAACATCATCCCACATTCTTGTTCTGTACAGGGCTGATATAGCAATATGAATGAACCAATATACAGTACATGCTTTAAAATGGTTTGGAATAAAATCTCTTCATATCAACTTGCTTCGAAAGTCAAACTAAAACAGGGAGACGCAGTGCTATAGCAGAAAAACTAAAGCTTGGGGAATTGTAAAGCAAAGTTTGTTAAAAGTGGGAAGTGGGCTGAACATAAAATCAGAACCCGACCCAGACCTGACACACATTTGGAAAATGATACCTGAAACCCAGCGAACACTATGTGAGCAGCCAGGTCGCGTCAGGTCAGACAAATATTTCATGTTCTAGATTTACAATTACTGACTGTAGCCCATCTGTTGCTACACAATTTATTTTCACCACTCTACCCCATCCATCCGTGAAGGTATTCCAGGTATTACAGGTATTACATGTGTGCATGTGGCGCTGGTACAAATGCATCAGGCACAGCAGGGTTGCACTGGGCGTACACTTACTGGCCACTTTATTAGAAACGTGTACATTTAGTGCTCATCTATAACCGTGCACAAATCCTCTAACCCTTCATAAGTGGTCAGTCCCTGCCAAAGGCTAAGCACTGATAGCTGAATATGTTAGGCTGGAGGTCTGTTCTCAGTTCAGCAGCACCACTGAGGTAAACCTCCCAGCTACACTGCTGTACCTGACTCACACCAGTACGCACAACAAGCCGCGGCCATGTCGGAGTCACTGCTCTGCTGAAATGGTCCACCGCCCACAGATAACTGGTCAGTAGTGATATTATGATTAGATATATGGTGATACTGAATATGGTGTATTGCCTGGATTAAGTGGACCCTGCTAGAGGCCAAATCCTGCCTGGATCAAAAGCACTTTGGTCTGTCCACTTTCATTTAAATGTACCTCCCTCTTTTTTGAAAGAAAATTATTTTTCTTCCAAAAGTGTTTTCAGTTTTTATTATACTGATGTCATTTTTAGTGATCATTCATTTTGGGGGCAGTAAAAATGGTTTAAACCTACATAATTGGTACTAAACCCGTAATAGGCATAATAAATAATTACATGTTGGCCGTTTAATATAACAAATAAAACACATTACCAACACATACAGGATGAAGAACTACTTATCTGAATGTGCAGAGCATAACTCTTGTGCGCAAGTCTGGCTGCTGTCATGATCACCATAGTGATCAGAGAATCAGCAATGTTATGACACACCATTTCTCAGCACTCCAAATAGACATGCAGGAAATATCATTACACTTGACTATTACAATATTACGCTTTGTGATGCTGTTTTGATTGTGATGCTGTTCTGAATCTGCCGGATAACGGTTCTGTAATCTATCTTCAGCCATTAGACTCTTGCACTCCAATGTGAACAAGTTGCATAAGAGCACATCACTAACTTCAGCATTAGGAAACCCATGTATATGGTGGTGCTTTTTATACTATGACAGTTTTCCTAAGATTTTAAATTCAATTAGAATTTCAAAAAAGGCAATATATTGCCTTGCTTACAGTATCACAGCATATTGCTTCGCAGCATATTATGAAACGTATTGTATCACCAGGTTCTTTTCCATAGGCTAATGGCTCAAATTTTGGCACTGGAAAGAAGTCCCGATAAAGCAGGCATAGCAGCTTCCAGGACACATCCGGAGTTTCTAACATGGTCATAAAGCTGACATTAGCATTAAACATGACTTCAGAGAGCTAGAAATGCACATAACATAACAAATCCCAGGTGTTAACGCTAATTACTCTTAAGTCCTATACTAGTGCCATGGTGTTTTTTACATGGAGACCATGTCTTTCCATTGAAGTTGAAGGTAAAGTGGGCAGATCAATGGTATAGCAACAAACAGGCCACAGTCAGTAACCATAAACATATCACCTATATGATACGTGTTTCTGCTAAAATGGCCAGTGAGTATAGATACAAGGCAAATGAGTATGCTGAACTGGCAAATCAGTGTATTACCACTGTAATACTGAACGAGCCAGCACCTATAACCTACAGAGCTCTGTACTCTGGTCACGTTAGGAATACACTCCTTCTTTACTGCCATAAATCTTGCAAACTAGAGAGGCTTCCCCTCGGCCTGGAGAGCAGCCAAGTTACAACATACACTGAGTCTCTGGACAGTCTTATTTACATTCACCCCTTCAGCGGCAAAGCCACACCAGGTGGTGGCCTGGTAATTTTGAGCCACTTCAACACTTCAGCTATCGATCTTTCTCACTACTTTCTCTCCCTCTCTCTCTTTAAACTCCCCCTCCAACAGCTTCATAAGCATCTAAGAAGAGTCTTTAGCATTCTTTCTGATGTAAGAGGCTTCTCCAACATGTGCTTATGTGAGCCCGTGCGTTTAGTATGCACCCCTGGAATCAAGTTATCCACCCACATGACATAAAGCCATCCTGCTTTTATCCCTGTTCACTTGTACACAGAGTAAAGTTTTACTCTATAGAGTTTTAAGTCAGGAAAGGAGGAAAGTCGAGCTCAGCCTGAAGGAGGGGTTATGAAAGAATTGCAGCATCTTTCAGACTTTGGTTTTTTGGATGTATGTGATTTACTGTGGCTTTGCTTTAATGTTTGGTGTTTAAAGTTTGGAAAACTATATTTTTTTAAATAAAAGAGTAAACACTGTTTAAAATGAGTCTTTCACTCCCCACTCCGTAGAGTTCGTTTATGCAATGAAAGCTGTTAAACCAGCCCCTTTTGAATTTAGTGTTTTTATAATGGGACAAAAACGAACACTTTTACATACAGTGCCTTGCAAAACTATTCATTACTTAAAAGTAATTTAATTCATCTGCATGACAAAGTCGGAACCGAAAAATCCCAAAATTGGAACTGAAACATCCCTTGAAAGTTATTAAGTTCATCTGGATCAGAATTGAAAAACACCTTTAAAAACCTATTCCGTTTATATGGATTTCAAAATCACAATTCGTCTGGATTACAAATCACACAGATTGTTCCAGGCAGTATTGTTACTGCAAGCCAATGTGCTCTGAAAGTAAATGTCCAAAATCAAAATTCATTCTTTGTAAGCAAACCACATTCTGCAGCAATAACAGCTTTAAGTCTGTTGGGGTAAGTTTCTACCGGCTGCGTGCATTGTTTGGGAATGGTTTTTGCCAAATCCTCCTGCAAGTTTTCAAATTTTCAAATAGTGCCACAGATCCTTGCTTGGCTTGATAGCTGGACCATTCACCCGTCCGTCCGTCCTTCAGGTTTAAACAAGATGCCCAGTCCGGGCTGAGGAAAAGCATCCCCACAATATGATGCTGCCATCATAAAAACCTCACTGTTGGGATGGTGGGTTTGTGTTAGGTTCACAGCACACAGAGTTCATTGAGCAAAAAGCTCTATTTTCGTCTCATCTAACCACAAAACCTTATATCACGTTTTAGCTGGGTTATTCTGCCAAACTTCAGATGTTCTTTGACATGTTTTATCTTCAGTTATGGGTTCCTTCTAGCCACCATACTGTACAGGCCAATTGTATTGTGAGCTCTTGATATCACCAGTCTCAGCCACCAAACTCTGTAGCTCCTTCAGAGTGATTGCTGGGCTTTCTTTCTTTCACACGTTCCCTTCTTGTCCTGTTGCTCAATTATGAGAGACAGTCTTGTCTAGGCAGTAGCTGGGGGGTTTGATGCAGCAGTCCAACGATTTATCCAACAGTCCTCAAAGGGATATCTGAATACTTGGATATCATTTTGTAGCCTCTTTTCCTGTTTGGTGTATATTTACAACTTTATCTCTAATCTCTAATTTCCTTCAGAGTCAATGTCTGAGCAGAGGTACTTAAATTAATGGGGTATTTTATTCAGAGAAAGCTAACCTTTTTAGATAGATGCCAATTGTAACCCAGTCGGCATCTAAGGCTATGTCATTAAGGCTATGTCTTTCATCTGTGGAGCTTTCAAAGCACAGGGTTTAAATACCTATGCAAACAGCAATTATCATCTACTAATTTTTGCCACTGAATATTTTCTTACATAAAACCAATATGGCTTTAAATGAATTAATTTTCAGGGTCAGTCTTTTAAATGAAACTATAACACACAATTTCAAAGAGTCATCTGTAATCCAGGCAATTCTGATGACTATGGATAGTTTTGCAAGGCAATGCATATCCGCCTATTCCGCCTACAGCAGTTTAGCTCTGTCCGTTGACTATCAATGAGCGTTTCAGCCCAGACTGCTTTCTGATTGACGTGCAGTAAAAAAAAAAAAACTGTTTAATTCTAAGGGGTAAAAACAGGTAGAAGAATTAATTCGTTTATCTTCTAAGTTGCTTATCCTTTTGGATCCCAGAAGCATATCCCAGCACTCATTGGGTAGACGTCAAGAAACACCCTGGACAGGCTGCCAGTCCATTGTAGGGTGGACGCACAGACAGACTCACACCTAGGGGGCAATATGCCTTCTCCAGTTCACCTGACTGCATGTCTTTGGACTGTGGCAGGAAACCCATGAATACAGAACATTCAAACTCCACAAAGGATTAGGACCCTTAAAGAAAGGCCCCCAGACGCCCCAGCCAAGAATTAAACCCAGGCTCCTCTTGCTGTGAGAACACAGTTCTACCCATTGCACCATCGTGCCACCCCAGGTTGGAAAATTGCCCTATGAAATTGAATTATGACTCTTTTTGGTACATAGAACTTATGAAGTAAATGTTGCATAGTTTTTTTTTTTTCTGCAAAATAAGACAAAAAAAATCAATTCTAAAATTTAGATCACAGTAAAATATCTTCTCTTCTGCTTAATTAAAAACAAACATACTATCAATGGAGAATTCAGAAGAATCAGAATTTCTTTGCTTCTTCTAATGCGCTATGAGCAAGAAATAAAGAAAATGGCATGAAATGAAGCTGCCTGCAACTATGCTAATTCATCTTCATGCAAGAAGCAGTAATGTTCACTAGTGACCATGAGCAGTCGCGGCCTGTGCTTCCAATGGAAGATGAGGAGCAGGAGTGCCTGGCTGCTGCAGGATGGAGAGTCAGTGGTGAGTAACACTGTGTAGGGCAACAATGTTTACAGTATGTAGGGAGGCCAAGGTTATCCTCATGACTGGCATGTAAATAGCATTTAGGCATGCCTGTATTGTACAGACATATAAGAGTTTGTTGAGAGATGTAAAACAAGGCACACTCATTAGTCTGGAGACGCAGAGCCGGATCAGATCATGCGTAGCATTACAGTTATGTAAATGTTAAAATAAAACTCATGAGTCTTACATAAGGTTTTGACACAGTACACAAACCTTCACTTGTATGGAGTTAAAATGAGAGATTTTTCAGAAATCTTTTAACAATTTTATAATTAAACAAAGTAATTGACAAAGTTATGATGTGAAATGATCCACTGCAGAAAATCAGAATTATTTACAATGCAAACATCAATTTGTTTTCCAGAATAAGCAGTGAACTTACACCTGAGAAAAATATATATATATTCTGTATACGTTTTATCTCTATTTTTGACACTTCTCACTTTTTTGCACAATTTGAAAATTCCAGCAGCTTTTTACATTTTTATGATTTTGTGATGGGTGGGTGAATGGTCAAATAATATAGTCATATAAATTTCCAGCATCAAATATGCAGGAATATACACACACACTCAGGGTATACAGTGTTTAAAAAAAAGGTTGATAGATATATATACACACTCATCATCAAAAGAATAGTGGCACCCGGAAGGAAGAAGTGTCAGACTGCAGTGCTATTGGGAAGGAAGATAAAGGTTACCTGGAACAATAAATGATGATAAATTTAGACTGATATGGGCAATATTTATAGAGCTACACATACAGAAGTAGTGTCTCTCAGGCATTGGGTCGCCATGTTTACTAACACAACATGCCAGACGTTGTATATAGTTGTATATATAAACTGCATATTTGATATATATATTCTTTAAGACATTGCATGCACATACATACATGGTGCATTTCACATCATATCACTTTCAATGACTTTGTTTACATCTTAGCAATGAAATTACTAAGCATGCTTACTTTTAGCATTGTACATTGTATATATAATCCACATCAATATATGTATGTTGTATATATTGTAGTGGTGTATACATACACACATTTGTATATATACAAACACACATACATATGTATATATATATATATATATATATATATATATATATATATGCAGAATCAGCTTTATGATGATAAGATGGTCTGTGCCTCGGGGCACCACATGAAAAAAGGTTCCTAGATAAGAACAGGCGGCTGAAGAGCAGTGATTCCAAGAGCGGTACGATTCTGCAGCATTTGCCCAGCAGTCCTACAGGCACACACACTGCAGAATGGCCCCGATCTCGACACCAAAACAGCCAGAGCGCAGTGAGGGAAGAATCCGCTGTAGCCGATGCAGGACAGTAGCCGCTAGGACCTGGTGAATTAGCTCACATGGACAGAAATGAAATGATTCTGACTGTTTGATTTCACTTTGTTACTGTTAATAAACATGGCATTGCATGCAACGTTCAGTATATTAACCACACAAAGTATAGGCTTATTCCCCACACAAAGTCTGTGTTTGTTTTTATATACCAGAGCTATTAGTTTTAATTATTAGTCATAATTCATTTTTCACATAGACATTTCCAACCTCTCTTAACCCATTACAGTTAAAACGCTTATAGTTGTTACTGTACCTTTAGGAACAGTGTATAAATGAGCTGTGTTCTGATTGGCCATCTGGGATGTAACATTTTTGATTGAATGGGCGGAGCTAAAGTGCCAGAGGCTGAATCAGAGCACATACAGTATGTACCTACGCCATTTTTGAAATCAAAGAAGCAATTAATTAAACCTGGGCTATTTTTGGCCCATATGGACTAAGCAGAGGTGGAACAATCGTGTAATTTAATACGTTTTAAAGGTTTGCTACATTCACTTTCCCAGGGGAAAGAGGCATATTTGTACCTCTTAAATGTTTGTAACATGTAAAACAGAAAAATACAGTCAAAAATCCACATGATTCAACATGAGCTACATGGACTTCAATTATTTTAAAAATATAACTATAAAAGAATATGGCACAATTACCTTCCCTAACCAAATGGGCTGAAAATGTACCACCACAGTGATGTGAGAGTTAAAAGTGAAGTTTTGTACCATCATATTATATCAGTTTTTTTATTTCAAAACAACAAGAGGACCAAGATGAGATATGATATGAGCCCTTTAACAATTATTATTAAATACTATTAAAAAGTAATATATAAGCTGTTTAGTTTCGGTATAAAGAACTGAAGTGTAAGCCAACATACACGCCATACAGGTTAAAAAAACAACCTCTATTTAAGGCAGCAATGTAAATCATCATGTGTTCATTTCGGTATTAGAAATACTGGTAACACTTTCATAGGATAACATATTTATAAGCCATAATAAATGCTTATAAACCGAATTTACAAAGGGAAGAGCTGAAGAACACTATATACCTTTTTCTATAGAACACTGTCTATAGAGCATTGTGATGATTGAAAGTGTATAACTCTTGGTAACATGGGTACAAGGCTTTGCTTTTAGGTTTATAAACATTAATAATGCTTCATAATGCTTTAATAATGAACTATAATTAATTCTTGTCTTATAAAGTAGTCACGCTGGAGTCACTATTCATTAAAAGGCCTTTTAAATGGACAGTGACATACATAAATATAATGCATATTAACAATTACATAGACATTATGAACATTAAGTCACTTCACTTATGAGTGCTTCAAGTAAAGTAATTGATATTTTAGGTTATTATTTGCTTTAAATACATGATAATATTTATACTTTAATTGCTTAATTTAAAAAAGAGTTCATTATTATTATTATTATTTTTTAAATATGCTCAACATTTAAAAACAACGATCACAGGAAACACATTTGTTTTGTTTAGTAAGAACAGGTTTTGAATATTCCATTTCCTCTGTGTCTGAATGTGGCCAGAACAGTTGAGTTGCACCTAATTAAAAAACAATAACGGATGAGGTTATATAGAAAAGATATGGTACATTATAGAATTCACACTGACAAATATGTAAAAAGTACAAAATGTAAAATTTAAATGTTATGGTTTAATGTACTTGAAGAACTCAGTGATGTTTTTTCTAGAATTTTTTAGAATTGTTAATAACTGTCATAGGTGCTTCAAACTATGCACAGGTATTGCCCTGTAAAGAATAGTGACACCTGTCCTACAACATGTATATAAGTCATCAGCATGCTACCAAGTTGCAAAGAGTTATAAGCACATTTATAATTATGTATGAATGCATTCTTCATAGAAAGTGTTAGTGAAATCGTCTACTGCTCGTCCTACAACAAACCTTATCTTCTGACATCATATAACTTTTCAGTTTCATTTCAGATGCCAATTGTATCACTTCTGAGTGCTGTAAATCATAAGTGCTATCAGGATCCACTGCCCAACACCGTTCTTAAAAGCCAACCAAAGTCCTTCACCCAACTCCAGTTAATGGACATTCTAAGTGCTAACTCAATATAACTACAAAGTTTCTTCCCCTTCACTCAGTCAAGTAATGGCTATCAGCTTATATGATGTCTAAGATTGAGCAGATGATATTTTTGTAAATCGATCCACTTCCTCATGTGCATTAAAACATTTCAAAAAGTTTTCACAGACTTTCTAGCCAACAGAATTGATGTAATCAAGCTTCATAAGCTACCATCAAGTAAGTACTTGCTTAAATAATATACCCACTTAAAGCTTTTTCTTCCTTTAACGCAACTATGAGAACAGGAGAATGGCTTTGGTTACACCTGTAATGAAAACATGGATTTCATACCTACTTGTTGATGCTTTTAGTGTGAGATCATGGTCAGCTATGTGTCCAAAGGTCTTCCAATGCTCTGGATACTTTTGGATATATAGTTTTGGCCATGGTGGAAAAAAGTGTATGAAAATACCTGTACCTGAAATTAACTTAAAAAAATGACCACATAATTTTCTTCAGACAAGTTGGTGAAGTTATTATGATGATGTAAATAAAGGGAGCCCAGTTTCCACAACCCCATGGGCTATATGCCCTAGTATCACTGACCCTTGCCCTGCCTGATGTTGCACCTCTATATGCAAGACTGTGCAAAAGTCTGACACCAGCCTGTAACGACCAGTGATTACTGAATGGCCTGGATAGGAAGCAGGTAAATCTAACCATAATCTTACACTGCATGACACGAACACTACACCAACAACCCCACAGCTTCTTCCAGCTACCACTAACAACTCATTTACTTTGAGTCCAGTATGAGCCATAGTCATAGTGCTACACAGCCTAGAACCCCACAAAGTCTGCACTGAGTCCCTGGGGATGGCTGGGGCACTCTCTCACTTGCTCTTGAGCCACATCCTCAAACTTGGGGAGTCTGATCAGAGAGACAGAGCACTATGCCCACCACCCCATTCATAGTGGAACCCCTCACAGCTCAATGTGCCACTCCATATGCTACTGGCAGTGTGACAACAGCTGTGGTGCTCCCTCAGCAGCTCTCCGCTTCCTCAACCACCCACCACACTGTAGATGGCAGTTAGAGTACTGAACCTGTTCACTGTGGCCCTAACTCTCGGCCTCAGCAAGCCACTTTGCTTGCTCTAGAGAGAAGCAGTCGACACCCCCAGGCCACCATGGTGCTCAGCCAGCAGGTCCTCACAGCTGGTCACCATTCAGACATTTTCATTGCTGCTTCTTTTGCCAACTCCACAGTGCTTGCCTTTGAACGTCTCGCAGCGCCATTCCTCTACAGTCCACAGGAGGGCGCTATCCCACTTCTGACACCAATGTAGCATAGGTGAAGAGGAATGCAAGGGAAACAACCTCCAGCTAACAGTAACAACTCATTTCCTCTCTAAACTGTGCTATAGCAAGACGCTACAATGTTCATTGAAGAATGGTACAAGACTTCTGCTCTAGACACTAGTACACCTGATTTAAACCAGGTATCTGATGATAATTAGAATTAATATGGGGCTGCCACAAAGAGGGGTCTGAAAGTGTAAGTCTAAAAAACACAATATTTAAGACACACATGGTATCTATTAGTGGAGTACAGTTAGAAGAACACAGGCTTGGTTCCAGACCTTGAGCAGGTTTTAAATTGTGCAAAAAGAGGGAGAAAAGTTTTCTCTGTGCAACAAAATATAGAGGTGGTGCTATGGCAAAAATACAACATTGTGGTACATCAAGAGTATATGATGAATGAAACATCTATTTAGAAGACTGGAAAACATCCATATAGTTGGGTAACAGTTTACTTGTGTCTACATAACACATACATAACGTCACACAGAAACACTTCATAACATTTTAATGAATGCTGAAATCAACATTCATAAAGAGTACATGTTTTACATGATATTAATATGGAGTACTATATAATTTTACTGAAAGACATTTTTCAAAATAAAAGTCCTCGTTTATTATTTTGGCAACCCATTCTATTTTCAGTGAAACGTTTAATTTCTGGACAGGTGAAATAAAAATCTGTCCTTTGGACAGAAAGTGCTTAGACACTTTTTGTCTAGACTTTGATGTATTTTGCTTTTTGTTATTCTTTCTACTTTCTACCCTTTGTAATCTTTGAATTTGTATTGTGCCAGGAGCTTCATTCAGCAGGCATATAAACATGGCATTTGGGACAACATCACTCATCCTGAGTTTAAATGTATTGGGGGTTAAAAGCGCATCCTTAGAGGTTTTATTTTTAGTGATGTTCTTCCTCAGTTATTGTACTAGAGAAAGAACTGTATAAATGAATGCATGTATAATTGTTCTAACTTAATAAGCTTAATAACATTTTCCTCAACAGCGTATAAACTATTGAAATCCCCCCTCCTGTCCAAAGGGGTAAATCCANATGTTCTTCCTCAGTTATTGTACTAGAGAAAGAACTGTATAAATGAATGCATGTATAATTGTTCTAACTTAATAAGCTTAATAACATTTTCCTCAACAGCGTATAAACTATTGAAATCCCCCCTCCTGTCCAAAGGGGTAAATCCAGGTCATTTTTATTTTGCCTGTCCAAAAATAAAATATTTTGTCAAAATAATAAATGAGGATTTTTACATAAAAAATGTTTCTCAGTAAAATTACAGTCTTCCTTATTAATATTAAACATTCATTATAAAGGGTTTATGTAAGATGTTATGAATGTGTTATGAAGACACCCTTCAAGTAAAGTGTTACCTGTAGGAGGGTCTGTCTAAACTGTACATATATATATATATATATATATATATATATATATATATATAGTTCTGGATAAAAAAATAAGAGACCCCAGACCTGCCCCATTCTACTTAATGAGGTGCTGATTAAGTGATCACCCGAACCAAATCCTCTCCTAACCAGCAATAATATAAAACCACTGCTGCTGTCATCACTGTTCTCTCCTTTAGAACCAGCTGGATGACAAAAGCAGTGCTAGTACTACCCAAACATTAAGTGTAGTCAACATAGAACTACAGACCATGCCAAAAGAGCTGAAGAGAAAGCTTCTTAGTGAGGAAAAGAAGGGTTTGGTTCTAGCTTGACTGGTAGATACAATGAGCGTCAGGTTCCATCCTGAACATTTTAAAACCAGCAGTTCATAAGAACATGGTCAATCAGCAATCACATGGAACAACAAAGCTACAGACTGGCAGGGGGTAAAAACGGCTCTCTACTGATGACCGCCACCTCATTCGAATGTCACTTAACAACCATAAGATGATATCATGTGACCTACTAAAAGATTGGCGAGCGGCAGCTGGGGTGAAATGCACAGTGAGGACAGTTCGAAACAGGCTTCTGGAGGACTTTGTTATTTTGATCATTAGTCATTTTCTAAATTAAAAGATCTAAAATACAATATTTTTCTCTGGAATTTGGGAGAGATATTTTAAGTAGTTTATAGAATAGAACTAGAACATCCCTGCTCATTTTGAGGTGGTCTCTTATTTGAGCTGTATATATATATATATAT
>CM067495.1:7906515-7997026 GCA_034552555.1 Semaprochilodus insignis
TATATATATATATATATATATATATATATATATATATGTATATATATATATGATATTTTCTGATGTAAGAGGCTCGTCACAGTGTGGGAATGCTGTGCTTAAGCCGTTCAAAAAACTATGTGGAAGTTTTAGCCACTCCATCTGTGTGCTGAGAAACCCTTTGGCTGCATTGTTACAGTGACAGGCAGCCGAGATTCTCTCTCTCTCTTTGTCTCCCTCTCTCTATATCTCTCTCCCTCGCTCTCTCTTGACTGCACTTTGGCTGGCCCTGAGGACCGGACCCCTATGACAGGAGGACAAGGGAGGAAAGTAAAGTATAGGGAGATCTCTCTCGCTTTTTTTTTTCCTTCTCTCCCTCTCCTACTTTCTCTCTTCCCCTGTCTTCGTTTCTGTCTCTTTTCAGAGTCTGACAGTTTTGGGGCAGTTTGCTGTACAGGGGAGTCTACGGGTATGAGGAGTGGGAGAGAGGCCATAGAATCCACAGAACAGAGATAGAGAGAGAAAGAGGGGAAAATGATAGACTGATAGTGACTGTAGATAGAGATATAGATAGTAAATGAGAGAGAAAGAGAGAGAGAGAGAGTAAGAGAGATTGGCTAGATGTACGTATAAACACATGTTCAGGGTAAAAGGTGTCTTCATGCGACTGTCCACGATGCAGCTGAATTTATTGTTGGATTTGTAGGATTCACTAAGATTTACTAAGAGCGCAGCTCATAAACTGTGTATAGATCTGCCCACTAACTTCATAAGGATACTTGAATCTATATTTGGCTGCTAGTGCACAGTTTTGTCATTTGCACTAATACTGCATACTGTACATATGTTCTGCTCCTATACATTTCAGTGTTATATAGAATATATTGTAAATTTTCTTAATTTAAATACATACAAATATTTTTCTTCTCTCTAGTCTTTTCTTTCTTATTTAGTACTCAGTATTTATATTGTAATTGTTTAGTACTTGAATTCCAGGAGCTAGTGCAGAGTAAGAATTTCATTGTACAGTGCAACTGCTTGTTTCTCTGTGCATATGACAATAAACGCTTGAATCTTGAATCTAACTGCATGCTGGTGATGTGCAGGGTTTAAAACGCACAGTTTAACAGTGGAGCTCCGTTATGAAGAAACAGTGGCGATTATAAATACAGTCAGTTCCTGTGAAAGGATTCTACAGGTGTTATTTTACTCCAGCTCCAAAAACTGAGTTTGAGAAACTCAGCAGGTCTATCAGGCTGTAACAGAATATACAACCAGCTGTATGAGAGAGAGAGAGAGAGAGAGAGCATAAGAAGTATAAAGTGAGAGTGAGAGAAAGAGAGAGATACAAAGTAAGAAAAAGACAATAAAAGAGAGTGAGAGCAAGAGTAAGAGAATGTAAGAAAGAAGAACAGAGGCAGAAAGTGAGAGGCAAAAATAGAGAGACAGGCAGACAAGAGGAAGACAAAAGAGAAAGACAGACAGATAGTGACAGAGAGAATGATAGAAAAAATGAGAGAGCAGACAGAGAAAGAAAACATTAAAAAGAGAGACAGACACACAGAGAGACCAACAGAGGCCATAAATGAGAGCTAGAGAGTACAAGAGAGAAAAGGTAGAGAGAGAGTGAAATAGAAAGTAAGAGAGTGCAAGATAGAGAGAAAGTGAAATAAAATAAAAAATTAAGACAGAGAGAGAGAAAGAGAATTTGAGAGAGAGTAACACAGAAAGAGAGAGAATAACAGAGAGAGAAAGAAAGGGATGGAGAGACAGAGAAAGAGAGAGTAACAGAGAGAGAGAGAAAGAGAGAAAGTAACAGAGAGAGAAGCACAGAGAAACAGTAACAGAAAGAGAGAGAGAGTAACAGAGAGAGGAGAGAGAGAGAATGACAGATAGAGAGAGTAACAGATAGGTGAGAGTGAGAGTAACAGAGAAAGAGAGGAGAGAGAGTAACAAAGAGAAAGAGAGGGGGAGAGAAAGAATAACAAAGAGAGAGAGAGTAACAGAGAGGAGAGAGTGAGAGAGTAACAGAGAAAGAGAGGAGAGAGTAGCAGAGGGAGGGGAGAGAGTAACAGAGAGAGAGTAAGAGAGATAGAGATAGAGTAACACAAAGAGAGAGAGAGTAACAGAGAGAGACAGACAGAGTAACAGAAAGACAGAGAGAGAGAGTAACAGAGAGAGGGGAGAGAGAAACAGATAGAGAGAGAGACAGAGAGTAACAAAAAGAGGGAGAGAGTAACAGGGGAGAGAGAGAGAGAGTAACAGAGTAACAGAGAGAGGAGAGAGAGAGAGAGTAACAGAGTAACAGAGAGAGGAGAGAGAGAGAGAGAGAGAGAGTAACAGAGAGAGAGAGAGATGCAGACAGTCCTGCAGGTAAACAGTTTTATCATTACTGGTCTTGCTGGTAGGGAATGTCATTATAATTCTGCAGGCAATTTAAATTTCTTATTCACCTTTAATGGAGCGACTCTGAGCCCAGTGACCCGACAGAGTTAATGCAGGCCAGGCCTCATCATCATATCTCTCCCTTCTTCTCTCTTCATCTTTCTCTCTCCCTCCCTCATCATCCCTCTATCTCTCTGCCTACTCCTTCTCTCTCTCACCCGCTCTCCATCCTCCTCTCTCTCTCTGTGTCTGAATATGGAAATAAGCATTGCAGATTGTCTCCTGCAGGATGTCGCTCGCCGGCAGGGGGAATAGACCTATGATAGCACAATTACTTAATACACTAAAAAGCTGGAAATAAATGCTTTAGCGTTTAGGGGGAAAACAAGGCAGAGAGCTTTGATAGAGGGGAAAAAATATATATATAAATATGTGGGAGGAAATTCAATCAGGGATCTGTTTTGGTCAGCCTCGGGTCCTGCCTGCTGATTCCACTAATTTTCCATTTAAAAAAAAAATCCTGATCCTGTTGAATGGCTTTCCTGAATGCTAATCATGTCGCGTGTCAGTTAGCGTTTAGCTGTGAGAATGAGGGGAAGACAGTGACATATTGCAGGGAAAATTGTGTGCTATGTGCTAAATTGTGGCATGTGCATTAAGCACAAATGAATGGGTTGAGTTTGTTGAGATGTGTGTAGATATATATGCACATTTTATATATATTTTATATATATATATGCACATTTTAAATCGAGGCTAAGACTAGGCTTTACCTAATGTGCCCACAGTTTTAGCTAACATTAATCAGTTTGAAGGTAAACCTATACAAAAATCTATAAGAGAGAAGGAAGCACATAGTAGAGCTGCCCAGGAGAAACACTGGCGAAAGGTGTTCCACCTAACCCATGTACCCCGAGGTGACTACTGAAGAATGAATTACACAGCTTTTTTGGGCAAGTAATATAGTTTATCTCTAAAGTTAAAGTAACCCAACCACTAGCCATGCATTCCACTGACTTGTGTTGTTAAACCAGCAAACTGAAGGGTCTGTATATTTAGGAACCCTTTGTTTCCTTATTTTGTGGAATAACAGGGTGAGATGTAGTATGTAAAGATGTGATGTAGTATGTTAACACTGTTTCAATGTTTCAAAACTAACTGAAAAAAAACAACCTGGTTTGAATTAATTGTTGCTGTGTTGTCATAATAACTAACAGTGCATATTTACACCTATTCAGCCTACAGCAGTGCTGCACTTCCCATTAACAGTGAAGTCATAAGGAGTGTTGCAGCATAGACTGCACTTTTAACTAGGCACAGTGCAAGGCAGTCATTCAGAACAGAGCTCATTTACATATTATCAGTCTTATGGGACATGTCCTATACATTACAATGCAGAGCTCTCCAGCAGGCCTACATGCACGCAGAACGTTACGATGACTGCCCTTAACACCACATCAACGTCGCCAATGTCTCGCCATGGTGTCATGGAGTGACCAGTGGCACTCTCTTTCATCTTGGTGGACATGACTGACGAATCCGTGTGTGGAGGCACTGTGGTCAGCGTCAAGATGAACAGTTTGTTGTCGTGTGTCACGCGTCCAGAAGGCCCGTTGTCACTCCACCTCCACCCCTACCGCACAATCTGCAAGAACTGGGTGAGAATATTCAAGCTGCATGGGATGAATTATCACAGGACACCATTAGGAACCTCTACCAAGACTGAGACTGACAAAAAAATGGAGATTCATTGAAAGCTTTAGTGCAACAGAAATCAGTGTATCAGATTGTTTGGTGTCCCAGATATAACTCAGTTCCTTCATTTCCATGTAGCGATGCCTGCCAGTGGTGGACTACAGACCTGAGATGAAGTACTGCCCTCTTACATTTAGGCCAGAAATGTACTTCCTGCAAGGATGCATACGCAGAGACTTCTTTGCAGACACGGTTTGGTGAGAAGCTACGTTTAAAATGTGTCACAGTGCTATTCATACCACAACGCAAGCTGCATTCTGAGTGTTCCAGTAAGTGGCAATATAACAACAGCCCAGTCTGGCCAAACTGTCTCAAACTGCCAGCATGCTTTCTCAACTTTCTCAAGCTTTCTCAAGCAGTGGAGTCTGATGCAACAATAGCTTACCTACATAAACTTCACCTTTTCAACTCAACAGAACAGGTAAGCAGATTGCTCTACTGTTCATGTTTAGCTGTCAAAGCTGTTGGAATAACAGTTGATACCACTCTGATTTGCCCTCTATCACCCCCTTGAGTACTGAGTAAAACACCTTTTCACTGCTCCAAAGTCCAGCAGCAATGTGCATTACACCACTCCAGCTGACGCTTGGCATTGCACATAGCGATCTCAGGCTTGTGTGCAGCTGCTCCATCATGGAAAGCCATTTCATGAAGCTCCAGACCAGCAGTTCTTGTGCTGATGTTGCTTCCAGGGCCAGTCTGGAATTCTGTTTTTTTCTCATTCCAGTGTTCAGCAGTTTTTCTTTAGTTGTTGCTCCTAGATGTTTCTAATTCACAATAACAGCATGTACAGCAGGTAACAGCAGGAGACCAGTGCGGAAATTACGTGCACTGACTTGGGGCAGAAGCAGCGTCCTATGACTGTGCCATTTAGTCACCAAAGCTTTTCTGTACCACCCATTCTACTGGCAGTGTTTGTCCACAGAGACTGCATGGCTGTGTGCTTTAATTACACATCTGTTAGCATGAGGTGAAGTGGAAACATCTGTCCACTTACCTACAGCTGTATACTGAAGATGCCTTTTTTTGGTAACACTTTACAATAAGGGTACAACTATTAACAGTACTGAAGAGGGGTATAAGCATTACTAAACAGTTAAGCAACATGGCAAGTAATCATTAAATAATGTATGTATAATTCTGTCTAATCAGCTCCTGGAGTATTCTTACCATATATATACTTACTATACTTAAGCGTTATTAACAAGTTTATGTCGTAATAGTTCATAACAGTTTCTATAGTAAAAACACAGTATAATATATATTATATATCATTCTAATTGCTTAAGCGTTATTAATAATCATTTAATGTTCTTTGTGGCTCTCACCGTAAAGTTGTCTGCACCCGTCTCCTAAGAACTGCACAACAGTGTTTAATAAATAGTACATAACCAATATATTTTACATATGAAATTGATATGCACTTAATAAACTCTGTGCTCTTTATGAAGTGTTTTAATGAAGGTACATATTTAAGATTTTAATTAAGAATGCAACAAACTGTTCATAAGTGCTTCCTTCTTACTGTCCCAGCTGTTAAACACACAGTAATCATTGCTGTGATTATGGTATGATTTATTGAGACATCACTTAAACATTTAGTAAGGACTATAAACTGCTTAGTAAAATCTGAAACAATGTTAATTTTTATTTCTATTATTACTTAATTAATTTTTACATTACTTAACTGGTTAATAATGCTTATAACTGTCTTAAGTACCATTAATAAATGTACCCTTGCTTTTATTTTCTTGTAGAAACTGCACTGCCGGTCCACGTTTGGTAAAATGCCACCCATACTTTGTTTGGAAGCTCTTTTGTGCCACAGGCTTGCTCGCAATGTTCTGCTTGAGACCATCTGATGTCAAGTTTTATCTCCCACAGCTAGGCTGACATGCTTATGTGAGTGTTCTGAGTAAATTTTATGTTCTCTCTCTGTTATTATTTTTGCAAATATTCAGATGCATATTGACATGGCCTTAAAGGCGTAGCAGCAGGAAAACGGTCATGTTAAAATGAACGATGATGAATGTAATATATGTAATATAGAACAATCCCACAAACCCCATAAGTGGACCTCTAGGGGAAAATAAATAAGACCAAGAAGCTCACATCCAAGGCAATTGTATTCCCAGTGCTCAGATACAAGTGAACTTGTACATCAAGTTGTCTAGCATGTTTGTTCACTGACTATGCCTGACACATCACAACCGGCCTTGAATAAAAGCAGCGGTGTATACATGCTGATTACTGGCCTGCGCTTTCCTCTGAAAGCATCTACAGCATGGTGTCCTTCAACTGCCCTTTGCACTCAAACTTTCCATAGGTAGTGTTTATCCTCGAATGCCCGTTTAACATTCATCAATCTCTCTCTCTCTATCTCTCTCTCTTTCTCTCTCTCTCTTTCTCTCACTCCTTTCCCCCTATCCAGCCATTAAACTTAAAGCCGTCACTGTCAGCTCTCCCCTGGACGACCGCTGCTCTTCCGCGCTCGGTGGAATTATAGAAAGGCAAAACAAAGTTAATGAATTCTTAATGAGGAGCGGAGAGGCTGCAGGGGGAGAGAGAGAGAGAGAGACAGAGAGAGAGAGAGGGGAAAAAAGAGAAAAAAAACGCCTGCCACTTGATTGATGATCGTCAGAGCACTTTTCAAATAAGCCAGGCCTGGGGACTTCTTCACCAGCGTCTTTAAACAAGCTGCTTTCAGGTAGAGCCTTTTGCAGAGCAACATGTGAATGGACAAATATCAGTAGGAGAAATTTAGCAACAGATGGTCAGCGGTTTTAAACAGTGGGTCTGTCTGGCCAACTGCTGGTTTATTAAAGAACTTTATGGGAACAGAAATATGAGAGTTATAGGCTAATCAGCAGCGTGCATCCCTATTGGTCCTAAGGACTCATGGAGCCAACAACATTATTCAACTACGTCATTAAGGACTGTCAGAAGGAACCAACCAATTATGTTTTGATTTACAGTATGTGGGACCAATTTTGGCCTTCTGGAAGTCATAGATACAGCACTGGTGGCAAATATGAGCAGTAACCCAACCAGGTTTCAGTCAGTTGCTAGGAATGGAAAACAGCCACAGCTCTCTGTCAGTGCTCTTTACTGAAAGACAAATACAACATGGAATGTCTTTTCAACCAACAAGGCTCAATGTCCATGGGCCCATACTGCTGCTAACATACTACCACACTCCTTTAAGTTGCTTCCATACCTGGAGCGCCTGAAGCTTCTGAAGTGAGCTCAGATCACAGAGTCATGGTTTTCTGTGTACGTGAACAGGTCGACCCCTCTAATAGACCTTTTCAACCAAAAGAACCCAGGTTTTTGAACCGGTTCCGTTCAGGCTTTGTAAAACGCCTCTGCTATTCAGGGAACAAGTGTCACCTGGTCATACGGGTCTACCAGCAGTGGCAAAAAATCCCAGTCTACAGGCAATTCTCCTCAGAATTGTGCCAGGGTAGGCATCCACCAAATCTGCCCCAAATGCGCAATTCTTTGATCCAAGCGAGGCTGAACACTGATGTCACCTACATCCAGGAATTTGTCCGGTCCATTTCAAATCACAGCTGTTATTCATGCTTGTTGGGTTATTACACGGTATTAGGACTCTATTTCTTCTGGTGAGCTTATAACAGGTATGTGAAATACCACCAATGTCTAAAGTCTTGGCTTTCATACAGTGTGAGTTTGATTCCACCAGTAAATACCACCAATAAATATAGACTTCGGCTCTCAAACATTTAATACAGGTTGTGAGGAAAATCTTAAATGAATTACAGTGGGAAGATACAGTACAGTCAGCTGAAAGGTTCTCTCCACATCACCCAATCAATAACGGTGTTCCCGTGCAGAATTAATTTGTGTCAGATTTACGTGTGCATGTGTACGTGCGCGGGTGCATGTGCCAGTGCACAACATATCTACAGTCAATATACCCCATTCATATGTTCCATTAATTCCATTTACTGGTTTTAATGATTTGAATCTAGTGCAATTATCTCATTGCACTGATAGGTTGTTTTGCTTGTTTCAAGCATTGCTTCTTGTGCCAAGATCATTTCACATGCTCAGGTATCGCACTGAATGTCCATGGTATTTACTTGACCACTGGCTGGGTAGTCAGGAGTCAGGATTTAAATTAAAATCACCTAATATTAGAAGTGCAAGGATAACAGAGCTATCAGGGCCCAGGTGATGCATTAGATGACTACACTGAGATCACATTGACAATATCAGTAAACCTCCAGCTGATAGCACTTATGCACAAACACTTCTCCTGAGAAGAAACCTGCTCACAGCAGCTGTACTCAGTCACAGGCAGCCACAGGCTTTTCTATACGGTCAAGAGTCACTTCCACACAAAACAACTGCTGACTATTTGTAACGGGTGAGTTAAAGCAGGGAAAGCAGGAGAAGGTGCAGGGCAGTGAACCTCCAGGACCAGCAATCCTCAAACTGCATGCCTTTGCCCAAAGCCTGTCATAATGTCACTAACACTGGTGCTTGTACAGACAAGTGCTCTCAGAGTCGGCCAAGAATCATTTCCACATCAAAATCACTTTAGCCAGAACTGTCCACGCATGGTTAACGACTGCTGAAATGTCTCTAGCAGCGGTTCCTGGTTCTATCTCTGCTTCATAAACAAGTATCTAGCTCTGAGCCAGAACCTGCCAAAGTTTAGACCTTTCCATCACATCCCCTTTAAACACGCCTCACACTCAAACGTCTTTCCCGATGTCTGCAAACTGTCATTGTTCAGTCTACCACTGTCTGCCGCCCGTAATTATTGCACTTCACTGAGAAAACTAAGTGTTCCCAAACAGGAGAAAAATGTGAGGATAACTTCGGGTCTCAAACTTTGCATCTCAAACAGTTTGCCTAATCAACCATCCAAGGCAGACAAAGCTGAAGTCATTCCTATTAGCCAGCTTCTTACTCTGAGTGTAACTTTTGTACCATTTAAGGTGGACGGTAATTTAAAAAGGAGCTGTTGAATAAACTAAATTCAACTTTTTAGTTTACCTTTAGGAATACCATGGACTGTGTTAAACAGAACCTCACTCATCGTTAAAAGAATAGGTGCCCACAGAAGGAAGTGTGGGATTGTAATGCTACTGGGAAAGAGGATAAAGGTTACCAGGAATAAATGATGATTTCTCTCAGTATGGCGTTGGGCCGCCATCTTTGCTAACACAACATGCTGTACGTCTCGACATGGAGTTGTAGAGGTTCCTAATGGTGTCCTGTGATAATCCATCCCATGCAACTATATTTTCACACATTTCACACATTTTGTGGTAGGGGTGGAGGTGGAGCGACACAGGCCTTCTGGATATGTGACATGTGACAACAAACCGCTCGTTTTGGTGCTGACCACGGTGCCTCCACACACAGATTCGTTGGTCATCTCCACTGAGAAGTAGGACTCGTCACTGAAGATGACCTGCTGCCATTCTGAGTCACTCCATGACAGTCTGGCACGACCCCATTACAGTCTTTGACAATGTTGATGTGGTGTTAAGGGCAGTCGTTGTAACGACAGTCTGCATGCATGTAGCCCTGCGTTGTGCAGCCGTCTACCGATGTTGCTGGCACTAACAGGATTTGGTTAGTCCTATAAAAACACTGAACTGCCCAGCTCTAGTCAGATGTACGTATACATGTTTGTGGGTACTCTGCTGGGTAAAAACGCATAAAAGCAGAAAAGTAAGATTTCAAAATTAAAGTCACAGCCACATGCTCTTAAGTGCTTTTCCACATATCTTTGAAGACTTTGGAAGCTAAAGGTTAATTGTGAGTCTGGATAAAATAAACCTGGATAAACCTGAAATGCTAGTCACAAAAACAGTACACGAACACAGCATAATGAGTACAAGGTGTCCATTTTAACATTGACGATATTTAGGAAAGAACAAATCCATCAACATTTAGCTACAGGTAAGTAGTTACTATCCACCTCAGAAGCCAAGCACTAATTGTTATCACCAGACTTTATGTTCATGGCAATGTATGACACTCAGAAAGTGGTTCAGGGTTAAAAAGTGACTCCGATATCACATATTCAGCACTCTCAGTAGGGCAACTAGTAAAATTGCTGCATTGCTGGCCGAGAGGCAAGCCCTCTCACAGGGATTGGGACTGGAGTCCTGACCACGTCAGCGCTAGGCCACAAAACCCCAAAGCTTACTACAACCCGCCACACGCCGCCTTGGCTTATTGACCACTCTGAGCCATGCTAATAGCTGCCTTCTACATGGAGTTTAGCAGTCACCTCCAATTAGCCCATTTCTCTCAGCAGCTAACCCCTGGCCTCACGCTAACAGCACTAGCCCGCAGAGACGGCACACTACAGCACGGAGTTCGCCGGCCTGACGCCCTTAATGAACATCTAACGGGCTTAACGAGCCCCTCCACACACACTGGCCTTCAGTCGATTTGGATTTAATTAGTATTCGTGGCGTAATCAAATCAGGGTCCACTTATGGAGTGGAACAGGCCGGTAATTGTGAATGATGGCACCGCGCTCTGGGCCGGCCCTTGAACTTTGCGCTCTGCTCAGAACTTTAAATGGATCATTAGGCCAGCGCATATTAGCGTAATATTACCCAAGACAAACATCACAGAGTTTCTGAATTATGTTCATTGTGCTGTGCTTTTAATAATGGCCTAAACTTTTAAGATGAGTTCTGTTCTTGGGTGAGAAGCATTACTTCATTGTGTTCTAGAAAGCTCCCAGACGTTGACCCTGGGTCAACATTATGTATGCGTTTTGTAACTTTGTAACTTTGTTGGAGGTTAATGTGCAAAAGCAAAAAGCGGAGAAAGTCAAAAAGAAAAAAATTCTCCAGGACGAAAGTTCAGCCACAGTGTTTACTGCTGTAGTATGAAAAGCCTGCCTTTTCACACATCTATAAAGACCGGGAAAGTTGAAGGCTAGTCTGGAGTCTGGGAAGGGACTCATCTTGTGTTTATACTTTTTTCATCCATCCCTGCCGCTCCTTTAATTAGGAGATCTAGAGGCAGGTGGAGGTAGATTGGAAGTGTGGGGAAAAAAAGGAGCGTAGCGGGCTGACTGAAGTCAGACCCAGAGGGCTGGAAATCAAAAGTGGCCTCTTCCTACTCTCTTAACCCCGCTGAATGGCCCCTTCCCTCTTTCGCTTCTGAAGCGCATTTACAGAGCCGGCGCCCTTCAGATTAAAAAGTACAGAGTGAAAGATTGGAGCGAGGCTGGGGGAAGAGAAGTGTTTGAAACAATCCCCGACAAATATCTCTGCCGGATGGATCTGTGGGTTTCTCTGGGGGAAAAGCAAAACGGATTGAAAAAAGAAAAAAATAAAGAAAAAAAAACCAGGGGTGTTTACTTCTCCACGGTATGAGACAGAGTAGATTCTCAGATATTAAAGCTCGGATATGTATTCTGATTCAATTTTAGTTTACCACCACGCAGCCGGTAGGAGAGGACGAGAGAGAATATAGTGGTGTAAAAGAGAGAGAGAGGAAATGCTGCCATATATATATCAAAGAGAGAGAGGAGAGGGGAGGTGAAAAAGAAGAAGAAGAAAGAGTGATAAAGAGGAAAGAGAAAGACATGGATGATTAGAGAGAGGTAAGGGGAGAAATGGAGGGATGGATATAAGGAGGAATAAAAGTAGAGAGGGAGGTGGAAAAGAAGAAAAAGAAAGAGAGAGGCATAAAAAGGAAAAGAGAAGGACATGGATGATTAGAGAGAGGTAAGGAGAGAGATGGAAGGATGAATATATAAGAAGAATAAAGAGAGGGGTGGAAAAGAAGAATAAGAAAGAGAGAGAGGGATAAGGGAGGAAAAGAAAGCGATAAAGATGAGGTAAGGAGAAAGAGAAATACTAAGATAAAAAAGGTCAGAAAAAAACAACAGAGAAAAGAGACATTAATTAATAAAGGGAAATGAAAAAGAGAGACATTGAGGGAGAAAGTGATAAAGGGGAAGAGAAGAAAGAGAAGGATGGGGAAAAGGAGGATGGATGGATGGATAAAGAGGAATGAGAAGGATTAGGAAGAGAGACAAAGAGCGATAAAGGAAAAAGCAGGTGAGACAAATAAGAGAGAGAAAGAGAAAAAAGAGATGGATGAGGTGGAAAGGGAAGAATGAGGAGGACGAGAGAGCGAGAAAATAAGAGGACTTAGAGGTGAAGGAGTCAAGGAAGCAGGATGCAAGGGCGAAATGGGGGGTTTATTAAAGTCCATGATGCAAGCAGCAAGGAAAACACAGAAACAAAGGAGAAGCCAAAACGAGAAAACAACCAAAGAGAAACTACTGAGACGAACAGACGAATAGCACTCAACACCAGGAACGAATAAATAAATCAAACAGGCCTCTGAAAACACCCTACAACAAACAACACCGGGCGAGGAACCGGTCAGACTCACGACTTGAAAACAGAGGGGGAAACAAACAAGAAACACCTGGTGGGGCAACAGACCAGACACAGGTGAGGGGCGAGGCAAAGGGGCGGAGCATGCGACTCAATCGTGTTAATGTCCCGTATCTGTCTGCGGTGTGAACTCACCTCTGTCCAGAAACAGGCCACATGCACTCATCCTAGCTGAGCTTTAGGACACTATTACATGTGCTGACCGCTTGGTTTAGCACTTTTCCAAACAGAGTTACACCCACGTCCACAGATCCTTCTCAGGAGCCAGACACACAGGAGCAGCAGCGGTACCTCTAGCAGGATAGTTTTGCTGATACAGGCAATTACTGCTTTGCTTATGCCACCGGTGAATGCTGACGCAGCTTAATGACTAAGTGTCCAAATTCATTTGTGCTGTTATCGCCAATTAACTCTTTAAACCCCTTTAATTGGGCCAAGACTGGAGGTTGCCATTTTCATAACTACATCACTTGCTTATTAGTTTCATAGTAGCTACTAAATAATTCCTTCAGATACATCTTATTGGTGAGCTTTGTAGGTTTACAGTTACTGACTGCTGCTCGTCTTTTGCTGCACAGTTTATCAACTGCCATCTATGCCATCCGTCAATGGAAAGAGACCACCACGGGACCACCAATGACCTCATATTATTTGAGTGGTGGATCGAGTTGGTACTGCTGGTACGAGTACATCAGGTAACGCAGCATTGCGGGTGGTTTTACATACTTACTGTCTGCTTTGTTTTGACAGCTTGTGACAGAGGGGTCGCCAGTTTGATTCCCTGAACCAACAGTAACAACTGAGGTGCCCTTGAGGAAGGTACCTAACTACCAACTGCTCCCTGGGTGTCGTGGATAGGGCTGCCCACCGCTCCGGGGAAGTGTGCTCACTGCCCTCTAGTGTGTGTGTGTATGTGGGTGTTTCACTTAACTGATGAGTTAAATGCGGAAGACAAATTCCTCTGTGTGGGAGCACAAATGGCACATAATGGCTCAAAAACTCTCTACTCAGAGAATGATTGGCCTCACCTAATATCTGGTCAGCAGTGGTCCTAGTGGTCCATTTTCAGATGATGAATGGAGTAGACAGGACAGTAACTGTTAACCTACAATGTGCACCTACATGATGTTGGTGTTTCTGATAAAATGGCCAATGAATATGAGTACAGGAGAGGTGGACCTAACAGACTGGAAACTCAGTGTAAACAAACTTTCGAAAGCAAATAAAATGCAGCTGTGAGTGATAATAAGGGGCTGGTGCCAGGTTGGTTCCAGGATTTGATCATATGATCAATGTTCAAAACTTTGTAGATGCCTGCTTCCAGTCTGTCTTGTGAAATGAGAGGTATTAATATGGAGTTTGTTCCTCCTTCGCTGCAGTAACAGCCTCTACTCCTCTGGGAAGGCTTTGCACTACGCCACAAGAGCATTAGTCAGGCCCAGCACTGATGTTGGATGATGAGTTCAGGATAACAAACGCCACTCCAGCTCATCCCAAAGGCACAGGCTGGAGCTCCATCACTCCAGAGAACTCACTGACACTGCTCCCCAGACAAATGGTAGTGAGCTTTATGACCCTTTATGCCTGGCTTACAATACAATCTTTTGTCCTGACTGTCGTTAGTCATCAAAGTCCCCACACAACACGATTGGCCCTGAATGAAACACCACACACTTCCAGACTGCCCACAAAAACAGGAGTCCCACTAGGAAGTCATCCTTGGGCAGCCATTCAAATTACTTGGATGGGCAACGACAACAAGGTTGCTTTCCTAAATGGGGTATGTAAACAAGGGTATTTTCAAAACAGCTTGATTGGCTGGAATGGGCTATCCGTATTTAAGTCAGGAGGAAACAAAGCAGAGCTGGAGAATGGTGTGTCCGGATTTTGTGCAGGTTTGCTGCCTCCAGTGCAGCCAATGCAGTAATGCTTTGCTCAGTGTTGGTAGATGTGCTGGGCTCGGCAATGGAGGTAGCATGCACTGTGGTTGAGGGTGCCTTAATGAGACATCTATCCTTATCTGACTAGCTAGCTGGCTAATCACTAAACCTGTGGCCACCAAGTGAGCTGGTTACCCTAAAAGAAAAATGCAGCTGGCAAGCTCACCTGTACGGTGGCCACTGACAGTCCAGTTTTTCAACACCCAGTCCTACATTGGGTGCAATGCCTGGAAGAACGCCTATTAGACCTCTTTTCAGGATTAACTATTCAAAATGTTCACTCGCGAACAATATTATGTGTGTCATTGGCTCACATCCGTGTCAGAATAAATGCCTTGCATTTCATTGGTTTACCAAGGTCATGTGACATCATGACTCGCATACCGGCTAAATGCCAGCCAATTAGTAAGCTCCCGTCTGACTCACATATGTTATCCATTCCACCCAATTAGCTGAGTAAAGCATTCCTTTATGTGTTGTGTATGTTATATAGGTTAGGTTATGATTTTAATTCTGTGCAAGTATCGTGCCCTACCCATCCCCCCGCCCCTCCTCCTCCTTTATGATGTTCTCCTTTTGGGGGTGGGATGTCCTCCTTTTTGGGGTTATGAATGTGGCCACCTTACTGTGACACTATACCAGACTACTAATACAACTAATCAATAGTAGAACCAGTGAAAAAGAGAATGAACAAGAACAAAAGAAAATGAACAGAATTACTTGGACTGCTCAAAGCAGCTACAAACAGATTTAACACTTCACCTAACCAAGTCTCATTTGTGTGACCATTTACACGAAAGTGTTGTGGTTTGGAGATATAAAGTAAAGGGAAAGCACTGAATAAGCACAGATGTACCTTCAAAACAGCCAACAGGAAAGCAGTGCATTACTGAAAACTATGAATGCTCAAAAAAAAAAAAAAAAGGCTATAATGGTCAGTTTTCATTGGAAGGGCAGATGAGCTGTCTGGGTGGGCAAGGCTTATCTCTGGATGGTAAAAACCCACCCAGCCCAGATGTAGACACATCCCTGTCTCAAACCCTCATGGATGTTCCTGGCAAACTGCTACATCACTGGATTTCTCCCAAACCAACATGACTTTAGATCCAAACAAACATTTTGGATGACAGTGAGGCTATTACTATGCTGCTGGTGTGTGCTTTCTGCCCTGAAAAAGCCAAGCGGAAGAAACAAACGTGGATTAAGCCATGGCTGAAAAGAAGGGGTCAACAGAGTTTATACATACTGCATGAGCTTGAGCTGAATACATACATACATACATACATACATACTTAGATTTATACATATATACATACATACATACATAGAGTACATTCCGCACTGACAAGTCCTGTTCAGCTCCTTTCAGGCATGAGGTCAACATAGCACTTCACACTGGAGAATCAACGTCCCCACCACACTACAGGACACTGAGTCGTTAATAATAAACTTGTTTAATATTTATTCACAATGGGGGCAGGCCTAACTGGACTGGGAGTAGATCAGAGGAGTAAGGGTTGGATTAGACCACGCACCCTCAGGATACTCTGGAAAGATCATGGTTTTACACTTGTGCTGTTTTAGGAGTCAAAAATTATCCACCACTATGATTAACAGCAGACAAAAGCCCCTAACAGACCCTAAATCTTTATACAACTTGAAGTCTGATGACTCTTCCTAGAATATTAGACTGATGATATTACTAATTATCACTACTAATGATGATAATATATGCAGTCTTTCTGTACTGTGAAGAGGGATTGCTGTTGAGGAGGAGACTTAAGGTTTAACATTCAATCAGGCTGCTGTATTTTAGGGGTTTAGTGAAGGTGGGTCATTTCTGACCCTTTGGACAAGGAGGTTGTGCAGAATATTAAGACTTCTTCGGGGTTAAGCTCACCCTGATATCAGCAGACCTTTTGTGATTATCGGGAGGAGCAAATTGGCCTCAAAATTGGCCCAATTATCCTGTACTGTGGGCCAGGCATTAGCAGACTCTTAACTCTGAGCTTGCTCCAGAGTGTCCCATTCTATGGGTCAATGCTGTTCTATGGAGATTATACAAGCTCATGAACTGCTGTACCAGCAATGGGGTCACCATAAAGTAGCTGAGTCAACTAAAGGGATGTCTGAATACTTCTGGACATACAGTATCTGTATCCAATCTTGGAACCCATATAAAAGTGCTTTATAAAAATTGATCTGTCACATTTTGGCAAACAAACAAACAAACAAACAAAAAAAAACAGGTTTGCACCACTTTAACTCTATTATGTGAATGCACCTCGCAGCTTTACATAGGAGCAGCAAGAGAGGGATATATATACGAAAGTAGAAAAAGGAAGGGAAGGCTGGAGGAAAAGAGAGATGTGCGAGTTTATGGGGACAGACAGTGTGTGACGAAGCTGATCAATATGCATTGTGAATGGATGACTGAATGATGTCTTTGTTCCTGCCTGCACAGCCGTGATGAAAACATACAGCAAGCGATTCCTCTTTAGCCAGAGCGATATCCAACACAGCCTCAGCCACATTTCCTAAACACACACGCACAAACACACTAATGTTCTCTGGTGCTGGCTCTTTTACACAAACACACACACGCACACACACACACACACACACATAGGCAGCAGCAAATCTAAAGTCGTTCTTTCAATCTTCTGTCCAGGGAATTACTGTCCTACCTTCTCAGGGTAGAAAAATAAATAAATAAATAAAAGTTCCATCATGCCAAATATTACCCACGGGACTGTCAGGTCTAAGACAGAGAGAGCGAGAGAGAGAGAGAGACGGGGAGAGTGATAGAAAGAGAGAGGAAGCGAGCAATGAATATTTATCCTGATTTCCTCAGGGAAGGTTTTGTAACGTAAAGGTATCACAGCCATCGAATAAGCGTAATTGAATGCGGAATTACCCCCTAACTCAAAATCCCATATACATCAGCTAGGGCTGGGCTGGACCGAATCAAATGCAATACCACAATATTTAACAAATGTAACACAGGACTTAAAACCATATTTAATTAAGCATTATTAAGTCTATTTAACCCATTCTTCAAGAGTACTGGCACCATGTTAAAACAATGTCCTACAATTCTGATATAGTGTGTTATGGCTCAACTGATTCATTCTGTTTCTTCTTTAAAATGCCACCAAAGAGAACCATACACTGCCATGTAAACACGACCACCGAGTACACTTCCAGAAATGCATGCATTTTGAAGTCTAAACTGATATACCTCCTTTACCCTTGTAGAACAGTGGTCCTACTCTCCTGCAGAGCCTAGTTCCAACCACAGTAGCTTCAGCTTATCAGTGTCTTCCCAAGTCCCTGTTTGGCTGGATCAGAAGTATTAGTTAAGTAAGGGGTGAAGCGGGTTATTGGATACAGGTTGGAACTAAACTCTGCAGGAAAGTAGCTCTCCAGGAGGAGTTGGAGACCAATGCTTTAGAACCTAAGGCTAAAAGAGGCTGGTAGAGCATTTCTATATATGTGTCACTGTAAGCAGGTGATATATAGTGCTATTATGAGTGATTGATATGCTCTGATGATATGCTCTCCAAGCTGCCTCTGGACTCAGCACAAAGACTGTAGTCAAGACTGCTAGATTTGAGTCTGAGTGAAGATGGTGACTGGGACACATCAAGTCTGAGTCAAGTCCAGGGCTTTTAGTAGTCAAGTCCTAGTCAATATTGAGACCAAGGCACAGACAGGATAAAGCTTTTCTTCAGAATAAAAAATAAATAAATAAATAAAATATTTAATTAAAAATAAAATTTGCTTGGAATTTATGGTACAGTCAGTATAATTAAATCAGTATATATANGAAAACTAAACAAACCAAATAATCACCACTCTGAAAAATCAGACAGCACAGTGCTACATTACTGCACGGGCAAAAATTACCTTAACTCAGGAGAGCTGCAGCCACCCTGATCAGGCTCTGAATCTCCTAAGTCACATCAAGTTTATTTATATAGCACCTTTTACAACAGATGTTGTCACAAAGCAGCTTTACAGAGAATCAGGCTCCAAGACACCAGTGTAGTTCCTAAATAATTAAAGAATAGTTTTAAAAAAGTTATTTTAAGTTCCAAACTACAAAAGAGTAGTTTTTAAAAAGTTGTTTAAGTTCTTAAACTACTAAAGATTTTTTAAAAATTTGTTTAAGTTCATAAACTACAAAAGAGCATTTTTTAAAAAGCTATTTTAAGTTCCAAACTACAAAAGAGTAGTTTTTCAGTTCTTTTTCAGTTTTTTTTCCCTAGACCTGTACATCCAAAACAATAACCACTTTTATTTCTAGGAATGTAGAAATAATCTGCGTTAAGCTACCATAGATTTCAGACTTGTCCAAAGTCTGTCGTCATTATGTTTGCTGGCTTGGTAGACCTGGGTCTGGGTGGACTGATAAATGGACATGACAGTAACACACAGGAATAAAAGCCTTTTTTCGAGGAATCCTCTTTGAAGCCATCCATAATGTAGATCCCATTACAGTAATATGGCCTCACGGTAATATTCATGCATTGAATCTGGAAGTACGAGTGAAAAAAAGCAATGGTGAATGCACATAAATAAGGCAGGGCTAAAGAAAGTGAGCCTTTAGCACCCTGTTTAAGAGGTGAACGAGTGAAAAAGATGGATAGCCCGAAGGAGGGTATGGAGGGAGGAGTAGAAGAGAGGAGACGGATAGAAACGCCTCTAGGCGTAATCATACAAAATGATGGAATGCCACTTGAATGAGAAAAAAGAGAGAGAGGAAGGTATAAAGAAGTGCAGAGAGAGAGAAAAGGAAGAAATATAGAAGGATAGAGGAGAGATGAAAGTAGGGGTTTAATTTGCAAGTAATTAAGTGGATATAAATGTGTGATTTCAAATGCATACAGATTCTCTCATTAATATCTGTCTCTAGATGTGAGGACACTGCACTCTGCATCAGCTGAAAGTGTGTGTGGTGTGTGTGTGTGTGTGTGTGTCAGCGCGTATGTGTGTGTCTGTGTTTCATGTTCAGCAAAGCGCAGTGGAAGAGCCCTCAGCCATGCTACAGAACAGTGAGGAAAATAATAAAGTATTCCCTCTCGCCTTCTCCGCGGCGCTGAGCTCGGCTAACCAGCCCAAGTCTCAGGCTCACTCGTGGAATGGTTTCAATTATAAATGGAGCTCTTCAGGCTAAGCAGCAGCACACTATTAATTTAAAGACTATGGTGGGGACTGGGGGTCTCTACATGGCATGTATCCACAGAGTCTATTAAGAAGAATGAAGTGGCCAGAGACATGGCTGAAATAGTAGTTTATAGATTCAAATACAGAGGCATAGATGGATTGATGAATGGCTGGATAGATGGGTTTGAAGACAAAGGTGGAGACGGGAGATCTGTGCATAGCATGCAGCCTCTAATGGAGGTCAAAGTTGATAAAAGTTCTCTATAGAGGCAAATATGGCTGGACCAACAGATAGATAGATTTAGTTGAGTGGATGAGTGGATAGATGAAGAGATGAATGAATGAATGGACAATAGGTATCCAAATGGATGAATGAATGGACTGATTGTTGAACTATGCTGGGGAATGCGGGATCTCCATATAACGAACATAGCATGTAGTATTAAAAAGGATGAATTAATGATGACAGTATAAGTGGATTATAGAGACAAATATTGAATAAATGAATGGATGAATGGATGGATGGATGAATGGACGGATGGATTCTATCCTTCCATCAACCCAACTATTTATCCATTCGTTCATACATCCAACCGTCCATTCATCCATCTGTCCATCCATTCATCCATCCATCCACCAATATTTGTCTCTATAACCCACTTGTTCAGCCAACATTTACTCAACATTCATTCATCAATGGATGGATGGACTAATAGTTGGGTGAATGGAAGAATGGATGGAAGGATGGATGGACGAAGGAATAAACTGAAGAATGGATGGATGGATGGATGGATGGATGGATGGATGGATGGATAGGCAAATAGTTGAATGAATGGAAGGATGGATGGATGGATGAAACAGTAGACTGAAGAATGGATCAATGGGTGGATTGATGGAAGGATGGACGGATGGATGGATGGATGGATGGACTAAGAATGGATTGATTGATGGATTTATGGATGGATGGATGGATGGACTAATAGTTGGGTGGATGGACGGACGGACGGATATAATGATTATATTTAGATTTAGAGCCCCAAACCAACCTGAACAAAGGTGTTCATAAGAACTACAGTGAGGATTTACAGTGTAATTTGAAACATGGTAGAAATGCTAAAATAAACATGCTAAAAAAGTCTAAATAAATAATGAAATCAAACAAAGATACCACACCTCCTCCTACACTGTTAGATTAACATCTACAGTCTACTAGTCACACCGGTGAGTAATAGCACAGCGTACACTGGGTTAGCGTTTAAACTGCAGGTGTTAAATTTAACACGGCTGATTTCTGTGTGTGAATCTTCTTTGGCTGCAGTCCCTCGTCTCCCTAAGTCCATATGCAGGCACTCATCACTGTCCCCAGCTACATTTAACAGTGCCATCTGCATACTGCTTTGTGCAGGATATGCTTTGTGCAGGAGAAAAAAAAAAAAAAACTCTCACTGATTTTACATTAGCCGGCAGCATGGGCGATCGTGTTACCTATCTGCTCATGTTTTTTCTGGACTAGACTGATAAAGAAAATTCTAATTAAATTCAAACCAAAACTACTTTCCTCTTAAAGCAGACACTGCAGTAGATTATGACTACTTTGCTAGTCTGTTAGTGGAAAGATGTTGGCTAATGAGAGCTCTTCCTGAGATCTTAAAGGTATTAAAAAACAATTAAACCCTTCACGTTGACGCCAACGACTCTTCAAGATCGTCATTGCAAACTTGGTGCCAGACGGTGAAGGTTGAAGTGACGCCAAGATTTCCACCCAGAAACAAAGGGAGCATATGGGACGGCAGAGGAGAGCTGGTAATTTATCAAGAAATCCAGATGTATTCTGCTGAATATCTATCAAATGCTTGAGGCTGGAGCTCGATCTTGCCGAGAAGGGCGGCTATTTCATTTGTCCACTGCTTTGTGGAGAGAAATTCGCAAGGGCATGAACTGAGACTCAAATTAAATCTCTCTTAAATGTTATTTCTACATTTGTGGAGAGGTAAAAGAAGGGAAAAGCCTTTGCTCTTATCAAAAGTACCTCCAGAACTGTACCGGACAGCGCAATTATGGTAGGGATCCCAAACTGCAGAACTGTGCGATAATAAAAGTCAATAAAAAAAGCACACATATGAGATTTCCCAACTATTTCACAGCTATTTGGGGCAAACAACGGTGAGCCTGATGTGCTAAGTGTTTTTGCTCCTGGTGGACCTAAGCCAAAAAACACAATCACTGTAAAGAATTTCTGGGATATCTACAATTATATCACTTTTCAAACCAGTTCAAACCATTATGATACCTAACAACATCAAGAATTTCACTGGTGAATTCTGGGAAAACTTTTACAGTATGGACAAATTATGGGGTATCAATATTAAACTATACATTACAGTATAACATATTAGATTCAAGGTAAAAATTGTGCTGACAGTACTTTTCTGAAGCAGCAGGATCATAATCTTCACTGCAAATTAATTTTGTTTTTTCAGCTTTAGATCATTTAGATTTATTTGCTGTTAACTGAGCAGCATTAAATCATGTAAACCAGGTTAAATGCTAACAACATCATACATAGCTAATGGTAAAATTAGCTAACTAATGCTTCCTAGCTGTCTAATAGCACGCTAGTTTACCTAGCACAACCAACATGATATAACGCATGGAATTTACAGTTCATAAATTTGAGTTTTGGTCACATGTCATTACACAGCATAAAGCAGCTTTACAGAACCCTGGCATAAACCCCACTTAACCTCATGATAAACTGTAGCAACTGTAAAGTTATTTGTCCTACACTACAACGTTGTTTATATTAGTTTACGATGGAGTTATGGAATAACTGAAGTTTGTGAGGAGGGTCATGCCCGAAACCCCTCCCATTTCCCCATCTAAAGCCCTATAAATTCCCGTTCTTGCTTTCCGTTTCTCTTGAAGACGTTCTCATAATCGCCTCCTCAGTGTTCCTCAGTCCTATCCATCCTACCTTTAACGTCCTCACCAAGAAAAAAGGAAACTCAGTCTTTAAATGTGTTTGGAGTAATAATAATAAAACATACAGTCATTTTTATTACATTAGCTTAGCATAGATATGTTTATCATCAAGAAACAATTATGACGTTTGGTAGAGCATGTTTTTTGGAAATTATTTTACTCATATTAGACTGCTTTTAGCTGTATGAAGTTATATCATTTGCTCATCAAAAGCTCTGAAACTATGATATGCTAAAAACATATGCTCAACTTCGAAAACTCTACCAAACAACAAGGTGTGGAGTGATTTGCTTCCTCAATGAGAGATGAGAACAGTAAAGGCATATCTATTGACTCAGTAACCTCTAATGGATTTTTACCTTTGCCAATTGGTCGAGATGGCACAGTCAGGTTAAGTTCAACATTAAGATATAGTGACTGAAAATATACTTTTACCAAAAGGCTGAGAAGAATGTTAAATTAAGATGCTACACTACCAAGATGGACTATGTTATTATCTATTCTAACTATCTGACCTTTAGAAATGTAACAAAAACTTACTTCCTGCAACAACATTGCCAAAGTTGTCAACTGCTATTGCAAAATAAGAGCTGGTTGGGTTATTGTGAAGTTAAACCTACTTCATCAGACAGACCCCACATCCATCACTTCTTCTTGTCCAACTACAAGTCAAAGCAAAAGTTAACAGCAAAACACAAAAATGTTCTTTTTGAGACATGACTAGCCAGTTCCTACAACACTCAAGCACTGAGCCCTAAACAGCTGCTTATGTTGCTTGTTAGGTAGAGCCTGCACTACAGCATGCTAAGAAAGAAAGCTTTTGTGGGTATTGCATGAACAGGTCAATATCAGCTTCTACTGTTCCCACAAGTGCAGAGATATATGTCAAATTTAGCTTCTACTGTTTCCTCAATAATGCCTTGGCATACCTCACACAGTCCATTTGGAATAGAATGGAATAGAATGGAGTGGAATCTGCTTGGTTCCATCCCACTCAAGCTGTTAGAAAATATTTGAGAGACTGCTAACTGCCTCGGTCGATCCATCTGTTGGTTTGGGTCACACTTCTGCAGCGATTGATTTGTTGGCATTAAAAGACACGCTTGTTTTGGAAATATCTTCTGCTTGTCCCCACAAGATAAGCCTTGCAAACTCGACGCAGTTAGTCATTCCAAGCAAGAGTTAAAGAGGCAAACTGCATATATTTACTCCACTCACTCATACAGATCCCTCTGTTACTACAAAACAAGTAAAACCTTTGCCATCGGTCACCGCAGCTTTTGGCAAACAGAGTTCAAGTTACATTTGTACTACTATAACAGAACTCCTTTCATTCCTTATCCCTGAATTCTAAACTGTTCCACGGCTTCATTTTAAATTCATCACTCCAGACTTGGCTTAAGTGTTAAAATTGGGGGCTTCTACAGATCTTCACGCTCATACAAATAGCATTGTTCCTTCCCACACAAGCAAGCACTGCACCTCACATGAATCCCCAAATACCTCACCCGCTATCAGGTTGTAAAATAAGCTCCACATCTTACAAGAACAGGTGTTACTACCCACGAACAGTATCATTAGGAGCGAAGCTTTTCCTGCCACCTCCAACACTGTGTCCAGGCACTTAGCATCAACTGTAAGACCAATCTCGCCCTTTATTTTTTTAGCCAAAAGAGTTCCTTATAGTACCAAAAAGGTTCTACGACGTGTAACAATAGCTATACAAACTGTACAAACTTCAAGCAAAGAACCAGGTGGTGATCTTTTCACTGTCACTCGCACCTGGTCTCATTCCATGGATAAATTGTTCTGCCGGCAGTCCCGTATGATGGTCATTGACATCCAATATTTGACAAAATTTGACAAAATTCACAAACAATTTTTTAATGACTGAAAAGGAGTTCTGTATCTCAGACTTGCCTTTAGTGGGCTCAGTTGTGGTGTATTGGCCTCACTTTAGAGCAAGGGTCCACAACCTTTTCCGCCTCAAGACCCACCTTATGGTAACCACAAAGCATAGCAGCCCACCAGAACACCAAAATCAACTTCTCCAAATACAAACTCTCCAAGAAATTACATTATGTTGTCTCAAACTGAAGATGTTTAATTAGCCTGCCGCTACTGCGACTTATTTATGTGTACATGTGTACACATGACGTTTCCGGCCCTCTACAATCTACTGCCTCCTTCTGAGTACAGGCCCATGAATCACTAAAGGGTACTTCATGGCACACTGGTGGTCCCTGGCCCACAGGTTTAGAAACCCTGCTGTGGAGTACTGTGCACAGCCATGGCCGACTGACCGTCTAAAGACTCCCCCATTTCCGTAGGACAATAATGCAACTGATGTCATGTGTATTTAGAGTTTATTACTTCCTTCTTAATTATTTAATTCTTTAATAATAGTTTTCCTTTATGTTAATTATGCATGCTAATTATTATATAGCCTATTATTTTATATAGGCTATTTATTAATTTGCTGGATTTTTCAACCCGTGCACTGGATTGGTTAACCACCTGCTCCCACACATGACCTGTAAGTCCCATGAAGTCACGTGGCAATGCAAACCTCTAGTCCAAACCTCAAAAGCTGTGTAAGGTTCTTTAAGGAACCATGCACTGAAAGGATTCATATAGAACAAAAAGTGGTCCTTAAAAATGTTAATAAAGATTAAAAATAGGAGTGTATTCATATACACTCGGTCAGGAAAGTAGTTTTGGACACACAAAAGCAGTTCTAAAAGTGGCTTCGTTAGACCATTACATCACTAAAACCCTCCATCTTTATCACCTCAGCTACCTCCTTTCACTTCTTTAGAGTTGGAAGTGAGAGATACGGTCACTAATAACGAGTTGCTAATAATCCATTCAAACCCGAAAGCCTATAGAGGCCTTTGGTTTCAGGAAGAATATGGCGGCACAGGCAAACGAAGCGGCAGAGGTGCAAATTAGTCGCGCTTGTGATGTCGCCGTCTCTCCTTCGTTGTGATCCCTGTTCTTTGTCGTCTTCAAATCGCTCCTTCCTATTTTATTCGGCATTTGAAAGGCAGCGCTTGGCGGCTGGGGAGATGACAGAGTGGGACAGAAATAGTTTAAAGGCATGTATGAAAGCGAAGCGGCATGTTTTATTTCTCGCTCGGATGGCACGCCAAACGCTCGGGAGAACAAGTGTGCGCGGAATTCTTTCGCGCCACCTCTACCGCTGCTTCAACAGGTTTAATATCTGCTACATCTTTCATTTGCACGGGCAGATATGAATCCTTGTAAGCAAACACCGCACAGGTAGGTGCCTAGCACAGAGATAGGATAACATGATGTAAGACTGCCGTTAAGGTTTGCAAAAGCTGAGTGGAGTTGAATGGCAATACAGTTCACCCCACGGTTAAATTAGAGAACTGCAGCTATGTGTTAGAATGCGAGGAAAACAGCAATCTCTATTTCAAGACCTGATGCTGGCATGAACTCCTAGAAGTCACAGTAATCACTGGTGACAATGATATGTCCATTCATACCTTCACATGTTTCTCATTTTCAACTCATTTTTGTTTGTAAGTAGAGGAGATATTTTATGATGGTTGAATTTGTACTTAAAAAAGCTGTTCTTCATAAGCTTGCCAGATATTTAGAATTTCTTTACCTCAAAACACAAAAAGTGTAGACTTCAACTTGTTGGTATGCAGCATGCAAATTCATATTAATTCATAACATAGCATGTATGTAATACAGATGTAGCCAAATATGAATGGTAGACAGTAAATATCTTGGAAACGCCGCATGAGAAAAAAAATACTTTTAATTTGCTGTGAACGGTGGTGCTGTTCCCTCAACAAGTCAAGACCAAAGCTCTTGACTGGTCAACAAGTAAAGACCACAGCCTCTAACGGGTCAACAAGTCAGGAACAGAATTTCTAATTGGACAACAAGTTTAGAATACAGCCTCTGACTGGTGAACAAATCAGAAACATGTCCTCTGATTGGTTGACAAGTCTGAAGCACAGCCTCCGATTGGTCAACTAGTCAGGAATACAGTTTTTAATTAGTTGACAAGTCTGGAACATAGCCTTTAACTGCTTGACGAGTCTGGAACACAGCCTCTGATTGGTTAACAAGTTTGGTACACAGCCTTTGAATAGTCGACAAGTCTGGAACACAACCTCTGATTGGTCGACAAGTCAGGAGCCCAACGTCTGATTGGTCAACAAGTCAGGAAGATAGCATCTGATTGGTCAACAGACTCAACACATCAAAGATTCATTTTACAAAGTCTCCCAAAAAAGAGTGAAGCTCAAGGCTGAATTACAAAACTTCTGAAAAGGAAATGATCGCAACCAGCCCTCACTGTAATAGCAAAAGGTACACTTCCAGAAAAAAATGAAAGCAAGTCTCCAGCATGTTTTTCGAGATTCATTGGTTTATTTATAACGTCCTCTGATGTCTGAGAGGGTTAAACAGGTAGTTGTTTTTGTGATTAGGAACTGGACCCCAGAATTTCGTCTGATAATCTGATGCCAAAACAGATAAAGATAATGATGTTGTATTGGACCCCTAAAATGTAATTAACCCTGTAGCTTGGGCATTGCTGCCTACATAAACCACTTTTTTCAAAAAAAAAAAAAATTCTCAATGTTTTGTTTTTTTCTTATAGTTTTTTCTCAGTGTTTTTCTACCTTCAAGATACATCATCAGAAGGGGATTTCACAAGTCTATAAAACAGGAAATCTTGTTCTAAGAGGCAAATAGGCATGTACATGACAGGCAATGTGATGGTTACATTTTCATGTTGGCCGGAGTGTCCCTTTAAAAACCCAGGACCTGCCAGCGGGTCCACGCTTCTCTTCCACATTTCTATGACTGTCATCCATGTGGTTACTGAAAAATTAAGGGGTTTAAGGGTTAAACGTGAAATTGCCTTGAAAGGTACAGCAAAACCACAGCAATAAGTTGTAACAGCAGTTAGAACCATAGTAAAGCTACTGCCTGCTCTGAGCTGTCCGTGTCCCCTGTTCTTATTTGTGAAGTTTGCTTATGGCTCAGACTTCATAGACAGTTTCCCGCAGTTTGCGGCTTCCACATCGCTAAGTTCTGTGTTGCAATAAGACCACTTTGGGCTGTGCTGCTACACGGAGGGGGTCCAAATAGCCTGATGAGAGAGGAGGTGGAGGGATGTGTGCTGCAGCCTAAAAGTAGGCTGCTGTTTTTTTACCCCCTGATGTTGTGCTTTCAGTGATAGTGGGAGATACACAGCACAAACAGTGTGATATGCGTACTGTCAGGTACTTTGACACTTCAAAACATAATTTTATTGATATTTCTGACTTGTAGCTCATCGAAACTAGAGGAGTAATTCTGTTGAAAGTGCACATTTTATTCCTTACATTCCATAAAGCATCCAGCATTTATCTGGTATGCAAAGAATATGAAAAGCCACATGTTCACAGGTTTTTAATTAGTCTCACAAACTACCATTTCTGACCAAGAAAAGACATGAATAGGTACTTACATACCAACCTATTCAGCCTACAGCAGTTTAGCACTGTCCACTCATACTGTTAAGTTCTAAGGAATGTTTCAGCTTGGAGTGCTTTTTTGAATGAGGCTAATAGAGGACAGCCAATCAGAACAGAACTCATTTATCTTAGCTCATTTTTAAAGGCACAATAACAAAAACAGCCTGTTTCATCCTAAACAGGGGGAAAAGATGTTGGAAGATATTCATGTGAAATGATCTGTGGTTATAATTGCTACATAAAACCACACAAAAGTTATAAGTTAACCTCAAAGGAAAAAAAAGAAAGTCATAAAAAGGTATATCACTAATAACTTTTTCTAACTGGGGCTACAGCACCATGGAGCTCCATTTTTGTATTTGCTGCACGGGTGGGGTCTTATTTAAACTAAAGGAAGGGTCACTGAGCAGGTGCACACATGAGAGCTATATCATCATTTTACAGAGAATACTTCAAAACAGAAAAGCTACTATAAAGATCTTCACTTGCGGAGTTTTGCGCTACACTCAGCTACAGTCTCTAATCTGCCCGGAGTATTCACTGCCCTATGAGTCATAGAGCATTCGAATTACATTACATTACAATATTTGTTTCTTGTTCCCAGGTACTGTGTTTCTTAATTCCTTAGGCCTAATATGTAAAGCAAATTGTTATTGGTCCCAATAAACTTTGCTTTGGTGGTCAGGACAATGATGTTCTGAAAAGTACTCTATTTTTCAGAACATTTGCGATACATTCAGTGCTGAGTAGTCTTTAAGTAGATTCTGGAACTGGGAGAACTCTCGAGAAGTTTATAGAACTGTCCGGATGTTTCTAGAACCTCCAAGAATTTTTTAGAACTTTCTAGGACTGCCTGGGACTGTCCCCCCCAGTAGTACACATAGCAGTATAAATACAGATGTGTTAAAATAGCCATTTCAGTTGAACACACACTAACACACCTCCAACACGTCAGTATCACTGCAGTGCTGAGAATGATCCACTACCCACATAATACCTGCTCTGTGGTGGTCCTGTGGGGGTCCTGACTATTAAAGAACAGGGTAAAAGGGGGATAACAAAGTAAACAGAGAATCAGATGGACTACAGTCTGTAATTGTACAACTACAAGGTGGTCCTATATGTTAAGTGGAGCTGATAAAATGGACAGTGAGTGTAGATACAAGGAGGTGGTGTTAATGTTATGGCTATTGGGTGTACATTTATGCACTGTGTTAACATTGTCCTGCTCACAGAAGCATGTTAGTGATGAATTAAGCTGTTTCGGTTTACATTTAATTTTTCAGAACATTTTGTGATACATTCAGTGCTGAGTAGACTTTAAGTAGCTTCTGGAACTGTGAGAATTCTCCAGAAGTTTATAGAACTGTCTGGAATTTTTTAGAACTTTCTAGGACTGTCTGGGACTGTCCAGTACATAGCAGTATAAAGACAGATGTGTTAAAACAACCATTTCAGTTGATGTGTCAGCTTAGTGAATGGATAGTAGATACAGAGCTACATTTAATTTAGATGGCATCAAGGGGTCGCTGCATCTGGCAGACACATTCTGCTACGTCTGTGGCCAATTTATCAAGACAAGAGTGGTAAAGTACTCTGTGTAAGCATCTGCTAAGATGTGCGAGGCCTGCAAAGTATACTTCGGCATGCTTGTCGGGGATCGAGATAAACCGTGGGCACCTCATTTCAAAACTCTTCAAGGTAAAGTGGATAATTGCTGCTTACTTAGATGGCAGAATTTTATTGTGTAAATTTTGATGATTCATTGAAGTTTGAAAGAGCTGTTATTAAGGAGTTTGTCACAATTCTTCTAGCAAAATATATTATATTACAATATACACAGATCAGTCATAACCTATAACCACCTCAGTGTATCTACACTCTTTATCCTTTATCAGCTCCACTTACCACATAGGTGCACCTTGTAGTTCTACAGAACTACAGTTTTGTCAGTTTTTTTTAGGGGGCAGGACCCCCACAGGACCACCACAGAGCAGGTATTACGCGGGTGGTAGATCACTCTCAGCACTGCAGTGACACTGACGTGGTGGTGGTGTGTTAGTGTGTGTTGTGTTGGTGTGAGTGAATCAGAAACAGCAGTGCTGCTGGACACCTCAGAGTCACTGCTGAACTGAGAATAGTCCACGAACAAAAACTATCCAGCCAACAGCGTCCTGTGGGCAGCGTCCTGTGAACACTGACAAAGGACTAAAGGATGACCACACAAACTGGGCAGCAGCAGATGAGCTACCGTCTCTGACTTTACATCTACATGGTGGAGCAGCAAGGTAGGAGTGTCTAATAGAGTTTACAGTGACTGGACACAGTGTTGTTTACGCTTTACACATAAGCAATTGGGATATAACACATAGAAGCCGGGAACAAAAACCTTGTTACACAGTGTTATCCAAAGCTCTGATGCTCTGATCTCGTATGAGGCTGAAGCTGGCTTCGTATTCGCCAGCTTATTGTTTTTTTCCCAGTTCCACCTTAAATGGTTCCACAAATTGCTTTCTGGCATAGTAGACCAGACTGATCCCTTCCCTGCCGTGTTTCTTTAATGGGACAGTCGCAGCATTTACATGCTCTAGTTCTGTGCTCGAGCCTGTTAGCAATCACTCTAGATCCAGAATGTGACTAAGTCTGAGTCTAACTGGACTATGCCCAGGCCCACTTCTTCAAGAGGACCGGGGTGCTCAGCATACTGAGCACGGTACGGAGCGATCAATCTAGTCAAACAAACTGGACTTTGGGGGTCAAACATGCTCAGGCATGGTACCGATCGCCTACTGTGAGTACACCCTTAGGTTGGCAGCCATGCTTTCTAAACTAAATTCTGCACCCCAGCTGTCCAAAAAACCCACACTCAATGACTTAGAGTCCTATATTATTGCTATTCTGTTATTCCAGCTGGGCTCGTAGGATCTTCCGAATCGTGTGGCGAGAGAAGATGCAGCCAGTAAGCAAGGGATAGAAATGAGTAATAAAGGAAAGAAAGGAGACAGAGACAGGTGAGCGGTCGCTCCAGGCTGTCCCCTGCACACCAAACCCCCCTCCCCCCCGCCTCACCGCACCACTATGCACCTTCACACACACACACACACACACTGCATTGTGGGTAATCCTCCAGCACCATGCGTGAGCACACAGCCAATTTCACTTTCTTCCCTCCCCTTTCGTCTGCCTCAGCTGTTTTTACGCCACAATCATTCACAAGCTCATTCAACTAAAGCTCGCACGCAAGGGGAAGAAAATACAATCCCCAAATATCAATTACTGGTTAGTGTATTACGGAGACGAGAGAGAGACAGAGAGAGAGAGAGAGAGAGAAAGAAAGAGAGAGAGAGAAAGAGAGAAGGGGCTGGGATGGGAGCTGCATTAAAGGCCTTTTCCCATATGATGATAAAGATGAACATTTATTGAGGTCTAATCCCCGGCTCTAGGAAAGAGGGGTTTAGTTGAATAATTTTAACATTAGTACTAATGAAACAAGTGACTGAGGAGGCCTTGAACCGGAGGACAGAAAACCCTGCGTCTGCTCAGAAATGGAAGAACCGGCAAACTGCTTCAATCCAAACAAACTAGAGTTCATTCAAATGGTTCATTAAAAAACAGCCACTGCAAACATATTGTCACTGTAGGTCAAATCACCTATTGCCCTTTACACTGTGCCAAAATCTCATTATGGATGGACCAATGTCAATGGTCCAAAAATTATGTGGAATAAATAATTTCTCCATTAACTTCCATTAAAGGTAAGAACTTATTCCTTCTTAGAAGTAAAAGGTTTTGTTCTGTCAGCAATGATAGTTAATTAGTGTAATAAGTAAAATGTGCTAAACAGTTAAATAAACTATACCTATGATCTGTCTATAATAATCTATGTCTGTAATACACTATGTTCTTACTCTTGTCATTATAAACATGACAGATTTTTGTTGCTGTCAAATCAAAACCTCCTTTTTTTTTACCTCATTTGAAAATCTTATACATTTCAATCCCAATTAACATAAATAATATATACCCAATACACATACATGCAAACTACAGACATAAATTGGCAATATCATATATAATACCAGTTGGACCAGATTTGGTCACCAAATATTTATTTTATAATAAGTTAATTCTTGATGCTGTACAGCTTTACGAGTTATTATGGAATCAAGCACAACTCTGTTCATCATCCCCATTTATCTATAGCATTTTTGTACCTTTCAAACAATTTGTACATCCTATTAGAATCATATTACAATTGTTTACTACACATATCTGCAGTTTTTATTTATAATTCAAAACATTATCAAAAATTTGGAACATTAATTCCATAATCATTTTTGATCAGTTATGTAATATGTCAAATAAAAGAGAATGAAATCTAGTAACAATAAAGAACAGTAAAGTGAAGAACTTTTTTCTGATATTCAACAATATGAAGCAATATTCGATTTTATATATAATTCATTTAGAATTATATATATAATTAGATATGTTTACAGTGTGTTTTAACCTACAGTTATTACATGGAGTCAATTTAACTTTAAAATCTGATAACCTTGTAGAATATTTAGAATTTAGAATTTCAGATTCATGCATTAACATTCAATTTGGTTTTTGCCCTCTCCAGTAAAGTTGCCATTTCGGAGATACTTGTTTTTCTTTGGACAGTGACGATAGTGAACCTTGGAACTCCAGGTTAAGTGTGAATATGGTATATTTAATCCTTACAAGTCTGCAGTTATTAGTTCAGGTCACTTGGATCTTACGATGTGTTTAACCCATAGCAGATGAACAATAAAGTTTGTTAAGTCCGACTAACTTTAATTTTTAGCTTATAAAACACTTTGTGTTAAACCCTCGAGAGCTGTTAGACACCATGTGTATAATATTGCATTTGGCAGATGGTAAACTGGTTATTCTATTGCTTTGAATGCAGAATTCATAGAAATGTTGCCAGAGTCAGTGTCCTCAAGAGTTACATTGTCCCAAATCTTGACCATTAACCACAATAGTGAGATAAATCAGACAGTTTTTGGGATTGCTGAGGTATATGCACAACAGTTAACACTGCTAAAGCTCTACTCCACTGTATAAAAGATGCACAAGGCTTTATTGTTAAATGCTCTGTAATTATATCCTAATACGCATCTCAGTGAGGATATAGTTAGGACCTATAAGAGCTTGTAACTGATTAGTTTCACAGTAGTAGTAGTCACAGTAAAAACAGAACACAACTGGTTAATATTCTTTTTATGTATTTTCCTCTAAAGGTAGTTAGACAAACTTAATAAAATAATACATGTTAATTACACTGTAAAAAAGTAAAAACAAAGTTCTATTGACTTTAAAGACTTAGCTTTCAGGCTGCCTTAAAATTTTGAGTGAACTAAATTTCAAATAGTGAGTTAACAGAACAAGAATCTGTTTTTATGCCCGAAACGTATTATTTCAAGTTTGAATTCTCAAAAAAATAAAAATAAATAAATAAAAAACGCAGCCCAGACACTAATCATTTTAAGTTAAAAAAGGCCAAACTACGCAAAGTTCAAAAGCCAGTATCTGTCATGGGATGTGGGTGTGTTAGTGGCAATGGCATGAGTAACTTGCTCATCTACCAAGGTAGCATTAATGCTGAGGGGTACATGTTGGGACAACATATCGCTGCTGTCGGAACCAAACACTGTATCTCCAAAATGCTAACTTTATAACATACTTCACTTTTAATGTAAGTCGATGGAAGGAGACCTTTTTCCCAAATATTTTTGGGCCACTTCTGTTGGATCATTCAACTTGATTGCTTTTTATATATCCAGTAGATGCAACAAAAACACTTAGAAATCACACTGTTGAAAGAGGAGAAGAAGCAGTAAGAAGAGCAGATTAAACAGCAGAAATTAGCATTAAAGAGTTAAATCAAATAAAGCCTACAGTGTGTTTAACCCTTAGAGGTGGAGAGTTATTAGGCCAAGTCAGATGAGCTAAACTGGCCATTCTTCATGTACCATTTGCCCTGAACCTGAGTATCTGTGTGGGTCAATGGATTTCTGCAGAGATCCAGAATTCAATCACGGCCCTCTGCTCTCATTCTATTTTTATACGACAGTATACACTGTATCTCTCCCTTTGTTAGCCACATCTCTCGGCCTCCTGCATATGACTCAGTATATCTTCTTTCCCTGATGGGGAGATAACCGAGCAGAAAATAAAGCAGCCGAGTGCAAGAAAGCGTCTCCTCCTCGCCCCCCACTTTCTTGCTCTTTTGCTCTCCTGCAAATTGTCCACAATAACAGCTGTCATTATAAACCTCTCGGCTTTATTGGTCCCTCTCAGTCTCTCAGTCTCTGCACGCCGAAGAAGCCAACAAGTATAATCGGCCAGACGGAGTGAGATGGACAAAGAGAGGGACAGTTATGGAAACGGAAGGAGAGTGAGAGAGACAGAGTGACAGAGTGAGAGACAGAGAGTGAGATACTGAATGAGAGAGAGTGATCGTGACAAAGAGAGAATGAGTGTGAGAGGGAGAGAAAGAGAAATTAGAGAGCCAGATTTGGCTCCACTCCACAAAAAGATCAATACCATAACAGATGTGTTCTGTGTTGAGGAGTCATGTCCATGACAGGCCAATCAGGAAAAGTCTACTGGCCAGGTCTGAGTGAGTGACCTAGGCTTCTTTCATAACTCCTTAGAGACCTGGCCTCTATTTTTTTTCATCAAAGGCATTTACTGCTCAAAGACTCCACTGCGGATGCCATATATCAACAGCATCCAGAAGTCCTGCTGAATTCTCTGGGTTAAGGCTCAAATGAGATGGACAGAATCATATGGAAATGAATGAAAGTGGAAACATGTGCTTCAAATTGCTTTATGGAGGAATATGGACATTATGTGCTGTTCAGGCCAAAAAGGAAATGGACCATCCCGATTGATACCTATGCAAAGTTCAAAACCCAGTATCTATCATGGGATGTGGGTTTGTTAGTGCCAGTGACATGAGTAACTTGCTCATTTACAAAGGTAGCTTTAATGCTGAGGGGTAAATGTTGGGACAGCATATCGCTGCTGTCAGAACCAAACGCTGTCTCTCCAACATACTTTACTTCTAATGTTAGTTGATGGAGGCAGACCTTTTTCCCTAAGTATTTCTGGGCCATTTCTGTTGGATCATTCATCATGAAATTTACAGACAAAGTTAAAGGTAACAGGCAACTTCAAATTAGGTCAAAAACTGAAAACTGACAAAAAGATACAGGCTTGATCTGATAACAGTGATACCTGGCCATTTGGATGATGTCTTTTTCAGGTATGTCCCTGCTTGCTTCAGGAAGACATTCTTCATGTGGTACAAGAGCCTGACTTTGTAGTAAGAAAGTCCAGGTGCAAGAAAGTCTAGCTTGCCTACAGTCCAGTTCTGTCTCCCGAAGCGGATGAAACCCAAACTGCTGAGTAGCTGAGGTGTTATATCAAGGAAGAATGGGAAACATTCCACTTTCCCAACTACAAAATCAGGTTTTCTCAGTTTCCAAATGATTACTGGACTGATGTGACATAGTGGTAAACAGTCCCACGGTCCCAACATTTTTGGAACTTGTTGTAGGCATTAACTTTGTTGAGATATAGTGTATAAAGCTGCATCAAGGCAAAGCGCAAATTCTGGACCATTTCTATTGGTCTGTTCATCATGAAATGTTGACAGTACAAGCTGGCATTTTCAAATTATGTTAAAAAAAAGAAGACAACAATGGTGATACAAGGTTTTGTTGCGACAGGCACGATCAGTAAAGGTGTATCTATTAAAAGACTGACCTCTAATAGGTTTTTAGCCTTACATATCTCTACCGAATGGTAGAGACGGCACAATCACCTTGAGGTAAGTTCAACACCTTTGTCATTAAGTTACCGTGACTCAAAATGTGCTCTGCCAAAAAGTCGGGCAGAACATTAAAAGGTTAAAAGGGACCATTTATTTTTTTACTGAAGTCCACTTATGGCGTTTGTGTGGGTTTATCTACCAAAAACTACCATATTGACCATATGTAGATCATATATGTCCTGTTGTTTTGATTGGTTGCCCTGCATAGCACCTATTCAACATAAAATATAGGCTGAATATCAGCCACTGATGAACATGAATCTGATGGCATGTTGTAAAATAGGCTAATATAACATAACAGTGAATGGCTGTTTTATGCTACCATTTACGTTTGCAGCTGTTTTTCCTTAATTAATTAAAAAATAAATATTGGAAAAAAAACACATTACTTTGAATACAAAACCAACAGCAAGTTGTTCCTAAACTTTTGCCAGACAGCGTATGTAATATTTCCCATCTGCCAGCAGGGAAATAGACATACTCAAACTTGACTGGTCAAATATAGCAGCTATAATGATATAGACATCAACTCTAAGGTCTTTATGCGCTACTCAGGTGCTGCTCCGAACGCGCTGAAATGCTGTGGTTGGTATATGAGACGTATAGGCTCGATTATGTGGGTGTTTCAGCGTTTCTGCCATGTACAGATGACTCTTAGCCAAGGTTTCACCTTCTGCGCTGTCAACTCTCATGAAAATACCCCGATTTCATCTCAAGACATGTCAGGAAATAAAAATAGATGGAAACTCTGTGAGTCATGAAGACGCCTTTGGTGGGAAAGCGCACTGTGCTGCGCCGCTGTAAAAAAAAAAGTCCGCCTTAAAACTCCACGCCACTTGAATGTGGAATCTTCTCCTGATTGCAGCTCTGCACCACTCTTAAAGAGGACACAGCTGGGAGGAGAGTGAGAGTAGGCTTCCTGGATGCGTTGTTAATTTGCGCCGATCACTTCTGTGTTTCCTTTTTTTTCTGAGCGCACGTGTCGTACTCACATAGCTAGTGTTTGCAGCTGGCACCGGCTCCTCTTTTTTCACTCTTTGAGTGTGAAAATCAAAGACTTCCTGATGCTTCACAATGTGGTTGCGCATTTGCAGGACTCTAATCATGAGCTGTTCTATTCAGAAGTGCAAAACTTATATACAAATAAGACAGTACTGTAGTAGAGGGGTTTAGCCTCTGAGATTTGAGGTGAAAAAATCTCGTTTGCACATTTTACATCTAAGTCCAAATGTGAAGTTTGCTTCTTTAGTGCTGCTCTGGAGCTGTGAGGCTAATGGAGCTAACAGCGGAAGCTAGCACTTCACTTATTAGCATCGTTTCTAACACTGTACTTTTCAGTGGTTTACAGTAACTCAGTACATGTAATGTGTCTTTACTGAAGTGTTCCCATTCTGGGGGACTTTTTACTTTAACTCTACTACATTTAGTCTAATATCTTACTTTTTACTCCTCTACATTATGGCCAAATCTGTCCCTTCTTTGTGCTTATGTCCATAAAAATGTAACATCTTAAAACGAAAGAAGCACAAAGCGAGTCCACCAATCACGGAACACTGGTCACTATGTTTCAGCCTGTTTTGGCCTGTTGGACAGAGCTTGGTTCTAGCTAATGGAAACTGTTCTCCTTTAGTGTTGTGTGCTTATGATCATTTGACTAGATATCAGTGTCAGACTAATTAATGACCTTGTATTAAAGACTCGTGGACTGAGAGTGACACTAGAGTCTCTTCACCTAAAATGAGTTGATTAAGAGTCTTGTTCCAGAAATGATAACAGGACATTACAGCCAAAATAAAATCATGCTGCTTTTACTCTCCATACTTAAGCACGTTTGAAGGTAAAGGTCTAAAGGGAGGAGCTTCTACTTTTACTGAAGGAATATTTTACGTTAGCTTGCATGTTTTTACCATGCTAACTAGTAGGATCGTACAATGATGTCATAATCATATTGGTATAGGGCCAGTAACTGGGCCAATGCTCAGATCTGCTCGATATTTCAAACTGATATTTGAGGATGCACATATTGTATATCAGACGAGAACTGTTAACAGTTATGCGAAGCTGGCCGTGCTACAGCGGTGCCCACACACAAGCAAAACCTGCAGCTACATGGCCGGAGGATCAGCTCCATCAGAAATCCAAAAATGCTCACAAAAACAGCCCAAAAGCCGCAACTACTACAGCAACTGCGGTGGACGGTTATATAGGATTTCTATAGGATACTGTGCTGTGACTGTGACTCATATTCACAAGCTCATTGAAAATAATGTGCCATCCATTAGCCTTAACACAGACATTTGGACATATGATGCTAGCCCTGTGAGTGTTCTCACTTTTCACAGCCTTGTCGAAATGTCCTACCGCACCACATATTCATAGTTAGTCCGATACATAAAATTCCAGGTCGTATTTTCATAGCTCAAATCACCTTATCAGAAAATCCACCTTAAATGGAAGACACATGGAGAAAGGACCCTGGACACCCTAATCAAGAATCAAACCTAGGCCCCTTGTGCTGTGAGACAACAGGGTTACCCACTGCACCACTGTGCCACCCAGTAGGATAGTTTTATAGTCTTAATGTCCTCATCAGAAAAGGTTACCAGCTTTAAAGGATTTTTTTTTTTTTCCCCACAGTCTAAAGACATGTAGTCAGGTGAATAGGAGATGCTAAATTAACCCCCTAGGCCTTAGTGTGTGTGTCTGCCCTGCAATGGATTGGTGGCCTATCCAGGGTGTATCCTGCCTTCCGTCCATTGAATACTGGAATAGACTCCAGCAACCCCTGCGACCCAGGAGGATAAAGTGGTTTAAACGATGAGAGAGAGAAAGACTGGTTGCCTAAATCATCTTTATCAGGGGGGTGTATGACGTGGCACGTCCAGAAGACAGTTTTACAAGCCTAAGATGTACAGAACATTGCCATCAGCCCAGAATTCCCATATCAGCGTATCCCTACTATTTAGAATACGTAGGCTTCTATTACTTGCTACCTATATGAGCCTCGTAGCTCCAGTGCAAAGTTAAAGAAGCGAACTTCAGACACTAATCCAGTCCTGATTGATCGAGTACGTTTGCCAAACTGCCTGAATCTAGAAAATAAGACACAATGATCTGAATTTAAGCAGATCTGGACTGTCATGTTACACAGAATCCTGTAGTTAAGCATTTCGCCCAAAGATTGTTTAAAACATGATATCCTGAAAGATCCTTAATTCTGTAAAGCCGTGATCTGATTTGCTATTGCTGGTGGAGGAGCTTGGCTTCTTTAACCGTTCCGATTGCTCCATATGCTCTGATTTGATACACGACCACCTCAAAGACCTCTCGACTGCAGCGAAGCTGTCACGACGCCTTATGATGCCGTGATGTCTTATTTAGGTCATGATAGAAGTGTTCCATTATGCAGCTAGCGCTCAGGGGCTGAAACCGAAAACCGACAGAGAAAAAGAGAAAAAGAGCGTCAATTGAGATGTTGAAACTGTCTGACAAGAATTTTTGCCTATAAGTGAGAAAGAGAGAGAGAGAGAGAAAGAGAGAGAGAGACAGAGAGAGACTGTGCTATGTTGCTTTTGTTTGGGCAGGCAGTGACGGCATAGACAGCGCTGTTTGCGCATTTCTCTATTCGTCTGGGAGTTTCGTTATTTTCTCTTTCTCTCTCTCTATCTCTCTCGCTCTCCCTCTCTTTCTCGCTCTCTCTCTACCCTCTCTCGCTCGCTCGTTCTGCCTCTCGCTCTCTCTCTCAGACGGCTTTGATCACTCCGGCCTTTGAAGCAGCGCTCGGGAAAAAAAATAAAAAAACAGAAAAAGAGGAGGAAGCAGAAGTCATCGCAAGTTCATGTCTCAACTTGGCGCGACGCAACTGCTGGCAAACTGCGAATCTGCATAAGCGGAATATTTTTGCATACTTTATCCAGTGCGGGGGGAAAAACGCACCCCACACATCTGTTCCTGGGTCGCAAATAAACACATTATACAACCTTTTGTCATTTTAAGTCAGCAGCTTGTCAATAGCAAGCATACCTCAATGGGTCACAACAGCTAGCAGCGCTTGTGCTGTTCTTACCTGTTTCAAATGCAGCGTGTTTAGAGTTGCTAAGCTGATTCCCTCTATTAGGCTTCTGTTGGTTTTCTGCTGTAGCCTATTGTGTATACAAGCTCTTCAAGCATTCAACAATTCACCCCTTTAACTGCAGACTTCAATCAGTCAATAACTTTAATATCAAACTTTTAATGAACAACCCCTCAAACTACAGACTAATTAACAGTCAATCCCTCAAACTATAGATNCCCTAACATCAACAGCTAATACCTCAAACTATAGATTTATGATTTAACAGTTAATCCCTCAAACTATAGACCTATTATTCAACAGTTAAGCCCTCAAAGTACAAACTTATTATTCAATGGTAAACCCCTGAACTCAGGCTTATTATTCAATGGTTTATCTCTCAAACTATAGACTTATTATTCAATAGTTATTCCCTCAAAACTACAGACTAATTATTCAACAGTTGATCCCTCAATCCACAGATTTATCATTTAACCATTAATCCCACAAACTACAGATTTATTATTCAACGGTTAATCCCCTAAACATCTATTACTAAACTACAACAATTTGCTTAAATGATCAAAAAGTAATTTTTTTGAACATTTGAATAGTTGTTGTAGTTGTAATTGTAGTTGTTGAATAATACACATGAATTTTAGGGCACTAGTGTTAAATGTTTAAACAATTTATTGTATTTATGGAATAACTAAGAGCCTAATTGTTACTGACATTGTGATGATTGAAAAATAAGCCTGCAGTTTAAGGGGCTCATTAAATATTTGAATAATTGACTGTATTTTTTAAATAACCTTTTGAGACATAGCACAAAGAACACTTCTCTATAGTGCCCCCTGTTCTCTTAACATGGAGGCGGACCCTACTAAAAACACAAACATTGCCGTGGATCTCAGGTGCTTCAGCTTCATCTGCCTCTCAAACAGCCCCATGGCTGCGAGTGGATTGCAATGGATGATCACCGTGCTTGAGGGCCCTCCAGCCCAGCGCCTCAAGCCTGAAGGTCTCTGCTTACAGCCTGCGCAATCCAGGGATGAAACACTTCATCTCACTTTGAGAACAGCTTTTTGACACAACCTGCAGTGTTTCTCGAAAGTCATTTACTTTCCAGTCAAAACAGCCATTAAGTGTTATTCATTTTCAGCGTTGGGAAAGAAAGTAGAACATTTATTTAACAGAAAATTATACAAACAGCAGCTCAGTATAATAGCCAGTGTGTTCAACTTCTGCCTTAAGAAAAACTTCAGCTTTTTTCAGGAGAACTGCTTAGGATTTTGGTCTCATGTCCAGCTAACACTTTCAATGATACTGAGGTCTGGACTCTGGGATGGTCTGTCTATTGTTCTGAGAACACAAGCAGCAAATTTGCTTTTTTGTCAATTATCTTTTTTTCAGTGAGGGCTTTATGGCAGCTACACATCCTTTCAGACTGTCTTCTCAACTCTGAAAGGAAACAAAAACATCTGGGGACGTTTTCAGATCTGAAGCAAGAGTGGAGCTTGACTTTCTCCTCTCTCTCCGGCTTTAAGTACTGTTTATTTAATGGAGAGTTTTGGTGGTCTACCAGCTCTCGCATGCTTGGTAGGAGCAAGTGAAATATCTTATATCTTACACCTCATCTCCTCAATGTATCAATTATATCTTTAATCATGTCACTCCAAACAGGCTGGGCCTAATAAAGATTTTTATGCTAGTTTTAACCCCAATTTACCCCTTCCAGCAATTGTTTTACAATCTGAAGTGATTTTTCATGTCAGGAGCTTGTTTGTCCGATGGCGATTGGTGGTACGGATGGTCTTCTAGTTTGAGAGGTTAAACAAATCAATCTTTAGCCCTCCAATCAAGCTCAAGTATTCAACCCTTATTGCAAATTATGTTTATTAGCAAAGTTTGCAAACTTTCACACTTGCAAGAAACCAATCAAACAAGCACAATTTAAATAGCCCAACACATCTAACATATAACAAGTAGTTAAATTCCACACCTAATTCCACTTTTAATGACTACTGCAGTCTCAGGGTTATTCAACCGCCAGAATAGAATCCTTCATAAGAGCACACATATGCAAATCAGGTGTTGTCTCATCGTCTAATCAAGCTCTTCATTAGTCGCATCTGATATGCTCGAGATAAAACACATCAAATACCTGGACTGGCTAGGGGTTTGTAGACTGAGAGGTTTAATTGCATGTTAGAAGTCAAAACAGTTGTCCAAAGAGTTAAGAGAAAAGATCATTGCTGTGCCCAAACAAGGAAAAGCAAAGGCACAAAATGTTCCTAGAGATACAGTTGGAAGCATAGTTCCCAAGTTCAAAGTTAGGAGGAACACTGGCTATACCACCTGGACGTGGCAGAAAGAGGAAGCTATCGCTGGCTGACACAGGATTCCGGAGGAGGCAGGTGATCAAAAACCCTCGAGTGACTGCAAAATACCTGCAGCAAGATTTGGTGGCAGCAGGCACAGACATACACTTCTACTGACCCAAAAGCACAAGAAAAAAATGGCTGCAATATTCTCTAAAACCATATAAATAAGCCACAGAAGTTTTGGGACTCTGTTCTGTGGAGCACTGAAACAAAACTAGAACTTTTCGGGTCTGTGGATGAGCAGCATGTCTGAAGGAGGACGAATGAAGCACACGCTGAAAAGAACAACCTACCTAGAGTGAAGCCTGTGAAGCTATGGGCCAGCTTTGCTTAGGGCAAGATGGATTCAATCAAGTATCAGGAAATCCTAGGAGAAAACGTCATGCCTTCTGTGAGGAAGCTGAAACTTGGGCGCCACTGGACCATCCACCACCAGGATGACGATCACAAGCATACCTCAAAGTCTACCAAGGCTTGGTTGCAGAAGGAGATTCAGGAATGGCCTTTACAGTTGCCTGACATGAACCCCATAGATAATCTTTGGTGGGATTCGAAGAAGGCAGTTGCAGCACACAAGCCCAAGAAAATTTGTGAACTGAAGGCCACTGCCCATGAGGAATGGACTAAGATTCCTCAGGAATACAGCCAGAAGGTGGTGTCTGGCGACACATCACATTTACAGCAGGTCCTGACAGCAAAAGGGTGCTCTTCTAAGTACTAAAGGGAATCATGCTGAGACTGCAGTAGCCATTAAAATTGCCAGTTTCTGTTGAATTTGGAGAAACTACTTATGAGAATTTTCTTGTTTGACTGGTTGAGTGCAAACAGCTGAAAGTTTGCAAATATTGATAATAAGCATAATTTGCAATGGGGGTTGGATCATTTTTGATTGCAACTGTAAGCTAAAAAGACAAATGACCTTCTAAAAAACAACTCGTATTCAGATGACCTGGCTAAAAATGGCTGCCAACATGCACAAAGAAGAAATAACACAAACTTTGATGAACCACATAACTATATTTGACACGGCTTTGCTAAATAACAATCTAAATCATGTCAATGGCAGTTTTCCTTATCAATATTTGGTCTATAGACTGCACTGTTGGTTATAAACAGGCTATAGCTTATGTACATGTGTATGTGCTCACAAATGATGCTTTTCCTCAAGCCTTTACAACCTTAGGACACACCATTACCCTGCATATGCTAAAACACAAAAATGTGTTGACCTTGAATCCAGTTTCCAGTCCTGGACTTTGTAATCCTTGGTAGGTGTGACATTACATGGACAATCATTTACATTAACTGTTCCTTTAACTTCCAGGAGGAACAAATTCCAGGACTGGAAAACTTGGGTCCAGATTTGAAGACCTGGGGTATAGACATTCATTCATACGTAATTTTAAACAGAACAATATTCTTGATTCTATATTTATATTTGAACCTATCAAACTCAACTAGAACTCTGAGCTTTCCAGCCTGGCATCCAGCATGTGGCAACTGCCAAACAACATTAGCTATTATGCTATTAGATGACTTCTTGTTGTGGAAGCTTTGTGGTCATTCATGTGGACTGTCAGTTGCAAAAGGTCAGAAGCCCCTGTGCTAGAGTATTCTTTAAGTACAAACAGTCTTGGTTATTTCATTGAAGGAGTTAACACTAGGTTCTAGTTTCCTAGACACTCCAATGCATAGTAGCTAAGCCTGTGTAGGTGGATGGGGGAGAGGGGGTTTAGTGAGTGACTCGCCTCAGCTTGGTGGAAGCAGATGCGTGATAAACTCCTGGTATAGACGGCTCCGTCTCAGAGAGGATCTGGAGCTGGCTGGCTGCTTGGCCAGCTGGGTGGTTGGAAAAAAAACCTTGCAGCGGCCGCAGGGGGCCAAGCACTGGGAGAGCTCAGTCACTCAAAGGCTGAAACTGAAAGCTCTGCAGGGGCAGCGCTGGGGGATTTTGTGCAGTGCAGCGCTACCTATGATGGATCACTCTAAAGCAAAGAGTCCGGCACAAACAGTGCCTCTGCAGTGGAGCTGACTGATGTTAAGCCCCTGCTTTACAGCCAGAATGCGCAGTTCTCAGACAGAAAGTGGGTTTAGGAAAATTTATATGGAAACTTTATGAAAACAGATTATGTAAGAGGAAATCTGTATCACTCAATGTTGGAGAAATAGCATTAATGAGACATGAGATACAGGAGACAGATGATATAGATGACAGTTCAACAGGAGTGTTATTATCTTAGCAAATCTGAGCTTAATGCTTCATTGAGATCTCAACTCAAACTCAAGAGGAGATGTGTGATTACTGGGATCTTTTGCTGGTCTTTTGCTGGTCTATGTCTTTCTGCCTGCTCTCTGTTGTCTAAGAGAAACTACAAAAAAGTGTTTTAAACCACCAAAAACCCATCTAGGACTTCTAAAATGTTTAAAATCTCCTTTGGCCTACAAGCTAAATAAGCCTTAATGATAATGTTAGTTTTCTCTTCAGGTTTCCATTGTGTGCAATACAATTGTGTTCAGTTCAGTCTTTGTTATTATCTCTCAAGGAGGAAACTGATGTGCAAGCAGTTACTATTATTCATTACATCCACTAACAATAATAAAACAACACATTAAAATACCCCAAAAAATTCTAAAAAAAAACCCACAAAAAAACACAACAACAATGCAAAAACAAAAATTCCACACTACAAAGAAAGGGTATGTAGACAGAAATTCTAACATTAATTTAATCCTCTTATTCAACAACATGACTGCACAAGGGGTAAAAAAGTTTATATATATAACAGCTGCACCCAGAAGGAAGCGGGTTACCGGGAACAATAAATGATGATAAAGTTAGACTGATACGGGCAACATTTATCTTGATGCTGACCACAGTGCCTCCACACATGGATTCGCTGGTTGTCTCCACCAAGAAGCTAACCTGCTGCCATTCTGAGTCACTCCATGACAGTTTGGCACAACACCATTGCAGTCTATGGCGACGTTGACGTGGTGTTAAGGGTAACCGACCTAACGGTCTGCATGCATGTAGACCTCCGTGGTGCAGCTGTCTGCCAATGGTGCTGGCACTGACAGGATGACTCATGGAGGGCATCACTGCTCGCTGAATGTCTGCAATCATGGTTGTTGGGTCAGTCAGGTACAACGATGAGCCCCGTCCTGGCTTACGTCACATGCACAGCTGAGCATGAAACTTGAATCATTCACATGTCTCATAATGTCAAACCTACCCGCCAAGTTTCATTCCTATCGGCTGATTCTTTCTGGGTGCAACTATTTGAGCGACTATTCTTTTGACGATGAGTGTATTTCTCATAAAAATCTATGCTCTTGGCAAGCAAATTTAATGTGTTCAATGTACTATTGATTATTCTAGCTGTTAGACAGCCTCTTAAAAATAAATGTGGTTCTTAAGAGCCACAGTAGAACCACTTTTGGTTCCCTGAAGACGCTATCAATGCTCAGTTATTATGAAGAATCCCTTTAGTAAATGAGTTGCACGAGTAAGAAGTACCTCTTAATGTTGAACCTCCAAATAATGTCAACAACCTTTTCAGCCATTGAACCATACATCCAAGACAAGAACCATTCAGAAACCTGTATTATTAACAGGACATGTGAACTGCTGGTTATCATCAGATATACCTGTTCAGTTTTGTGACTTTGACTTCACTATATCTCTCCATTGATTCGCCAGGTTCTCTCTACTGCTCCAGGTTTCTATTCACTCTGCGTAGAAACTCCAGAACTGTTGCAGCACCCTAAACTTTAACAGAGCAAGAGTTTATCTTTACCCTACGCCCCGTTTGCATCGCATAAACTTGCGTCCTGCAGTACAAATGTTTATAGTGCAGACAGAATAGCAAGTCTGTAGAGTAAAGGCAGATGTTTTACTGTCACTGTGCCAAAAAAAAACAGAAAAAAGTCGTTTGTCATCTTGTGACACTCCAGACGAATGTTTTACTTTGCAAGGTGCTCTCTCTCTCTCTCTCTCTCACTCTCTCTCTTTCTAGTACAACTTTTCATCTGTAAACACCAGTGCCTGCATTTAGCCATCAGATGAGCATGATCAATGTTAGCACGGCTGACAGGGAGATAATGAATACAGGAGATATGGCCAGTAATGCAGCCGGTCATTTGTCACTCCCAGGGTCCTGGCTGAGTGTTATGGATATCAGGTGAGCAGCTCAGTAATGGAGCTGATATGCTCTACATTGCGTGCCAACAGAAGTGATGGATTCATATAGGATGATGGCAACTCCACCTGTTTTTTGCAAGGCAGCCGAGGACAGAGGCCTGGGGGGCTAAGTGAGGGTACGTGTGAGTGTCAAAGGCGGAAAAACTTCTTAAAGTCAACCTCAATTCAAAACTGACCTTTTTCTCCAGTCTTCATGTTAAGTATGAGTTTATATATCATACCCCTGAAACAAACAAAGAGGACAGGTTTCTTGAGATTATGTTTCTCAAAGCTGACATCAAGATACAAAATGGGCGAATGGACTTTGTAGCTAAGTCTACTGCTAGTGTAGTGTTGACAGTCTTGCTGAGCCAGATGTGATCTTGTGCTGAGAGTGCACATCTGGGGACAGCCAGGTGAACTGTTGACTCATTAGGGTGGGAACAAACTAGGGTGAGAGTCAAACCCCTAGTTGATATGGGTTACTATTATTGTATATATTGTATAACTATAAAAACTTCAATTAAGCATGAATGTGTCCATCATGTGTGCGGCGAACAGACTACATGATTAATACAACCCCTTGCAATGGAAAAACAGCTTTCCATCAACCTACACTATGCAGTAGTCTTATAAGACATCACTGGACAGGTGGGTTGCAAGCAGCTGTGTTTGGCTTCTGTCTTTTCACAAAGTTTCGACAGTACAGACGGAGGAAAAGTGATGCGGAAAGAACTGCAATCTCTTTTCGAATGTAGACAAGCTCTCATATTTGAACTAAACGAAATATGCAAACAACAGTAACACATACATAAATAAAAATACATAAATACATGTATTCACCACTGAGCAACGGAACTGACTTTGTCCACTGCTATTCCAACAAGCCACTGCTGGAATAAAGCCCTATGCAAAAACCATGCAACGTTTGAAAACACTTGTACATATACAGGGGTTGGACAATGAAACTGAAACACCTGGTTTTAGACCAGGTCACTACGTGATGCTGGTGGAGGAAAACGTCCTTCTTGGTGGTATGCTGACATTACCCTGGATACCGTGGCTCTTGATACATCACAAAGACTTGCTGTCTTGGTCACAGATGCGCCAGCAAGACGTGCACCAACAATTTGTCCTCTTTTGAACTCTGGTATGTCACCCATAATGTTGTGTGCATTGCAATATTTTGAGCAAAACTGTAAAACTGTGCTCTTACCTGCTAATTGAACCTTCACACTCTGCTCTTACTGGTGCAATGTGCAATTAATGAAGATTGGCCACCAGGCTGGTCCAATTTAGCCATGAAACCTCCCACACTAAAATGACAGGTGTTTCAGTTTCATTGTCCAACCCCTGTAAGTTCACCAGGCAAAAAATGAGTCACCATCCATGTTTAAGGTGTTAGTACCTTCAGGCCCCTGCAGATGGTGTTGCACGAGGATGATGGGGTTGTCAATCATTGCTAGGTGTGTGACGGGATTCATAGACTGAAAAGAGATGGTACAGTGCAGAGAATGTCTCATTGGATTTGTGGTAAATTTGGGGTGCATTTGGGTGTGCCATAGTGTGAAGGAAGCAGCTGAATTTGCAGATGTATGGAAGCATACAGTCATATGGATCTACCAGCAGTGGCAAAAATCATAGTCTACAGGAAGTGCCCCTCAGAATTGTGCCAGGGAAGGCATCCACCAAATCTGTCCCAACTGCACAATGCTTTGATGCAACAGTGGCTGGACATTGATGTGGCCTACATCCAGAAACCTGTCCAGTCCATGCCAAATCAAATCACAGCTTTTATTTGGGCTTGCGGAGGTAATACGCAGTATTAGGTACGTTTCAGTCACGTGACTAATATTTTGTCTGGTGAGCTTATTAATGCCATGTGAAATGTTTTGTTGGATCCTGCTCAGTTTTCAGTGTTGTATGAAAGTGTTAAAACTCATGCTGACCACGGCTTTACTGCCCATAAACGTGCATTAAGAACAGGGACAGACGAACAAACAAACATATGCAACAAGCAAGAAAATATATGGCAGACCAGAGCCGAAAGGCGGTGGAATGACATGGAGTATGTTTCAGTGACTGGACATAGCCATGGACTGGATTTAGTGAACGGATAAAGCATATTTTATCTAGTTGCGTCCTAATCTGTTCATGCTCACAAAGAACCACAAACAACTTCCCATACTAATGAACACTTCAGTATTTGTATTTTTTAGCAATTATGTTTATAAAACAGCAAAATACAGGCCACCATACATTCATTAGAAAGAGAAGAGGGTCAATGGCTCCCTGTAGTGCTTCCTTTCCTTTTTAAAGAGCAAAAAGCAAAAACAAAACTAGTGAGTGACTCTAGTTTCCATTCATTTAAAGAGTGAATGTAAGCTATCACATGTTGTTGAGCCATATCATTGTTTGCTCTGAATTTTTGCCATATCCCAACATCAGTTTGTTCCCAGACACGCAGTATATTCTTGGAACAAGGTCATGTGTTATTCAAGTCTTTTTCATTTTTTTTCTTTGCCTCAAATGTGTTACTAGCGTTTTTTGAAAAGCTCTGAATACTTCATATGGCACAAACTATAAAAAATATAAATAATATAATAAAAAACATAAGTGCAAAATATAAAACTGTCAGTGGAAGGTAGCTGCAGGTTGGTTGTGTGCGTTCATTACCATGCAATGCCGCCAGTTTATGTCATAGAGGAGTGTAATCTTAAACTGTACAGACTAAAGAACAGTATTGGTATGTAGTTTTTATTGTCTGTATTTACTGTATTTGTTTTTACCTGCACCGTTATCTGCTGCTCATCTAAATGTATTCTGGAGTAACTATACTTTCTGGCTTATTTAACATACCAATTTGACCTTAAATTTGAATGAATGTATGTCACATTGCTCCAACCAGTAGTAGCAGCCATCTTGAAAATTTACTGCCGGCCTTTTTAAATAGCTGAAAATTAGAAAATAAGGCATTTTACGTCCATACTGTGGCATATTTCGGATTGAACTGTTCAATTTGAGATGGACAGACAGTGTTCTTGGGCCTGCATTTATGCTACTATTATGTTCACATGTTTAAATTAAAACAAAAACAAAAAAAACACACCTGTCATTCTGCACCTCATAGCCACTCACAGCCAATGGCAGAAGTCACACAAACGTGGGCATGGTGAGAGCCTTACTGGCGAAAATGGATGGTTATCAGAGAGAAGCTTTAGAAGTCTAGCTTATTTACGGTGAAGAAAAGGAGGAGGACGCTCTGTACTCATTTATTTATGTTGTATAAACTGGGTTCATCTGGAATTCAGAAACAAGACTTTTTTTGTCCATGGATTCCAATCAATCAACAACCAACATCCAGTTTATTCCACCGCTGCAGTCGGCAGCAAATGATGGGAAAACTGAACTCTTGATGGAGCGCTCCGCAATGGCATATCTGGTTTGCTGTTGTCCACCGACCGCAAACATGTAATCAGTCTCCACTAGTTCTTCTGATACTCACTGTACTGGATTGAGTGATGTACTCTCAAGTGTCATATCAGGTTAGCTGTGTTAAAGGTCTCTACTTTCCCTCCTCCAAAAGGCACAATGGGTTTACAAATTTAACAAGTAGCTTTAGCTCAGACAGATAAGGTAAACAACTGCCAGACTGCTGGAATGCCTTCTATCAGCACAAGCAGTGAAATCCAATACAGGCTTTCTACAACCCTGCAAGGCCTACAGTTTCAGTCCTCATATGTTTCATGTCACTGAACAGCTGTAAGGACTGGCCAATCACTGATGGCATATTTAACTGAAAACTGACACATAGCGTCTCTACTTCAGGTGGGTTGAAACGGCATATTCAAAGTTTAAAAGGCATATAACTGACAGAAACACTTTAGCCTAAGTCTCTGTGGTCTAGAAGAATCTTCTTGATTTTGCATATATGATTAATTTTGCCTTGGAAAAAAATGTGTCTGACATAATGAGCAGTCTTTTGCCAGTTTACACTAAAAATGAACCGGTTAAAAGATCAGTTCATACTAATGAAAATGAATTAGTTCAAAGTTCAGTTCATACAAATGGAAATGAATTAGTTCAAGGTTCAGTTCATACTAATAGAAATTAACTAGTTCTAGGTTCAGTTCATACAAATGGAAAATAACTAGTAGAACAAGTTCACAGTTCCAAAAATGAACTAGATTTTGTTTATTTATTTCTTTTTTCCCAATAAAAAGAACCTCTTTCTACCCATCCATCACCAGCCCAAAATCACTGCTACTCCCAAACTAAATGAATTACTGTATACCACAGAGCAATCACAGAGGTAAGTTACATTTAAACCAATGTTGAGATTGAGAATATATTTTAACACTTGTTTCTTGAGCTCATTATTAAGTCGAATATGTTCCACAAGACCGCTTCAATGCCTCAAGTCAATGTGTCATTTTAAATTCGAAGCAGATGTGGCTGACATCCGGGCTTGTTTTTTCACTTGTTTTTTTTTTCAGACCAGGTGGGAACAATTTGCATAAAAACATAAAAACACTTAAAACAAACTGACTTCTGCAGTTTCATCTATACTGTTAGCACCAGACATGCTTGGCTGTGTTTTTGGAGGTGTCATGCGGTGTGCCATACAACATGAGCAGTCATGTTCATCATTTGTAAACTGGTTCGTTGAGTTCAGCACTCACAAAATGAATGCATCCATGCACAGCGCTGGTGATAAGGAAGTCCTTAGAGTGTTCTGATTGGTCAGTTTCACACAACTTACAAATGGACACACGAATTCACCAATCATAGGCGAAAGGCAGATGACGAACACTCAAATCGCCAGTTACACATATTGACAACACCTGTTCATAGGCTCATAACTCCGGCTATGAGTAATGTGTGATCTCATGATTGGATGAAATGGAAAGGGCAGACTCTGCAGATTCAGGGACCATATGTATATGGTGTATTATGAAGATATAGCTAGAAACACTGAGAAACATCAAATTTGATGCGCCGGTGCATTTGTCGACCCTAGAGGGTCAACTTGTGAAATATGGCTCATATGCTTTCAGGTCATCGATCAGCTCTAAGGATTGGCTAAATATCGGCCAATCGCTGATCATATATTTGCCTGAAATTTGCTCGATTTCGACGCCTAGTCGATCAATCCCTCGCTCTCTACTGCAGGTGAGCTGCAATTAAATGGTATCTTTGAAGTTCTTAAGGCTAATATCATGCTCTTGATGAGGGAACTTCAGGTAACTTCAAGGAAATCAGTAAAAGCAATATGGCTGCCCAGTTTTAGCGCTAAATAACTGGTATCATAATGAATTATTGGAGGAGGTAAGTGGCTGAATTACAGCTACAGGACTGTAAGCCTCTAAACCCTTCTGGAAATGATGTCTATGTCTCTGAGCTGAGCTTTTTTACTCATTGAGGATTGTAAGAAAAGGTGCAACATGATACTACAGGTTAATATCATTCTTTCCCGCATGAGGCAGGTGAAGGTTCTCACATTTTGATGGATGATTATGGAAAGAGCAAGAATTGTGTCTTTTAAATTATATGATATGGTGAATCATGACCAGTAACATAAACTAACACGGGAAATAAAAGTTAGTTTGATTTCAGGTTGACTTTAATTTGGGGGGAAATTTAGCAAATGTGAAAACACATTCAGTCAGCTGCTTTGCTTCCTTTCTTTGTAGTCATTTTTTTTCAGCCTCTGAACTTGCAAACTCCTACTTGGCTTTTTGCTTCTAACTGAGTTGCCCAGGTGCACTCTCTATACGCTAAGTATGAAGGAAAGCAGCTGTAGTCCCATTGGTGTATACGTTATCCTCCTGGAGTGGACATGCTGTCTACTGCTGGATATAGAAAATCGATTCCTTTACATTAGTTCATTGTCTTCCACCCGTGGAGGAGCGCAGTGAAAGGTCTGCAGCCGCTCTCGGGCCCCAGCAACAGTTGCGCGATCAGGTTTTCTCACAATTAAACACAAATTCGATCCGGAGAGTAGAGAGTGGCTATCAGAGCGCTAATGAAATCACGGCGCATTTCGACTTCGAACACTTTTTTTTAGAGTGACTAACTCGACCTGCTGAAGCTTTCTCACGTAACATAACCTCCTACAAAGTTCTCATGCTCTTTACATAGGCTCTGCTGCAGACACACATCAGCACCTTCAAACCAAGCTTGAAGCCTTCAAGCAAATGATGACTCAGCAGGAAAAAAAGGAAAAGAAAAAATCGTCACATCTCCCGCCGAGTTGGACTCAACTCAGCTTCAGCGGCTTCAGCGAGAGAGAAACGCAGCGCAACAGACGGCGACAGAGGACAAACTGGAGGAAAACAGGAAAGAAAAAAATAAAGCTTTTCTTCCACGGGTTTTGTTTATTTCTCTCTCCTGTACTTTCTTTGTAATTGGGATGAAATAGAGAGATGAGATGCCGCCAAGTGTTCCGACTTCTCTCGCTGCAACACACTCACTTCACAGGAAGGAGCGCAGGCCTGTGAAAAGGCAGTTGAAAGAGAAAAGGGGTGAGAGAAAAGTGGAGGAAAGAGTGAGGTAAAGATAAAGCTGCAGGGGAAGTAATGAAGACAAAGAAAGAGAAAAATAGAGAATTAAACAGATACATGTGGAAAAAGATAATGAGAGAGGAAACAGAAAGGGGAGAGATATAGGAAGAAAAGAGTGAGGCAAGACAGAAGAGAGACATGGGGAAAAAACAAGACACAAAAGACAGAAAGAGAGACTTTACAAAAGAGAGCGAGAGGAGAAGAACGAGAGAAAGAGAGCACAAGGGGAGAAAGAGGGAAGAAAAACAGATTCATTCCCAAATGAGGGAAAGAGAAGAGAAAAAATGATAGGAAAATATATGTACACAGAGAAAAGGAAAGAGAGAAAAACTATAAAAGAGTAAAGAATCAGAAACGGAGGAAAGAATTAAAGATAATCTTGGAAAGCAGGTAATGCAGAGAGAGAAACCAGACATGTGAGAGATAGAAGAAGAAAACAAAGATACAAGAAATAAGGGATAGATAGATAGATAGATAGATAGATAGATAGATAGATAGATAGATAGATAGATAGATAGATAGATAGAGACAGACAGACAGACAGAGACAGATAGATAGATAGATAGATAGATAGATAGATAGATAGACAGACAGAGAACAAGAAATAGTATAAAAGACAAAAGAATAAGATATAAAGTAGGAGAGAGGGAAAGAGAGAGAAATATGGGCGGGCAAGATAGTGATAACGTCAGAGAGAGAACAATGCAGAGAAGGAGAGGAAGGGAAGACAGAGTTACAAAGACAGAAGAAAAAGGGGGAAAGAAAAAATTAGTTGAAAATAGAGATACACCGAGAGAAAAGAGAGGAACAGCATAAAGGAGGAAAGAATGAGAGGTGATAATGCCAGGAAAATGGTAATGTAGAGAGAGAACGACAGAGAGAGATAGAGAGAGAGAGTGCAGCAAAAGAGAGAGAGAGCATGAGAAAGAGAGAGATAGAGATAGAGAGATAAAGAGAGGGGGAGAGCATGCGAGAAGAGTGCAACAGAAATCTAAAAAAAAAAAAAAAAAACAGAATCAGACTGTAGCTGCTGCTGCTGCGTTGCTGTTGAAGTGAGTGTAGTTCTCGTTTAATGACCGGTCGTGTCTTTAACTCCAGCAAGGACAGAGAGCAGATTTGATGCTGTGGAAACAATGACAGTGAATACAGTAGAAAGCTTCAGTCGAGAGCAGAAAGTGAGTAGCCACAGAAGGCCAGCCGTGACTTAGTGCAGGCTGGAAACACAATCGTTAAGGTCAGAGACTCTGATAAAGACGACTTCATTTAGCAGACTGTTTAATTAAAATGGCCAATGTGTGCGCACGTGTATGTGTGTGTACACGCGGGAGGAAGTGAGAGAGAAAGGGGAGAGAGGGAGAGAGTGGGGGAAACAATCCGAAGTAAATTAGCTGTGAATCTAACAAATGACAGTAATTAGAGGGGTAGCCTGCGTCGGGAGCAGCAGAAACGAGGCCAAATACAGCTGCAACTTTAAACTGGAACACAACACGGATTTTAAGCTTCCTACAGAACAAAAGGGCTCTGCGGGCTCCTGAAGAGGTTTCTCCTTCGCCGGCAGAAACTTCATCAAGTATGAGCGTCAGTACACACCAGCTTCAACTATGACCCTATAGACGCCAACTGCCTGGCCCCAGTGCTACACAAAGGGCACCAGTGCTACTCTAGTTTGAATAAACACCTGGTCCAGATGGGCTATTTACATTTTCAGAGCAGAGGTCATACTCATAGCATGTTTAGATTTTACCAACTAGCTTACACGTGTATGGCAACTTGAGGGATGAAGCCCCCAAGGGTAATTCACCCCTCCACCCCATTTCTCTCCTGATATAAATGATGGGTCCAAATCTAGAAATTATATGTACTGGATATATATATATATATACACTAATCACTAAAAGAATAGTTGTACAAACAGTTGCACCCAGAAAGAATCAACCAACAGGAATGAAACTTGGTGGGTAGGTTGGACATTGTAAGACATGCGATGATTCAAGTTTCACGCTGTGGACGGCCCTAATCGCTGTACCTGACTGACCCAACAGCCACGATGGCGGACATTCAGCGAGCAGTGATGGCCTCCATGAGTCATCCTGTTAGTGCCAGCACCATTGGCAGATGGCTGTACGACACAGGACTTCATTCACACAGACCATATTGATGACTGCCCTTAACACCACGTCGACATTACCGAAGACTGCAATGGTGACGTGCCAGACTGTCATGGAGTGACTCAGAATGGCAGAGGGTCATCTTCAGTGACGAGTCCCGCTTTTGTCTTGGTGGAGACTACCAACAAATCCGTGTGTGGAGGCAGCGTGGTCAGCGCCACAATGAACGGTTTATTGCCATGTGTCACATGGCCAGCAGACCTGGTGTCACTCCACCTCCACCCCTACCGCACAATCTGCAGGAACTGTGTGAGAATATTCAAGCTGCATGGGGTGGATTATCACAGGACACCATTAGGAACCTCTACAACTCTATACCGAGACATCTGGCATGTTGCATTAGCAAACATGGCAGCCTGACACCATACTGAGAGACACTACTTCTGTACCTGTAGCTCAATAAATATTAACCATATCAGTCTAAATGTTCATCATCATTTATTATTCCGGGTAACCTTTATCTTCCTTCCTAATAGCATTGCAATCAGACACTTCCTGGACAGAACTGTTTTGAAATATAAAATGTACTTGATAAAAAATAGATTCATCAGGATGACTTCTTCTCACTTTATGTTTATAGATAACAGCATGTCATAACAACTCAAGCAGTGGCAAGCAGTGGTGGATGAAGTACACAAACCATGTAGTTGAGTTAGAGTAGAGACATCCAAGGTAAAATATTCCACCAGTAAAAGTAGAAGTTCCTCCCTTTAGACCTCCACAGGAGTAAAAGTACTAAAGTATTTACCTTCAAATGTATTTAATATGGAGAGTAACAGTAGCATGATTTATTATGGCTGTAATGTCCTATTATCATTTCTGGAACAAGACTCTTAATCAACTCACTTGAGGTGAAGAGACTCTAATGTCACTTTCAGTCCACCAGTCTTTTAGCAAAACGTCATTAATTAGTCTGACACTTAGTCTGATGCTTTTTGCAAACAAGCAAAGTTTTGGTTTAAGATTTATTTGCAACTTAGTTACAAGTTTATGTTTGATAAAAATGTAAAAACACAGAGTCACAATTGAGTTTTCCTTTGCTATACTGCATCCGTTTTTACGTGCACATAAGCCGAAAGGAACTACAAATTTCGCCTAATGTAGCGGAGTTAAAGTAAAAAGTCATCCAAAATGGAAATACTTCAGTAAAGAACAGATACAGATACACCAGATACCACTGGTGGCAAGAATGAGATGGTGTAGGCATGCAGTTTGCATAATGCTAATTGGTAGCATATAAGCTTACAGTATTCATTAGTTACATTGGTCTTGTAGCTCCAGTGGAAAACTAAAGAAGAAAACTTCAGACATATGAAGCAAAAACCAGTTCAGAGAAGGCCTAAAGATTTTTAATGACTGAAAAAAAAAATACTTGTAATTATCCCAACAGATAGTTTCCCCCATAGTATCTTGGTAGGTAGCCAGGTGAGCTCCCACTTGGTTAGCCCTCCCAGAGCTGGACAGAAGAACTAGTTGTGCAACAGTGCATTGTGAAATGTTATATCGCAATGCAGAACTGTGGCAATGTTCATCATAGAGAATGGACATTCTATTATTTATGCTATCTAATGCAGCTGCCCTGGCTGAACACCAGCATTTGGTAAGGGGATCCGCTCCAATCAACACCTCACTCCAGCACTCCTCCTACCTCCTAGATCCAGTATCATTAGAAAGTTCTGCAACTACATGATTATAGTCATAATGTTCGTTCGTCCAAATTTTGTTCAAAGTATCGTAAGCATACAGAATCGTAGACCCAGTATAGTTAATATAGTGAATCCAATAGAATTATGTACTGGGTTTATCATAACATCCTTATAAACTACCAACACTATATATCCCTATATATACTATAACATTAGCATTAGCATCTGTCACTGTGTCATTAAACTTGATTGTATGGGCGCTAGCAGAAATTTGCTTTACCATGGAGGTGGGTTATTACCTTTAAGGCCTACCCTACCGGCTTAGTACTCTGTGTCATGGTTCGCAGTTAAAAAGCTTTAAATAATTGTTGTGGATTGTCCTGAATTGAAGAACACATAAATAGTGCTCCCTGTAAGGAGAAAACAAGGCCAATAAATAAATAAACAAACAAACAAACAGCAGACTGAAGATATGCCTCTCACACTTCTTTTGTTTGTCTGGGAGCAAAGCCCCAGCCACGCGAACACAACGGGACAGAGCTGTAAAAACACAATACAGTTGAAACAATATTTGCTTAGTCTGTCCGAGCTGATATGAGATTAGAGTGAAGTCGGAAGCAAGACGATGGCAAAGGATGCGCCAGATTCCGGCAAATAACCGGCTTTGCTCTCCATACGGCCAGACATGTTGCTCATATTCTGTCAGATTAGTGTGATTCTGTCACATCCATATTAATGCATAAATCCCAAGATCTTATGATTGAGGTTCATGGATGTATACAAAGAGATTTTAGCGTATGGAAACGTATAGGAAAGCGTGATGATTGTCAGATTGTGCAAGCTTTAGCAGTTTAGAAGTTGCTGACTTGAGATGTCTAGTAATGTAATGGTGGGGTAAAGAATAGTGGCTTACCTTGCAAAACAAGGCACATCAATAGAACAGGCCTACTAGAATTACAGTATATAGGGAATACTAAAAGTATGTACTATATAAACATACATCTAATATACACTTTAAGTATCTTTGTATTTTTCTTTGTATTTTAAGTATACTGTTAAATTGACACATTTTAATTATTAGTGTGCCACACTAAAGCATACTTAAACAACAGTGTATTTACAGTCGAGTCACATTATTATGACCACTTCCTACTTTCAACAGCAGCAGCACATGAAGGAAGTCACGTTTTCGTAGCATTCTCTGGGCCCACTCATCCATGTGGAAGGCACACTATCCTGACTATTCAGTAGTGCTGGGTGGTGGTCTCCGCTGCTGCTGTATTCAAGACACTCGTTCAAAAGTGCCATGTTTCCTGCATCTCCTTACTCTACATCAACTCAACAATACATTAACTGTGTGTATTAATGTAGCATGGTGTTTTTCTCTTGGAGTCACTCTACAATTGTGGAGCATGTCACTTTTACACCACTGTTGTAAATACAAATCGTCCTTTGAGCCCTCCATGCACAGCTGTACACATGCATTTGATGGATAGCTGAAGGATACAAATCTGACTCCCCTTTGCATGTATGTGAGTTGAGCAGGAGCTTACAGACTTTCAGGGCTTATCTGATGTAAGATGGACAAAGACTGACCAAACTTATTGGTGTGAGATGACTTTATTTCTTTGCCTGCGAGCCTGAATCAGGACTTTTGAAGAATTTCGGCATCTGAAAAAAAATACTCTGTGAGACAGGGATGAGACAGATAAGGTTACAGCCACAATCTTTCAGAAATAACATTGGCAGGGAAGAACAATCATTGTTTCCCTGGTAGCCATGAGACTGTCTTGAATCCTTTTATCTATTTTAGCTCTCATCAACAAGCAAAAGCCAGTCTGAGATCTACTCTAGTCCGGTCTCATAATGATGCTTTAAAGTATGTTTTACATGCACTTGACAGCATTTTTCTTTCACAAGGGCTTCTGTGTGCAGCTAGTGACCTGTATGTGGTGGAGGTCCGAGGCTGGAGTTAGCTCAGAGCAAGCCACAATTAAGTGTAGACCAGAGAATGTAGCATTATTAGCATAACTACCTTCAGTGTTGCCATTTGCAACAATTGCAGGATTTTGCTTTGATTTAGGCTTGGGATCCTAAATACATGCATGTCAAAAACTGCATGTATGCACACTCCCACTGCATGTAAGCCACACATCTTACTGAACAAAGACCATAGCAAAGGTTGATCTGACCTGTTTGCTAGCCAAACTGAAAAACTTTACATGCTGGCAGCTAGGAAAATGGCAACTTTGAAGAGGTTGCCTTCTTCCCGGATCGCTAGTATCTCGCTAGCTCTGGCAACATGCCTGATTTCTCTCAGCTTGGAGTCAAACAGCTACAAACACGCTCTCTCTAAAAGCTAGCACAAGTGACAGTCATAGAAAGATCACACGGCCATTTCGGCCAGGCTTGTAAGAAGACACAGCGATAAAAAATGGTGACAGATTTATCTATCGTGCCTTTTCAGCTGAACAACTCGAAAACAGATCCGACCAAAGCAAAAAAAAAAAGCGTGAGTGACAAAAAAACCCCTCTGTGCCCTTAAGGCCCTTAAATGTTTCTCATGGAGCTCCAGCAGGGCTTCATTGGCAGTATGAAACACAGGCTGGCCACAGCATGAGAGATGTGAAGTGCAGCATAAAGGAACAGGCGCCTCTCTGCAGAATGGCAGCAGGGGGCAGGAAGGGGTAGGGGGTAGAGAGAGAGAGAGAGAGAGAAAGAGAGAGAGAGAGAGTCAGAAGATATTGTCTATATCCAGACAGACAGACAGGACTTTGGTGATCAGTTTGATTGCTGCGTGTTGGGGGGGCTTGGGGTAGCAATGGCTCCCACAGAAATCTGACTGGTCCCTTCCCCCTCCATTAGATAGTTGCTTGGTTCTTACATGGTCAGTCCTACGTAGTTGGGTATCGTCCATTGTTTTTTTTAATGGAATGCATTAGAAAGAGGTTCTGTTCTGCCGACAACACCTTATTTCGGTTCTCTGCGAGTGTTCCGCTTCCTCTCGCTCAACTTTTAATTCTACCAGAAAAGGTGTGACGCAGCCTGCCGAGCGGAAAGTTTCCAGGACGCCCGTGTGGGCGTGTTTTTAATAAATGATGCTCGCGACAAATGGGAAAATCAGACTGGCGTGGCCGGAAAGAAATACTGCGCTGGCTGAAACCAGACTCGCTAACACAAAATGTAATTTAGTTGTTGTAAACATCCTATTTAAATAACAATAAATATCATTAGTAAATAAATGTCTTATCTGTAGCTTTGCTTTTACAGTCAAGGCACTTCAGTGCAGCCAAGACCACAGGAAGTGGAAACAGCTTTTAATGGTACTTATTTCACATAGTGTTTGAAATGTTATTTATACACCACAAACATACCATTTTTCTCCTTCAGTGCAGAAAGATTAGTGGTCTGGACACTCCACTGGTCTTAATGCGATGTGATCCATGGCTCCTAATTTAGTGCCTTTGCAACCAAAGACAAAGTTTTGTCAGTGTCAGAAATTTTGGCCACTATCTCACAGTGTGAGTACGCCACACGTCCATGTGGCCACTGCTAGGACAGATGCCTTAAGCTCAGTTATCTTAAGCTTCGGAGGATGGGCTTTCTATGCTGGCCACTTTTCCCAGCTATGAATGGCTCCAAACTCTCCCTCTTCTCCATTTAATCCTTCACCCTGTTTTATCCAGGCAAAACATTGCCATTGTTATGCAGAGGGCTTTTTGGGACACAAGCAGACATTTTATGCTGTCATTTTATTACATTGCAGGCCTGTCTGCAGAAAATCTCTACCACATATTATATCTGACTTTAAGCACGCATGAGCATAACTGATGTTGCACAGCCTGAGAGAGAATTTTGCGATGTAACATGCAGTAAACGAATAAGGGTATTGTTACTGCTCAGTTTCCAGAAGGTGCAAATGCACATTTGACGCTACAGTATGTAGTGTGGTGTTTTCTCATTTGACACATTTAAGATAGAGAAGTAAAACCAAACAACTTTAGGTCAAAGTCCAGTTGCAGAGACCTTAGCACCTGGTGAATGCACTTTGAAGACAAATAATATTAATTGCACACAACAGGCAAATTTTCATAGTGTGTTATTTACCATCTTTTGTGGAAACAATGGAAGTAGAGTAAAATAGACACACCAAAACTCCAGTGACTGACCAAACTCCAATTATGGTTGCAGATGGCTCATTCCACCTGCTTTTAGAACCTCCCTCGATCAAAACACTGCCAATTCTGGTATGTCAGCTATTATGGTGGATAGCAGGGTTTGCATAGACTGCTTAACTTGACTCGTTGATCACATGTAATAACAGTAACAACATGGATGCCTTAGAGAGGTAAGGCACCCAGTGACTTCAGGGTGTATATCTCTGGTTTCTTCTCTGGAAGTTTATCTCTGGAAGGCTAGCCATGCGATCCAAGGCTTGTTGGAAAGGGCACGTCATGCTCTACTGACTGTGGAGTATGGCTTCATTCTAACATTTCTCCGCCCATCTACAGTCCTTCAGAGCTCACATATTAAATGTCACTATCTTGGCTTTCCCAGAGACTACAATATGTGCCATTGGATAGGAGGAAAAACGCCCCATGATCCTATAAACTTTGGTTACTCTTATTTTTGCCAGGTTACAGTACTCTAAATTTCATTGGCTCTCCAGACCTCCAGCATGGGCGAGCATCTTGGTAAGGCCACCTAGGGTGCACCTAAGCTGAACACAAACTTGCAAGGGTCTGCATCTCTTGAAAACTTGACCATGGATGGCTGTAGCATCAGCGCAGTCAGAACTCATGTTCTCTTATACATATATAGGGGCTTAGATGGTTGCACCACTCAGGGGCCTTTCAAATCGAATTGAAAGTATCATTACACCTCTAATAGACATATACGGATATATGGAGAGAGAGAGAGAGAGAAACAAGAAAGGCTGAGATAGCATAAGAGAGAAAGGCTGAGTGTAAGGCTAGTCTCTAAAGGGCAGCGGAGAGCTGCTTAAGGATTCACTGTGCGGCAGAAGCCCTCCCCGATGCCAGGGCTTTTTTGACACAGGCTTTGACAGGTGCAGGCGCGAATGCAGTCCTAATCGGAGGAGTGATCTTCGGTGCAGATAGCAGCGCAGCACAGGAAAAGATAGAGATGACGGAGCAGAGAAAGAGTAAGTAGGAGAGGTGAAAAAAAGAAAGAGAAGGGGGCCGTCCCGTCTCATGCCACAAGCACTACATTATCCATACACTCCTGTCTATGACTCTGAATCATATCTATGGAAATCTACTGTTAAGGGGATATTCTGTCTAGCTCACACATCACAAAGAGAAGAAGTAATAGAGAAAAAGGACAGATGTATCAGTTCACAGCAGGGCCTGAAAGATATGAACAGTCTCTGACTGAAACCCATTGTACAAGGTAATAATAATGGCTGATTTCAATTTGCTTTTTATATGGTAGGTTTTCATTTGCCTTGTCTAATAGAATTTAGAGCCATTTGGCAATTGTGCTTGAACACAGAAGGAATTTAACCCATCCATGAAATGAAACCCCCACATACACACACTCTAGGGGGCAGTCAGGAGCCCTATCCGTGGCACCCGGAGAGCAGCTGTGGGGGTGGATGCCTTGCTCAAGAGCACTTCAGTGGTGTTCTGGCGAGTCAGGGAATCAAACAGGCGACCCTCTGGTCACAAGGCTGGTTCCCTAACTTCCAGCCCACGACAGCCATAACGGTTTTAGTGAAACGGTAACTGTGAATTGTCAATTTCTTAAATGAACAACAGAAACTCCTAAAGGAATAGTGTAACAAATTTGATATCAGTCAATTACAATTGCTTTTTACATGAACTCTTTTAACCATGATGGTGTCGGTGTTTTCTGCTCAGATTTGGAAGCTGATGCCAGTGATTATGACTGGTAAGTGAGAAAAGAGTAGTAAATCAGTAAGATGTAAAATCATTCAAAGTGGTTTGATATGAAATATGCAATCGTAAAGATAATTATCAGAACGGTTAACAGTGGTGGAGATGGGAACCTGTATGTCTGAAGAGTTTAATACCTCTACAAGCATTACCACTTTTGATGAGTGCCACTATAAATGGGTGATACACATCAGTTTTAACTGAAAAAACGCAGACTTCTCCTTCTTAAACACCGTTTTCATTATTGACTTTCACTACTCAGAGCAGAAACAGTAATTAATTATGAAACTTTCATATAAACTATGAAAGTATGTGGAATGTTTTGCTTCCTGCCTTGTAGCTCTGTCTGGATGAACCGTGTGAAATTAATGTGTCTGAAATTAAACCATCTTTTTACATACATTACTACTAGGGCTACGACTAATGAGTATCCTGATAGATGAATAATCTGTGGGTGGCTGAAATGAATAATTGACTATCTGGATTATGGATCACACAATTACTCAATGGACTTACACTACCAGTCAAAAGTTTAGACACGGCTACTCACAGTAGGTTTTCCTTATGTTTAGCTAAATGCTTTACTTCAGAATAAAAGTGAAAACTATAAAACAGCACTCATGGAATTATGCAGTCCACCTTAAATAAACTCCAAAATCAGTTTCAACCATGAACCAACAAAGATAAACGCAGACTTCTCCTTCTTAAACACTGTTTTCATTATTGACTTTCACTACTCAGAGCAGAAACGGTAATTAAAATACTAATCTATGAAAGTATGTGGGATGTTTTGCTTCCTGCCTTGTAGCTCTGTCTGGATGAACTGTGTGAAATGAATATACGTCTGAAATTAAACCATCTTTTACATACATTACTACTAGGGCTATGACTAATGAGTATCCTGATAGATGAATAATCTGTGGGTGGCTGAAATGAATAATCGACTATCTGGATTATGGATCACACAATTACTCAATGGACTTACACTACCAGTCAAAAGTTTAGACACAGGTACTTATAAAGGGTTACATTATTTTTAGCTTAATGCTTTAGTTTAGAATAAAAGTGAAGACATCAAACGATAAAATAGCGCTCATGGAATTATGCAGTCCACCTTAAAAACCTCCAAAATGGAACTTTACAGGAGGATAAAACAGCTTTCTTAACCTGCAATGGAGGCTGATATAACGGTAAGATTTTTTAAAGCAATTTTGGACCTATTCTGTTGGTCTGTCCATCATAAATATTCGCTCTGTTCGAGTTCAACGAGTAACTAAAGCTTTGCATTGTGCAAAAAATAAAAAATAAAAGTTTTTTGCGCAACAAAATATTTTATATTTTATATATTTTAGATTTGGCGATTTGGCAAAAATCTATCAGGATATGTACTGTTTCAGACTCTCATCAGTTGGAACTGTTACGTGTAAGCCTGTAGAGTCTTTAAGATAACCAAACACATCCATTTGGTTTGGGTGTGTCTAAAGTTTTGACATTGAATGATTTTGTTAACATCTCAAAGATCTAATTACAGTTAAACTTTTTGGGAATTCCCCTTTAAGTCCGCAGGTTGCCAGTTTAAGGCAATAAGTATCTCTACTTTATTGGCGGGAATTCCGCTGACAAGGATAAGTTCATGGGACCTTCAGCCATCTGTTGTTGGCTAACTGATATATCGCTTGAGCCCTATTCAACAACAAACAAGAAGCAAGGCCAATTAAAGAAAGAAAGACGAAGTGAGAGAGAGAGCAGCGCTGTAAGAACGACAAGACCGAGGCACCAAGAGTGGTGAGGAGAAGCTGAAAACGTTTCTCTTATGCTGCAGGATCTCTGAAGCACTTTCATAATCACAGAAATGCTCTGTTATGATGATGAGGAAGCCGTAATGATGGCTGGTTATTCCCTGTGCCATCTCGTATTCTGTCACATGTACAGAGAGGCTTCCCCACGGGCTGAGGCGGCGTGAAACCAGGCCACAGCCACTGATGTCTTAATAACTGCTGTCCTTATCCGTACAGAGGAACTGGGCTGTAGCCCTGGATTGCAGCATAATTCTCCAGTCTCCTTTGATCTGCTGTCAAGTCGCCCGAGACAGGGATTCGGCTTTCTCCGGCTAATGGAGCCTTTCCTCGGTTATGCATGAAGCAAGTGGGAAGAGAAAAGGAAACGGAGAGGGCGAGAGAGAGGTAAAGGCCTTTAGGCACCCAGCGCAACACGAACAAACAATAGGACAACATGAAATATTCATAAATACTCTTCTGCACCGAAACTATGTGCATTATGAGCTTCATATTTACCCGTTTAGTCTTGAATGCTATATTTTGAGTTGCTTTTGATGTTGGTCAAACAGTACAGTCACCAAGTTAAAAATCTGATCCACCATCCACCATGTTGCCATGCCAACAGCAGAGTAAAAATGATTGGTCGAGTTCAGGTCAACTGTGAAAGTTTGCACTGAATTAAACATAATATTAATAATAAAAATTTTGGACAGGATCAGAATGATGACCGAAGATGCTCACGACTCTGAAATGATCAATCAAACTGTATAGCAAACAAGAACAATATGTTTTAATAATAAAACTGACTTTTTTATTTAACATATTACTTATTTTACTACAGCCAATAGACAACTACTCCACAATAGTTGTATAGAACTTTGAGAAATGTGCCTTTTGGTGTCTGGTTTATAATATCCGAATACAAATATTAAAAATATTAAACTATAAGTTGCAAGCAAGTATAAACTTTTGAATGTCGCATGAATATGTGACAGCCTGTAAAAGGGAATAATTCCATTGATTCCAATGATACTTTGAAAGTTTTGTATAACTGATTCATTAGGATCTAAACAAAGTCATTCAAAGAGGTTTGGTTTAAAACATGCTGATCTGGAGTGGTTCTAGAGTCAGAACTGTCCACAGTGGTGGTGGTGGTACGAACCAGGCATCCAGATAAGTGTTTGAAGTCCCTAAAAGCTGCCTTACAAAAAGTGATTATATGAAATGTTGAATATGTTGCTTGGTGTCTAAGTCTATGTTTTACAATAGTTTTGAGTTTTTTATATTTTCCACAGTTTTAATTAGTACTGGGCCATATACCGGTTCATCCAGTATACTGGTTAATGTTCTCCTTAAGGTCATTACTATTAAACCAGCATGTATATAAATCCAGGTTATGTGGCATACAAACAATGCAAAACACTGTTTATTGTCAAAGTGAATGTGAAAGTAATGTGTTAATGAGATTATGGGAGGTGAAAGGATAACCCAGTCTCTTGAGGCTAAATGTTAGCGATTAGCATAGCACAGGGACTACTCAGCAATAGCTCTCCTCGCTCAGGCTGCCGCTTCAGGCGATGCTGATGTCTCGGCCTATGTGGCGAGAGGCTCTGCAGCTTCTCAGTGTGAACGGCTTGTAATATTTACTAAATTCCAGCAGCGTCTGACACTCCTAGATTAAAGCTCGAGATTAGAGCTCCAGGGATGCACATATGAGACAAATGATTTTCAGACATAAAACAGCGTACAGCGCTGCTTTTGCCAGGCTCAGAGAAGCCTGTGTGGGCTTTTAGTATACTCTCCTTTACCTCATTTCAGTTAGACAGCAATATCATCTATTTTCTTTGTCAGTCAACAAAATAAAACAATTATTCACAAATAGAAAGCAAGGTTGACCTTGATCTTTCTATACATTTTAGTGCTATTGAAAAAGGCACAGAGTTTCCTCACGAGCTGTTGAGACACATTTGGCCACAGCCTTGCCTCAGGTATGGAATGGTTACACTAGCAATTCGCTCTAGGTTTAGCTATGTGTTGCCTGTATAGCTGTCAGCAATAGGCTTTACTTCCTATCGGAGAACCTAGAAATATAACCATAGAAATATCATTCTATGGTTATATTTCTATATTTATTCTAAAATAATTAAATAATAAATAATAAAATGTTAAAAATAAAAATACACATAAAAATTAAATACTGAACATTTTGAACACACTACAATATTATTATATAATTCTGTTTTTACTATTTGGCTCAATAAAAATTATTTAGAAGAAGGCAAAGGGGCATCCAGAATAATACACTATTGTTAATCTACAAAAAAAGGTTAGTTAAGCTTCCAAAATGGTTTTATTTGGGGAAAAAAACATAAATACACATAAAACTGTGATGTATTCCAGTATATACCAAAAACGTCAGTAATATTATACTGACCGTGAAATAAAGGTTTGCCCATACTGCCCTCTGCTATGGTCAGTATTACATATATAGACATAGAACACAATGTAGAAGGCAAAAGAGCACTCAAAGAAAGCTTTCTTTTTGGATTTACTGCTGATGACTAAATGACTTTGCTTTGCAGAAATGTTGGTGAAATTGGCCATTAAGACAACACATAACCAGTTTCATGCTCACCCAGGCACAGGCCGTCGTTCTCCTCATGGCCAACACTGCAGACACACCTCCCGAGTGGCACCAGCCAGTCTCCATCTGCTCCGCAGTACAGCTTGGGTGTGTCGCGCTCCTCTGCGTTCTCCACGCATGCGCCTCGCACTTCCACCAGCGAAGACGAGTCCACACGAGGCACCGTGTCTGGAAAGGCTGCCAGGTTGCGCAGCGTGGATGGGCACTTCTTATAGTAGACGCGAACTGACACCAGGGCGATGCACGCACCCACGTCCTGGAAGGCCAGGTAGAAGCCTTTCCGGGCAATCGGGCCCACCTCCCGCACCTCTGTGTTGAGCCTTAACACGCGGTCGCCAAGGTCCGTCTGCGTGAAGCTCTCATCGGCTGCGATAGTGTCGACCTTAGTGTAGTCAGCAGTGTGGAATCGGGCACTAGGCCCGTGCGGCTCTTCCGACTCTAAGTAGAGGAGGTTGAAGGTCTCCTTGCATGTGCCTGACACCCAGGGGATGCTGTTGCAGTCGCGCAACGTGAAGCGCATCTCCACGTAGACCTTCTGCGCCGCCTGCCGAGGGATCCAGTTGGAGCGCAGCCAGTTGTTCTGGTTGGGCTCCATCACGTGGCACACCTGGAAGGTGTGGATGGGCCGGTTCTGCTCGTCCATCTCGGTGATGGCGTCCCACTGCGGGCAGAGAGGAGAGAGGAATGAGGAGGAAGATAAACACCATAGATATAAGGGAAAGAGAGAGAGAGAGAATAGAAAGATGCAGAAAGAAGATAGTGAGAGAGATAGTAAAACTGGCGATAAAGAGAAGACAGATGAAGACAAAGTTGGAGATAAGAGAAGAAAGAGAGAGAGAGTTAGGTAAAGACAGAGGGAGGGTGAGCATGTAAGAAAGAACACAGTGCGGTAAGTGATTCCTCTATAAACCCGCAAAGCTTTGACTTTGAAAACAGTAGGCCTACACTTCAATGCAAATCTGAGTCAGAAATCCAACATCTTATTAGCATCTTTGTCAAGCCATATGGATGTTTTCAGCAAACACCTGCAACCATTCATCACATACTTCTACATAAATTAGCTGCTCCTTGGCTCACTGTGACAGCTACAGCATTGGCAGAAACCGTATACAATGCAATACAGTTTTGCATCAAGACATTGCATCAATATTTTCTGGTATGTTTATTTATTAGTGTGTTTTATACCAGTTGTCAATAAATCATTTGATCCTTGGATCATTGTACTAGTCACAGCCATGATAGGAACCACATACACTGCATCAGACTGCAGTGTTTCCCCTCAATATACACTCATCGCCAAAAGAAAAGTTGCACAAATGGTTGCACCCAGGAGGAATCAACCGACAGGAATGAAACTTAGGTTTTGTGGGTAGGTTTGACATTGTGAGACATGTATATGATTCAAGTTTCACACTTGGCCACGCATGTGATGTAAGCAAGGAGACAACCAACGAATCCGTGTGTGGAGGCACCATGTTCAGCACCAAGATGAACGGTTTGTAGCCACTCATCACATATCCAGAAGGCCTGGATTCACTCCACCTCCACCCCTACCGCAAAATCTGCAGGAACTGTGTGAGAATATTCAAGCTGCATGGGATGCATTATCACAGGACACAATTAGGAACCTCAACAACACCATACCAAGACATCTGGCATGCTGCTTTAGCAAACATGGTGGCCTGACACCATACTGAAAGCTTTAGTCTTCCCTGACTACATAGTGCTGCAACACTGGTCTGCCTCAGGGTGGCGCTATAGTAGACTGATTCATCCAGTTGGTACTTTTTACCCAGCAACTGTAGCTATGCCTGTTCTATCAAATCCAACACCTCATGAATGTAGAGAAGGGGTGATGTCCTGTCATTACATGTGGTGAAAATAAACATTAGCTCTAGCAAGTAAAACAGTTCCGCTACCCAATGTCAGCTAGCACGTTTTGCTTGTGTCATTAATTAGACTCCTAATTATAAAAAGCACAGACTAGAGGATTTTGGGGGTGGGCTTCAGACGGGGCGTAACCTTATAGCTACAAAAAGACGACACAATACAATACAAGGCATCTTCTATAGCTTCTATAGCCGCCCTGCACATTTGGCATGAAGAAGACACAAGCAGCTCGTCCTGCTACAATCTAATGGCGGCTCATGTCTCAGGGTGAGTATCATGCTGTGCATGGCAGATGGCAATTACCCATCCCTGATGTACACAACCACTTCATTATTCGCCTCTATAGGATATAGCTTTCCACCAATAACAACATGACATGACTCAGGATTTCACCGTCCCATTCTGGCACCTTGGGACTGCTTACTATCATTTTCACTGGGCTTACATCATACACTGTCTTTACTGCTGCGCTCCGGGCGCTATACTTATGTTGGGTAAACGTGGCTTTGCGAACATGCCGATGAACATCCAGCTAATGGATTTACATGAGCCCCTGACTTTGGGAGTGTTTAGGAGCTTTAGAGGCCAGCCAGGATACTGTCACCTTTACATGAATAGCGTTTTCTTCACTTCTCTCCTTTTTTTAACCACTGTGCTTTTCTTCAGCTTGTCTGTTTCATTTCACAGTAGAAATGCATTTATGCTAACTGCCGTCTGCACCTCAGGTCCAGCCAAATTTTGACATACAGGTGCTGCTCATGCACATCTTTGCATTTACTGTCTATGCACATACTGTCCTGTGTTTCTGTCTTTTACTCATTGCACTATTGTTTATTTATGTATATTTTTATCACTGCACTGGAGAAGCACACTGGTCGTGTTTTGTTATACTGTACATGCTTGCACCTAATAGCATGTAATACCTCCACGAGCACAAATAACACCTATCATTCAATTTGGCATGGACTGGACAAGTTTCTGGATGTAGGTCCCATCAGTGTTCAGACACTCTTGCATAAAAGAATTTGAGTAGGATTTGGTGGATGACACAATTCTGAATTTCTGTACACTGGGAATTGTGCCACTGCTGGTAGACCCGTATGACCATATGCTTCTATATACTTGCAAATTCAGCTACTTCCTTCACACTATGGTCTTTGGCATGACCAACTTCAATCAGTCCTCTCTGCTAATCATTAACATCTGCCATACAGTGCAGTACAGTACGCATTTACTGCACTGTAGCACCTCTTCTGGATCTATGAATCCCATCACTCACACTCCGCAGGTATAGCCCCATCATCCTTGTGCAGCGTCATCTGCAGGAGCCTGAAGTTACTACCACCTTAAACACTTAATGCCTTAATTTTTTTGTCCAGTGACTTTATTGTTAAGCCTTTTTTAAATTAAAAGTAGACCAGGTCTAACTCCCACCATGCTGAACATTCTAAACTTCCATTGTGATGCAAATGCACATACACAGAATGAACTGAAACTTTCTGATTGGGAATGTAATCCGATACAGGCGTTTCCATGGCTAATGTTATTCTATTTAATAGATTACTAACAGCATCACCCACCTTGTTCAATCGGATAGGAATTGTATTGACTAGTCTACTGTGGACTAGTCTAGACTAGCCTATTTGGAAATTAGGCAGATTATTAAAGGATTATCAGACTGCCTTTAAACATGGCTAGAAAATTAATAAGAAACAATAAGAAATTGTTAAGTAATTGCAATTGTTGCTATTACATTCTGTGGTACACTAACAACCATATTTGATTGCTAGTTACTTCAAGTTACATTGCAGCTAGAACGTACTAAAGCATAATCACTGCTATATAATATTTATACTTAAGAATTATACACTTAAGACAAGTGTGACAAGTATATATGCTTTTGTTTAAACATGTTAGAGTATATTAAGAAGTATATATATATATATATATATATATATATATATATATATGTGTGTGTGTGTGTGTGTGTGTGTGTGTGTCAGTAAGTCAGATACTTTAAGTGTACTATTAAATAACTTAAGTATGCTTCTTTTTTTTTCATAAGGGTCAAGGTATTGGATGGTGCTCTGTCATTACATACGACACAACCTCACTGCCCCACAGTCCTGTGTGTGGGGGCTTTATATCCCTCTAGTCAAAGCTTGGGAAAGCTGAGTTTAGGCTCATGTAAGGCTGCTTCAGAATTTCCCATTCTACTGGTCAGTGCTTTTCCATGGAGATAATACAAGCTGTGATTAAATGCCTGTATCCGCACTGGTGTAGCTGAATCCGCTAATTAGGGCTGTTTGGACACTTTTAAACATATAGAGTATATAGCAGTAGGACTGAATTACTGTATACTGTGGTCATTATCTTTTTTTTCCCAACACATATTGAACATTTTTGCAGTAGCACAGTGGTGTAAATTGATTAAAATGTTAGGATCTTGCATTTTTGTAGAAGCATCTGCAATGATAAGACAGAGTACGAAAAGCAGCACATTACATGGTCAATAGATGCACCAGAAAAGAGTTGGAATCCATACTGTCCTGGGCACAGCTTCAAACCTTCTTGAAATACGGTTATGGACATTTTGAGCAATATCTAGTGGGAAATAGGGGACTGTTCAAGAGAAACAGACCAGCTGTCATAGTTGGACAACTGGGAAAAGGCAATAAAGGACTGGAGGTTTCCTTTGGCTTACGCCAAAAAAAAAAAAAAAAGAAAAAAAAAGAAAAAAATCCAGTTGAAGGAAAAAGGAACGAAAGACTACCACTGAAAGCACCATTTTCTTTCAATGGTCAGAGTTTAAACATTACCTTAATTACATCAGACATACATAATGCATGGACGCTTTAAATGTACCTTCAAAGTCATTTCTAGGAAAGGAAAACCTATGAATAGGAATATACCGTACTTCACTGATCACATTCTACAGTTACAGTTGGCTTTTATCATTACTCTAATTATACAAGTCAATAAGCATTTTCATATTGATGTGAATTCTCTATCACCTTGCGTCCTGCTATGATCAACATGGACATGAACATGTCGTAATTGCTCTGGGGTCAGATTTAAATGAGTAAAAGAATGAAAGAATGTATTGTTGGCCATCCATTAGGAAATGTTAAAGATCGACTTCTCTACTACTCTGAATAAATTCAGCTCCTGCTGCTAGGATCTGACAGGGCGTGAAGGTTTATTGATTTTTTTATGGACACTGTGAGCCATTAAACACCTTGTCTCAAGTTTAACAAGCTTTAAACTCTAAAATATGCAGTCATGATTTTGGAGAAATCAAGTCATTGGCACCTGAGAGATCATTACATGGTGAACTCATAAATACTGCAATCCATATGCTAAAGCATGTGGCGAGAAAAAATAATATAGTTTTCAATTAACGACCATGTGGGCGCTTTACATATTTGTAATTGAGATTTATTACCCTAAAAAACATCAGATTTAGTCACCACAAAATACGACTCATTCCACGTTTCCATTATTTTATTTTTTATTTTTTTGGCTGTCTGTGTCTTTCTCTCTCTCCCTCTCTCTTTCTCTCTCTCCCTCCCTTATAATTAATTACCAGGGACGCACTTCATTAGCACAAGAGCTTCTACTCATTCACTCCCATTATTGCAATAATAAGCTAGGGCTCTTCTAATAGCCACTCAATCAAAAACTTGCTGTAAGATACTCTTCATGCACCTTGACAGCTCTCTAGAATAGAACAACTTTGTTTAAACTCAGTTTAGTCTGGGAACACTGGTAAGCACAACTATGAAAGGGCAGAGATTCACTATTTTACAATTAAACATGCTGTTTATATTACTTTGCCTTTACCACTGATCTCCTCCCTGATTGGCTACCCTGTAGGGTGACTCATGCAAAAAGCAGCCAAGAATGACTCCTGAAGGAAATGTTAAGTTTGGGCTTGCACCAAAGATACTGTGCTATACACGCAGAGCCAGACATGATCTCTTATGCTGGGGAACGACCGTGAGAAACTTGGGATGAACGTGGATGGGAATGTACATTATGATAAAGCACACACTAATTACAATAGAATAGCTGCACCCAGAAAGAAGTGAGGGATTGCAGTGCTATTGGGAAGGAAGATAAAGTTTACCAGGAACAACAAACGATGATATATTTTGACTGATATGGGCAATATTTATTAAGCTACACATACAGAAGTAGTGTCTCTCAGTATGGCGTTGTTAACACAACATGCCAAACGTCTCAGCATGGAGTTGTAGAGGTTCCTTTGGTGTTCTGTGATAATCCATCCCATGCAGCTTCAATATTCTCACACAGTTTGGGGTTGGTTTTGCGGTAGGGGTGGAGGCGGAGTGACACCAGGCCTTCTGGGCGTGTGACGCGTGACAGCAAACCATTCATCTTGGCGCTGACCACGGTGTCTCCACACACACAGACTCGTTGGTCGTTTCCACCGAGACAAAAGCAGGACTCGTCACTGAAGATGACCCGCTGCCATTCTGACTAACTCCATGACAGTCTGGCACGACACCAGCGCAGGCTTTGGCGACGCTGGCGTGGTATTAGGGGCCTGCGGCATGCAGCCCTGTGCCAATGGTGCTGGCTTTAACACAATGACTCATGAAGAGTATCAGTGCTTGCTGAAAATCCACAATCATGGCTGCTGAGTTAGTCAGGTAGAGCGGTAAGGTCCATGCTTGCTTATGTCACATGCGCTCATTAGCATGTCTCACAATGTGGGGGTTCAACTCACAACCCATGTTACAAACATCATTTTCTTCAGTGTGTTGGGTGCAATTACATATTTCCACCAGAGAGGTCTCCAAATCCCCAAATCCTATATAGTGTTGCTTTAAAAAAAACTATGCAATCAAACGGCATTGGATAGTGGCATGGATTAAAAATGTAAAACTGGCAACCCCTGACGGCTCCTCTTCTTTTTGTTATCTATGGCAGCCTGAGTGAAACCAGCATACAACGCTCCACAGCTTGTTCATCGAAAGCTCTAGTACATCTTCTTGGTATTAAAAGTATGCAATATACTCTTTTCCAGTGCTTCCCTGCCTTCCCAAATTTACAATATAGTATTTAACCCAGTCAAGGTGGTCTCCATTTGCAGGAACACCCACAATGCACCTTTTCAACATGCAAAAAACTTTCTCAAAAACATTTTCCATCATTTTTTTTAGATCTATGGCTGAACTTCTTTCAAATGTAGTGCTAGAGCGTATCATCTCTTTCTTCCTTTCCAACTTGTATCTTGACACTACTGAAGAAAAAAATGGAGCAAAGGGAGGACCATGTAAGCGGCAGTGCTGCTCTAAATCTCATCCTGGAGGGCTAGAGGATGTATCGGTGGGCTTTGCGGTAGGGATAAGATATCAGAGAACAGCTTAAGATGGGACACCCACTGATAAAAGTGGCTGAGATGGATGAACCCGAAATCACTCGCTACACATCACATTATGTTGGCTGAAGTCCAGAGAATGGGATACAGATGCAGTAGAGATCTGTGATAAAGGACCCACTGAGGCAATGCATCTTGTTGCTTGGCTGCGGATGCATTCAGGACTTTTCAAAATAGGTTTCAGTGTGAGACGCCTGCTTTGCTCTTTTCATGTCTGTCATTATTTTTCTTTGGAAAAGAGTAAACACACGTACGTGTGCGCACACACAAACACAAATATGGCCTTCTACAAACTACGGTGGAAAGGGATCAAGTGCATTTTAGTACGGCTGTGGCAATAAAAAACAATAAGACAATAAAAACCTACTTGCTTTACAAATCGACAGTGATCAGATGGCAATTGGAAGGATGATGATAACGTACACTCACCATACACTTTATCAGTTATGATTTTGGTACTGGGTAGACCTGCATTTGCTGTCAAAACAAGCTTTTCAAGCTTCATGGCATAGATTCCACAAGATACTGGAAACATTCCTTTGATATTCTGGTTCATGCATGCAATTCCTGCAGATTTTCCAGGGGCACTTTCACGCTGTGAACCTCACTTTTTAACACATCCCAAAGGAGTTCAATTGGATTCAGAGCCGGTGACTGGAAAGGCCACAGAAAAACACCAGTTTGAGATGACTTTTGTTTTGTGGCACGGTGCATTATCATGCTGTAAGTAGCTAGTGGCAGATGGTCAACTGTGGCATTCAAGCCATGACTGATCTTAATGGCCCAAAGTGTGAAAACAACCTTCCCCACACTGTTACACCACCTCTACAAGCCAGGACGGTTCACACGAGACTGGTATGGTTCATCAATCCACTCAAGCCATATCCATGTTTTCATTAAGGCTGTGCAAGCCTGTCACTACAGTTTAGAAGACAGTATGATTTACTTGGAGCCATGACAGTAAACAAAACTTCATCCTCTGGCTGGATGCAGCAGGAGCTGATTTTAGACAACAGGTGTTATACAGGATTCTAACGCCTCTGCACAATATGGACGTTAGATTGCATGCATGATTTTTGTTGTTTTCATGCATAAACATGAAACACCTGTTGACCAAAGTGATTTCCTGTGGTTTGTCATCTTTTCAATGTTCATGGTGATGTTATGTTCATTTTCATTTTCATAGTTCACAGTAAGTAAACTGACAAGTATGTACAACCTACCAGATGCAGTATAAGTGGGCTGAGAGAGGTCTCATAGTTCCAGTGTTAAACTGAGGAAGCAAAATTTAGACACTGAATATGACTGGCTAACGTAATATAGAAATTGTGTTCATTTAGATTTTTCACCAAATGATTACGGTCCTTCTCTTTTTGATTTCTTGATTGCCCATCAAAACAATTAACCTTGATTACTAATATCTTAATGTAGAGTGACATTACTACTGCACTACGCCATATGTAGACACATTTGCCCTTGATCAAAACCATAAAATCCTCATAAAAGTTTGATAACACTATTACTGCTTGGAACACCTGTTATACATATTGATATATTAGTGGTCTGTGTCTTGTCTCGAGGCAAAGTGGACTCGGAAATTGTTGTTGAGACCAACCAAGTGCATTGCCTCCATCTACGGGAACTAGAAGATGAATTATTACAGAATATTAACAAAACCAGAATAAAACAGTCCTTTCTCTGTTTCTCAACACGCTGCCCACAGAAATGACCACAAACGCTTTCCGCTGATATAAGCATTCAGATCACATTTTCTGACCCACCTAATATGAAGGCTGGTTTGGGAGCTACATACTGCTAAACATCAGAAAGAAAAGATGAAAGCTGCAAATGGAGTTCTGGCTCAATTTGACAGCTTTAGATACCTATTCGATAGATTTAGTCTCCAAGTGGTGGTGTAAATTGTTGGGTTTTAAAGCTGCATCTGAAACGAACCTTGAGTAAATAGCATAGAGCTGTAGACATTCATTTACAGTTCACACACACACAGCGCTACATACTGTAGAAATAAAAGATCAAATGAACTAGCTAACAGTTTCCAGAACAAGCAATGACCCTGACATAAACATAACATTAATATACAATACTGTCATATTGAAAATGGTGTTTGGATAAATGTTTGTACTTTTGTGTTAAAACACACACACACACACACACACACACACATACATATACACATAAACGGCTGCACCACCATGACCCACTGAGGGATCGCAGCACCCTGGTTGAACACCACTGTTGTATAGGTTTAAATCAAGTTTGTTGGTTAAGGGTATAATTGTTAAGATCACTTAACTTTGTTTATTGGTGTTCATTGGTTCCAAAGTTCAAACGTCCCCCTGACACCAGGCAGGAATGTTATTATTACTATATTACTATGTTATAAGAATAGATGTAGTTGCGTTCATGTTCATTTAGACTGTAGATGGAGATTCTGAATATGTTTTACAGAAGAAGGAATAGAGAATAACCCAACCACTGCTTTCAGTTACAATGGAAAGTTGGAAAGTCTGACTATGATTCTTATATAGGCCTCAGCCACTCCTGATCCTGGTCTAGACCCAGATTTGACAACTACGGCCCTGTACACATATATCTGATTTTTTTTTTCACTTAAAAAAAATAATGTACACACCAACAGTGTTTCTAAATATCTCCCCATCCATAAAAGAACACACACAAAAAAAAGACAAAGATGAACATTAATGGCCGAAGTGTCATTAATGGTGTCAAATGGCCGAAGAGGAACATTACACAAGGGCACGTTAGCTGTGTGATGTCAGCGTTTTCAAAAAGCTGTGTTTTGCCCGTTAACATGACAAGGTCTCAAAAATCTCCACCCTGCTGGCCAAAAACCTCAGTTTTCAGTATCCTAGAATGCTGTGTTCGCATGGAGGGGGGGTCAAAATGCACATAACAAATACACTCATCATCAAGAACAGAAATATCAGATTGCAATGCGGGAAGGAAGATAAAGGTTACCAGGAACAACAAATGATAAATTTAGACCAGCATGGGCAATATTTATTGAGCTCCACATACAGAAGTAGTGTCTTTCAGTATGGCGTCGGGCTGCCGTGTTTGCTAACACAACATGCCATACATCGTTCAGTCATCTGCCAATGGTGCTGGCACTAATAGGATGGCTCCTGGAAGGCATCACTGTTCGCTGAATGTCCGCAATCGTGGTTATTGGGTCAGCAATAAATCCCGTCCTTGCTTACGTCACATGCGTGGCTGAGTGTAAAACACATTATTATATTATTATTATTATATATTAAATTATTTGCATCTCTCACAAAGTCAAATCTACCCACCAAGTTTCATACCTGTCAAGCTAATTCTTTCTGGGTGCAACTACGGTGCAATTATTCTTTGATGATGAGTGAAAAATATCCAGATATCTGTGGACTGAGCCCAAAAATCTTGGTCGATGTGTGCTGCTATTGCCCTTGACTTGGACTCTAGTGGTCTTCACTACGATGGTAGTTATGCATAAATACTTTAAGCATATGCATGGAAAACTGGGCTTTTATCAAATGAAGGAATTTAATCACCGATTTCCACATTCTTCTTCAACTTGCTTTTGACCCATTTGGCTACCACTGAGTTTACCGAAGGAGCACTTGTGGTTCCGAACACAATCACTCAATAATGTTATCTATTTTTCCACTATAGATTTGTGTTTGCCAGGCTTGGCCGAGGGCGCCAATCTTCAAAGCTCTGATATTTTTTTTTTCCCCTCTCGAAGAGCACAAGTACACTTCTCTCTGCTGGGAGCGGCATAATAGAACTGACTCAGTCGAAAGAAAAGATCTACTGTCAGGGGAAGGAGGGCACATCAATTGCAAATTAGCCCAGGGCAAATGAAAATACAATTAAGGTTGAGTGTGAATTTAATTATTGTTTAATTATTAAACACACATTAACCTTGGATAATGAAAGTGCTCCATGAAAGAGATACACCGACACTGCCCTTCTGACTCAATAACTGATTAATTGACTTTTCTGTTCTTCAGGTGACATCTGTGAAATTCATTAGTGTCAACACATTAAGACAATGAGAGTTATGGCAGTCTGGGCCATGTTTAGTAAGTGTAGAGCTGATTTAAGGGCATTTCTCACATAAAAAAAAACATACACACTCTCACTGTCATAACCAAACCATAGAAATCTGAAATCCTAGCTTCATAGCAGAGGAAATATATTCTACTGACTTTGACATATGTTAATAAGAAATGGTCATTTGTTGACATAGCGTAAAGGGAACCTGGTCTTTTAAAATGCTGTAAAAAAGCTCATACAGTTCTGTGCAAAAGTCAGAGACCACTTTGGCGTTTATTCAGTTTCCAGTCAAAACAAAACCCCAGAGTCACTGAATATGGATTACTTGGATGAGTTGAAGCACAAAATGCAACCGACTCTGAAAAACTGAGACCAAGTCTCCTAAAAAGACCATGTACTTGGGTAATCTTACCTAACTCACATATGACGAAAACATTGGGAAATGTTGCGATGGATGATGATGTTGGTGGGGAGGTCATTCACATATGATATCTGGTCTTTATGTACTTATCCTCCATACTTCATAATTCATCATTTTTCACATGATCACTGTGTTCCACAATTACGGCTGAAATATTTGGTTAGGGGATGGAAAGAAAGTGTTATTGTTGTCTGAGACATTCTGAGACAACGTGCCATTCGCGACTGCCAGTGCAGCAGAATAACAATGAAATTATGGCAGGAACAGCAATGCTACATCCATAAGCAGCAAAGAGCTTAAGCCCGGTTATTAGCATTAAAATCTATGTGTATTAAAAACAAACAGATCACAAACCACCAGGTGACCATTATTGTTTGGCCCAAACATTGTTTGGACTTTAATTAATTTAAAACAACATGTTTTATTCTCTTTATAACTGGCTTTATTCTACCCCCTACTAGTAAGCTGGAAGAAAGCTAGCTGGTTAACAGGCTAATGCTACAATAATAAATGACAGACTTCAAGCATTTAAATAATTAACATGCAAATTAAATAATGTTACTTACATGTCGGTTATAAGCTAAAAATGTCCAGGTTTAAACTAACCCTGCTAGCTTCACGCTTATATAGTTAGCTGGCATGGTGCAAACAGAAGGAGCACCATGGAAAAACAGTTTCCTACAATTGCTGTGAAAGGGACCTGACTCTCAGCATAAACACAATTAACAGGTTGAAATGAAATTACTTTATTGGTGTGAATAACTGATGTAATGTTAACATGATCCTAGGACTAATGCGTGATGCTGTCGTTTTAGACCATGGGGTGGGGCGTGGGGCTCAACACTGTGAGTACTGACGTTATGTCTGTCAGCCATCGACGTTGGACATTGGACATTCTCATCTATAGGCCCAACCGTACTGGATAATAAGTAAAATGAAGTGTGTGCTCTTCCACTTCTCCACAGTACTGCATCTGCATGCACATTAGAGTCAGAAAGTGTCCCTAGATGAGAAGCCTGCATGTTTTTGATACGAGAGTTCCCGAGTTGTTTAGCATCTGTGAATTATGAACTATCTAGTAAACGGGTTATAAATCAGACCACAAGGTACAAGTTCATGTAACTGTTCAGTAATACAAAACAATACAACCCAGAACCTTCATATGCAGTGTTCGTCATAACACTGTGTAATTTCTAGGCTTAGGAAGTTCTATACTTAGTGTGCCATTCTTCAGCTAACAAAGCGCTACAGATTCCCTTACAAGACATTTCACAGTGAACAAAAAAAATCTCATTTTGATCATACCTTCCAGATTAGCCAAAGGAATATGAAAAATGTCTAATTTAGCTGTGGGTAGAGTCAGACATATCCCTTCAGGTCATCTCTCACTTAATCTTCTCTTTGTCTTATTCCTTTTTCATTATCTCAGAATGTCTTATATCCCACACTCTCATGCAGACCATTCTTCTTTTGTGACTTAATGTTCACAGAAAGAGGAATAAGGGAGACAGAGAATGCTGAAGCTCTGCTCTTACAAGAAACAGAGTAGCAAGAGAAGAGATAGACAGATGCACTAAGGTTGCACTAAATGGCCAAATGTTTGTAGACACCTGCAGATTCTGTTTTCCTTCTGAAATCAAGGATATTAACAGGGTGTGGTGTATTTACACCTATGCTGCAGAAACAGTCTCTGCTCTTCTGGGAAGGCTTTACATTAGATGTTCTAACAATTGCTGTGAGGATTTGACTGTACTCAGCCACTAGAGTCTTAATGAGGTCAGGTACTGATGTCATATGATTGTTCTGGATCACAGATGATACTTCAACTCCTTCCCAAGGTGCCTTTCTATGTGGTTCTTGGTATTGAGCATAGTTAACTTAGGCTCCTGTGCGGGTGCTCTAGAGCGTTCCATTCTATTAGCAGTGCTTTTCTATGGAGATTATACAAGCTGTGTGTGCATAAATGAACATCTGTGTCAGCAGCGGGTGCATCTTAAAGTAGCTGCATTCAGCCAAACAGTATTTTTCATGCATGAATTTAGTTTAAGTTTAGTAGTCTAGTAGTCCTTGAACCTTTTCATATCATCCATTTAACACACTGAAACTTTCACATCAAGTCCAATGCACCTTTTATGTAACACAGAGAATGCTAGATGCATAAATCATTCTACCAAATTGGTTCAAAGTCAGAATTGAAAACACTCAAACGTTTAACGGAATTGGATGCGGACTAAAATCTTTTTGCTCTGAGTGACCCTATACCTTAATTTAGCAATGCCTTGACTGACCCTATACCTTAATTGTATGCTGATGCAACCTGTCAAATTAATATTCCAAACAAATAAGGAGCAACATATCACCAGAAAATTGTGGTGTCCATTCCATCATAAGGAAACAAGGATATGTACAGTCCCTTCTCCTCCCTCTTCACTCCTTACCACTCTAGAAGCTATGTTGATTCAGCATCAGCATCAAAGTTCAGCATCAAAGTCCGTCCCTTTACCTGCCAAGAACATCTCCAGTGTTCAAAGGCAAAGCCAATGTTAACTCTTGTTTTGCTTCTATTAAATCACTTCTTTTGTTTGCTGCTGAATGTGGTTTCCTGCCAAGTCAGTGGTTGGCAACAGTCATTTGCCAATATCTTTAGCTATTGTTGCATGTACTGTTTCTTTCATTGACTACACATCCTAAAATGATCTAACCAAGAGTAGAACAAGAGGTTAGCATACGACGTCGGGCAACAGTGCTACTTCTTCAACCTCTTGGGCTGGACTGATGGTCGGCTCATCACTACAGTGACTCACTATCACCATTTGAGGTAAAGGTGGTATCACAAGACAGGACAGATATAAACTCACAGGATTCATAGATTGAGAAGAGGTGGTTGAGAGGAAAATGGCTCCAAAGCAGATGTTAATGATTGGCAAAAAGGAGTGATCGCATTTCAATGTGCCAAAAGCCATAGTGTGAAAGAAGTAGCTGAGTTTGCAGATGCATGGAAGCGTACGGTCATACAGGTCTACCAGCAGTGGCACAAATCCCAGGCTACAGTAATTGTACCAGGGAAGGCATCCAGCAATATGAATGAACATTGATGTGGCCAATATCTAGAAACCTGTCCAGTCCATGCCAAATGGAACTACAGCTGTTATTTGTGCTTGTGGAGGTATTACACGGTATTAGGTAGGTTCAGTCACAGCTGACTCATTTCTTGTCCAGTGAGTTATATATTGTTTATGGCACAGAACACTGCTTTAACCAAGATAAAACATGGAAATATTTACAACAGGGAACAATATAAATATAAGGACATATATAACGAGATCTATCAGTAGACATCTAAGGATCAGATGTCAGTATCAGAAGGGAAAAAGTAGTATCACACATCCCCAGACTACTACATTTAGCATTAATTTTGCCCAGATTTTTCTTGTTTTCATTTTGCCTCAATCATCATCAAATCATCTCAATCCTAAATGATGGGGGGAGAGAGAGAGAGAGAGAGAGAGGAAGAGAATAGATCAGAATGAAGAGAGACAATTTTACAGCACATCTACCAAGGCAATAAAGCATGGAGTTGACAAAGGACTGCATTTATGAGTGTTTTTTTTTTCTCTTTTATCTCCTATTGCTCTGTGCTGGAGAACACTATGAAAAGGTGGAACAGGTTGGGGATTTGAGGGGATAACAGATCCAGGGGTCAATGTTTCTTCTTACTGCCCTTGTACTCTTTTGAGTGACCCACTTCACACCCTAGTCTTTTCCTCCTGTGACTTCTCTGAGCTCTTTTGTCATGTGTCAGTGACACATATAAAAGATCGCCTGCAGAAAAGGGCCGATTGTCCAGGAAGAAGAACGAAGGAAGCCGTGACATTCCATTCTGTTACGTCTCTTATCGAGGTTTCTTTCACCTTTGGCACATGCGGTCATTACTTTCAGGCCCGGTCATCAAAGAAGACGGATGGTGAGCGGTCGTTTTGGCATTAGACTAAAACTCAATGGCTTCCGCAAATGTTGTCATATCGTGGATATCTATCACCGTGGACGATTTGATTTGTGTAGTTCGCAAGAGCAAACCAATGAATCATTCAGTATTTAGCATGCTGCATGAAAACAGCTTCCCTGGCTTTTTTTGAGGAAGGTGGAGAGAAAAAAAAAAACATACACAACAAGAGTCAAGGACGACTGGGCATGCAAATGAGAAGCAACAGCGATTTGTCACTTGCTGTGTTGCAGGAGCTGATGGTGATGTATTCTCACTCTTAGCTCCAGCTTGAGAAGTTTAGAAAGCAATATTGGCCTGTTCCCACTGGAAACAAATTCAAGCCTACACGGACTGTGGTTAAAGTCTTAAAAAAGCTGTAAATGCCGTGTCTGAGGGGTCCCTTATATATGTGTATCTGTGCATGTTAGAGATAACGCTATTAGGAATAAGTCCACATTTCAATATTTGAACATCATGAAATTTTAAACACTGAATAGTAAACTAGTATTTCCAACAGGCATATTAACTCATCTCTAACTTTATCAATTCTCATATATAACATCCATGAAATGTCAGAACTCTATACTCCACCGGAGGGCATGCGTCCTACGTTTTGGCCAAAGTTTCCTGTCTGTTTAATATAAAGAAGGAAGTAAAGATCTGCACAACACAGAACATCCACACCATTTCTTCTGTTTTCAAACCTTAATGTTTTGAGCTGAGACCCCAGATGCGCTGCCCTATGTACTAAAACCAACAGTGGGTCACATATTAGTAATCACATTACACTCTTAAACATAAAACTGATTTGGTTTTAGGGGGATGCCATAAAACAAGGCAGCCCTAATCATGGTTATGGAGATTGACCAATCTCCACTTTTTAGCTCCAACCCTCATCTAACACACCTGAACCAGGTAATGAAGGCCAACATGAAAGCCAGGTGTGCGGGATATGAACTCACTCAAGTAGTAGATCTCCTGGAACACCCTACCACAGGCCAGTGTTTCTCAACCCTGGTCCTGGAGGAACCCTACCTTGCTCATTTTAGTTTAAGCATTCCCTGCTTCAACACACCCCCTGCAACTGACAGGGCTTGTTAATGAGCTGATGAGTTGAATCAGGTGTGCTAGGAGCAGGGAAAGCACTAAAATGTGCAGGGCAGGGTGCCTCCAGGACATGGGTTGAGAAACACTGCCATAGGCATGTTCAGACTGCAGACAAATTGGATTTGTTTCCCAGATCAGATCTTTTAAGGCAATTGTCTGCACTGCTACTGGCAAGTGATCAGATCAGATTTGTGCATCACCAGCCCATCTGTTTTGCTCTTGGTGTCAGTAGTTATGTAGCAAATCCCAGTCACTCTAGATTTGACATTGTCGTTATTTTTTGCACTGCAAGTGACACAAAAGATACTTTGACATCCAATCTCTGCAGCCAGAATGCCCAGACCGATATGCATTTGTACAAATCATATTGGAATCTCATTTCAAATCACCTACAAATGTTTCATGTGTTTTTGTGCTGTCCAGACTATCTAAAACACAGTCTGGATAAAATCTGGATATGCCAGAAAACAGACTTGGACTGACAGTCTGAAGAAGGCCATAGAATAACTGCTTTTGGTTCAGCCTACGGCAGTTTAGCCTTGCCATTTGACACAGAAGTTATAAGAAGTGTTTCAGCCTGGACCACTTTTGAAATGAGGCACAGTACAGGGCAGCCAATCAGAACAGAGATAATTTACATATATCAGTCTTAAAGGGAAATGGTTGTAAAATATTATGCATTTTTGAAGCATTAAAGCACACAATACATAAGTTAATAAATCAATAGGATACAAAGGAATTGAAGATACAGGCTCCTTCAAACACTTAATGCCTAATACATGTGTGTTACAAACTAGATAAAGCAAAAAGTGGACTGTCTTGGGGAGGGAGCTGTGTTCTGGCCTAAAAAGAACCATTTTCCTAGAATGTCCAAGCCAAGAACCATTTAGGAACCTTTCAGAGTGTGTGTGTATATAGCAGCTTGCTGGAGCTGTGTATAAGCTGCAAGGCCCAGGTTTGTAATTTGATGTTGTGTGGTGCTTCCCCTCAGCGAAGTAAGGAAACGCTAAAACGAAATGTGGCTTAAGAGGGTAGAAAATTGGTTTTCAACTCATTTAGAAGCCAGCTTTGGTGCTTCCATTCACCAAGTCAGCATCACTTTCCTGTCTACACCTCACATCTCCGCAAACCCCTGAGTGTCTTAAATGCGGTCTTAACGTTACACGAATAACCATCTAACCAATGCGGCTCCTGAAAACAAACACTGCATCTAGACCACTGCAGACATGTTGTTTTTATAATGCCTTGCCACGAAAGAGTGAAATGAGGGAGCTTAACATTACTTTCCGAGAGGGGCTTATTTTGGAAGGCTCTCCCAACACAGTTTAAAAGAAGCCAGCAGATTACAAAATCAATCGAGCCGGGCATACGACGCATCAGTCACTTTTATAACAGTTCTGCGAGTGTGTAGACGCGGGCAGTTCAGACAAGTCGAGGGCTATTTACAAAGAGAAGAAGATTCATTACAATATAACTGGGGCTTTTTGGCTCTTATTGATAGGGCTTCTGCCGGGCTGTGTATTCAGGCCGTACAATTAATTCAACTCGTATAGTTAATTGCTAGAGCGATTGCCGGCGTCTGTAAAATGCGATGAAAGCCTTCCATTCAATGGTGCGTCCACTGCATCAAAACAAAGTGTTGCTAGTTCTAAACAGCAAATGTTAATTGAGTACACTTACTAATAGACTAGTTTGACAAACTAGTTAAAATATCTTTTTCTGAAAAAAAAATATATACAAACAAACACGCCTGAAATGCATGGTGTTCAAGTAATTCTTCTGTTGCGCATAGAGGTTCATTCAGTTTCAGGTTCACAGAACCTTTAGATTAATAAAAAAAATGGTTATATAAAAAACATGATATGCTTTTGGCATAAAAACAGGGAGCAGTTTAACCATAGGGCAGTCATGGGCTGGTAAGGGAACCAACCTTATGACATGAAGGTCGCGGGTCGATTCCCTGGACCGACAAGACATGACTGAAGTGCCCCTGAGAAAGGCACCTAACCCCCAACTGCTCCCTGGGTGCCATGGATAGGGCTGCCCACTGCTCCTGGCAAGTGTGCTCACAGCCCCCTAGTGTGTGTGTTCCTTAGTGTATGTGGGTGTGTCACATCACGGGTGGGTTCAATGCGGTAGACAAATTAATTCTAATTCAAAGCAGCTTCAAAGTCTGAGAAGGATAAAACTGCTAACATGTACAAAAATTTCAGAGCAGTAAATATGAGATAACACATGATTTAAAAAACATTGTTACGTTGTTATTATACTTTTAGCAACACACACAAACATCAGTCACCCTGATATTGATCCATCAGATTTGATTCATGAGTCCAGTAATGAATAATGAACTGAAAAACTCATTACTAACACTTAGTTTTCGTTTTAAAGTAAAACCTTTAACCTGCTTTCCCATGGATACATTTGGAAGTGACAAGCAAGATTCAAAGTCTAAAATCTCCATGTTTACATGATATGAAATTCATTATTAAGATTCCCATATTGTGGAGAAACACAACACGACTCTGTGTGCTGTTGCAAATCTTTTTCTTTTGCCACTGAAATGACAGGAAAACAACATTTGCAGGAATGAAGGTTTTATTCAAAGAACGCTCTGTCCATCCTGACCACATCCCCATTCTAACCCCTGAGTCTCCATGCAGGGACTTTATACCTAGTATATGCCCTACAGCTATTGGATCATCTATTAAGGATTATATCTGAACAACATACGTTCTGTTGTAAGGTATGCAAGTAGCTGTTTGAGCCTATACAAAGGACAGTAGACACTGTGTTGTAAACCCATACAAGTAGTTGTTTGTGTCCAGCTTGGAGACAAGAACCCCCTCAATTGTAAGTCAGGAAAAATGTAATTGAGGTGGACATCATGTGATCAGTGCCTGGTGTGGCTTGCAGTTTAAAATATGGACTAAAATAGACAAACTAAAGAAAGAAAAGAAAGAAAATGGGAAAAATCCTCCAGATTAGTTATGTATCTCTTTGTGACACACCTAATGTAACTAAAATCAAACACTGTATTCGTTTATTTCTCTTTTTTATAGAACTTTCTGCGGCGGTCACATATATGACAGTCCACTTACTTACATAAGGAAGGGCAAAGTCGGGAGGTACCAAAAACTGAGTTAAAAAAAAAATCACTTATAGAGAAAGTAGGACTCTTAACATACGTGCAAGTTCTGGTAAACAATCAAAACTCTCCCCATCAGATAAACAATACTTAAAGCTTACATGTTTGAGCTACAAAGCTCTTGTTTCAGATTTGTAAAAATCGGTCCATTCTTTCTCTGTGAGAGGACAACTCTACACTATGGCTCTGAAAGAATGTTAGAAGCAGGGAATGAAAACAGCTTCTAAGACTGAACTTTAGAGGACTGCAGAAACAACCCTACAGGTCTTCTTTAAAACACTGAAAGCAGGTCTTCTGAAAGGAATGGAAGCAGTGATCACAGCGGAGAATGCACATGTTAAATACTGAAAAAATATTATTACATTTAGCTGTTGAAGTTTATGTGTTGTTTTGTGTTAAACACTGAAAATTAATGTCCAACTGGAAATGAAATAAAAGAAGGAAGTTCTCTTTTGTACAGTCCTGTAAGCTTATATTTCAGTATTTTAAAAGTTTAGCATGAGGGACATTTAATGCAGTGCCAGCCCACTGAATAACTGCAAAGAGTTTGCTAGCCAGTCCTGCTGCAGGGCCTACAACATCCTGGGCCAGCAGGACAGTTACAGAGGCGGCTGAAACTGCCTGTAGGTAGCTGTGGATCAAAAGACGTGATCCATGGGGAGGTAGCTTGACAAGCTGGAGGAACCCAGGCTGGGTCACCTGGGCAAGACCCTAAACACCCAACGACCCAGGTAATATCACTGATAATGCGTCCAGGTGCATCTCTTCCTCTCCAGAGCGAGTCCTTTCTGCTTTGTGTGTTCTCAGAGATCTCAGTATAGAAGCATTTCCACAACGTGCTTTAAATGTTCCGGGTCTAAGGTGGCACATTCATTAGGGTCAGAGTGAGGGCAAGTAATGCATACATGCCTCTATATGCACAAAATTACTAAATAATATGATTTAAAGGATATTTATTGAAACAATATTCATTTATTAATATTGACTAATACACAGTAATAATACATGGATTCATGGCACTAGATTCAAACAATCTGGGATTATTTCTATAGTTTCTAGAGTTGACGTTCTAATAATTTCATTGCACTAATTCTGTTTATTTGCTCATTTTTAAATATGGTAAACAATACAACTTGAAATATGAAATGTGGCATAACTGTAAGCTTGTTTTTGCTACTGGCTCATGCTGCAGTGGGAGCACAGGAATTGTGACCATGCACAGTGGGCACACACGGATGCCCTCAGCGGGACAAGGAGCGAAAATTCACTATAAATAAGTTGTTGTTGTTGTGAATGCTATTAGTGTAGATGTGTTTGTTGTGTTGTTCTGTCAGGCTGTGGGATAGTGTTTGTGGGTTTACTGTCTACTATGGAGTAAAATGTCTAGTAAAAACTGTAAAAAATGACAAAATCTTTACAGTATGTTTTTTTTAATAGATTATATATAAAACTCTATAAAATTACGGACCTTATCTGTAAAATAACAATCCTATTGTATAGTACCCAATAAGTACTATTACACCTATAGTACTATTAATGTGTATTTCTTATTGTATTCATAGCCCTGTGGTTCACTGTATTTTTACCCAAAAAATGTTGCAGGGTTTTTTTTTTTTTTTTTGATCATAATAATTCTGAAAAGAATTGTAAAATAATGAATTTAATCTCCAGAACTTTTAGTGTCTCATTATTTTTAGAAACTCTTTATTTCAGGTGCTTAATTGCAATAATTTAGAAAAAAAATTATAACGTTTTTTATCTGCAAAACCATTAAAGAAATTTTCTGTTAATTTATTGGTTTTGTATATTTTTTTAATGCTGCCAGTCATTTGATTGTTTTTTCATATTATTTTTTTACAGTGTAGGGTAGGGTAGGGACATGAAAGGAAGACTACACTGTTCCACCTTAGCTTCCGGAATGGAAATGGAAATGTGCGTGGATCCGGTGGGACTGCGGCTTTTCCGTGTGAATTAGAAGCAGCACTCTCTGATGAAAATCAATAAAGATCAAGTCAACATTACTTCAGCCAAGATCCAGCTGGCAGTAGGGGAAAATTCCATCTCAGTCAAGGCGACCGTCACGGAAGCCAAAGGGATCGCTTATTAGAAGCACTGGACCTTGTGACTGCCATTCCTCGCCTATATTGACCAAGTCTATCAGCGTTTCAGCCATGAATCTATACCATCCGAAAGACTCAAAAAGCACACAGGGGGATTGCATCCTGTATGCTGCGAAGTGCATCTTTAGAGCAGCGTAACGCTAAGCGGTGAGAGCAGAAGCAGCAGACACAATAAGAGTTGGCGATCCGAAGGAGATGGAGCGGGCAATAGAGGAAGTGATTTAGTGCGTTGTGATGATGGAAAAGGGCCTCTTTGAGAAAATGGGGGTCCACTAGACCAAGGTTACATTACCTGTCTGCCTGTCGATGTCTCGAACCACCTCGCCTCATCAAGCTGCTGCTGCTAGTGAAGGGTATTCAGCTTGTGTGCAGATAAAAGTCTACGCTCTACAGTGAGACACACCTGTCACATCTAAACATGACTGCTCTTGAAACAGCACATATAAATCATTCACGTCCCACCACACTGCTCCCTTTGAAAGATTAAGAGAGAGATGGAGAGAGAGGGAGATGGTAAAAGAGGGAGACGGACAGGGCTTTCAAAAAAAAAGGTCAACCTTTCAAATGGTCAGTGGAGAGCAAGAGACCATTAATCACTGTTGATGGACATCAACTCTCGGTACACTAAGTAATGCTAAGTAATGCTAGGTATCTTCTTCTTCTTCCTCTTCTTCTTCTTCTTCTTCTTCTTCTTATTATTATTATTATTATTATTATTATTACACTCATCATCAGTTGCTGAAGGAATCAACAGACTTGGTGGGTAGGTTGGACACTGTGAGACGTGTGAATGATCTGATGCCATACTGAGAGAAACTACTTCTGTATGTGTAGCTCAATAAATATTAACCATATCAGTCTAAATTTATCATCATTTATTGTTCCTGGTAACTTTTATCTTACTTCCCAATAGCTCTGTAATCCCACACTTCCGTATGGGTGCAGCTATTCTTTTGAATAATCAGCATATTATTATTATTATTATTATTATTATTATTATTATTATTATTATTA